>OU744317.1:15037205-15637205 GCA_916610145.1 Eristalis arbustorum
TTAGCAAACCACGAAGTTATATAATATTTAAGGAGGGCTTCTCTGCAAAAAATCTGGAGCCTTGGAACAATGTTGAAGATGCTTGTACCAGAACATTACAGGAACACGATGTTCTTAAATTGACAGTGACGAAGGTGCTAGCTAAGATTCAATCTCTGCTCAGAAAGGCAAGCATACCAAAGCGGTTGAGAACTTTTGTATTTATTTTCCATCACAGTGCAGCACAAAGTATTATGTTATCTAAGTGTTAACTCTCAGTATCGCTTTACGCATGAGATATTTAAATATGGTCGACTAAGGATGATTTACCAACAAGATTACATTCAAATAAACAATATTAATCAACAAAGGATGAACAATAAACTTTTAAAACTCTGTTAGTGACAAACCACAATCGATTTCACTGCAAAGATCATTGAATGTGTTTATGCACCTCGTAATGGGTTCATTGCAACCATAGTTGGTTCTATGCCTGTTATCAAAAAGTAGGTTTCTTACGGTTGAGGCCCAAGTCCACCCCTGCCTGTAGCGCCGAACAAAGAAGAAGTAGTCTCACCCGAAGAGATCTTTAGAGAGCGTATACACCTAATTCTGTTTTTACACGGTACATTGGTTCCAAAAAAAAACCCATGTAATAACAGAATTAGGTGTATATTCATAAGAAAAAGTAAGTCTGGTGAATTTATACGATAAACATGGCTGACGCCTAAAACTTAAGGTTTGCAAGTCAATTGTTTTTTTATTTGTCGTCATAGTTTTCCGAAAGCATTTCTTTTGAATTTGTTCGAGTCCAAAACACTTTAACATGGATATTAAATCCTGCTTTTAAACTTGATAAAAGACGCTTATTGCAGATTTCTCTTTGAAGAAAAACTACGACGATCTATTGTGTTATGCATTTCTATTTCTGTTTTTGTTATTAATAAATGAACAAAATTAAGAAACATTTTTATGTTATTTAGTTGAAACAAGAAGGGACATTTTCTCTGTATTATGAATTTTTCGATTTAACGAACACACCCGGGAAGTAAATCATTCGTTATATCGGTCCATCACTGCATTTGTAATAGAATTTTAGTACATTGATTGACAATCTCCATGTACATTTCGTAGATTGTAATTTCTGTGATCATTTAAGTGCACACTTTGGACATTTTGGTGAACATTAAGTACAATCTCTTTATTTTTGATTGACGAGCTGGTCCAAAGGTGAACGAGGTCAAAACTAAATATATGCTGGCGAGCAAAAAACGATCCGCCGCACACTGCCTAGGCTAAACCATTACAATCGACAGCTATAATTTCGAGGTTGTAAAAGAGGTTGTCTACCTCGGGGCAAACGTAAACTCCACGAATGACACCACAGTGGATATACGACGCAGAACCACCCTTGGCAACCCATGTTACTTCGGTCTGTGGAAACAACTGGCGTCAAAACTCTTGAAGGGACCAAAATCATGCTTTAGAAGACTCTCATTGTCCTACTTTATGTAGTTGAATGCTGCACAATAAGCAAAACTGCAGAGCTGATTCTTGGTGCCTTCGAAAGACAAATTCTACGTCGGATATATGGTCTCATCTGCGAGGAAGGCGAATGGATGACACAACCGCGAACTAAACAAGCCGTACAAGGATGCGGATGTAGTCCGGAAGGCAAAAATCCGTCGACTACACTGGCTGGGCCACACCGAATGGACAACAACGATTCAGCAAATAGGGTCTTCAAAGACCGAACCTCCAGTATAGAGACCAAGTAATCACGGATGTAAGACAGCTTGGCCTTGATGACTGGCAGCAGAGCGCCCAGGACCCTCACCGATAGAAGGCAGCAATTGCTCAGGCTCGGTTCAGCTTTATTTTTGATACACTTTAGTAGATATTTAGAAAACCTAGGCGTTGAGCGTCCAGTTTTTTAAAGCTTACAAGGTTTCTCCAAAGCTCATGGAGGATGATAAGTTCCTCTTCATAGTCAACTCCCCCTAAGACGAATTTTCGCAGTACACCAAAATTAGTTCTAGTTAGAGAGAACTTTGCCTTAAAGATAGTCAACTGTACTGTTGGCACCGAAGACGCTCATAATTCAGGAAATACATGGCGTCTAGGCTAAGTCAGCTCAACTGCCAGTTACAGCCCACTATTCAACCCGATCCGCCCCATTTCGGTGAAAGTTTAGACTTCAAAAAAAAATTAGATAATTTCTCTCAAATTATGTATCAGACGATGGTCCCTACCTTAGTTGTTGGGCACACATCCATTCTGATGGACAACACATGCCCCTACACAATCTCCGTCAATTTGTTAGAAATCAATACGCACTCAACTCGCCGTCGTGGCAACTTTCGAAACTCACAATGAATCCCCACGAGAGGAAAACCGTTTCTGTTTCAAAACAAATAACCCCCCAGATGGAGACTAAGGAAATTCAAAAAGGCACTTAACTACATCGCGCCTAACAAATTGGATGTCCATAATTTACCCTCGAAAACTTCTCGTATCTCCCATTCCCATCAGAACGGAAATGATGATGAAATTAATAACCCGTAGTTCAGAGGCGTCGGTTTTCATTAAAAATCACTCCTCGAACATTCTCCGAGCGACGACGATGACGACGACGAGCATCGTCCTCGGACGCGTATCTACAACATCGAATTAGCATATGTATTCCATAATCCATAATGACAGAGGCTGAGTGAGGAGAGGAGAAAGAGAACTCAGTTTCAGATTTAATAACAATAAAGCAGACATCTTAAGTAAGATGAGGGCCAATTCTTTTTTTTCTCTCCTCCTCCTCTCAGCCCGCACCATTAGATATTCAATTATGATAATACGATACTGTGCGATCGATCCTGATTTGAGGTTGGACTGTTCGCCATCACGCCGTGCCTTCGGAATGTCGACAGTCCGAATGAATACACGCGCTCAATCACTCTATTCGCCCGGCTTCACACCCGTATCGCGAACAAATGGAACCCCAAAGGGAGTGATTTGTTGTCCCCGGCATCGGATGTGTCTATTAGACGTTGCGCGAACCGCTCCACGCACCTAGGCAATATTTTGATTTGCATTTTCCATCTTTTTTTTCTGTCGGTAAAAATAAATATCACACCATAAATAACGATAAATTGGAAGTAGTAATTTATTTAAAATCAAAATCAACAAAAAACAACACTCGCTTGGATTCGGTGTGAGTTCGGTGCTCGCCTCGGTTGCTGTCCGCTGTCCATGAGGGAATTATCGGCGAAAAAATCTTTGAATTGATTCGTCCGAACGGGGTGATGGGTCAATGCCACTGTCGTGACAGTGAATTATGCGTGTGGGTATTCTCCGGCGAGAATGGGAGAATATTAATTTTGACGCATTGCTTGTAGGTGAGTGAAAAATTGATCCTATTGAGGGTCCGATTAGCATTGACAGGTCAGGCAGGTGGAGCTGTGCCGCCGCCGAGGGGCATTTGCATAACAAAGCACGTGTGGGCCTCACGGTGATGGTTGCTCGTGAGGGTTCTTGGAAGTGACGGAATGGGTGTGTTTTTTTGTTTCTTGTGTGTTTGTTGAAGAACAACAGTGTTCGATCTATCCTTTCGTTGGAAGTGACTGCATTGCAACAAGGCGTCTATTGTTTGGGGGATCAACAAGAGTCGCCGTTGTTTGGCTGTTGAGTGATGGTGTGAGCGGCATGGGACAGCATGAGATGATGATGAACAGAGACTGCGGGCTGTCTGTAGCGCGTTTCGGGAAATTCATGCAAGTCCTACTCCAACTGTCATTTAAGCACCAAACAAGCGTTCTGAGCTTAAATCAACGAAACTTAACGAAACTAAACTAAGCGGTTCTTATGGTCACAATGTATCATTTTTCGGTAACCGCTCGATTTTTCGTTGACGTAAGCGCAAAAATGTACGCCGTGAAGTTCTACCGTTAATCTTGTTCTTAAACCAACAAAGCCTCTCCAGTTGCACACAGTAGGTTGTGGTCGTTCTCTACTTGGGATCGATCGAGGACGTCGGTTATGGTGTTTTCTTAATGACTCGGACTCGAAGAGCCATCAGAAATGTATTTCAAGCGAACTTCGTTGCCTACTAGGCAGTCGCCAATCCACCACTGCCTTGCCTTCACAACAGTTCTGAAGTTTCAACCGTTGCCTACAAGCAATAATCAAGTATTATTTAATTTCTGCCACTCCCCTCTAGACCACAACACAAAGCACTTTCTCCTCGAACCAAAGCCAAGTAGGTACATCATTCAAGACCAAAACTAAAAATGTGCTATTTCACGAAAGAAAAACACCGTTAAATGCATCACCTTCCATCATAGGCCACCGGGTAGCACTTCATTCCCACAATTAACACAAAAAAAAAATCATATTCATTTCTCAGAACACACAACGATTCAAATTGTAAGGCAGCGTTTTCCTAATCAATCTGAAAGTTTTTCGACACACCATCAGCCCGCCGACGAAGCGAACGCAAGGCTGTATATGGTACACCAACTGACTACACCTAAAATTGATTGATAGCTGGAACATGGGCGGAGCAATCAAAATGTTCGACCCAAACGAAGATGAACGAAGTCTGTAATTAGTGCGCAGAGTGAATTACTCTCACCGGGGAGCGTAATCTTTGTCATACATATTTTTTGAATTTTTCAGAGGCGTGAGTTGGGTGTGCACTGTGGCCTAGAATTGAAGGGATAATGTTGTTGGAACTCTCTCTCTCTGATTTTAGTGCTGGGGTAGTTCAGCTTAAACTACACACATTCCGAGTGCAGCTAGCGATCGACCAACTGTTCAACAGTGACGTTGTGAAGAGATCTGCAGTTAACCTGACCTGCAGTGTTAGGTCCTTCACAAATCGTTCAATGACAAGAACCCATCTGGCAAAAAGTTTCATGAATAACGGTTTATGATTCGGAACCTTGCAATGTGCAAAACTGACATCCTGTGATCATAATAATCACTTTTCTCGGTTTCGTTAAGTTTCGTTGAGTTTCGTTAAGTTTTGTTTTTCTAGCGAAATCAAACCTTACTTTACGCATGTGCATGAATGTCAGTTGATAATGGACATTTTGGCAAGATCCTAAAAGAAATGGTGCCCAATTTGACGACGCTTGGTGGTACTTTTTGTTCGTTGATGACATAAGCTTATTTTAGCATGAGTTAAATATGCCATATAAGGCCCTTTGCGTTTGAAAGTACAGAACATGGAATTCTCTCCGACACAATTTTTGCGTCAAGAAATTGTCTGATATTCACAATTGAACTTTGGTGTCACCAAGCCGACGGCCTTCCACGTGGCACCAACTTGCCCCCAATGACTCCTCTCCCACTGATCTCTAGGTCAGTAGACCCACATTCCTCTCCCATTGCGCAGAATTAAACGAAAACCAAACGTCTCTACCTCCGAAAGTAACCCAAAGGTTGACCGATGAAGTCTAGTTTCCATTCCGGTCGTAATCTTGCCAACGACTCACTTTCAACAACACGACCTAAAGTCAGGGCCAAATGCCTTCGGAAGGTCTTCACATGCCACACATTAAACACAATTGCTTCATGGTGATACAACTACTCACTGAGTAACCCCCTCCTGAGTGGATTGCAACAATTGCTTTCAGAGAAGAGTGCCGCTCATTAGCCGAAAAATTCATCACAGTTTCATAACATTTCCTCGGAGCGTGAGTGCTGCATTCGGTCGAAAGGGTATCTGGCGGCAGTGCGAGGCACTTGAAAGAGCTGTGCATGGCATGAAACAATCCGAGGCACGAATACCATTCCCGCGGGAATGTTAGCACTTGAAAAAGAACTCAGTCTCTGGCCAACACCTTCACTTGAGTGGACAAGCAAACAAATCGCACGCTCAACTGTGTGCGTCCTGGGATGCAACGGTGCCAGTGTTTACCTTTCTTCGCGTCCTCCTCCTCCACTATCGTTTGTTTACACTTTTCCTTCTCGGAAAAATCTCACCGACGTCAAAAGAAGAAAAAAAATGTTTTTTTTTCGCCTCCAACAACGTCTCCGCTCGCAAAGGAGGTTAAGGAGGAGGCCTCTCAAGTCTTAGGGTCGAACGTGGAAAATCATTTCTCCTCCGAAGCAGGAAACCGACGAGCAAAACAAGAAAGTTTGCTTTCATCCGCGTGGAGCTCTCCCGCGCCGTGTGGCTAGAGCGGATCGCCGCAACACTTATTGATATAGTTTTCAGGCGCACAACGCCTGCAAAGACACATTTATGACAGCCAAGAGGAATTCTAAAACGAGTTTCAATGTGCACGCGTGCTAGGATCTCACTTCGGAGTCTGGGCCCTCGGCACAGACCGAAGATGGTGCGAATGCGGCAACGGCAACGGCAACGGAGAGATGCAATGGAATCAAGATAACCTCACACACAGGTGAAAATTCAAGTTAAAATTATGTTCCCTGCTACCTGTGTTCTCGTCCCTCGTCATCTCGTCACTCGCCACCAGTTCTTCTCGTCGCCGAGGCATTCTTTTCTTCTCGTTTCTGCTTTCGGCCCGACGTTCTTCTGTCTGTTCGTTTTTTTTTTTCCCTTTTTCTCTTCTTTTGTTTCGTCGTGTTTTGTTTTTCTAATCCATCGCCTCTAGTTCGCCTCTGCCTCTCTCTCCGGAGTCGTTTTCGGATATTTCTTTAGGTCAAAAAACAGGATTTTCAAAACAAGCCACAAGCGAGAGAGCGAACGACGAACGAGCGCGCCGAGGGGACTCGGAATTTTGTTATAGGAATGGAATCTAAAACGACAAGACGACGACGACGACGGTGGCGATGGCGATGGCGATGGCGGTGGCGTTGGCGTGTGTGCGTGTGTTTGCGAGAGTGGCAGATTCCAGGAACCAACAAAGGAATTATGTTTGACTAAATTTGATTCAAGGAATTTGGGTATCCTTGATTCTTTTTTCGCCGTCCATCTTCCATCCTTTCGTGCACCCCACCGGCGCGCCGCCAGGACAAGGAGTGCAAATTCATTTTTTGACGGATACGCCGCGTAGTAGTAGTTCGTTATTATTTATTTCGTCTCTGAGTCATGTCCGAGGGTTTAAGTATCTTTTTATGGGATGTGAATGAGATTGTGGTTTTGGGTTAAATGGGCAAAAAACAAAAAAGAACCCACCGAGAAGATATGAATATAAATAAAGAACATAGAGCTTCTGTTTTACGTCGGTAGCAAACGTGGTGGCCCCGACAGCGGCGGGGTAACATGTGAAGGCGCTATTAATTTCTGGAAGGCAGACATACAATTCGCGTTCGTGTGCGCGGGACTGTGACCTTCCCGGCGAATGAGAGCTGAGCGATACCACACGGAAAGTGTTGAAAGCACTAAAAAGCATTTCCGAAGAGAGATTGTTAGATTGAATTGAAATTGAAACGGGTTTCAGTGGCTGATGGCAATCGGAGGAAATTGCTTTGCAAGGTTGTCGTCAGCGTGGTAGGTCATCGGATGGTTAAGTGGTGAATTGTCAACAGGAAGAGGGTGGAGTGATCTGATAAGTTTAACATTACTCAACTTTGACATTGGAATGTGATTTGGTAGTCGACGAAGAGACTTCTGTTCAAAGGAATAGTATTTTCTGGTCAAAAAGCATCTCGACTTTAGCAAGAGACTTCTCATTTATTGTCACTGCTTAGGTTTTGCCCACTTACAAGCAGTGAGATATGCTACGATTATGAATAAAGGCCGAACCAATACAAATTCAAACAGAATCATCACAAAACGTCCAAAACAGGTTCTCAAAACGTAGGCAAACAACACCCAGTGTCATTTACGCACCTAGGGAGTGATGTACTTTTCTCCTACATCAGTTATCAAAACTTAACGAAACTTAACGAAACTGAACGAAGTATCTATTATGGTCGCAGAATATTATTTGTAAAGAATTTTAAGGTTTTCCGCTGAAAGTACAACAAACAGACCAGACATTTGTGTGCAACCATAAAATGACCATACATTGTCTGCCGTCAGGTAGGCATAATACTGGCAACTCAGGGTAAATTTACCTTTTCGACGGAAATGTTAAGAATACTTTCATCGATTTTGCAAAAAGGTACGGGAAAGGATACATTTCTCCTGATAAACTGTCCTTAGAAAGGATTTTTCTCCTGATCGCTTAGATTTGGCAAGGATCAATTAGTGAAAGTGACAGGGGTCCAATATCATTCAATATCTTAGAAATAATGTCAGTCAATGACTAGGGAAAGTGATTACAAGAGATTTGGAACTTAAACGAAGGGAGGCAGTGACTAATTGTATAGTATCTCAATTCGATTCTTAACGATGCCAAGACAATGTTATTGACGAATACGAGTCATTCTCCAAACCACTACCTGATGGGCAAATCACTGTTGCTCCGAGACACAAGAAGGCCATCAGAAAGCAGATGATGTGCATGTCTAGACGTACGAGGTTCTACGACAACAAAGCAACAACATCGTTCAATAATTTAAGAGAGAAAGAACACAACACGTGCAGGAACAATATTTTAACGTTCAACAATGTAGCCGGCTCAAGTACGAGCAGGATGTCTAAGACTTCGGAATTCGAACTCAAGACGTCAAGAGGAAGCCTTGAGACATTCTAAACGAGGTTCATCGTCTCCTAACAAATAGCATGAGTCTTGGAATTAGTTCCTAACGCAAGCAAGAGCACGAAGCCAGCACGAATAGAATTTTGACATTCCAAAAGGTGCCCGTATCAATTAAGAGCAGGAAGTCTGAAAGCTTTGAAGTTGGGGCAAATCTTAGCGAAAACAAAGAGGTTTGGCCTGAATTACTGATCTACTACGGTTGGCAGGCTGAATGTCTAACGAACTGGAATGTGGGCTGGAAGTTGGAATCACTGGAAGTCTTTCCTCAATAACGTCAAGACTGGCAGCCATTTTTTCTCAGTTTCAAACGGACGACGGTCCTAAAAGTAAGGTCTGCCAGTCTTTCAAACAACAAAAGCACCTCATTCCCCGCCCCCACCCAAGTGTAGCATGTGCCAGTGTCACAACTCACCCGCCCCTCGGCACGGGTTCACCACGGGCTGTCTGACACCATCAAACAAGGCATCGTCGGCCCTTCAGAAAGAAGAAAATGCACACCCAAGTGGATTGTAATCATACGGGACTTTATGGATACCGGAAGAAGCCATAAGGCATCACGTTGTTTTATAGAATCCCAGAGGACATTCAAACTCCAGACTCATTGACGTCGGCACCCAGACAACGTGCGTGGGCCGTGCGCACCACCAACTGCGACATCTCAGCGTAGATGCTCACAATTTCACGCAATGCCTCCGCCTCGGCTCGTAAATCATCGTACCGCTCATAACCGTCATACTACTTTAATTGCCACCACGAATATCTATTCCATAACACACACTTTTCTTTTATGAACACTGCCCCCATATATCCAAATAATGGTCCCTCCTCCCCAAGAAACAGACAAAAACCGAAGAGGAATGTGTCGTGTCCGCAAGGAGGAAAGAAAGAAATTGAATTGAATTGAAGAAGACCTCCTCATAAAAAAAAAATATTCTTTCATCCCGAAAACCTGCACACACCGTCAGAGCAGAGCAGGCAACAGACGGAGAAAAATTAAAAATTCACATCAGCTTGTTCAAACTGAAAAACTCATTAAAAGGGTATTTATCAAAAAGGGTTTTGCAGCCGGCATGCGTTCCTCTGCATCGTGTGTGTGTACACGGCATGCACACAAATTATTAATTTTAAAGGCACACACCGGACCCTTTGCTCGGTATTCGAATTTTCTCTGCCATCACAACAGCATCCACAGCAACTCCAAAAACGCGACTTCGAAACCAGCTTCGACTTCGACATCGCATTTTGAGTGGAATGCACAAAATCCTTCGGGACGGGATGAGAGAGAGACCAGTGCGCGCACACACACAGCCAGGAAGGGAGAAGGAGAGTGAGAGAGAACGAAAACGAATAAATTCGCATTTAACACGTTCTTGGGCAATTCCTCGGACTGATTCAGCAACAGGATCTATAAAAGCTACTGGCCGAACTTTTAACTGTAACAAATGTGTTAACAATTATATCTCTCACGATGGACGCGAGATACGCGAGTCCACACGAATTCCAGGTCCACGACGAGGCAGAACACAAAAAAAAAAAAACCAGACACGTTCATGCCGCGGGCAATTGAATCTATTCCCCTCTCTACTCTACACCTGTCCCGCTCTGCTTCGTGTCCGTGCAGGTCTCCCTCTCACTCCCTCAAGGAGGGCGAGGGCAGAGTGAAAGATTAGAGGCTATAGCCCATGGACAGAGTGGAAATTTCTCTCTCCATGTGGTCGGTCGGGGGTTGCCTAAGAAAAGCAACAGTTTCTCGCAAAGAAACAGCACGCTCACGCACACAAGTGCCCACTGAGAGCGAGAGAGCATAGCGAACAGACGAAGATAGGGGAACAAAAACGCGTTCTCTCTTCGGATTGTGTTTTCCTTTCTCGACCAGCACTGCTATCGGAATGAAATCAAACAAAACTGAAGAATAGAATCAAAACAAATCGACAAAAATTGTTCAATTCAATATTTGAACTCTGCTGTGTTGTCCGAGAGGGAGAGCGCGACTCACTCAGTCACACACACACAGCCATAGCCACATCCAATTCAGAGCAGCGGGAAAAAAAGAAGAGATAAAGCCACGGCAGGCAGGCAGCCGTGTGTGTAAGAACGTGCACAGGTTACCGAAGAACTCTTTGCTTCCTTGTCGTCGATGGCTATATTATTTCATGAGCGTAGTCTTTACACACAAAATTCCATGATTATTCCCGTCTTTTGTGTAAGGCATGGGATTTTCTGTGGAAATCGATCATTTGCAGTCACAGTCGTGTCTCGTTTTCATAGATCACCAGCAACAGGCGGCGGGTTCGCACACCAACTCTTTTGTTCCCAGTACAGTGCAGCCGCCGCCATTGTGATGCTGGCAATTGCCTCATGACGCTGTTAATTGCGGAAGCTGTGCGCGCTGATGTGGTACGTTTAAAAGCTTTGGTTTGAGTGGTTTGCGTTGTCAAAGTGGTGCGCATTACCTTGGACGGGCGCTAGGCGCCTTCAAACGACATCAAGTGCCATCGGCTGGAAATTGGTCTACTAACAAGAAACGTGCACTTTTCGTTAAGTGAGATGTGCGGAAATCTCCATCGAAATGCTAATGAAGATGAGTAAGACGATAGCCAGTAAATGCCTCTGAAGCCTCCAAGAAACCTTTCTTTATTGAAATATGCACTTTACAAGCATTTAAATATCTGAGTGCCAAGAACAATTATACACCCAATCCCGAAAGAAAGGCACTCGACGAAGGAGTCACTTCAATCGAATGGACCATCTTCCAAGTGATTCCCTCGTGAGTGGAACTGCATTCAATTGACAATCTAAATGCATCTACGCGCTTAGTGGCAATAAAAATTAAATAATTAAAACGCAGCAAAGTTCCATCGGAGGGGGAATAAAAATCACTCATAAAAGAAAAGTGCACACTAATGCGCGAGTGCTTTTGGCGAGGCTAGGTACTAATTGGCGTGTGTTCTTGGAGTATGTAACGGCCAGTTAATGACTTGTAATGCGGGGGAAAGGATAAAGCGACAAGTATGCGAGGAAATCTTGGGCTGGATACTACTAGAAAAGCAATGCAAGATTAGGCACTCAGTTTCGTATAAAGAAACATGCAATCTGTAGACCAAGGATGCATGAAACAAGTGAGACACATACAAGCTGTCTTTAGAGCTAGAAGACTTATTTTGTTTGATCATCTCAGTCTGTAATGCAGAGACGTGATAAATTTTAAGTCTGAATTTCAGTTCTGTTTGCGCCACCCCTTCATTGATTCCCTTTCCGATGATACCACGAGGAGAAGGCGTATATTCAAATAAGTTGTCTAATTACAATGAAGGCAGACGTATTTGGTCAGAATGTGACCACATTTCGAGCAACTACGTAGAATATAACACTACGATTGAGAAGACAAGAACCGGCGAACTGAGCCGTGCAACCGCAAGTGTGCCGCTGTTCTCCTCTTCGACAATGAAGCTATCCACTCAGCCTGTTACATGTATGTACGTTTTACGAATTGAACGTGTAAGGTGGCTGGACCATTAAAAGCGCATGGCCAACTCGCCTGCAGCCTGACCGAGTCTTCAATTTCGAGCAAAAGATGTTTTAATGGCGTACAAAATTGTATAAGGACCTGAAACAATTTGGTGATCGTAAGTGGAAGGTATACAGAGATCGCGTGGAGGCCCACCGTGTACTCCACCACAAAAAGAAAATGAAGATTGATGAAAGAATTCATATTGTGAAGCTTGCTACTTTAACTAGAAATATTTGAAACTGTGCCACCCAGGTCCAGGGGTGTCACTTCTGACCAGGAGCCCTCTTGAATGAAGAACAGTTTACATCTCCATTCCATGGAATTACGCAAACCACAGTCGATATTTTTCCAGACATTCGCACACCAATTCGCTTTTCGTTTCTCAGTCCCCTTAGCTAATCCTGGGTGTTTAAATCTAGTTGTCTTCTACACGATTCTAGCCATCTTCTTTTCATTTGATTGGAGCTACAGTTTCTGGATAGAACCAGCAAGAATCTCCTGTTTCAGCGATCTAGGACGCTCACTGATGGTTGGTTGAGGTCCCTCTCCATTTGTGACCTCCCTCAAGTGGTCTTCCGATGCGTTGTCTAAGAAGTTGTTTACAGTGGTCCCGGTCCTAGCAAAGCTACTACTGTTGATTAACTACCCTGGCTTATGATTGCACTGAAAAGACAATTTAGTTATATATGGCTTGCGCTACAGCTCATAGAGGACCAGGGCCTAGCTTCGCAACAACCACTCGTGTTGTTCGTGCTACTATTCTCTTACGAGTGGAAGGGACCTACAGTTTTATGCTGGCGCCGAACGGCCAGGTTTGAGAAGCTTTTTCTAGACAGGAAATACTCTTCGAGCATTGTCAGTGACTGGAAAGGAGGTAGGCAGTGAAAATTATTTTTGTGGCACGGATCAGGAATCGAACCTACTGCGTCGACGCACATAACAACAACGCCACGGGTCACCACTAGACAACTTAGTTGCAAACTTTTAATTCATCTTCTTCAGAGTACCCGCCAAATTCAGTATGATTGCCAGACGGGGAACTTTCGTTCTCTTCGTTAGCAACGACGCGGTGCACTGGATGTAGGCGCAGTTTAGACATGAGCTCGTAGTCAAGAACTATGAGGTAGCAGCTCTACGCCATTAGCCTTTCTCATCATCACTCGAAAAACTGTAGTAGCTTATAGAAGTCGTGATTTGGTCCCCGTGGGCCAAGGTCACTAGGCGTTTAGGGAATACAATTGCCTACATACCTACCCATCGCCACAAACGATCGAAGGAATGATTCTACACATGAGACCCAGTCTCAACTAATAGCAAATAGCATGATATATTGGGTCTATAACTTTTGTATAACGTATATTTTCATGCGGTTTGCTAAGAGATGGCGTAACTTGTATTATTCCATTGAAGGTTCTTTTGGAATGGGTTCCACAATTTGCCAGAAAGGTGGGAAAAAAGTCATAGCTTCAGATGGGCAATTCTTTGAATAATACTACTGTATGTACATGTTTTTCTTCTAAACGAACGCTAGGGTCATTGATGGTAACGTTGTTCTACAGTCATCTTTGAAGAAATGGAGGCCAATGATTACGCCGGGCAAGTCGCCCCAAAGATAGCATTTGCGGGCTTCATTGACATTGCTTGGATTAGCTGAGGTTGATTAGGTGCACCAAATGTGTCAGTCTGTTCATTAACACTCAAGCAACCAGAAATGAGTTTCGTCGGAGGATGAGAACATTTTCAAGGAGCATGCATTGTAATGATTTTTAATTGAGTAATGACAATGCTGTCTGAGCATGTTTGACTTTAATGCTCAAAAATCACGCGTGTGGTGTCAAAATAAAACCAAAAAAGTCAGAGGTTATTTGGTGAAGAGAGATCGACGAATGGAAGCAAAGAAGCCAGAGTTTCAGAGGAGGAACGAAATGATAGACTTGTCTCATGCACATTGTCGGTCTTTTGGTGTCTGGTGAGTGTTCCTTGTTACCACCCATAGCCCAGCACAGACTTCATGCGATACTTGCACGCGTGGTGTGCCCAGCTCATTGGTTTGCACTATTATTTGCTGCAAATGTTTTAGCAGCCCTACGCTTTGGCTGGTTCCTTACCATTTGTTGATGGACGGAACCCTAGTAGTCGAACCCATTTTAGAGACAGTACAATAAACCAGTTCGGACTCAGGCTTTCCATCAATAATCATGCGCCACATGAAATTATATAACCGCCCAGGTGAGTACACAATGAACTGTCAGATCAATTTGAGCACTGCATTACCGGCCACAGTAAGGACCACAAAAATAGAACAGACAAAATAAGCTGATTTTCTCTGTCCTCTACTAGACGTGCTGAGACACATTTTATTTTGAACTTGACTTTTCAGTCTTGAAGCAATTTCGACGACTTGTCGCCGTCTGTGTCCTTTCCACTCCGCAATTGTCTTCCAAAGCAAGAAAACCAAGTCAGAACAACACCATCCACCGTTCACTTGTCGAACTTGTGGTCACTCTTAGAACTTTCCACAGAGAACATCGAACGTGGGAAACACATCCCACCTCCTTCATCCTCCGTCCACAACTCATGAATCTCATGAACCACAGCGCAGCCAATTAATTTCAAGCTCACCGAATTGCCAAACAGTAGTCAGTCTCAACCCAACCCCCTCCCCGCTCGGCAGTTAATCAAAACAAAAGAAAACAAAAAAAGTGGAAAAAAATGATCTTAATTTACGGTGCTACGGCGACGACGGCATGAATGAATCATGAGAGCAACCACACAGCGGTGATAACATCTGCCCATTAGACGGACAATTTAACACCTAACCAGACGGCTTCACCACTCCGCCACTTAACATCAATTTTACCGCCTGTTGATTCCCCATAAAGCACTCTCGTCACCATATCACGTCGACTGGCGGCCGCGCTGCGAATTGAAGCACACTGAAAAATCAGCCAACCAAAGAAGCCCTAGTGCACTTCATTTTCCATAAGAAACCCTTTTTCCCACACAGACACACGCGCCACACCACCGCACACCGCACGGCGAGGTACAAGTGAAAATTTTCAACACCACCGGCCCCCAGTGAGAAGGAGTCCCGCCAGCCGCTCGCTCTACGTGTGGCACATGATGTCTTTTCAGGCTTAGCTGAGCATGACACATGCTCTCCACGGACGCCGCGCCGGGGCTATATGAGCTTCAGCTTCGGAGTCAGCAATTTCTGTTTTGCCTGTTTCCATTACATTTTAATTTCCCGTCACATCCATATTCGGCGATGACGGGTGACTGGGAGTAATAACTGGCGAGCTGACCACGCTGATGATGGGCTGGTGACAAGTGAGCCGCTGCCCGGGCTCCGCATCGCCACATCGCCACATCTCCGCATCTCCAGCGGCAGCTGCGCAGCGATGGTGATGAGGTGCAGCTCGAAAATTGGATAGCCCCGTGTGGCCAGTCGGGGGGTTTATTATGGCGCATTGTTGCCGAGCAGCGACGCCAAGGATGGCGTTGCGTAAGATGGTTTACATTTTTGTCGCTTCGCGTTTAATTTTTAACCCGAGAACGTATCCAAATGAAGCTGGAAGCCAATTAGGCAGACGACCGTACGGAACGTGTGGACACTTCTCGGAACGGAAGAGTGGGTCAAGTGGTGTCGGGGAAGACGACTGGCGACTGCCGACAGCGTGTTGTAATGTGCCCTCTGTGCGTGTGCAGTTGCGTCTTATCGCGATGAACTATTTCGTTCAACAAAAAAAAACATGAAACTAGGAGCAGATCATCAACACTCCGTGGCTGGTTCGTACATCTTGTCCAACGTCGTGACGGTCGGGATTTTATTGTCTTCCTTATGTTATCCCCTGGATGGGAAAGGCGTTCAAGGTGGGAACCTCTGAAGTGTGGATTTGAACGTGGAAGGAGCCAGAGACCTGTGTCCTCGTTTGTAGCATTTCCACCATCAGCGACAAATTGAAGCATCGGAGTCAATGCACCAGCAATGGTGTCTCTTAAATTATAACAGCTGAGTTCCGTGAGAAACGAGTGCTTTCCTTATGTTCCAGGTTCATGTTTACATCTGACAACGTTTAGATGGAAGCTGACTTGGGAATTTATGTTCAAACGGTCGAATACATACCATAAACTTCAACAATTCACATGGAATTTGCCAACATTGAGCAAGTGTCTACAAGTGAGCAGATTTGTTTGTACTAATTTTACAGACTTCTGGTGGCCCTGGTCATCACAGTCCTGCTCTATGGCGCAGAGACATGGACGCTATTGAAAGCGGATGAAGAAGCTCTTGGTTGTTTTGAGAGAAAAGTTCTGCGTACGATTTTGGTCCTGTTTGCGTTGATGGCGTTTGGAGGAGAAGGTTCAACCACGAATTATACGGGCTGTACAGCGGCATGCACCTAGTTAAGCGTCTTCGGATCCAACGCTTAAGATGGCTAGGTCATGAAGAGCGGATGGACACCACAGCTCCGGCCCGAAGAGTCTTCGACACCGAGCCATTGGGACAGCGCAACAGAGGACGTCCTCGCACTAGATGGCGCACACAAGTGGAAAAGGACCTCAACCAACTTGGTGTGCGCAACTGGAGGCAGCTGGCGAAAGATCGTGCTGGCTGGAGAGGCATGTTGGTTGAGGCCCAGGTCCACCCCGGACTGTAGCGCCAATCAAAGAAGAAGAAGCATCGTGGTTAAGGCTGCTGACCTGCAGTACCTCCAAAGTGCTGAGAAAGACAAGATCGAGGTATCTTTCGGACCAGTCTATATCGTCTCTTTTCAGCAAGTTGTCGCTGGAAACAAAATGCCGGGCGGAACTTGCATCGTAGCACCAACTGTGTATGGAGCAACAATGTCGTGTGGAAGCTACTGGGTCAGGTGATCAAACTGTTCCTCCAACATGATTCGAAAGGGCATACCAACATTTGGTCCTCCAGCATCAAGTGTGTCCCAACAACACTGTCGGTGCAAATGAGGCATCTTGCAGTTCCTTCTGCTGTTTGGTGTATTAATTGAGTGTCCTCTTACAACAACGATGGGAGATCGGGGAAGTTGCCTCGAAAGAAATTCATTCTAATCAATTTTAGGAGATCAACCAACTACGCTCGAAAATTGAGCACTTGTCTATGAAGCATCGGTGGAGACTGCAATGGCGCATCTTTTGATCACTGCTTGGACTAATAGAAGTCGAGTAGACTTCCCAGGAAATCACAATGGAGCACGAACTTGGAACGAGCTCAGGAACAGTGCCTCTTTTTTATTCTGAGGTCTAAAACTCAGTCATTGCAACACATACCGCATTCCATAATAAATGCCTTTCAACCATGATACTAAGAGTAAGTATAGATGGCGCTATAAAATGAAGAGGACCTGAACCCAGCTTCTACAGGAACCTATCATGACGTGCCTTCAATTGACTGATGGCGACTCTAAGAGGTGAAGTTTGACAAGGTTTGATCTAGAATGGATCATTCCAGAATTGTGAAGAAATGTCACAGAACAGACCTAAAACCTTCATCGAAATGAGACCAAAACCGCGCTCTTCTCCCACCAGCCAGCCTATGCCCTCTAGAGGACCCTCTAGAGAAATTTCACCGAGTGTCGAAAACTGACAACTTATCCGCCGTTCTAATTGATGCGCTTCCTCACTATCTCACGGCGGCCACCAAGCAGTTTGTACTGAGCTGTAGAATTCTAGTCAACACATTTGTGAGACGTTAACTAGTCCATAATAAAATGCTGCCCATAGTACTCTACGACTGTCGCTTGTCAACAAAACACTGACTGCCATGTCGGTGATGATTGACAAAAAGTAGGAATTAGTTGATTTTAAGGCACTAAGATACAGAAAAAAGGACTGGCGTAAACCATAATGTTAATATGGCTTGGCAGCCATCATTATGGCATGACACGTCATTCAAACCAAAATGACGCACGAAAAAAAACCGTCAAGGACATATGAAAACAAACAACAACCACGCATCCCTGACTCAGTAATTCCACTGCTCAGCTCAGTAATTCGACTGACTATCGATGGTAGAAGTCATAATAATAATATATGGGTAGCCCGTAGAGGGCCAGGGCCTAGCTTCTCAGCAACCACTCGTGTTGTGCGTGCTATTGTTCTCTCACGAGTGGAAGGGACCTACAGTTTCATGCCGACTCCGAACGGCCAAGTTTGAGAAGCTTTTTCTAGACAGGAAATACACTTCAAGCATTGTCAGTGACTCGAAAGAGGTGGGGTCGTGAAAATTATTTTTGTCGCTCAGAGCTGGAATCGAACCTACGACATCGAGGTTGGGGTCGACGCACATACCCACAACGCCTCGGGCCACCATGTCGAAGTCAATTAAGAAATATTTGTAACCAAGAGTCTTCGAACCATTGGGGCAAGCCAACAGAGGACAGAGGGTGTCTTCGATGGAGATGGCGTATACAAGTAAAGAAGAACCTCAACTTGGTGTGCGCAACTGGAGGCAGGCGAAATACCGTGCTGGCTGGAGATCTATAATGGCCGAGGCCTAGGTCCATAGAGGAACAAGAAGTGCTTTTAGACACATCAGCTCTACAGAAGCATGGACAAAGTAGACGACACCATTGTTAATGGTTTGGAGAGAAAGGTCTTTCGAACATTGTTTGAAGAAGGGGTCTTAATGATGAAATTCACAGGCAGATGTAGACGCCAGCAGCATCAAGCTGGTTAACCAAAGTCAAGTCCCTCGTCTGAGATGGGATTGTATGAATAGCCACAGACAAATGTCCCAAACTGAAATGTCTTCAACTCTAGCCCCGAAGGACAACGGGCTAAAGGAAGACATATAAAAAACCATCTCAGCCAGATGATTGTTGAAACTGGCTGCATCTTACACAAGACCATGATAATTCGTGCTGTCTGTTGATTAAGGCCCAGAAGAGCTGTATACCAAGAATCCACGAAGAAGAAGAAATGTATACAAAAATGCTTCTAGTGAAAGTAGAAGCGAATCAGCATGTAAAGCCCCACGGAGCTATCCTCATGTAGGCCCTCTGGATTTCTTTACCGTACTGATCTCGATTCCCCGTGTTATGCTGGCCAACAATGGGCATTGGTAGAGAATGTATGCCGCACGGCTTCATCGACCTCCAGGCATAGCCTGCAAAAGGTCTTTTTATCTTCAACTGCTTTTTGACATCCAGGGCTTGTAGTTAGAACCGGCATTCATTTTGAGCTTGCTCACCTCTTGTATTTGAAGGAACACGTGGACGATTGAGTTGTTCATCAAACTTCTTGCATGATTTTAGGATTTATGCTCATGTCTGTCTGTCTGTTTAAAGTCAATGTCGAACTTTTTGACCTCCCAATGGTTCGGAATCAATCAGCACCGAGGTCTATTCTTGATTTGCTGCCTTGTCGTCTTCTCATAGCTCTAGGTTCATTAATTCGTGTGAAAATACATGTCCAATACATAACAATGACTCACTATGGCTAGTAGCCACGAAAGGAAGAGTCCTGGAAGAATGTTGTGCTGTCTGATGTTTGTTGAATGAATGACATTGGGAAGATTCGAAACTCTGCCACAGACCACATCGAGCGCGACTGACGTGTCCTAATTTTCACAATACTACTGACGTGGTAGTACGGCCAACAATAATATTACGCTATTCACACATAAATCGTTTGAACATACGACGGAAATGCACTCAGATCGGGCGAATCAACATTTTTCGTTTTTGTGCTGTCTGTCGGATTACCACGTCAGTCGCTGAAGGCCAAGCATCCCCCGGCAGCATGTTTGACTACGTTCGTGATCGACTGAAGTAACTAACTTTTGTTACCTGGTGGTATCCTGAACCAGTTCTTGAGTCTGAGTGTTCCGGTGGAGCGCTTAACAACCTCCGACAACCTCCAATGCAGTGTGTGTTACATGCGTCGGCAAGGAAGTGTGAGAACGACTCCCCAGTGTCACAGAAGATTGACGCACGCACAAAACCGATAGAATGATGGACGATAATCAAACAGAGACACAAACACCGATACTGACGGTCTTCAAAGTGTATACATGCACGACTCCAAAGCAGCTTCAAGTTACATCAGCCACAGGAATCTAATCCCCACCCCAAGACCCCCTCACCACATCGTCGCAGTCGAAAAAAGCATTTGATATTCAAAATCGACTTCCGTTGCACCACACTCGCGCTCCCCTCGACCAGACGACTCCTTTAATGTGCAGGGGACATTTTAAGAATATAAACAAAAACCGTCCCAAAGATACTTTCATTAGATTTTACAGCCGACCCTTAATTTTCCAAATAGGAATCCGTTTCGTCCGCGTCCAAGGCTGGGATTTCACTTAACGTCTGGATTGGGACCATCATCAAGCGGCGCAAGAGACTTCCTTTAATTTCCATCATCCCGGGGATTATGTGCGCAGCTTTATGGGAAAAAAAACCGTCGAAGGCAAATTAGACTATTAACAGGCTTTAACGACCACCTATGCCATTAAGTAATTATATTTGTTATGTGTGTGCTTGGTCCAGGCTGTGAGTGCACGCGTGTGTGTGGAGTAGTCGCTCCACCCAAATTGGTTCCACAACTAAATGGTGGCTAAGAAGGGAAAAAAATGTGTGTCGTAAAACTGTTAAGAGACACACATCCCATGGACAGTCGGGTGATGGATTTTCGGAGTCAGTTAGAAGTTGGTAGCAAACCGCTGATGGAATATACACTCCAGCCGTGTACTCATAAAATACTTGATGAAAATAAAACAGCGACTACGAGCGGCATTCCATCAACTCGGAACCGTCTTTCAACCTACACATTAAAATAATTTAAAAAAAAACAACAAAGACACCACAGCGCTCTCAATCAAGATAATTTATCGCCTCTCACAGGCCGGCCAGCCCTTGTTTGGGAATAATTTCACCTCTGTCGCTACAAAATTCCACGGCACTGGACGACCACCAGACGCCTCGACACGAAATAAATCAGCAGAAGCAGCCGCACCAGCAGCAGCCGCTCTGTTCTGCGGAACAGACTGGCAGAGGACCGGCCAATGTCTCTATTAGCCCTCGGGTCCCTCGGACTAATTAAGACCGATCAGCGATTATTGCGATGATTGGTGTGTGACGACAAAACGAAATTACGTCCAGTGTTCAAGTGAAAACAAACCGAACAAGTTCGCAGCGCAACTCTTTCGTATATGGAAATTTCAACTCGGTGCCTGGCAAACGCCCACGCCACGTCGGACGGCCGACCCCGCGAGAGACAGTCTCAATCAGACACAGATCGCTGTCGATCGATTGAGACCGGCCAGCCGGGGACCAGAGACAATTATGGCTGTCCAGTCTAATTGCAGCCACACTGTGCGCTCCTGTAGATGGACATCGGACGCGGATGGACCCGCGGACAATTGCTGCGGATTAATATTAATAAGAAAATTATTTAATTAAGATGAATGCTGGACGGCCCTGGCGGTGGGGGCATTTTTATGGATATTGTCTTGTGATTCTGTTTAACAAACGAACGCGTGGGTGGGTCAGGTATGTTATGGCTGCTGGTGCGCTGCCGGTGCGCTGCCGGTGCCGTGTGTGTACGATTTTAGTGCTTGTTCCGTGGCCGCTTGCTTCGATTAGGACATTGGGCAGTTTTATGGGACAACAACGGACTGGGTGTGGGGTGTGCTTGCGATCGAACAAAATATGAGTTTTGTTGTCTTTTGTCTTCGAGGATCGACATTTGAATTGAGAGCTGGAGCGTTTATGGCGCCGCCTGTGAAGTGTGGTGAAGAAACGGGAGCTCGGTGATTTCACTTTCATGTGCCCAGAATCAAGTGAAATGAGGTGAAGTCTCCGGATCGAGAATGGTATGATTTCACTTCTCTCGTGGAATGGAAGTGTATGTGGATCTCATTAAGTTAACGAGTGCGTTTGTGAGATCTTGTGGTAAGCCATGAAAGCTTCATTAGGTGCGGCTGGGATTGGAGGAGGCAGTTATGAGTTTTAGGCGAAGCAGGCTAAGCAGAATGCCATCTAGTAAAACCTAAATCAGTCTCAAGCTCCTGAAGAAACTTAAATAAGTCACTCTTAGACTGTTTTGATTAAGGGCTCGTTTCACATGCCTTTCCCTAATTGAGTTGTTACCCGCCGTAGCATACTGAGACAAGCATAAATTCTGAGATCAATTCCCGAATCGGGGAACTGACATAATTCACGCCCCACCTTCATTTTTGAGTCCGACTGTCTCAAGGAGTATCTTCTGTCCAGAAAAAGCTTCTCAAACTCCGCCATTCTGACCCCGAACATGCAGACGTAGTCCTTGGAGCGAATTGAAACACTCGTCTTACTTTTTCGGATGGTGGCAAGATATAGCCCAGAAAGGGACAGATGGCGGTGACAGATGCCAGGTGAAAAACTGTCTTATCAGAGTAGTAACTTTTGTTGTGGCTCTGTTCGCTGTTGTTGAACCGCCACAAGGCCCCCCTCTAATACGTAGTGAAGCGCATAGGGGATGTGCTGGGTCTTCTGCTTCTTGTGTACATACTGCTAACCTGTATTGACCGAGCAACATGTTGGGCAGAAGACGTCGCTATAGATGCAATGACAGTCGCCAATGCATTCTTCCAGCACGCCTTACTGCCTGATCCACAGTAAGTCGGCAGTTTGAATCCGCACAGCTCATCGTATGCCGCAGCAAACACACAACCGCATAACACCCACAAGCAAATGGGGTAGTAGAGCTATGGCATCGTACACGGAAGGCAGCTCTCATAACTCATCTGCCCAGGAGCTGACTTTAGGCGATGCCCGCTGTTCTAAAAGGACTTCTTGAATGAATCCGGCTTCAGGCGGAATTTGATGCATTGGTGACCCCGATGTGCTCAGAGTGGTAACTCACGTTGCAGCTCTGTTGAATCGCCACAGTCTCATCGACAAGTGGTTACTGTCGTCACGTATTGTGGCGACAGAAGAAGAAATTGTTGAAAAACGTGGCCACCAAGTAGACCTCTGAATCATTCAAACTGCAAGTCCAGGTACCAAACATCCGTCGAGCGTACCGACCGGCCACGGCCAGTGCATGGACAACAATGCTCCGATAATAATGGTCTTTGAATCTGATCCTCTTGGTCGAACCAAGAAGAAGAGGAAGGTCTAAGCGCCGGCAAAAAGAAGAGCCCATCGCAGACGCTAGACAACATGTCTTGGGGACTAGAAGCCTTTCCAGTGATATGCATCCATACTTGTCCACCCCACTGTTAGTGTAGAGGAGAGTAGCATAAAATAAGGCAGATTAGTCTTACGGGATACAATGAACGTGCCGCTTTATTTCTTCGTGTCTGGCGGTCAGTCACATCACCCAGCACCGCCATCAATAGAAGGCAGCTATTCCTCACACCCAGTGCATGGGCAACAATGCTTTAGCAGATAGGCTGTTCAGAGCCTCGATTGGTCGTCGAAGCAAATAAGAACCCATATGGAATGACACAGCAAGGGCCTTCAAATCAACCCAGTGTCTGCCAAATCCTTCTTAAAATAACCTAACATACAAACTCACAAGCACAAGCAAATGGGGTAGTAGAGCTATGGCATCGTACACGGAAGGCAGCTCTCATAACTCATCTGCCCAGGAGCTGACTTTAGGCGATGCCCGCTGTTCTAAAAGGACTTCTTGAATGAATCCGGCTTCAGGCGGAATTTGATGCATTGGTGACCCCGATGTGCTCAGAGTGGTAACTCACGTTGCAGCTCTGTTGAATCGCCACAGTCTCATCGACAAGTGGTTACTGTCGTCACGTATTGTGGCGACAGAAGAAGAAATTGTTGAAAAACGTGGCCACCAAGTAGACCTCTGAATCATTCAAACTGCAAGTCCAGGTACCAAACATCCGTCGAGCGTACCGACCGGCCACGGCCAGTGCATGGACAACAATGCTCCGATAATAATGGTCTTTGAATCTGATCCTCTTGGTCGAACCAAGAAGAAGAGGAAGGTCTAAGCGCCGGCAAAAAGAAGAGCCCATCGCAGACGCTAGACAACATGTCTTGGGGACTAGAAGCCTTTCCAGTGATATGCATCCATACTTGTCCACCCCACTGTTAGTGTAGAGGAGAGTAGCATAAAATAAGGCAGATTAGTCTTACGGGATACAATGAACGTGCCGCTTTATTTCTTCGTGTCTGGCGGTCAGTCACATCACCCAGCACCGCCATCAATAGAAGGCAGCTATTCCTCACACCCAGTGCATGGGCAACAATGCTTTAGCAGATAGGCTGTTCAGAGCCTCGATTGGTCGTCGAAGCAAATAAGAACCCATATGGAATGACACAGCAAGGGCCTTCAAATCAACCCAGTGTCTGCCAAATCCTTCTTAAAATAACCTAACATACAAACTCGATCTAATCGACCACGCCATCAATTCTCTTCTCTCAATCACCTACAACAATGAACGTTCCGTGAAATTTAAACATTTAAAAAAAAATGCAACTCCTTGTCCCACTAAAAAATCACCACTCCATCTGCAAGTAACCGGCATTCGCTTGCCAATTTCTAACCCAATTTACCACCTTCCGCAACATTAACGATGCCCGAAGAAAACTGCACAAAGTCCAATCGAAACCGTTGTTATCCTTTCCAAAAACCAATTGCAGGTCGTAAACATATTTAACACACCACAGTGCTAGTCAATTTTGCGCAGATCACATCCACTCTTTGTTACATTCAGCAATAATAGTTGGATTGATTTCCTAAACTGAATATGTGGTCTCTGTCGAAATAAAAGAACTGTGGTATCTTTTATGGACCGATAATTCCATGCGATTATTCTTCAAATTTCAACAATAAGGAAGTTAAGAAAAATCGCTTAGCCATGATGTGTCGGTGCAGGTGTTCATTGACTTAAGGAAATATGTGTTTGTTAAACGCTTCCTTCTACAATCAAATGGATTTGAAGGGAGTAATGTGCCATCCATTAGTGCAACCGGTGAGTGGAGTAACAGTGCGGTCAAATCAATTATAGGAATCATTGCTCATGAAGAACTTTAAGGGAAAATAATTGTGCTTGTGAGGCATTAAATAAGTCTTGGAGGTCTTGCACTCTAAATTCTGTTTTTTTCGTACTTAATTTCAGCTTCATTTTATATGGTTTATATTAACTAAATGTTTTCCCTTGTTGTATTACATATTTATGTAAGTTTACTTGCTGCACTAAAGAAAAAATATAAAGAATTGGAAAAAATTGGACACCACACTGAAGAGTGAACGAACAGGAAAATGGGCGAGCACTTAGGAGAGAAGACGGGAAGTCAAATCAAAGAAATAAATGAAAAAATTTTCAAAAAAGACCATCAACCTTAAATTTATACAAAAAAGAAATACTGAAGTTCATCTCCTATGTTGATGGCCATTCTTTGATTCTGTGCGTCGACATCTGCGCACTCTAACCTTCGGTGTCTACAGTCTGTTTTCGATTCCCGGTACGACCTACCACATAAAACAGCAGCACACAACAGTGCATGCACAACGCGACTGGCTGTGGTAGAATAGTTAGGCTGTGATAGAGGCCCTATTATTATATATAATTATCATCTTCTTGCTAACATTAATGGTCAGTACGATTCTTCTTCTTCAAATTCAAATTAACCGTGTTGTTGCTGGAGGAAAAGCAAACGAGCAGCTGATCTTTGATGAATTCGTAAGAAATAAATCCTGCGTTGGATACTCAGCTTCGCAAAATGACACCAACATGCCTAAAAAATAAGGTCCGAGACGGATGAGTGGCCAACTGTCCATCGGTTTCTCAATAAACCAATGCTCGTTTTAAAGACAATGGCTTCTCCTAAGGGACACGCAAATATGACATTCTCGAAGATCGCACTTATCCGAGCAGTGGAGCGTTTTTCGACTGATGTGGAGAGTTTTCGCTTGCGACTATGCTAAACATAAAATTTTAGCTAGTGAAGACGTGAAGTTTAGACTGATTAAGTCTCTTCCGCGCAGTCGACATGTCGTCGGTACATCTTCTTGTTTGGCTTGCACTACAGTCTGGCATGAACGTGGGCCTCAGCCAACAAGGCAACATCGGCACATCAGATCATCGAAATTCATACATTCTGTGTTCAATACTAGACATGAGATCGAGACAAAAGATAGGCTCAAATTAATTTCCGAAATCTGGCTACAGGTCTTCAAAAAAACAGTGACTTTTTGAAATATTTAACGCATCCTTATTACTTACCAACATGGAGTACTTCCGCCTTCTAAAGAGCTCCCTTGGCAGCTAATAAAAAGCTGAGGAGCCAACAAGATGCAGACAGTGTAAGTCGTAGTCGCCACAACATACTTATTTGATGCACAACATGATTTCGGGATCCTCTGGCAACCTGAGTTTCATATGGTCTCTTCGAGTTTCATGGGCCAACAAGTCTGTCTCGAAGGACTGAAAAAATGCTCCAGAAAGCTTGTATTCCGACTGTGTTTTTTTCATATCCAGCGTACAGTTGGAGAATGAACAGAATGTCAGTGCTGACTTTGAAAGATATCTGCGTCACATAGCGTCTTGCGAAGAAAATTATTGGAAAAAAGTATATTGCACTGCGAACTCTTAGAGCCACACCAAACTGTAGAAATAGTCTTGAAGGTAAGAATACAACATCTATTATACATCGAGTCTGTAGACAGCCATGCTCTAGTTAAGGCTCGGTGCACACATGCTTTATTTTGATGTACCGTCCTGCAGCGCCACCGCATTTGCGTCTTAGAGTACTCACAAACGAATTGAATGGTGCACACACACGTGCATTGACGCTACGGAATTTGAGACTACTGTGAGACCCAAAGGCGCCACTGGGCCTAAGAGGGAGCTCGAATCCGAGTAGTTCCTATTTCGAGAAGGAGAGAAAGACAGAATCACGAGGACTTTGTGGGCACAAGAGAACTTGGTCTTGATGATTGATGGCGACGAATCAAGTGACACGTCTGCTAAGTGAACTGACATTCGGTGAAGAGGAACTTCAGGACATGCAAGTCCTCTAAGAACATTTAAAGATAGCAGAAAGATCTGTGAATGTTATGATGTAAGAACCATGTTGCCAACGCCCAAAACAGCAAGCCGATCATATTTTATTTCAAGGACAAACTTCACACTTCACCACAATTGACTAACATAAATACCAGACATTGGCTTCCCTCTGTCTGTTCACATATCAGCCCAGACCGACAAAGGAGCACTTTATACCCCCGACTGAATAACAAAAGGCGTCAAAAACCAAAAAAAAAAAAATGCACGCCAAAATCTTTCTGAATCACCACCAGAAACTTCCAAGCCCAGACAAAAGATCAGCTTCGACCATAGACAACCACCACCAGACAAAGGAAATCCTTCATAACAGCCAGGCGGCTGGGCTCAGCCAACTAAGTCGAAAGAACCATTTGTCCCCTTGACAGCATAAATAAAATCCCACTTACTCACATAATCCCCTCGCCCGGGCACAAATAGACGATCGACCGGACCGAACTCTTAATTGGCTAATGACCGCGACGCTCCGGCTTAGCATTCATCCAATCAAACAGAGCAGCACACCATTTTTTCGGACACATCATAAGCAGCTCCATCTCATACTGTACACCGCCAAAAAACGAAGGAACAAAAATTAAACCATCTTAGGCAGTAAATTAAAGAGAAACGCCGAAGATAACCCGTCCAATTCTCACTAAGCTCGCTGGTGTCTTATTTATCCACACAAATGGAATCCCTCGTCCGACACAACAAAAAATTAAAAAACGAGACGAAGAAACAAAAAAAAAACCGAATCACTCCCAACGCCAACAGGAACATAGACACCAGCGGTATTCTCGGAAACCCAAGCCGATCGATGGGCGAACGGAACGGAAAATAAACAAATGTTAACTTAGGACTGTGTGTCGTTCCTTTTCTCAACGAAATTTAAATATGAATACAATCTAATTCAAATTTCCATCGACAATTAATGGAAATGAGGAAATCACTAAACGAGATCACTGAGTCCACCTTCACGCCGGATTTTGGCCGGGAATTTATGAAGCGGGCGTGCAGTTAGGCTGGCGTTGGCCCACTTGGCCCCCAGGCGGGTGGTCACTGGCAAATTAATTCAGCCTCGAAAAGCTAATGCACAATATCTGTTTGGTTCAATTTCGGGGAAATCCTAAATGCGGCATTTGTATGAGATTTATGACGTGTTTACCATATCCAGTCGGCGGTGATTGGCGTGAGCACGAAATGCACTAGATTTTATCAGGCGATTTATTTGGGGATGTCAATGGGGAACATGGTAAAGCTTTAAGGTTGGCTGCGACTCTGTGGGAATGTTCTGCGATGATACTCGTCGCGCGGGGGTAAGAAAAAGATCCGGAATTTATGGGGACATCTTAAAGTGTCAATAGCGGGCGGGGGGACCGGGGGATGAGCGAATATCGGGGTGTCTCCGAAATGGACGTGATTAATGAGGAGATTAGAGAGGTTTAGGAATTTGTATTTTTTTTTCTCAGAAATTGCAGTCTGTCGTGTTGTGTGTTTTTGGTTCAGTGAGAGCCGGACATCAGCTTGGGGAATATTTCACAAGGAATTTCGATTGTCATTGGCAACAAATTTCACTGACTGTGGTTTTTTTAACCGACTACTCGGTTAAATGTGAGCTTTTTATTCGCAGTCATCGGGGAATAGTAAAATATTACAGCGTATTGAACGAAATTCTACGAGGAGTAAAAACTATCCCTCTCCTCAATACACGCAAAAACCCACAGACAGCAAAAGACAAAGTGACCAACGACTGAGGAAAATCAGAAAGGAAATGCCATGGCAAATCGTCTTTGGATCGCAAAAGAGTACGTTCGTTGATTTGCTCGTGTTTGAAATTCGCATTAATAAGAGCGTTCACATAAAAAGTCATTGTTTTTGAAGAAGGATTCGCAGGGTGAGGCGATGAAGCAGTCGCAATCCCTTGATCTTCAGTCATTGAAGTGCAGAGAATCTCGATGTTCTCTTGTTCACAATCGGATAGAAATGGGGTTGTAAAAAATGAAAACAAACAGTTAAACAGAGTGGTCTTTGATCTCTCGATACACTCAAGTGGTTGGTTCAAAAAAAAAGCTGGCATACAGCTAAGGATGCCCTTAAAACTAACAAAACTCATAACAAAGTAGTCAGAATTATTCGAAATTTGATGAAACCCTCCATCAAAGCATACTAGTAAACTGAAGCCTTGTTTACTTTGACTGAATCTCTGGACTAGCTGAGTTTGACACAATCTTGTTTTGACGGCAGAGTAAAGGCTTGACTTCGGTCGAGTCTTTCTGGATTTCTTTGTCTGACACATAGTCCTTCAATCTATTGATCCATTGGCAGCTTTAGTGGTATATCAGAAGTAAAGTCTGAAAGACGAATTCCTGACGAGTGTAAGCTTGCAATTATCAAGGGCTGTGTGTATTTGATAAAATTAGTTCTGAAGACTGGGTAAATAACAGAAAAATGCTAATGTCCTAGCAACTCTTGTCTTTTCGACTAGTCGAGATGAGCTAAGTCAAGAACCAAGATGTCATTGGGCCTGTCAACAGAAGTATCTCTGTCTGGTCTGCAACAATAACAGCGTTTATCACTAAACGTGGTAGTTCCAAACAATTATGGAATGATGCTAAAAAACACAAACTAAGCTTCGATGAACGATGAAGTTTACTAAAATGCATTACTAGGGTCTTACAGTGATGTCCTGAACACAGCCCCACTATGGAGTTACTTGTTCAATGAGACTACTGCTACTGAGCTGAGCTATTCGTCGGGATATTTCACCCCAAAACAGAATGACAGAGGTTGGAACTAAGCACTCTTCTTGCATGGCAAACAAGCGTAATACCTTTCAATAGTGAAGTGAATTTCGGAATTCGGAAATTTTCACGGCGCTCTTCTCAATGTGTTGTCCGAGACGGCATTTTTTCCTATAATTTGTCTTTTTTCTCACACTATTGCCGATGGACAGAAGGATCAAAACAAAAAGTCACAGAAAAGAGGCCGGGTACAAGTGGTGTCAAGCCCTCAAATGAAAAGTTCTCGCACAAGTTAGTCCATTTCTCTTAAAAGTGATTCTAGTATATTCACCATCCATTCCCAATTAGCCACAAAATGTTGGTACATTTCACTTGTGATCTCGTGGACCGACATTGCCGTTGAGAAGAAGTATTGACTATAACAACGAGTTCGGTCACACGTCTCTGTCTGTCACAATCACCGTCTGTATCTAATTAGTACGTTAATGACAGATGCTCTTGGAATTTAAATGTAACGTAAATATAACCGCTTTAAAATGTACCGATACTTCTGAGTACTTTTCGTTCGATTCCAACACACACTTGAGTAAATTAAAATTGTATTCTTTCTTGTTCCTGGCACGGGCAGCAACCCGATCATGTGTGCATGATTAAATGGGTCAGCTATTTCGGCCAATATGACACATAATGTAAGCACTTGGACATGAGGCAATAAGTGGCATTCACAACCAACTCGACACCTCTTAGCAAACACCCTACGAGGAAACTTTCTTCCATTGACAGTCTTCTCCAGATTGCTAGTGTCACGTGGAAATTAAGTTGGTCTAATAGCCCTATTCTGGCACACCTCTCACTGTAAAACATCAACAAGCCACCATTGCCTTACGAGAGCAAGGTGAGGTTTTCGTATTCTAAGCAAAACCTCAAAATTTTTGAGCGTCACAGCAAATGTCAAAATTGTAATGAACGTCACAGCATATCATTAAGAAAAATAAACACACTTCCTAAGCAAAAATGAAAAACATAAAAATAATGGACATTTTGTGAGGAGTTCTCTCTTCGCATTATTCCCTTTCAATCCGTTTTTACTCTCTTTTAAGCTCGAGAATGACATAAACACAAATTCACCACACTAAGGTAACTAGACTTGTGAGCTTCTTGTCAGAATATCAAACAATTGATCACTCACTCACACGCAATCTCATAAGAGATATATCACAATTTTCGTATCACAGGCACCTTGATACGTTTCAGGGAAACCCTTTTGTGTTCTCTCACAGAAATCCTTAAAATGGAACGATTAACAAAATGACAGTCTTAGGCTAAGGCAACGAAAGGAATTGCACAAAGAATTGATCGATTTTAGAAGATTGACCTCCAAACATGTGAACAGGTAAACTCACACTTGTAAGGTAGCACGTTACTTTGAACACTCGTTGACGCCGCCCAAAGATCTACCAGTAGAACGCCAACACCAACCAACAGCTCAAGTGGACACATGAATAAACGCCAAGAACTTGTCGGTTACCTGCAGCTGCGATTCATTGCCATGACTCATACTGATCTACAATTAAGTCAAGTCTTAAATAAAGGCAATTTTTTGCTGAAATTGTTTACATTCGCATTGAAAGGACATGGAATGTTGTGACGAATCGAATCTAGATGGCCCGGAATTTCAACCAGCTAAGCACGGCAAGTTCCTCCTCTCCACGTGCGTGCTTTACCTCAAGGACGATGTACATTTATAGAAAATGAAACTAACTACTCTCTAAGACATAGACTGTCAAATTCATGGCAAATCCAGTCCATTCCAAATCATTGTGTTCACCCCCCAAAATCCCATCATCAGCACACACTCCCATTGTCACAACACAAATCAGCGACCAATTAGACTCTGCCGCGGTTAGGCCATCAATTTTAAATATAATTGCGGCTTATGAGTTGACAAACTCGTCACAAATATTTCACAGTCCCAACAAGACCCTACGACGCCGACGACGAGTGCCTCAAACGCCTCGAACACCGCAAATCCAGCAGTTCCACGGCACACCCAATCGTTAATTATACAACTCAATTGAATTGACAGAAGTCAATATTCACTGAATTAAAATGTAAGTATTTTCAGATTAATAATCTCTCGCGGGTCTTTGCATAGAAATTGACTGATCCGAGGGGAGGCGCACACCTCGACGTCCGTGCAATGGATGGTTAAATTATTCAGAGATTCGAATGCAAAATGATGGGAGCACACCTTTATTTTTGGAATTTTTCGAAGATTGAACCGAATTCCGTGGGTGGTGAGTTTGGAGAGATAATTTCGGCGAATGATTGTGGGCCAAAGAAAGGTGAAAGGCTTGAGGCCGAGAATCGCAACAATTCTATGCACGACCTTTCGCTTTTCTTTTCATTCTGAACCGCGTGAGACTGGGAACCTCGGGACGTCTGAAATGGGGACGGGCCTTAAAAGTGGATCGCATTTGTGACAACTGACAGTTTTGTTAAAACCTAAACTTGGTGAAATTAAAACCGAGTATTTTATTGCCACCACACCCTGCGATGACGCCGACATCACCGTTCACGGAGGCTTAAAGGTGTCAATGTCAGCGTTGACAGGTTTATGGGTTATGCAAATCGGATTCCTTCCGCCAATCGAAATTTTTGAGAAAGCATAAAAATTGAATTGTTCTTGATGAGATGCTGTAATGATGGTGGCCAGCAGACTGGCAAGATGTCCGTTTTATTTTCAATTGACAGATGTGTGATTTGGTTTTATGTAACGAAGGGCTTGAGTGCTGGGGACATAAAATGAGCAAATGTTGCATAAGATCGTCGAGAACTTTGATCACGAGATAAATTTTTACTACAGATGGGATTTATTTGGTTCCACTCAATCGCTGGGTGAGTTTTGGCACTTGTCACAGAGATAGAGGTGCGCCCTTAAATGTCAAACTAATATCTGCGTGTTCATCGAAAATGACTTGGAAGCATTTATCTCCCACGTGTTAAGCATGAAATTAATTTCAAATAGAACCTTGGCACCACTTAAAAGTTTGCCGACGGAAAAAGTCAATTAATTGGATTTAATGTCTTAAAGCATGAAATTATTGCTCTTTTTTGTCAAAGTGATGGATTGAGCGATGACTTTAACTAGCATTCATCAAAAATGTGAACGGAAAGTGATTCGCAACGCAACACAAGGTGTAGCTGAAATCCCATGAGCCAATTTCCGGTTAAGAAGCATTGGTTTGACTTCGCGAAAATGTAGTTTTTATGTTCGTCGTTGTGTATTCTACCAGTCTCAGCAGACATGTCTTTACATTTCACGGTGTCCAGAGAATCTACAATTTAGGACGAGACTGATTCTCGCTTCTCACAAATCACTGAATGTGCAAGTGTCACTAGAACTGGGAGACTAATTCTTAAAATAAAAAAAAACAAGAAGAAAGCAACAAACGAACAGAGCCATCTATCGTGTAGTTAAATAAACCAATAACACGGGTGGCCCCACAATCCGAGGTGAATCTAGACACCTCCAGACTGCTCCTCGTATACGACAGTTCTCGACACAACATCTCACTCCCATCGAAGGACAGACGAACTTAAAACAAAGTTCGCTGAGATGGTTTTCTTGGTGAACCACTCATTTGAAAACAGTTCATCACATGAGCATTCTTCATTGCTAAACTTGACGAACATATCCCCACAAAGTGTCAACGCCAAGCCGATCGAACACCTCTGCGGACCACCAACGTTGCTGACGATGCAATGCCCAACAAACACGGGCGACATTGTCGGGCTGCGGCATTTCTGTGATTGCGTGTTGTTTTCTTTTGTCTGAGTGGTAATGCCGCGCGTGCATGTGATTAGAAAACATTATAAGTTGTAGGGGCGCCAGTAGTACAGCACTTGTTCGTTTTGGTGGCAACAGCTCGACACTTAATGTCGTTGATTTGTAATCGACGTGGAAACAGACAATGCTGATGTTAGGCCATCATTGAATCGGTGGCTTTTCTTAACTTGATTTCAAATTGTCCTGGCTTCACTGAACACTGAAGCATGGGAACTTCAAACGAGTGCGGATGGAAGGGGATGGATAATTAGCCGAGGTATAGGTACGCACGTTTACCTCAAAGGGCAGTCGTAAATGGTAGACAGAACGTCTTTTTGGTAGGAACACTGTAAGGACCAAGATGTCCACAGAGTAGGTGAACTCGAACTAAATGCAAAGAGTAGTGCTTCACAAGGCAATAAGCTCAGTCACAGGACTGCAATACACAATTCACGTATGTACATCAAACCTTTATAGTTTTTGAAGCTCAGTTAAGAACTCTGTTCAAGGAGGAAAGAGAACTGAATGCTTTAAGCGCATTTGTTCTTGAGTCAAGAATCGCACGACCCCACTACCATCTTCTGACATCATGGTCAGAGCAACAAAAGCACCATGCTGATGCCTTCTGATATGATGTCCAGGACAACCAATTTTATCCCAAAATTGTCTTGAAGCGAGAACTTTTTTGTCCAAACCGGAACTTTTTTCTCAAAAAAAAGAGAGTCATTTGTTGACTACGAAGCCCAGAAACAACATTTGAGAGAATTCAAACGCAAGCTTACCTTGCTTAAAAAAAACAGTTCAATATTCAGTCTGATCTGTCATTAAAAAGCAAGGATTCATGAACTTGTAAGAAGCACAACCGGAAGATGGGAACGCTCTTTGGCTGCTCTTATTTACTTCTTATAAATTCCTTTGCGTAGTCCTTTCTGTCGAGCGGTCTTAGGAATCAACCATCATTATACGTATTCAAACGGAAACAGCATCAAAATAAGGTCTCCAGAAGCTCGTTCAAAAATCATTTACTACCTAGAACACCTGTCGTTTAATCAAGAACTAAAGACATGACAAACATTTTTACAAATACCCTTGAAAATGTACCTACTTTGCCACGTAAAAAAACACAAAATCAAAAACCCATTTCCCAAATATCACGGCAAATGCAGAGAAGCTTCGATGGAATTATTATTAATCAACCCTCATCCTCATAAAGGTGAAAGAGTCACAATAGCACTGACGAGGGAGGACATCAAAATTAAATAAATAAATACAGAGAAGGGAATGAACAATTACGGAGCACAAGAAAATACGACTGATGTACCAAGATGTTCAGAGTATGGAATCAAATAACTCAAATAAATCTGAGTTTGATGAAATTGAAAGGTAGATCGGGCTTTGGGCATACTGTGGACTCTCCTTAAGTCGAATTCGTTACGAAATGAATTCGAGTCGGAGCGAGTTTGAGCGAGTTCGATTAAAGAAGACTTTATTTCAAATTCCTAAGCAAAATTAAACAATCAAGAGTGACGGACGAAGTTCAGAGAATGAAACCATGCTACAATTTCAATTCAGCGTCTGCCGATGTATTCCTCGTCCAAGCTGCTACCTGTAGCTCACAATTTGCTTAAATAATTTTTTTTTTAAAATGTCCTTGTAAAGAGTTTTCGGCTAGAGACTTGAATATTTTGAATTTAATTTGTGAACGCAATCTTTCACTAATCATCAAACTGTCACAGTCAATTTGTCACAAAAAATCATATTCAATAAACCCAATATTTTTATCATGATAAAGTAAGCAAACGAGCAATGACTGCAAATTTTCTACAGAAATTCGGAGTCGGTGGTCGAAACTTTACGAGCGTTAACTCCAATTTTCGGACGTTATACTCGCCCTAGTAGACAAGCAAAACAAGATTAGTGCAACAATTTGAGTCCATATATTCGTTGCGTGATGTTGCAGTGTAGATGAGGCAACGTGTTGGTCAAAGTGGCGAAAATATTAATGCCAACGAACGAAATGCAAACGATCCAAATCAGTCAATTCCCCCGCGCGGCGTTCTCAAGAATCGCGCTTCGCTCAGACCCTATTAGGAGGTATTTTGCGTAGGGATCTTGGTTTACACCCATGCAAGATCAACCAGACTCAAGAATTGAAGCCGATGGATCATTTGAAGCGACGTACGTTTTTTTTTAAAAAGTCCTTATTGGCAAACCCTTTATAAGCAATGTTCGTTCACGGATAATTAAAATATAACCCGATTTTTACAGAAAAAAATTAAATAAAAAATCGACCCGAGATTGACGCAGCATCTAGACTCTACTGTATGATATTTTAAATTTTTCAGGACTAGTTTAAAGAAAAGCTTGTTATATTTTTACTCGAATTCAATTTTAGAAGGCACTATCTATTAGCTTAATAGACCAATTCAGCACTCAATCAGCACTTCTACCACTACCATTTTCTGAAGAAAACAAGTATAAAAAGACTACTCCCGGCCTCACCTTTTTCAACGGGTAGAGCCAAAACATTTCCATCCGCCTAACAGAACACTCTCTTGCTCCACTCTGAAGTGTGAAGCTATAGATTTCAGTTGGACTCCAAATATGTACATTTGGCAAGTTTCAAGAACCTCAAAAGGATTCGAAAATACAGTGGACACAATATGTCCGAGCTAGACGTAGTTCAACTTTTTTGAGTGGCATTTTGTATGGAAAATTAAGAGGAATGCACAAATATTTTAACGAGGGAATGGACCCTCGAGGCAACAATTGGTCAGAAATTGTTCAAAAAAGCTCAAATATGGTCAAAACTACTCTAAATTGTCTGCAAATCCTGGACTCCTTTCTCCAAATTGCCTACATTTTGCCCAGTTCGCTTCCTCTCATCAAAGCCCTTTCTTTTTACTTGAATACGATGTCAAAAAGGACAAAATTCACAATCATTCGAAGCAGCTTTCAAGGAAAAAAACTAAATTTTTGATTCCAACAACACTTAAATTTCCTTAGCATTCCATAACGAATTCCATCGTGTCGGCCGAAAGGAATTCACAAGCAGCCACACACTCACTCACAAATTTTCCCCAACAACCTCACGAATTGCCCACAACCCACAGGCTGACAAAGATCCTGTTGCGCTATCGCGCACAACGCTGCGCGTGCGTCTCTTATTCAGAAACACAGAAACATATCTTATTCTATACTTATTCTATTGAATTTCTTTTCTTTTTTTTGTTCATTTATCCAAGAGCATGATCAGTGTATCCAAGGAGAATCGAATCGAATCGAATCGCATCGCATCGAAATCGATGGCCAAAGCGGTGTGTTGAGTTGTTTCTCGAGTACTTTCTCGGCACCAAGAACTTAGAAGTAATCCACAAGAAGTTTTGGTGCACTGCCGCTGGTACTTTTTTTCGTTTCGTTTTGTTTGGTAACTCATCATTTTTTTTCACATTTTTTTGTTGATTTTTTCACAAAATTCAAAATTATTTTCGCACTCAATCGCACTGGCCGCCATCCTTTTGGGGCGCATTCTTGCTTATTTACCTTTTTTATTTCACCATTTTCACACAGAATTTTTTGATTCACTTCGCAGCGGAGAGCCTTAAACAAATTCGAACGGAAAAAATGGTTAACACTCGGTTTTCTTCTCGATTTTCGATATTTTTTCGATCTAGCCCGCACAGGAGATACTTGAATTCAGACTTTTTTCGTGTATTTTAATTCACAGATGGAATATTTCAGCGGAAACAGGAGAACTATGAGAGATGGTAAAATAGACAGAAAATATATTTTTCTTTTTTTTTTTGTGTATTAAATCCGCGAAACGATACCTCTCAAAATCGCGGTCATTGAAAAACTGGAGAATACGCTGACGGTGACCAAAAGAGGATCGACGAGATCTCACTCAGTGGCTGTATGAGTGAGAGAAAGAGAGGAAAAGGTATGCGTACAGGTAGAAGAACTGTGCTCTCCCACACACCGGTTGGAGGGGGATTAAGCACGAGAGTGACGCGAGGCGAGCGTACGAGAGAGACGGAACGAATACAGCGTACAGGTATGAGAAAAATTGGAAAATTCTCTGGAGATGTTTACTCGGGCACACATACCTGTTGGCTTTTGTGGATTCCGTCTCTCTTGCGCAGAGCGACAGTGTGGTGTGCGGTGTAGAGTTGCCACAGTATCGGCGGCGGCGGTAGATGGATGTGACATTATGCACCTGAGAGGGATTTTCTTATCGCCTCACAAAAGGCGGCTAACGATGATAAATTGTTTGAAGGATCAATTGCGTACCTGCTCGTGCGCGGTTTGGTGTCCTTATCCGGAGGAAGGGACACTGAATGCCGGGAATTTTCAACACAATCAATGTTTAATCACATTACAAATTGGTCAGGTCATGAGAACTTGAGTTGAGGAGATGATGCGTTACTAATCCTTTGCCTGGTTTTACTCCAATTTCTAGTAACAACTTCATCTGCTGATGCAGTGTGTGTGGGGGAGCTGTAGAGGTTGTAGAGATTTGCTAAGATTTTTAAATCAGCACGAAATTGTGTTATTGATCATCGTGTGATAAATTAGAGAAAAAAAATAGTATTGGTCGATTCAACTGACATTTTAAATATCGTACAGTTTGTTAACTGTCAACTGTCAGCTGTCATTTCGATAAGTTAAACCTCGGTTATTTTTGATTGTAGATCAGAAAAACGAAAACATCCTAAGGTTAGTTCTGTTTCTGATCGTCATCAAGCAACTTCTCTCGAGGATTTTAGCGTAGTAAAAGTGATTCACACTCGTTATAGTCCGTCAAAAATATTGCGGCCATAGCTGAGAATGGGACTGAAAACAAGCTTGTGTCGCTATCACTTCGAATCCTTTTTTTACCCTCAACTGACTCTCATCTCAAGCCTCATGACATTTGCCAAACTTGCTTATGTTGTTTTTGAAACCAGAATTAATTTCCTTATGCCACGTAGGTCGATTAAATTCAATCAAAGGGTCTGACTGCTTTGAGCTGTCACATGCCTCGAGAACCACTTACTTTTGGTAATGATTTGTTGCTGTGGTGTACTCACTATTTTGGACGGCTCTTAGGATTTTAGTCTTTGAGTTCAGGTCCTAAGTATGGTGCGGTTCCTTCTGTATTAAAAAAGGGGAAGGAGTACATGTTATATCTAAACAGGAGAAATATAGGTTATTGTAGGTGTGGGTACAAATAAGAAAGGGGTTTCAGAAGTTAAGGGTAGACTGATGCAACATAGCTCATATAAATGAGGGTAGGTATGTGGATAGATGCGGTGGGACCACGTCTCACGTAGGTCCTATTGGACCGATTGTGATGATAAATGAGAGTAGGGATCTCCATAGTCTAACACGAACTTATCAAATTGATGCGGTAGGATATAGGTTCTTGCAGAGCTAGTGAAATTAATTCTGTTAAGCAAATTATGATCACACCATTAGAGAAGCTGCCTCTGATGTGCTGGGTTTTAAAATGCCACCTAGAAAAAACCCATGGTTTGACAACGAGTGTCGGCAGGCGCATTCAGCGAAGCTAGCAGCATATAAAGCGACGCTGGATAGAAGGACAAGAGCGGTTCGTGAGCTCTACGAACTTAAAAGAAGGGAAGAGCACCGGCTCCTCAAAAAAAAAAAAGAAGGAGCATGAGAAGCGCGCGATCGAGGAAATGGAGAGGTGGTACGGCAGAAATAATGTCCGAAAGTCTTACCAGCGGGTGAAACAACTATCCAAAGGGTACAAACATCGGAACGAAGAGGGGCAACTCGTAGTAGAGTCGCAGTCGATACTGAGAATCTGGAAAGTTCACTTCTGCAGACTGTTAAACGGCGAAGAGAACACCAATACCGCTGTCAGGCAGAATGTTCCACTCCATGCAATGGACGACGATAGAAGAGAATTCCGTCCCCCCGATCTAGACAAAGTCAAGGTAGCGATATCGAGACTGAAGTCCAACAAAGCTGCTGAAGCGGATGGATTGTCCGCGGTACTGTTTAAAGCAGCTGGAGATGATCTGTTTGGGCGCATGCACCAGCTCATCTGTAGGATATGGTCGGAGGAAAGCATGACCGACGAGTGGAATCTTTGTATCGTTTGCCCGATCCACCTTTGACTGCGCCAACTATCGGGGGATAAGTCTCCTTAACATCGCCTACAAAATCTTCTCTGCCGTTCTGTGTGAGCGCCTGAAACCATTCGTCAACAGCCTGATAGGTCCCTATCAGTGCGGTTTCAGGCCTGGGAAGTCTACCATCGATCAAATTTTCACATTACGGCAGATCCTCGAAAAAACCCAAGAGATGCAGATCGACACCCACCACCTATTTGTCGACTTTAAGGCCGCATATGACAGTGTGCATAGAGACGAGCTATACAACGCCATGTCTAGTTTTGACATCCCTGCCAAACTCGTCAGATTGTGCAGGATGACGATGGAGAACTCTCGCTGCTCCATCAAGGTCGGTAACGAACTCACCGAGACCTTCATGTCAAAAAAGGTTTTAGGCAAGGCGACGCGCTGTCATGTGACTTCTTCAACATCGTGTTGGAGAAGATCGTGCGAAACTCACACGCCAACACTAGAGGCATGATCTTCCAGAAGTCCGTTCAACTGCTAGCATACGCGGACAATATTGACGTGATTTGCCGAACTCAGCGAGCCGTCAATGAAGCGTTTGCTTGTATTGAGACGGAGGCGGCAAAAATGGGTTTAGCGGTGAATGAGGGCAAAACAAAGTATATGCTGTCATCAAGAAAGGACACACAACATCGACGACTCGGTCAGAACGTCACCATAGGCAGCTACAACTTCGAGGTAGTGAAGGACTTCATTTACCTTGGCACCCAAGTAAATAGTGCGAACAACATCAGTACTGAGATTAAACGCAGAATAACTCTTGCCAACCGCTGTTTCTTTGGGCTCAAGAGGCAATTGAGTAGTCGAGCCCTCTCTCGAAAGACCAAGCTCACCTTATATAAGACCTTGATCATCCCTGTCGTGCTGTATGGCGCGGAAGCTTGGACTATCTCAAGAGCGGATGAAGACGCACTTGGTCTCTTCGAGAGAAAAGTATTTTTGCGAAACTGTCAAATCTAACCACATTTACTATCAAAAGTAGAAAATCGACCACACATTGAGAACTGTTTTAACTGATGACTGTTACAAAATCATGAACACAGAGGAAATAGTTGTCATTTTGTTTATGGGAGCAGATTTAACGTGTTACAAATGTGAAATTGCTCAGATATTGAATAGATAAATTCGTCCTACCAGGCTTTTTCAAGATCGAACACATTTTTTCCACGCTTTGAAAATGAGGCGCTGGGCGTTGGACTGAATAAGCCAAAAGACGAGTCTGGGGTTGCCTCTTTGGCTCCGCAATAGGGCCAATCTTTACATCTAAAGGTATTATGGATCGATATAAATATTTGGAGACACTTCAATCGGTTAAAGAGTCTCATGCTGAAGTGGAGATGTCATTGATATGTAGGTTTTAATAGGAAAATGATTTGCAACACACTAGCAAAGTATTCGAAACTTGGTTCGATACCCAGAATTCCAAAGTTCTAGATAAACCTGCACAGCCTTCAGACCTTAACCTCAGAGAAAACTTGTGGCAGATAGTGGAAAGTGGAATGAACCGGCCAACACAACAATCTGGATAAGCTAAACGAGGTACACCCCTTGTGGACAGGCAAAAGAACCGGCCAATGCAACAATTTGGAACAGCTATACGAGTCAATGGAAATTTTGTCCTTAGACCTATCCTGTGAAGGTAAGTGATTCCAGATGTATGTAGCATGAATGAAAGAGTGCCTAAATGATGTTAAACAAGCGTAGACAGAGGTTTTATAGTGATATACCGCTTCGATCTAGAGAAGCTGATTTTTTTTCGTAATGAATGACTTGACTTGCTGATTTTGAACAGCAATATACATGTTCCGTATTTTTGAAATACCTCTAAACCACATCCAAGCAGTTCACAGCGTTGTTCTGAGACGTGGTTAAACCTTGGAATGTTAAACACATACCGTGCAGTAGCATTAATTCCTTTTAGCAGCTTTTAAAAAGAAAGGTACTTACAGTAATTCTGTCTATGCCAAAAACACATGCTGTGATGAAAGATGAAAACCCGTCATGAACCAAGTATAAATTTATCGGGGGCTTTAGTTTTGCAGCGGTGGTATTTGCTTGCTTAATAATGTATCAATTGATACAAGGAAAATACTCTAACAGTATTCTCTTTCATTATGGGAGGTGCTTTAGTTTTGGTCGATACTTTATATACAGTCTCCCTCACCCTCGTTCATTTAAAGCATTTTGAAGGTTCTACATTGTAAAATGTTTCAGATGGAGTTCTGAATATTGAACAGCAAAATTAACTACATATTTCAGATAAAGTACTGCATTTATGTAGTCCAAAACGCATGCTGTTTACTTCAAACCCAGTCGCTCCTCACGTCAACCGTGTGCGAGTTTATGTTCACATAGTTTCAAATATTCAACATGACCGGTATTTGTGATCTTTGAAGTTTATTTGGGGTTTTGTTAAGAAATTACTTAGGTATATCCACATTCACGGTGGCTCGTGGCGTTGTGGGTATGTTCGTAGACCACAACCGCGATGTTGTAGGTTCAATCACTGGTCTGTACAACAAAAATAATAGTGACCCCTTTTTTCAAGTCACTGACAATGCTCAAAGAGACAGATGTAGTCTAGAAAAAGCTCCTCAAACTTGGCCGTTCGGAGTCGGCATAAAACTGTAGGTCCCTTCCACTTGTGACAGAACAATAGCATGCACATCACGAGTGGTTGTTGAGAAGCTATGCCCTGGCCCTCTCTGGGCTGTAGCGCTACCTATATTATATTATATATTTTATCCACATTCACACACCCTGGAGCACAGATCTCTGAAACTGTGTGTCTGGACCAAGAATGCCTTCATTAAAAACAAAAACTTTAGATTGACATGCCATTCGATTTGATGGACCAATATATAATAAAGCTCAGCACTACTTATTATGCATAAGATCCACCAAGCAATCGGTTCCTGGAATTTATGGTCGGAAATGCGAATTTTGCCTTCTTCTTGTGAGCTGCACATATTTTTCTCAGAGACTATGTCACCTCGGTTAGCGGCTTATGCGATCCACAAGTGATTAACCAAGCATCAATGTATGCCCAATGATTAACTATGTGTTGGCAAATTGTAGCTTCTTATGACATGACGGAACCTTATTTCTTTCGATATGAGGAAGCAATGACACCGACTGACGATACGGTCATTCTGATGGCATGAATGATGCTTCAAAACAAAGCAAGAATCAATGGCACATATCACACCGTTGTGGTCGTTTTTTTTAATGTCCTTTTCATCTGGTCACCCTGTGTCTTAATTCCACAATCTACTCATTAGTCCAAAATAAAAATATACTCATTCCATTGTCACATAATTTCCTCGTGATTTCAAATGCTATCCTCGTCTTAGTTTCGGTATGCTGACGAAGGTAGAAAATAAAGAATCCTGCGGTTAGGTGACATAAGAAAAAAAACCTCGATCCTCACGTCAACGACCAGGTTATCGTTAGATCGAGTAAGTAATAAATCTCCCATGTAGACGAAGAAGTTAACCATACTTGACGGACGCAGGTAAGGCGAGACAAGTGCACCAAGACACAAGACACACCACATCACAATCGGCGACGAATTTCCAATAAAATCAAAGACGGTGTTAAGTTCTGGGTGAGCTGCCCCAAAATTCAAGGAAATTCTGCAGGTCTTCTTTAAGATTGAGTAGCGGTTGCATTTTGTTAAGCCTCGTTTGTGGACGTTGTTTTCTTTAAGAAATGATGGGGGAAGACGTGGTACCACAATTTGACACTCCGCGTGCCAAAATGACTGTAAAACCACTCCACCATAAGTTTGAATGCACAGGATGTCCCATAATTCCAAAGAGGTGGTGCTGACCATCGGTATAAGACAAGACGCAGTCTGTCCCAAGGCTCACCAGACAACTCGCGTCCACGCACCCCATGGCAACCCTGTGTCGCCCCGAAGAGCATGCCGATCAAAGACTCTCTGCTGCCTCTCCTCCGCGGCAATCAGGTTTTCGTTCGATATCGAGCATGAGTCCAACAATACCTTCACACCAGCGCATCGGCCACCATCCACTCGATCGTACGTTGTCGCTCTCTTTTTTGTTTCCCCCCCACGAAATATGCATCAGCAGCGGACCAGCCAACACAGCTCCTAGACCAGCCGCTGCGCAGCCGCAGGCACAAGCACAGCTCTCTCTCGAGCGCGCTCTCATCTTCGCGCATTCATCTCATAAATGCAATTGTGTACTTTACAAGCAATACCTGTTTCATTGAGGTGGCGACTTTGATTGTGGGTAATTGAACTAGGGTCTCTGACGTTTTATTGTTCTTTCGCTCATTTACGACTGCTTAAAATCAGGTTTTCCTTCGAGTCTCTCTGTCTGTCTCTCTCTCTCTCTGTTGGTCTGCTGGTCTGCTGCTCTGGCCAGCGACGACTACCACTTGACTGCGTCTGCGGCTGTGTTCGTAGCACGCACACTCAGCAAAGCGATCAAATAAACCACTCTGCGCTCCGAAGGCATTCCTCAACAATATGGGAATGGCGGCTGCGCAGCCATCTACGAGCCCCAGCGCACACATCCACAAAAAAGCCGGTTGGTTTGTTTTTGTTTTCGTCCGCAGTTCGGGCCCAGCCAGCAGCACAAAACTCCACAGACGACAGGTATTTAAGAAGACTTTGCTTGTTTTTTCCCCATTTTTCTGTTTGGTTATGTTTTTTTCTTCTTTTTTTGTCGATTTTTTCGTTTCCCTTTTGAAGAGTTTTAGAAAACGAATATCAAAGCAAATATGAAAAAAAACGACGATGCCGAGGCCAAGAACTAGAGGAACCACGAGAGAGATACGAAATTCCTTCGGAACGTAGGAAAAAGAACACAAATTAAGCGACAGCATGAGTTTATTTTCGTTTTTTCTTGTGCCTTTTTGCTTTGTTTTGTAGTATTTTGGAGAGGTAAATTGTTGAAGTTCTAGAGTTGACGGGGGTGGGGAAGTTTTTTGAGAATATTCTCGCCTAACTTGTGGATTAACTGAAACCTTAGCTATGAAGTAGGGCTTAAATTGGAGTGGGCCGGCGATTTCTTAAATACATGGTCAGGAAGTTTAGTGCAACGTTCAACTCTAGTGTAGTTCTAGCTCTAGCTCCTCACCGAGCGGATCAGATTTGGCAAGTACACGGTTCCCACACCTCAACATCCATAAAGGGACCTGGCGGTTTCACGTATCAATCAACCGTCAACCAGATTGATCAGGTTGCGATCAACGTCCGACACTCCTCCTGTGTTCTTGATGTCCGAACGTTAAGGAGCCAACATCGTCTCGACTTTCCTTGTTATATCCAAGGTTAGTAAGAACCCGGATAATGAGAGAGCAACGGAGTCGCGAAGGAACACCAGCGTTTGACGTCGGAAAGCTGCACTCGCAAAGGACTGCTAGGATCGTTTGCAACCGAGTCTCCCAGAAACTTCGACGCCGTCTGCGCGTGGATGTCAAGAAGCCCTCAAAGAAGCTGCTCTTGATGTGGACGATTTTACGACACCACCCAGAAAAAAACCAAAATGTTAATGAAAGCCTACAAAGCTACATTACAACAAACAACAAGATCTGTTCTTTAGCTCTACGAACAAAAACGAAGAGAAGAGGCCCGGCTTGAACCATGAGATGGACAGTGGCTACGGCAGAAAAAATATCCTAAAGTCTCATCAAAGTGTGATACAATTACCCTATAAATATAAGGTTCAGACAGAAGCCTGTCGGGACAAAGATAAAGAACTGGTAGTAGAGTCGCAGTCTATACTGAAAATCTGGAAATATCACTTCTGTGGAATGTTAAACGGCAATGTGCTCCACTCATCCGCAGCATCCCGTCCACCCAGACTTAGACCAGGTCAAGCTAGGAATATCAAAACTGAAGTCTAACAAAGCAGCCAGTGCGCACCTTAAGCCCTTAAGGCGGCTATAGATGACCTTGCACCTTACACCAGCTGTTAAGATATGGTCTGCAGAAAGCATATCCGAAGGGACATATCAGTTTCTCCGGTCCAATTTCCCTTGCTGCCACAATTAAAAAGAGATAAATCACCTCAACAAGACAGTTGAGTATGATATTTCTAAGGTGCTTGACAGAGTATGCCATCAAGCTCTTTCTTCGTGCCTATGGTGTAGACGAATACTTACTTTAGACGAACCATGAAGGGTTTTAGCCTGAGCAATTGCTGCCTTCCATCGGTGACGGTCCTGGGCACGCTACTTCCAGTCATCAAGGCCAGGCTGTCTTACATCCGCTATGACTTGGTCTTTGTACCGAAGGTTCGGTCTTCCTGTCCTTCTCGAACCAGGAGGCTCGGATTCGAAGACCCTCTTTGCTGGAACGTTGTAGTCCATTCGCTCGATGTGAACATGTCTGTGTAGTCGACGGATTTTTGCCTTCCGGAATACATCCACATTCGCGGTTGTGTCTTCTTCTACATTCGCCTTTACTCGAAATTGTATTTGTCGATTGTAACGTTTTGGCCTGGGTGGTGTGCGGTGGATCGTTGTTTGCTCGACAGCATATATTTTGTTTTGTCCTCGTTGACCTTAAGACCAGCTCGTTTCGCCTGTTCCTCAATTGCCGTGAAAGCTTCCACTATGGCACGTTGGGACCGCGCGATAATGTCGATGTCATCAGCATATGCCATCAGCTGGACTGACTTGTACAAGATAGTGCCTTCCGTGTTGACTTTTGACCGCCGCACTATTTTCTACAGTACCAAATTGAAGAAATCACACAACCGCGCATTTGCTTGCCGAAATCCGGTGCAGGTTTCGAACGGTTCAGAGGATTTTGAACCGAACTGCATGGTGCATCGCGTATGTGCTAGTTTGGTGCAACACAGCTGGATACATTTTTCCCGGGATCGCGGTGTAGACGAATACCTTATTTTATTGATTGTAAACTCCCTTTCGAACCGTTCAATTGAAGTTGTTTTGGATGGGTTCAAGTCTGTTATAAACAAAAAAATTCTGGTGTCCCTCATGGCTCTGTTCTGTCTTCGACACTCTTTCCAACTTCTAAACCACTCTATTCCTTCGCTAATGGCAGCACCCTCTACTTTTCATATTCGTTTGAAAACTCACGACCCAGCCTTTGGGACGTAAAATCTTGATCATGTCTTGATTGCATATTTAAATAGGGTAAGAACAAGGGAGTAGAAATCAATACTGCCAAAACTAAATGCTATCTGCTGTCACTACAGCAAACCCGTGATAATCACCCAATATCCATAAATGGCGCTTGTATCGGAAATTATCTAACTTTCCATCCTTGGTGTATCGACACAACACTTAGTTGAAACGATCACATATGAGAAGTCGCCAAAATTGCTGTGAAACGTCTTTCTTAATCGATGAAAGAATTATTTCATTCCCTCTGATTTGGATTTTGGATTCTACAAGGCGTATGTTCGCCCAGAGCTTAAGTCCAACGATTACATTTGGTCCCGAACTTAGAAACTTCTCTATAGAATCCAAATGCGAGAGAAACTTAAAGCAAACAAGAAAATATTGCAGAGAAAATAGACTTGCTTCACAACCTGTGTATCGCGTCTTCTTTGCCCCTGTTCTATCGCTATTAGCTAGCCTATTGAATGTCTCTTCTCCATGAACTCACTCGGAATACACGTATGCCACGAATGCCCATCAGTTTACTCCTAAGACTGTTTTCGGATGCAATGAATATCTAATGCTCTTCCCAGCCCATTATTTCCCGCAGACGACAATCCGCAGATATTTAAGACCAATGCACTGGTAAGTCATAAGTTGACCTGGGCCTCAGCCAACATGCCTCTCCATCCATCCCGGTCTTGTGCTAGTTGCTTCCAGCCACGCACGTTCAACTTTTTCAGGTCCCCTTCTAGCTGCGTACGCCAACGTAGGCGTCTGCCTTTATCGCGTTGTCTCTCGGGGTTGGAGTGTCCATTCGCCCGTACAGCTCGTGGTTCAGTCTCCTCCTCCAAACACCATCCGCACATACAGGACCGAAGATAATTCGAAGAATATTGACGTAATTAGCAGAACTCAGCGAGCCGTCAAAGAGTCGTTTGCTAGCATTGGGTCTAATGGTCAATGAGGGCAGCAAGAAAGGTCATACAACATCGTTTTCTTGGACAGAGCGACACAATTGGCAGATATAACTTCGAGGTAGTTAAGGACTTCGTCAATCTCGACTACGGATTAAACAGTACGAATAACATCAATTTCGAGATCAAACGTAGAATGACTCTTGCCAAGAGCTATTTCTTTGGGCTCAAGAGGCAACCGAGTTACAGAGCCGTCTCTGGGAGAGCCAAGTTTACTCTACATAGAACATTGATCATTCCAGTTGTGCAGTGGCATGGCCAATCTCAAAAGAAGATAAAGAAATCCTTAGCCTCTTCAAGAAACAAGTTGTTCGTGCGATCTTCGGATGGTGTCTGGAGGAGAAGATACAACACGGTTGTACAGCCAGGCGTTTACGGATCCAAGGCCTAAGTTGGCAGGGCAGCCTAGTTCCGTTCCGAAGGGCCTCCGAATCCGAAAGCAACAGAAAACGTCTACGGTCGAGATGGCGCACAGAAGTGGAGAACAACTTGGTGTGCATAACTGGAGCCAGCTGGAGAAAGATCGTGCTGGATTGAGTGGACTGTAGCGCCAAACAAAGGAAACGAAGATTTGGGTGTGACTTTTTAGACAGAATGCTTTTGTTCTTGATTGGAACATGGACTATATACGATTTGTATTGACTGAAAAAAAAAAAACAAAACAATGCCTAGGCTCACAATACAACACCCTTCTGAGATCGACTCAAAGTCACTGCCGCTGTCAGTGATGTTTCCGTGATGTGTGTAATCTATTGTAGTGCAAACACACAGATGTCGAAAAGAATTTCCAGAAAACCCTTTTTGTCGAATCCAAGACGATGCCGACCACACAATGGATGACTTTTGTTGTTTTTGAGTTGAAATGAGATCAAAGGTATCTGTTGACTACTTTGCCACATGATATCTTCTTCGAGTGCCTACTAAGGAATTGTAAGGATGGAATGAGTAAATTTGAGTTTAATTAAAAATGTGATGAAAGGAGTTTCGAGTGAGTGTCGTAAAATGTTCAACACTATGGATCACCACATCCTTTTGAACTCTTGGAGCACGTCTTTCTTGTGGTACCGGTAGGAATCCATTGCAAACGATTTTAATACAAAAAGGGATCTCATTAACGAGCATTCATCATTGGACTGAGGCTTAACTCCACTACGAAACTGGGCATAAGTAATCAAGGAGTTTCTCGCCTCTGTTTTTCTTCGCCATAGTGTATGAGCACTGTGCGACTTCCACTGTCTTTCATATGGGGCCCGTCGCAACTGCTCCTTCATCGTCAAAGGACATGTAAGCAGGGTTCACCTCGCAGTTCAGATTTTGGCGAAATTTTGCGAAAAGATCTAGCCCACAGCTGGCCAATACCTGCAATTTGTCAATAACTCAGTGTTTGTTGTGCGGTGTGTCCTTACAGAAACCCCCTGACAACTTACCAAGTCGATATCCTCGCTAAGTTGATCAACGCCAGTTGACACACATCCCCTTCCAAAGAAAATTCTGCATCACCATCAAAGCACCCGCTAACAGGTACCCTAATTACACCCGATACAGTCCAGTCATGTGACTACCCCAGCCACACAAACAACAAGTAAAGGGCAATAAATTCCCTCACGTAGAATATAAAATGTTTACATCCGCGCTATGTACCTGCCTCGGAGCGAAATAATTCGATTTACGATACAACTGCGTGAAAGTGAGAATCCTGTACAGTCCTTGCATAGCAAAAACCTAAAAAAACGATATCCTCACGCAATAAAACCAATAGAATATTCTAAATGTACAGCGATGCTACAGAGGTAATAAATGAATTGAAATGAAAAAAGTCCGATATGACGGCGCTGGTAGGAAGAAACGTCATTAAAACGGAACGAGTGTGACAGATTTTATGATCGTCACAAAGGATGCACGTATTGGGATGCGATTTCGAATATACTCGTAGTTGGGTCATTAATCAAGAGATTGGTTTACACCACTAGCCTAGCCCATCGAGTGGAAAACAGACGCCGAAGCAACGTGTTTAATAGCGGCGACATTTTACACAAGTAATAAGACGACCAATGACAGACAAAAGGTGCACGAATTTCTCTATGTAGCAATATTAAACAAAGATTGTCAATTTAGACAGCAAGGGAGCAAACTTCTCCAACCCACTGTATTTTGTCAAAATGATTTCCAATTCTCTGCAAATCCCCCGTTGGATTAACTGTGTTGAGATCACTCTCTGCTGTCAGCGAGCAGAAGCATTGTTGGAAGCGGTAACCAAAAGAAAAGAGGAGAATAAATTGAATTGTCAAACAAGTCTGACGCGTGGTTTTAAATTGAATCAAGTAAAGTTCTGTCTGTATAGGACTAGTGTACTGGTGAGGTGAAATGTTGTCGATCGGAATAAGACTGAATTCGAAAATTCCTCTTATTTCATTCTCGAAAATGTATGGCACTTCAACGAAGTTTCTTGGCAGACTTTGGCATCAAGGCCTGCTAGGATATTTGCCGTTCGAGTCCCCAGAAACTCTATCTAAGCCCAATTTCGCCTGCGCAAACCATAGAGGGATATTGGAGCAGTTCTCAAGAAGCCATCAAAGAAGCTGCCATTGATGCGTTGGGTTTTTACGACACCTCCAAGAAAAAACCATGATTTGACAAAGAGTACAGGCAGACACATGAACACTGAAGTGACCCAACTTCTCAGTCGGAAGATGAAAGAGCACGAGATCAATCATATTGAAGTTACGGCACGAATGATGTCCGCAAGGTTTACTTAAGGGATAAACTGACTTTACTGAATGGATGCTAAACGAGGTTGAGACAGAACCCTCTCGGGATAAGGGACAACAGACGACTGCTAGCAGTTGATACTCACAATCTGGAACAATCAGAGACTGCGATGACTTAAATATATACTTTTCCACTAGGCAATGATAGACGGGTATTAATTCGCTTCAATTTATACCTAGATTAAGTCTAACCACCTAACTGAATGCTGGCCCATAGAATCTTCAAAGCAGCTGGGGGTGATCTGGTAGGGTGCATGCACCACTTTCGAGACAACGAACTCATTCAGTGTCAAAAAAGACTAAGACAAGAGGACAAGCTGTCATATACATTTCCAACGTCAGACAAGAGAATATTACGCAAGATTCATATGCCGTCCTTTAAAGAACCAAGAAAACTCTTTTTTTTCGTCTAATTTTGTTTTTATTTAAATGATTACTTACTTGCTAGACAAATACTTAAAACTAGCTTAATTAACTTTTCAATAACTCATTGTAATTAATCCTCACTGACCCCTTTGGGGTACTCTAAGTTAATCTAATAATATGTGTTTGTGCCTTTCGGCTTACACTTTTTTGTAGTCGTGATTGACAATCGATTATTAAAGTTTGAATTACCAGGAAAACTTCGAAAAACTTGGTTTAATTATCCTTTTCTTTGTGTGCTACTACAATTCGGGAAGGACCAGGGCCTCAACCAACTAGCGCGATCTCTGGCTAGCTGCTTTCAGTTTCGCACACCAACTTGGTTGAGTACCTTCTCCACTTGAGTGCGCCACTTTAGACGAGGGCGTCCTCTGTTGCGTTGCCCCTCAGGTTCTGAATCGAAGATTCCTCGGGACGGAGCTGAGTTGTACATCCGCTCTATAATGCCTAGCCACCGTAGGCGTTGGATCCGCAGAAGCCTGACATTCATGTCGCTGTACAATTCGTGGTTGAATCTTCTCCTACAGAACCCGGCAACACAAACAGGACCAAAGATCGGTTTAACCTAACTTAGAAATCCGAAATCTAACTTAAGCCAGAACCATAGCCATAAGCCTTGTAACTAACTTCATCTAATATAAACCTTAAAACTAAGTTAAGTATGTCCGTTGGGAGAGACGAGTGCACCACGGCGTATATGTCATGTCTATACACCGTGGTGCACCATTTTTTTGGATTTTTTTTATCTTAAAACTAACTTAAAAAATCTATGTAAGTTGGCCACCATGGTCAACTGTCTATTCCATTGCAACTACCACTCAAAGTGCCGCTCTTTAGCACACTCTTTCCTATCGCGAGCAGAGATCGCTCTACTGAACCGGAGCAAATCTTCGTGACTGCATCCGTATCGGAGTCTTCTCTTCACTGTCCGGCATACAACATGGTACATAATATGACATCCTTCCTCATCCTGTACCAGGCCAATGGTATAGAGGTAGAGAAATACTTAAATAGGAATAAAGTCGTTAAGGCGCACTCTTTCATGGTACATGGTATTGGGGTTGTAAGCCCCAATGATGAGGCTGTTGGAAGAAGCTCGTGCAGTATGACTTCTGATTAGCTTAATAATACAATTATTTATCCTTTTCAAGTTTGCCTCATTGTACAATATCTCGTTAGAGTAGAACTTCTTGTACTCGCATTTGGCTATACGATACAGACGGAGACATATGCGAAGACTCTTGCACAACCTCATTTTTTTTCATCTGGGAAGGACTCACGTTGAACCACAGTGGACACCCGTATACCATAATTAGCTGCATAAGGGCCATATAGTAGATAACTTTCACTCTGGTATCAAGTTGGCTGCTGAAAAACAAACATTTTGCCACGGCAAAGGCTTTTATCGATTTTGTCAGAGCGACGTCTATTGTCAAAAAACAAATATTGTCCCAGCCAATTGCCGAAATATCTTACCACGCTTTTTACAGCTGACGGCCGTCCCTGCGGTTCAACTATTAAAACTCTTTACATATTGTAACACTGATGGACAGAAATGAAGTGCGTACAATCGAGAAAAGAGTTCTACGTGTGATCTTTGGTTCTGTTTGCGTTGCTGTTGCATGTAGAGGGCATAGACCACTCAATGCTTTATTTATCCCAGCTTCGGGCGAGTTGCTTTTGTGTGTGGTCACTATGTCATGATGGAAAATAATTCTCATCCTATGGACCAAAACTGCCAACTCGGGCTTGTCTTCGGGCTTGCCTTCGCCTTTACAGAACACCAGAGTCCCAGTACATACAATTCTACTCGAATGAGTTTTCATACAACATGGCGAACCTGATACGAGTGGATAATTTCCTGGTGAAGTTGATTCGAGGCCATACAGCGAGAGCGATGAACTCGGTTTATAACATGATCTCCGGGTCTTACTACCCCAACCTACAATACCACGAAAGGGTATGTCATAAAGGCTCCATCCTCCCAGAAGTTTTTCTCCATTTAGACAAGTACAGTCTGATACAAGACAGAAATGCGGTAAAGCTCATCTACCACATAGCCAGGTCAACTGTGGATGGGCGACACAACCACGACCGCTCCGTCGCGCAACGAGCTGAGGAAGGTCTCCTCCGGTTTAGTACAGCGTAGTTCTGGTGGCTGTGGAGCGAGGGAACTCCAGCGTGGAACCCTTTAGACCCTGGGAAGAAAGAGTAGTGCGTAGGGTAGTCGGTGTCCGTGTTGCTTTAGTTTTAAGCATTGTTGTCTAGTATGTAAGTTTATCATTAACTAGGAAATGAACATTATTTCAAAATAAATAAAAAAATAACCAAAACTGCATATGATTGAGTGCTACCTTCAAACAACACAATTGTTGTGCAATTGGGACAAGCTGATTTTTAGCGATATTTTGATTTATTTTAAGACACGGTTATACAAATATGGTTTTAATAATTAATAGACTCCACTTTTTCACTAATGAGGTCCAAAAATATTTTAGAGTTCTTCGTCATGGAACCATACCTGTACAGGCCCAAAGTGCAGTAGAAAATAGATGAATCCATGCCAAACACAATGCAAAACCTTCCTGACGAGTAATCCTGCCTTGGTCATGCTTTGTGTCGGCTTAACTTTGTCGTAAATGATCCACTTTTCGTCACCATTCAAAACCTGTTCGATGTTGTTGCGACTCAACGGTGCATGAGGCTATTTGCCGTGTTGTACTCAGATCTCTACAAATGGATTGTCATGTTTGTTCCGAAGGAACAGTTTTAACCGCTTTGATTTTATAGACATTTTCAACAGTTCGTCTTCCAGAGCGTCGTGTATCTCTCGCTTCGAAATCACCGAAACGGAATGGACGGACCCAAAACTGCGCATTATTTGACATTTTTAGCCGTCTCTTTATTCGAAACTCTAAATAAATTCCTCCTAACAAAAATTTCAATCCCACACTATTCACCGCCGCTCATCGAAAACAAGGGAAATTCTTCGCAATCAAATGGGATATTTAAATTCCCCTCCCCACCGGGCACTCGTAAAATGTTTAAACGATATTCGTACACATTGTATGGGATACAAGTGTTCCTCCTCTCTGCACACAGGTACTTACTGCCGTTTGTTCAGCTACCAGCACCACAGTCTCGAGTCATCTTACGTTCCTTTCGATCGTTGTCTCTATCATTCACAAAGTCCTCATAAAATAACTCAAGACCGTAGGGCTTAGGATTGTTGTCTTTTTCGTTTCTTTCTTGACTCTTTTTGGTTTCCATTTGTTATTATTATTGTTAAGATGCTTTTTGGACGTCCTCATCGTCATCGTTGTCATCGTTGTGTTCCTCTTCGTTGCCTTTGCCTCGCACTAGACACTCTCCACTAGCCACTTCAGCATGCCGCGGCAGCCACCGTCTACCGTCTACCGTCCACCGTCCATCGTCCACCGTCCACTCGGGCGATGGTGTTTCTCGCTTCATCGGCCGCATCGCATCGTAGTCGTACACGTATTTTTGTCCCAGCATCACTTTGGACCGCGCTCTCTCTCTCGGTCTCGGTCTCGGTGTCGGATCGTCCGTCGTGCGCTTGGTTGTACTGGTGCCGATGCTGCTGATGCTGATGGAAAAGCAGCTCCGGCTGCCGTTGCCGCTTCATCTTCGCCAGTGCGGCTCTCAGATCGCACTGCATGGTACCTATAACTATAGCATGTAGCATTAGTCAAGTTATTGCCCATGGTGCCTGGTCACATTTTTATCTTTTGAGGAATATTACAAAAACACGCAATGTCTGTGCACAAAGGGAATACGCCATCGCCATCGCTATTGCCATCGCCATCGTCGTGGCCGTTCGTCGTCGTAGTCGACTTCCACTTCGTCTGCCCGTCCGCCTTCGGCACCTCGATCGTCGCGATCCTCATGAGGAGAGGAATGCAGCCAGGCCATCTCTTGAAATAGACAGACGGACACGGGCTGAGGGCAGCCAGTGCGCAGCGGTCGACGCGACTTGCGGAAAGCTGCGCTCAACTGAAATGTCTTGAAATGTCTATCTCTCACTCCCTTCCTGGGACCCAATGGCGAAACAATTTCTTTTCACAGATTTTGTGTATGAAAATCAAAAATCGTGATGGAACTCATTAGCAGTTCCATGGCCTCCCGTGTGCGGAAACGAATGAATTCAAATTTTCAAATTCAGGAGGACCCGTCAGCCGCCTCTTTCTCCACCAACCCGAAACAACGACGACAATCTTGCATGATAATTGCGAATAAAAGAGTGTGCACGATCCGATCGGAAAGCGCGAGGGCTCCGGCTCTGGCTGCGGCTCATCTGTCGGATGCGCAGGATTTGGCCAAGAGACAGTCCCACAGGGAGTTTCTTTTTTTCGGTTTCTGTTCTGAGTCTGCTCTCTCTCCCGGGCGAGTGTTTCAATTTCGGGCAATAAAAATTTGCTCAAATTTCCATAGGAGCACACGTTTTTGCACCAAAGTGCATCATCCCCCCGCCCTTCGTTCGGCCGACCAGGAGGGACGTCCTCTGATCCGACGACGGTTGGTGTGCTGGATGCGAGATCCAAATTTGTTATGGAGAACCATAAAAACCGAAACCGGAGAACCGTTCGTTTAATTAATTTAACTACGTGCCGGTGCTGTGCTATGCACTGGGTGATTTGTGCTGGCCTGGTGGGCGGCACGGCGGCGCGGTTGCGCGGGGCCTGACGGGCAAAATATCACTAATTGAAAATTGTATCGCAAATTAGCATTCAAATTTGGTGATGGCAGTTCGAATTTGAGACCTTCTCGTGCTGAGGAGGTCTTGATGGTTGCTCCTCCCTGGATTCTCGTGACTGAGCGCAGGGCTGCAGGCAAGGTGCGCTGGGGTTTTTGTGTTCTTTTGAAATGGTTTAGGGGCCTAAGTTCGACAAGACAACTCATTTTTGGGTAGAGAAATTTTGCGATCTTTGGAAGCCGGAACTAGTTCTGCTTGGACTTATTTGGCAGCAAATTTATTTAGTTCAATGATTGTTCTCTAGTTTCAGAGCCATTGTCAGGGAAAGGAGTTGCGGTGACGTATAACAGAAAGTCGGCAATACTCACTATCGCCTCCCCCGTTCATTTCGAAGGCAGATCTTCAAGCGGTCTTCGCATCAATAAAAAAGAAAAAGTCGGTTGGAATCGACGGGATCTCCAACATTGTGCTAAGACGTCTTCCTCTGGAAGTGGTCACTATGTACACAATCCTCTTTAACAATGCCCTGAATAATGCACATTATCCGGAGCATTGGAAAACTGCGATTGTACAACCCATATCCAAGCGAGGAAAAGATTCTTCGAATCCGTGCAACCTCCGGTCAATTAGTTTCCTTCCGAACATCAGCAAGGTATTCGAGAAGGTGATAAATAGAGCTCTGATCAACTGGACAGAGGACAGACATATAATTCCGGATAACCAATTCGGTTTCAGAGCGGGGCATGACACTATTCATGCCGCGTCGAAACTGGTGTCGGATATCCAATGGAATAAGAGCCAGAAACAATGTACGGGCGCCTGCTTGATTGACCTGGAGAAGGCCTTCGACACCGTATGGTTAGAAGGACTTTACTATAAGCTCAATCGGCTAGGCATTAGTAAACCACTGCTGTACCTACTGTATAACATGCTTACCGGTAGACGGTTCGTCGTCAAGAATGGCAACGTGACCTCTACAGGTATCTTCGAAGTAAAAAATGGTCTCCAACAGGGTGCCGTTAATTCGCCGATCCTGTTCAACATTTTCTTGAGCGATCTGATAAGTTCTCTTCCGCACGCAATTGCGTATGCCGACGACTTGATCGTGTACAGATCAGGCAAAAAGATCGAGGACATCACTACGCTCACGCAGGGTGACTTCGACTCATTCATGAGAGATTGCGATGACTGGAAGTTGAATATCAACTTTCAGAAGTCGGAAACCATTCTGTTCAGGACGCCGTTGTATAAAGCTTCGGCGGATACGAAAAAGAATTGGCGAAAGTTCTCTATTGTAGGACGGCACGGGCAACCACTGACGCAAAGGACTGTAGTCAGATACCTGGGGATCTGGCTAGATCAGTATCTATATTTTAACAAACATGTAGATGCTGCTCTAGCCAGGGCCCGAGGCGCTTTCGCCCTTACAAAGAGACTGTTTTACAACAGCCAACTCGATGCAAGGGTAAAGGTAATCTGCTACACGGCCCTCATACGGCCAATGCTCACGTATGGCTGTCCCGTTTGGTTCAACGTGAGTGCAAGCTTAATGGAAAAGATTCGGGTGTTTGAGAGGGCTTGTCTTAGGGCTTGCCTTCGCCTTTACAGAACACCAGAGTCCCAGTACAGAAAATTCTATTCCAATAGGGTTTTATACAACAGGGCGAACCTGATACGAGTGGACAATTTCCTAGTGAAGTTGATTCGAGGCCACACTGCGAGGGCGATGAACTCGGTCAATAACTTGATCTCCGGGGCTTACTACCCCAATCCACAGTACCACGAAAGGGTACGTCACAGTGGCTTCGTCCCACCAGAGGCATTTCTCCACTTAGACATGTGCGGTCTGTTACAAGATATGAATGCGGTACCGCTCATTTTTCACATAGCCAGATCAACTGTGGATGGGCGACTCAACCACGGCCGTTCCGTTGCACAACGAGCTGAGGAGGGTCTCCTCCGGTTCAGCACAGCGGTATCGAGTCGGGACGTGCGCGATGTTGCTATGCAACATAGAAAGTTCTGGTGGCTAGGGAGCGAGGGAACTTCGTCCTCGAATCCTTTAGACCCTGGGTAGTTCTGAGCCCATGTGGGTATTAGTCGGTCCCTGTCTTGCAGTGGATTGGGTGATTTTTCATCATCCGAAATCCATACCTGCATCCTATGGCCGACGCAAAATGTGTAGGGTAGTTTGTAAGTTAGGATAATATGCATTAAAAATAAAAAAAAAAAAATAAAAAAAAAAATAAAAAAAAAACAATAAAAAACAAAAAAAAATACAAAAAAAAAAAGAAGCATTCACATGTGTACACTGTGTGTATGGGTGTGTATGCTAATGTATATAATTAACGACATGGATATATACATGAGTATATTTATATATATACATGTGTATATGTATGTATGTTTAGTTTAAGGTAGTTTTAAGTTATTTTAAGTTAGTATGTAAGTTAGAATATAGTTTTTACATAAAAAAGTTCTGTTATTAAGTTTTTTCTTCCACATTTTTCTTAATTTTAATTTGTACTGTTTAATTGAATTATTTAATCACATGAATTTTAGGTTAAGTCGAAAGACATAGGATAAGATTAAGTTTAGCTTAGAGTGCCCGCAGAGGGCCTGTAAGATGGAAATAAAAACATTGTACGTCCTACTAGTTTTAAGCATTTTTGTCTAGTACGTAAGTTTATAATGAATGAATAATAAAAATGAATTAAAATGAATGAAATGATACTCACTATCGCCTGATGAGTGCTAAAAAATTCCTGAGATATTTTTTTAGAATTGATTACAACGGCGTGGTCAGTGGCTTTAAATGTGGGGCTGAATTTAATATGCATATGTCGCCCATGTTTGCACGCTCTATTGTCTATAGTCCGGCTCAGCATGCATCAAAACATGCTCCAGGAGAAGAGTAAGCCAACTGTTCACTTAATTGAAGTGCAAAGGGGTCAAATCTTGTTCAAACCAGTTCCGTGGGGGCCAATTGACATCGCCAGGACGGCTGATAACTTTTCTTCTTCTTTGATTGGCGCTACAGTCCGGGGTGGACCTGGGCCTCAACCAACATGCCTCTCCATCTAGCTCGGTCTTGTGCTAGTTGCTTCCAGCCACGCACGTTCAACTTCTTTGGGTCCCCTTCTAGCTGCGTGCGCCACAATAGGTGTTGTCTTCCTTTACCGCGTTCTCCCTCGGGGTTGGAGTCGAAGACTTTCGGGGCCGAAGCATTGGTGTCCATTCGCTCGACGCGACCTAGCCATCTGAGACGAGAGATTCGAACTCGTTTGACCCGGTCGATGTCGCTGTACAGCCCGTACAGCTAGTCTTTCAGTCTCCTCCTCCAAACACCATCCGTACATACGGGACCGAAGATAATTCCGAGGACTATTCTCTCGAAGTGCCCAAGAATATCCTCGTCCGCTTTAGTTAGTGACTATGCTTCTGCGCCATACAGCAGGACAGGGACTATCAGGGTCTTATTTAGAGTGATCTTGGTTTATCGAGATATGTCTTTATTCCTCAGTGGCTTACCTAGTGCGAAAATGCAGCTGTTGGCCAACGTGATCCTCCGTTTTATCTCCGCTGTAGTGTCGTTGTTTGTATTTACTTCAGAGCCTAGGTAGACAAAGTCTTTCACTACCTCGAAGTTATAGCTGTCTATAGTGACGTTTTGTCCATGACGTCGGTGTTGGTGGACCTTTTTTGAAGACAGCATATACTTCGTCTTACCCTCATTAACCGCAAGCCCCATCTTGGCCGCTTCCTTATCGATGCTCACAAACGCCCCACTGACAGCCCGTTGTGTTCCTTCGATGATGTCAATGTCATCGGCATATGCGAGCAGTTGCACAGATTTGTGTAAGATCTTGCCTCTGGTGTTGACATTTGAGTTCCGCACGATCTTCTCGAGAATAATATTAAGAAAGTCACATGACAGTTTTTTTCACAATAATTCCCATGAATTTTAAATTTTACGTCGCTCAAGGGGCTGCTTCGGCTAGCCTCGCATTATTCTATTGCCAGCCCAATTTTTGTAAGAGCTTATTGACAGCTTATTGCTTCGATGATATTGGCCTTAAGTACTTGCTCTCTTTTTCCGGATTGTTGGCATAACATCGAACATCGGACCGTTGGCATCACGGTTCCCCACAAAAAACAGTCCAGGGATGTCAAATCGCAGCTCCGTGGCATGGACTGTGTGGCATAACGAGCTATGAGTTTGCCCGTCATTCATTTTAATTCATTTTAATTCATTTTTATTTTTTTAATTCATAAGATCTTACATACTAGACAAAAATGCTTAAAACTAGTTGGACGTACAATTCTAATTCTAACTTACTGGCCCTCGGCGGGCACTCTAAGCTAAACTTAATCTTATACTATGTCTTTCGACCTAACCTAACTACTACGAGTTTGCCCGTTAGCATACCAGTATTGCGTACCGCAGCCGCGGTAGGAGCTCCATTTCGGACTAAACTTCTTAAAAAAAAAACGCATAGTTTGGGCTGCACAGCAATCACTTTGGAAATTATTTTTTATATGTTTATATGACCACCCTGTGGTGGCCCGTGGCGTTGTGGATATGTGCGTCGACCCCAATCTCGACGTCGTAGGTTCGATTCCAGCTCTGAGCGACAAAAATAATTTTCACGAACCCACCTCTTTCGAGTCACTGACAATGCTCAAAGAGTGTTTCTTGTCTATAAAAAGCTTCTCAAACTTGGCCGTTCGGAGTCGGCATAAACTTATTGAGATGAGAACAATTGAGGTACAATTAAAATCATATCTTTTTTAATTCACATATTCGCACTGAAATTCCGATTTCTGAAGGCATGTGTTCCAAAAGGTTTGCAATCGTGGAACTTAGAAATCCGTCGCCTTCTGTTCTCGGAATGAAATGCGAATGATTTGCACATACATAAAATTCAACGCATCTGAGCTCTGAGCCACACTTTGATCACCGTCGAAAACTTGCTGAATCAGAAAGACCGATAATCCCAACAATGATTCTCCAATCCATTTTCAATCCAATGCTTCTGTGAAGCATGTTGATGCGTGTATCACAGTCTAGAGATGTTTCCATTAAATTAAATGCAGATGAGGCAATACGGAAGAACTGAAGTTGGTGCATGGATTCTCTGAGACTGAGCTGCCCTAGATGCTTGACGTACTCAGTTTCCAGTTTCCATTAACATTAAGCTGTTTTGCGTGACTTGGTCTTTAGAACGAATATTCAGTCTTCATCTCCTTCTTCAACCAGGTGGCTCTTTTGCGAAGATAGTAAAACATTAGTGTTCGTTCTCATTGGTGATTTTGCGGTTGTGCTCTGTTCTGAATTCACCTTCCTTCCATAAATGAAAGTTGGAATAAAATCTGAAAATCGGTAACTCGGTTGAGTTCGACTCTAAGCTCCATCTTCAAAGCTAGCGTGGCATATTCAAAAACATTCGGTCAACAGTTGTTAAACATTAACAAAGCCATCACCGCAACGAACCATCTAGAAGCGTACTGCAGTAGTTAATAGCAGCGTACACTTAAAGATAACTCAAAGATAGCTCATCCTCCATTTATTATTTCCATTTTTGTTTCATCTTTAATGCACTTGCTTACTTCCTAGACAAAAATGCTTAAAACCAGCTTAACTAACTTAACAAATCCTTACACCTAACCTACTGACTCTATACGGGTACTCTAAGGTATTTTTATTGCACATTTTGTCTGTACCTTTCGGCTTATGCTATGTTTTTCTTTTATTGTATTGAAGGACACACTGTTTTCGTTTTATTTGTTTCGCCAAGAAAACTAGTAATAAAACTTGGCTATATACAGCAGCTGATCTAAACATCCAACTATTCGTCATCAAGCTTTCGCAGCTCACCTTCGAAAACCCACAGTAATGCTGAGCCAGCTTTTCGTCACCATCATCACACATCTGAAGTTGCCCTATAAAAATGCGTAATTTCAATCTCAGATTCAGTTCTATTTCGCACAATAAACTGGACGGTTGTTCTACCAAAACTAAACATTTTTTTTTTGCGAAAGCCCGCGAACGGAAACTAATTTGGATGGAGTGCATTGAACAGTTGTTCTGGTCATAATCTCTGATTTGCTAACCTTTACCTTCATCCCAGCGTCAAGACATACGACCGTAAACCTATTGAGTGCACGCTGGAGTTTGGGACCAAAAAGAAGATAAGACCTCAGAATAAGCACCCGATAATGATTAAAAAGAGAGGTGACAAGACGCTTCCTTGGCGAAGTCCAACAACCAAGGCAAATGTTTTTGACTTAGCCCAGCATGTTTTTTTTTTCGTAGAAACCTTCTGCTTCGAATCTCCACTGATTTGTCGTTTGTTCCAAGCTGCAGTGACTTACCAAGATTTTAGCTGACGATCGTAATGTTTTGTCTCTGTTGCATGGAACTTTTCTTGCTTGACAGCATGTACTTCGTATTTTTCTCATTAATCTTAAGACTATTTATTTATATTGCTCCGGATCATAAGAGATCGACTAACTTGCTTTCATTTCCCTGCTTTCACACTTTGCGACAGTAATCAAGTCTCACAGTGTACTAGACTTCCCACAAGAGGACAGTCTCTTCTCCGCCAACGAATTCGAGGGACTTTTTGTCTGTTAAACACGAAGAAATTCATCTGGCAATGACATTCTAGGGTCTGAGACGATTGATTCTGGTCTGAGACAACTTTTTAGTCTGAACAGTTGTTCTTTGACTGATGAAACAGACATTATTTGAGACTCTGATTATCTGACTCTTCCTGCATGTAGCAGTCCTTGGTGTCTTCGGGATTTGCGTTCGACTTGCGTCTATTGCAATGACTCAGGCTTGCTTAACTTATTTAGAATGTAGAGTGTCCAAGCTCAACATTGATGACATCTGAAGAAGTTTAGGCTACAAACTATATAAGCTTCTCAGCTAGGGATACACACACCGACCTCCAGGCGTGGCTAAACCATGTAAAGCGCCTACCACTTCAGTCGAAATCTTTGTATTTTATGCCTCGAAATTTTCACAGCAGCATTTTCTCTGGCCCAAAATATAATGACAAGTTCTATGTTCATTCCAGCCAAAAATACCTAGTGATAACAGTATCTGCGTTTCCACGAGGTATTTTACTACTCGACTAGTAGGATGAGACAATTTGATTACTCATAAGGGCAACGTTGTAAATAAACGCCAGCACATCTCTTAAACACCTCACGACGTTCAGAGAGTACTATTTCCAAGGCAAATCTTTTCAAGCTTCACCCTTCGAAGAGGACATAGAGGTCACCTGAAACCCAGATGTGTGAGCACGCGGAACACGAGCTAGGTCCAGTTCCATCTCGGAATGTAACGCCACTCCAATTGGTCTTCTCTTTACTAAATGTCAATTGCAGCACCGTTCACGTGTGAATCTGATTTTCTAGAAACCCATCGATTCCTAGCACTTCCTGGATCAAGTGAAAGCTCAACTATATGCCAAGGAACAAAGCATTGTCCCCTAGGCTCCGTTTCACCAAACGCAATCTGCCAGGACTCCCCTCCTTCAATTCGAACTGAATTCACCTTAAATAGAAACCGCTGTGAACTTGCCGCGACCATGCCACATATACAGGCATTCTCCTGTTTCTCCTTCAGTCATCCGCAGGTCGACGCAGAGGTCATCAGATCCTTCCCCATACACGTTCGAAGGAGCACCACGGGAACCTCTCTCCCAGCCAGAATGCCCGTGTGCATGGACAATTGGTCGCATCCCATTCCGGAACACCTGTTAACCAAATGGGCACCCCACTGTCAAACGGACTCCTTCCCGGCCATTTGGCGCGTCTATGAGCGCACAATTTGCCACTCGCGAAAACCGGTAGGCGTTCGGTTCAATTTATTAATTCCAATAATATGTCTAGCACATTTCAAACCACTTCAGTTCAAATGGATTTAACCCAGCCTCACCGTTTGACTCGGGCCCAATCAAATACCAACCGAACAGTAGTAGCACATCAATTACCACCCAAAACGCCGTCCACTTGCACAAGGAAACCCAGCGAACATCTTCCGACAAGCATCTCTCGTCCGGCCGCAGTCGCAGTCGCCACCACCACCACCACGACCACGACCAGAGCAGTCTCGTCCCGACGAGTGCTGGAACAGGCGCTCGCTCGTTCGCTCGCAACAGAATCACCAAAACATAATTTTGTCAATCGCTGGTATTACATGTACTTACCTTGAAAGTCATCATCCACGCCACCGCACACTATCATGAGGAGCAATCGTCTCCGTCCTGCCACGGCCTGGACATATTATATTATCCCGCCGCCATATTCATGACCATCGTCATCGTTGTCAGTTGGACGCCCGGACCAGAGTAGATTCCCTCATGGCGAATCGCGCGCTACATACATTAGTCATTTGCACAGCGCTCGGGTACGGTGCGCGCAGAGATAGCCCGCAAAGTCTGATTTATAATGCTCTCCACTTTCGATGTGCAGCGGTTATTGGCGGCGCGGCGCAGCGGCCGCGGAGAACGACGGGACAGGAATCTCGCATACGGCCGCGGCGCACAGCTATGCAGCTATGATGCGCCTTGCTCTGTGTCTACGGCGCGGTGCGGTGCAGGTTGCGCCGGTGTCCCTGTGTCCCTGTGTGTGCGCCTTGCTGCAGCACATGATGGCATTTGTCGCGTTTCTTATCCTCCGAGGTTTTTGTGTTAATTTATTTCCATCCCCCCGGGGGCGAAAAGAGAGAGATTATTTTAGGGCAGATCGCGGCAAGGGGATAGCGGCTGTTGCTGCGCCGGAAAGGTGCCGAGGACGAGGACGCATGGTGTGTGCGTGACGTTTTTTCTTCTGCTTTTTTTTGCCTGTTTTTTCTGCGCTTTGGGCCCTTTGCGTATGTAAATTTTGACATCACACACGCACTTAATGCCTCAAATAACGCCTGAACAGATAGACGGGACTCTGCCGTGGCCAGCGTCTGCCGGTGTGTACCTACCACGGGCACAAGTCGCACGAAATGGGACGCATTTTACGATCGTGCTTGTTGTCCGCGCGAATGGATGGACTGAGGGGCGGCAAAATGCCGGCAATCGCGGGGAGGGGGTGGAAGTATTTCATATCTCATAGAAAAGTGAGCAGTGATGTTGACTGGGGAAGGAGGTGCTGCTGAGAGTCGAACTTTGTGGATGCAGGTGTGTCTGTTCAAAATAAAGTGAGTTGCGTTGATGTCGAATATTGAATCTTTAAATAATGTCAAACTGTGCTCAATCATTCAACCACTTCCAGGACAGTTCCGATTGCAAGTCTTCTCTGTCTTTGATGGGCAGTCTTAAGTCTACTAGACATGGTTCAGAGAAGGTACTATTAAAACCCGAACCTGCACTGGAGCTACCTGCGAACTTGGTCAGGGCTTTCATCGATAGTTGGACCTCTCGAGAACATAACCGGAGGTAGCATGACTCGCCAGGATATAAACAAGCCAAGTGCATGATCCCAAACGTCTGCGAGAAATACACAGCATTCTCTTTGTCTCTTGATACAAAAGACTGCAACGACATACGACGACGACGAAGCAACGTACGAGGCCTGTGGAGATGACGATACTGCAGAGCGCTTCCTCAGGAACTGTCCCCTCCTTTGCCCGGACCAAGTGGTAGTTATTACGTGATGATTAGGTGTGAACTGAGAGCTGATGATGATCCTTGTCACAGAAGCGTCTGCATGTATTCCTTTGGCAGACCAAGAAATAAAAGCAAATATAGGTTTCAGAATGGTAGCACCATCGGCCAGTTGCCTATGCTCCAGAGTTAAGCTTTCGGCGGTAAGAAGGACAAGAAAGGATGACACATGGCCTTAGAAATTAACTACCATATACGCAAGCGATCTTATTAACCTTTTGATGGAATGGATGGTCTCAGAATTTATTCTAAAAAAGCGATCAACGCTGTAGAAGGCGTTGGTTGAAGTCACCCACTACTGGTCCTCCGGCACCCATTTGACACCAGCCACTAACTACTATCCACTCACCACTACCCACTTTTCACTAGTCGCTAGCCTTACCAAACTAAGAGCAAGTTGCCTTCAGATAGACCGACAGAATCACTACGCGAAAATGACAACGACTTGCAACGTGACCACCTTGAATTCAAGAATATTCTACGCTCTGGGGCCGCTCTCCAATTAAATAGATTCGTCGTGGAAAACAGTTAAGGACGATGCTCATCGACTTTAAGCTGATAAGTGATCTCCTAGCAGTGATCCGCATCTAAGCCAGATACTGCAACATAAGCCTTATTGTATATGCACACGTTGCTAACAACGAGGCTGAATTTATTTATTACGACCTCTTGGGCGTTGGCTGTGGAAACTGACCAGAGTACGATTTTAATATCGTGATCGAGAGTCAAAATTGGTAAGGACAACGTCGTTTGCAGAGTCAGAGAGAAGATCCACCACCACACGGCAACAGACGGTTTCCGACTAAAACACTTTGCGATGGCACGTAATATATATGGTCATACATCCCACGCAAAAGACTCCAAGCACCTCGCATCAGTCTGGCGAGCTCCGGCTGGTTCAATTGCCAACCAAACCGATCATATGGGGGAGCAAAAGTTGGTCCCATTTTATTGTGGCAGCACGATTCAAACATCCACTGCCCAATGTCTGAAAGCTGCACCAGACAACAAAGAGGCGTCTTCCATTGCACGCCTGAGCACACCGGAGATTGACAAATTCTACGAAAAGCAACGAAAAGTGGTTGCACTGCTGCTTCGCCCTCAAAAAGGTGGCTGAAACTACTTCAGGATACCTACCGCCTGCGACAATAAGCCCATGGTGAGTGTGAGCAGAAGAAACATGCAACCAACGAGGCAATCAAGAGCAAGAGCAGTGCAAGCGGAGTTCCGGGCTTATAGACGAGAGGAAAAAAAGCGAAAGAACAGGGCTTTTGAAACACCCCAGCTCAAGGATATCGAAGCAACAAATAAGCCAGCTTTTTCTAAAAAGAAGCCAAAATCCTGGCACCATGCCCTGGCCTCAGGAAAGGTTCCCAGACTCTTCGAAATTGTGGGGGTAATCTAGTTACTGACCCACTAGGAATTCTGGATGCGTTTAAGCAGAACCACCAACAGCTGCTTAGCAGGCCTGCCCAGGAGAGAGTGATAGGAAATCAGAATATCGCTGGCTGTCTATGTTGACCTCCCTTCTAGCTTTGAAGAAGTCGGAACAGCAATTATAAACCTGAAGAACAACAAAGCCGATTCCAGTGGCTCGAGCACATCAAGCGGGTGGGCAACAAAAGTCCATCAAAGAAGGTCTTCGTATACTAGCCTTTGGTTCAAGAGGGAGAGGAAGGCCGACGCAAGATAGCTTGGTCTTGATAATCAGGCTCAGATCCTTCATAGCTTACTGCCGGTCTCAGAAGTAAGTATAATATAATAATATATAATAGAGCCAGGGCCTAGCTGCTCAGCAAACACTTGTGTCGTGCTATTGTTCTTTCACGAGTGAAAGGGATCTACAGTTAATGCCGATTCCGAACGGATAAGTTTGAGGGTCTTTGTCTAGACAGCAATACGCCTTGAGGATTGTCAGTGACACGAAAGAGGTGGGGCCGTGAAAATTATTTTTGTCGCACCGAGCAGGGATCGAACCTACGTCGTCGACGTTGGGGTCGAAGCACATACCCACAACACGCGCCACCACTCAGAAATATGTACGTAAGCAGAAAAGCTTGGATTGACGTCGAAAAGCTTGGATTGACGTCGAAAAGCTTGAAACACTCGGTATATGACTTTTGCGGATCCAGTCTCAGTAAGTTCCTGACTGCATTGAGAGAAGAATTGAAAGAAACTTGTCCGCTTTGTAACAACACATTAAATCGCCATCGGTGCGTTGGGTTTTACGACATCGTGAAAGAAATACTCAAGGCTTAACAGCAAGCCTACAAGACAACGCTGTACTGAACTACAGTTGTCTGTTCACTGTACGTGCTAAAATAAATGGAAAAGACACAACTTCTTTTGTTAAGGGCCCAACTAAAGCCTTATTGGTAAGTGAACATTAAATCTTTGAAAGTTAAGAAGAGACCGATGAATCAACGTTCATTGACTAACTAAACTGTGGAATTCTTACAAACCAATGAAACCGATCGCCTACTGCCCCAAGTTATATTCGAGAATAAATTCTCCACTAGCATTTTATCCAGTTCAAATTGAATGTCTCAGAATCATGCGCGGTATTATCCCCTGCATATCCACACTTCTCTCTTATTGAAGCTCCCTAACTATCCTCAGTTTTTTAAGCAGAAACTATTAAATACAAGAAACTCTGTTTTGACTCAAGAACCATGTGTTTGGAGAGTCAGGCCGCATTTGTGTAATTCGTTGGACAATGTCAAAAACATCCCTTAAAGCCAGGCTGTGTCATAAGGAGATGGCTGAGCATTTCAAAACACACTTTATTGCGGCATTGCGACATTAATGACATGCCGGGCAATTGCAAAGCCGATGAACCAGGAAGATATACACTTTATATACCGACCGCTACAGTGTACAATCTTCTTAGGAGTCACAAGTGGCTAGAAGCCACCACCAGCACTAAATCTTAAGCAATCGCTTAAGACAAGGATAAGACAAGGATATATACCTTCACTTAGGACGCTCAGCGGAGTGCACATCCCCTAGGACGGCTGTGATTCCTGCAGAAGCGAAGATGAGGTAGGGACCACTCGCATCTTGGGCCTACTCTTTTACAAACTCAACGAACTAAATAGCATCAAAATTGGCAAACTAAACCGCTTCGCAAATTGTAGTAAGCACCAATTGGTTCCAATCTTAGGAGTAGTCTACCCGCGTTGAATAAATGGACCCTGCTTTGCCCTAGGTTAAAATATACATACTATGGCGCTACAGCCCGTAGAGGGCCAGGGCCTAGCCTCTCACAGTTTTATGCCGACTCCGAACGGCCAAGTTTGAGAAGCTTTCTCTATACAGAAGAACTCTTTGAGCATTGTCAGTGACTCGAAAGAGGTGGGGCCGTTATTATTATTATTATTTTTATTTTTTATCGCTCAGACCAGGGACCGAACCTACGACGTCAATGTTGGGTTCCATGCACATACACACAACGTCACGGGCCAACACAGAGTACGAGTTCCCTAGGTACGACTTTTTCAAAAAGTGCTAATGTCCATGGACGGCCCAAATTCCACACATGACCCCATTTAGTAACAAACTCAATTGCCAACTGAACCTCTGCAGACAACTCCAAAAAACCGTCCAAGAAGTGAAACCCAATCACAACGTGGCGACAACCACTACGTCCACATGCCACAAAGCTCCTTGCAAACATCAAACCTAAGTGACTGCCATCAGGCAAACTGTGCCCCCTGCCTCCGCTTTGTGACTCCATGTGACTCAGCCTGGATTTTAATAACTCGCACAGAGCATTATTTATGACCTGCAAGACTATCAAATGCAAATACCATGCATGCGATCCACCATCTCTCGGTGTCGCGTCTCCGGGGCCCCTTTCCCCCCGTTGGTGGGCTGCCGCACCACTGATCGCCAGATCACAGCACCGCCTAAGTGCAATAACAATATCGTTGGACCAGGCACTTGTTGCCATCTGTTCGGCGTTTGCACGCTCAATGAGGACGGGGATGATGATGTTCAGCCGGATCGGTATCAGGATCAACATCAGAATATCTCGCGCTAACCTCCCCAGTTTGTGGGGGAAGCAACTTTGACCGGCTCACAAATCTGTGTTGTGTCCTGTCGCGGACCGCACTCCGTCATCGCTCACCACTCAATGACATATTGTCAGGCACTCGGCTAAGCATGGAACAAAACATAATTTGTTTCGCTGGGCAATATATCAGGTCTAAGCCAACATTAATACCCATCACGAGCGGTGGCCGCGGCACCGTGAGGGGGCGGCGGCCGACCGAGAATAGATGGAAGTATCTTGCCCCACCCACCCACATGTAATTGTCGTAGGTGTCCCGGTCCGCATGTCGAGGTGTCCTTTTGATATGTGTACATTAGTCGGAGGCTGGGAACGGACACGGCGCGCCGCAGAGCCACGCAAACATTTCTGGTTTGCAGAATTTGACATTCAGAATGTTGTCGTATGTGCGCTCGGATTAGGAGGAGCACTGGGAGGGACATTGTGTGTGCCCACGGCGCGGCGGCGAAAACATTGTGCGCTAGAACAGATTGATATGAGTTCTGAGCGTCCGGAGATTGAAAATGCGATTGTGGGAGACGATCAACGATGCAGAAGTTGCCCGGTGTTGCGAGCGAGCAGGTTTCGCGGCGCACTCTTGTGGGAGTCTTTAATCCGGGAGTACCTGGGGATTGAGTCAATCGGAGGAATTATGCAAATTACACAGAGAAATCTTGCGCGGCTGTCTCATTTCGTTTTTATTTTATTTTTTCCTCCTGCGCTTCGGAGGCTGTTGGAGAATTCGTTTTCAATTAAATTTCTGCTATGAATGTGTGAAATTAACGGTTGGCTTGATGTGGCGTTGGGCGATAACTCGTCGGGTCTGAAGTGGGAGAGTGGCGGTGGTCAGATTAGAATAGTTTACTGATTTCGTAATTGTTGGCATAGAATTCAATTCGATGTCACGAAAAGGGCGACCACCTTTGAAGAGTAAAATATAAAAGATTGATTAATCATCTTGCAACTCAAGGCAACGCCGATTTTCAAAAATGTGCAATGACGATTAGCAGCTGGATCAAGCGATTTGGACTTTTGATCCAACGCTTTAAAAAGCGAATTAGCGGATTTTTATACTATATCGAATCAACCTTCTTCTTCTTCTTCTTGTGGCGCTACAGTCCGGGGTGAACCTGGGCCTCGGTCAACAGCTGGCACGTTCTTTAGCCAGCTGCCTCCAATTTCGCACTCCAAGTTGGTTGAGGTCCTCCTCCACTTGAGTGCGCCATCGGGTTCGTGGTCGTCCTCTATTGCGTTGTCCCACTGGCTCGGAGTCGAAGACTCTTCGGGCTGGAGCAGTGTTGTCCATGCGCTCTACATGGCCTAGCCATCTTAGGCGTTGAATCCGTAGACGCCTGACTAGACTCATGTCGCTTTACAGCCCGTACAGTTCGTGGTTGAATCTCCTTCTCCAAGAACCTTCAACGCAAACAGGACCGAAGATTGAACGCAGAACTTTTCTCTCGAAGATAACAAGTGCGTCTTCATCCGCTCTTGAGATAGTACAAGCTTCCTGGCCATACAGCAGGACAGGGATGATCAAGGTCTTATATAAGGTGAGCTTGGTCTTTCGAGAGAGAGCTCGACTACTCAATTGCCTCTTGAGCCCAAAGAAACAGCGGTTGGCAAGAGTTATTCTGCGTTTAATCTCAGTACTGATGTTGTTCGCACTATTTACTTGGGAGCCAACGTAGACGAAGTCCTTCACTACCTCGAAGTTGTAGCTGCCTATGGTGACGTTCTGACCGATACGTCGATGTTGTGCGTCCTTTCTTGATGACAGCATATACTTTGTTTTGCCCTCATTCACCGCTAAACCCATTTTTGCCGCCTCCGTCTCAATACAAGCAAACGCTTCATTGACGGCTCGCTGAGTTCGGCCAATCACGTCAATATCGTCCGCGTATGCTAGCAGTTGAACGGACTTCTGGAAGATCGTGCCTCTAGTGTTGGCGTGTGAGTTTCGCACGATCTTCTCCAACACGATGTTGAAGAAGTCACATGACAGCGCGTCGCCTTGCCTAAAACCTTTTTTGACATTGAAGGTCTCGGTGAGTTCGTTACCGACCTTGATGGAGCAGCGAGAGTTCTCCATCGTCATCCTGCACGATCTGACGAGTTTGGCAGGGATGTCAAAACTAGACATGGCGTTGTATAGCTCGTCTCTATGCACACTGTCATATGCGGCCTTAAAGTCGACAAATAGGTGGTGGGTGTCGATCTGCATCTCTTGGGTTTTTTTCGAGAATCTGCCGTAAAGTGAAAATTTGATCGATAGTGGACTTCCCAGGCCTGAAACCGCACTGATAAGGACCTATCAGGTTGTTGACGAATGGTTTCAGGCGCTCACACAGAACGGCAGGGAAGATGTTGTAGGCGATGTTAAGGAGACTTATCCCCCGATAGTTGGCGCAGTCAAAGGGGTCTCCTTTCTTGTGGATCGGGCAAACGATACTAAGATTCCACTCGTCGGGCATGCTTTCCTCCGACCATATCCTACAGACGAGCTGGTGCATGCGCCCAACCAGATCATCTCCAGCTGCCTTAAACAGTTCCGCGGACAATCCATCCGCTCCAGCAGCTTTGTTCGACTTCAGTCTCGATATCGCTACCTTGACTTCGTCCAGATCGGGGGGACGGAATTCTCTTCTATCGTCGTCCATTGCGAATCAACCCCTGCTTTAATATTGGGTTGATACATTCCCTTCAACAGTCTTTTCTCTCGTTCTTTACGTAATTGAATGAAGTTATTTCTGTCTTCGGGTATGGCTGTCTTTTTACACCTCATCAAAGCCTTGTTCTTGATATTTTCCAAATGCTTAAGCCTCTTATTATACTAAAGAAATTTAAAGAATGATCTCTTCCGTGCCACTAGAACGAATTGTGTAACACCATTAAATAAAATTGTTTTGAAATGGTGTACAATTGATTAAAATAATTATTTAAAGACATGAAGTCAGCCTTCTTGAAGTTAAAATAATAATCAGTATGAAATTCACAAAATTTAATTAATACATCAACTGCTTTATGATGAATTTGATTTTGTGCTTAGGAAAGTCTGACTCAGAGACTGTACATTGAGATCTAGAACAGATCTAAAAGATCTAAAAACAAATATTACGTCTGCGCTAAAGCTTTGGAAGCATGTTCGCGTACCAGCTTTTCACTGTATGAGCGATGCTCGAGAAGGATTTCTTGTATACCAAGCCGATTTGCAGCTGGGAAAACTGTGTTTAATGTGCTTTTTTGTCGGCAATTCAGTCTCTGAATGGATAAAGTGGATGTAGCGGTACAGCCTAGACAAATGATGTTTCTCACTGGAAAAAAATTGAGGATAAGTCATCTTCTTTTTGCAGACGACTTAATTATCCTCATATTATCCCAGACGGAACTCCAGTGCGCACTCCGTTTGTGACGGTATGTATTGTTGCTTTGACGAATGCTGCAATGCACATGTTAATGGAGTCCCATTGAAACAGGTGGAGAATTGTAAAGGCTCCGGCTCATAAAATCCGTTGCAGGCGTACCGGTTACAATCCACAAGAATTGTATTTACCGGATTGCAAAGAGATACCTAAGAATACATTAGTTGTTTAGAAATTCATATCTACTAACCACACGTGACACGACACATTTTCTTTTACTCTCTGTCTCTTACTAGGTTTTGTTAGGTCATTTTTCGACATGACGCAACAGATTCTATGGGCATGGGCCTGAAGTATCTTGGATATCTTTTCTGTAAGACATATTGACAAGTTACAAATCTCATCTCAAATATTGTCTTATTCCAATTTTCACCTATGGTCTTACAATTTGCAGGTGCGAGGATCACAACGATTTGTAAAATCGTTTACGAACGAAAAGTGATATGCTTCTATATGATCAGGTAACACGAATGTTTCGAGGTGTGGTTTGAACACGATGTCATTAAATCTATGACGAGGTGTAGTAGTTCATCATCACCAATTCGGTGCGCAAACCACTCTTATAATAGTGTCTCAAATTGAAAATCATAAACAGTTCAGAAAATTTGGAGATTTGAGTTAAAAACAAAAAAAAAAACGGCGTAACTTGTATTATTCCATTGGAACGTGCATTGGAAAATTCCAGTATATATCATTCATTTGAAGCAGAAACAACAACTATTTTTGAGCTGAACGAACGTCCCAAAATTTGTTTGCACGATTTGAAAGTGGAGATTTTGGCTTGGAAGACTATGAATGTGTTCGAACGACGTCGAAAGGCGGTTTTGCATGTCTGAATTGCTGCTGGCACGCCACAAAAGGAAGCCATTTTTGCATCGGATCGTTTCAGGTATTAAAATGAACGGTCCATTACGATAACCCCAAGGTTATGCTGTGTATTTGAGGGTGTGCTGTATTATGAACTGCTAAAACCCGGTGAAACCTATTAATGGACAATGCTACCGAACACAATTAATCCATTTAAAGAGACCTGTAGCCGAAAAACGCCCGGAATATGCGACCAGACACAAAGCAATAATTTTCCATCATGACTGCGCTCGGCCCCACGTTGCTATTCTGGCTAAGAACTATTTGGAAAACTGTGGATGGGAAGATTTACCACACCCGCATTATAGCCCTCCTTTGTGTAGTGCTCCAATTCTGCGTAGGATTCCTCCTAGCTGCCAGTATTTGCGTACAGATATTATTATCTACTCATCTATAACTACAAAACTGGATACTAATCAGAACACGTTTTCTGTTGGCCCTTGACATCAAGGCAATGTGAAGGCAAATAAGTCCAAAATGAAGACCGACCAGCTATCAACTTGTTGGTTCTGTTTTTAGCATTCTTTCGAGCTAAATATCAAATGGCAACACTAAAAGCTGGACTCTGCTCAAGCAACAAGTTTAAATGAAGGTTTATGCGAGATGTTCTTGCAAAAGGCCAATACGCGTTAACAATGTAACCTCTCATACGCTTGTGTGAGCCATTTCTCAGGCATAATAATAAAAATATGGGTGGCGCTACAGCCCGTAGAGAGCCACGGTCAAGCTTCTCAGCAACCACTAGTGTTGCGCGTGCTATTGCTGTCTCATGAGTGGAAAGGACCCCACAATTTTATGTCGATTCCGAACGGCCAAGTTTGAGAAGCTTTTTCTAGACAGGAAATACTCTTTGAGCATTGTCAGTGACTCGAAAGAGGTGGGGCCGTGAAAATTGTTTTTGCCGCACAGAGCAGGAATCAAACCTACGACGTCGAGGTTGAAGTCGACGCACCACTACGCCACGGGCCACCACTTTCTCAGGCATTCCCAGTAAGAAAAAGACATTATTATTTCCTTTCCTTGAACAGGATACCACACAGCAGCAGAGAAAGGTGCAGCAACGTTCGATCCCAAGTTCGTACCTCTTCACGGCGCACCGAATTCCCGAACTTAATTACAAGGCTATGCACACTCATCTAGACTGCCCTGTCAGTTGGAATCTCTTCCGTCCAAATTAGATTTATGTAAAAGCACACGTCACAGTGCTATACTGCGTGCACCCGCCGCGCCGAAAACGTCAGAAATTGTTTTCGAAATTTCGCAAAAAGTACAGTTGAAGCCTCCCACCTCAAGCGAACACCTCTCCGAATCAGTATTCTTTAATTAACTTGCCACCATCGCCTGGTATCTTAATCCGCCCCTGAATAATATAAAAATCTTCGCGTTTTTCTTTTTCTTTCTTTCTGACCGCCTGTCTTTCGTATTCGTCGAAAAATATTTTTTTTGATTGACGCTTGATTCTCGAAAAAGAACCGAAACGAAAAACATTCCTTACACACCGCCACCCCAGCACATTGTAGCGGCAGCAAGTGCAAACAACAACAACAAAGTCCATTTAGACCGAAGGAACAAATTTTTCGGTACACTCGACTGAGTCGTGTCCGAACTTATTACCAAAAGGATACAAGGAGGCGTGACCTATTTCACCATTTTTTTCCACCAGATTCGGATTCTTTTTTCCTTTCTGTTGTTCGCCTGGTGCTGGTGTGGCATGGCAGCACAACAGTAACGTGAACTGAAAAAGAAGGCAACCGACCACCAGAACGGGTGGGGGTGGGGGGCAGAAATTAAGGTGTTGAATGAACATCACTTCATCTCCCCCACAGACGCATGTCTCATGTCCCTCTTAGCAGCAGATAACCACATGCGCAGGCACAACTTTAGGTGAGGAGGAGGACACTTCTGATAGATTTTTTTCGTGTATTCTCTGGGTCGGCTCTCTCTGGTTGTTGTTGCTGTTTTCCATTTCATGCTTCCTCTTTCGGATGCGAAAAAATTAAAAATTTGGATACATGTCAGATTGCGAAGGCACCCAACGGAGTTAACAACTGAAGGAGGTCCACCCAAACATGTTCAGAATGAAAATATCAAATATCGTGTGATGTCCCAGCAAAAAAAAAAAAAGCTAACGAACAGGAATAGATGCGGTGGAGGACGTTTTTGGTTTTTTTCGGATGAAAACCAATGTGACAGGAACAAAGAGTGGGTTTCAAATTGAAAAATCGAGACAAAAACGAAAAGAAAACACGCAACGAACCTGCAAGAATGTTACTCCCCGGCAATTGAGGTGTAAAAACGAATAACGCCGATGCTAACACTAACATTGACCACCAGGAGGAGCTGAATTGGAATATTATTCTTCGAGATTGCTCTTACAAACCAAACTGTTGCCAATTCTTCAGCAAATAATGCCGGGTTAAACCAATTTGTTCGAGATGTTTTTAAGAGTAATTTCGGTAAAAGGATTGTTATTCCTTCGATATGTGATGAGGATCCTTAACTAATTCAGCTTATTTCGACCGTTGCTATCGGATGAAGGACATCCCCTTTCGATGCCATCTGAAATCATATGTATCAAATGACGCAGCGTCCAGTTCAACGGAGTTTCAGAGCAGTCTCCTGAGGCTATGAATAATTTGATTGAATGATTGAGGTTTTTAATAGTATTACTACACTCTTAAGATTTACATTTCAGTTTAATCAATTTTACAATTTTGCCATTTTACCACTTTACCCCTTTACGTTGCAGCTTAGACGTCTACAAAGGCTGATCCAAAAGCATAGAGATTCGGCCCACGCACTAGGTTAGTCAAGGTTCGTGGGTCGACTAGCCGAAGTCCGGTCACACTTATGTATTTCTTTGTAGACCCATTCTGAAAAACATGGGGGAACGTGGTCCTCGCTTTCCCTTGCTCGTATTCAGTTTCCTTTACGTCTCTCGTCTTGTCTGTTTAGTGTCTAACCAGAAGGGTGCTTTTTATGCATGTAATTAGAATGTAGTGCGACCTCTGGTTTTTAGTTTAGGTCTGGAAAGAAATATTCTATTCCTTTTTAAACTGTTGTACTTGGTGGTCCGTGGCGTTGTGGGTATGTGCGTCGACCCCATCCTCATTGTCGTAGGTTCGATTCCCGCTCTGTGCGGCAAAAATAATTTTAACGGCCCCACCTCTTTCAAGTCACTGACAATGCTCAATGAGTATTTCCTGTCTAGAAAAAGCTTCTCAACTTGACCGTTCGGAGTCGGCATAAAACTTAAACCGGCTGTGGGCTTTAGCGCAACCCTTATAAAGGGTGATTTTTTAGCTATTATCTTTTTGGCAACACTGGTTTAAGCAGCTGACTCACGTTTCGTGTTTTGTTTCACTGTCAAACATATTCAGTTTGGTCTGTAATTTTAACCATGAATCGTCCTACAAACGAACAACGCTTGCAAATTATTGAATTTTATTGTCAAAATGCGTGCTCTGTTAAGAAAGTTTATCGCGCGCTTCTTCCATTCAATTGTGTTGCGACTAAGCTCATTTTTGGCTCAATGGGTACGTAAATAAGCAGAATTGTCGATTTTGGAGTGAATATCAGCCAGAAGCATTGCAAGAGCTACCAATGTATCCAGAAAAAGTCACAGTTTGGTGCGGTTTATGGACTGGTGGCATCATTGGACTTTACTTCTTCAAAGATGATGCGAATCGTAACGTAACTGTGAATGGTGAGCGCTACCGTGAGATGATATCCAACTTTTTTGCAGGGACGAAAATGGACAACTAGTAGTAGAATCGCAGTCGATGCTGAGAATTTGGAAAAATCATTTCTGTAGACTGTTAAACGGCGATGACGACACAAATTTCGCTGTCAGGCAGAATGTTTCACTCAATTTGGACGATGATGAACACGAATTCCGACGCCCCCGATTTAGACGAAGTCAAGATAGCGATATCTAGACTGAAGTCGAACATAGCTGCTGGAGCGGACGGATTGTCGGAACTGTTTAAGGCAGCTGGAGATGACCTGGTTGGGCGTATGCACCAGCTCATCTGTAAGATATGGTCGGAGGAAAGCATGCCCGATGAGTGGAATCTCTGCGCCGTTTGTCCGGTCCACAAGAAAGGAGACCCTTTTGACTGCGCCAACTATCGAGGAATCAGCCTTCTTAACACCGCGAACAAGATACTCTCTGCCGTTTTGTGTGAACGCCTGAAACCCTTTGTCAACAACATGATACCTTATCAGTGCGGTTTCAGGCCAGGAAAGTCCGCAATAGACCAACTTCGGCAGATCCTGGAAAACTCCAAATGGTGACTGGACCAGATTTGAAAACCAGATGAAAGCATATTAACCCTTTGCTTTCACTGGGAATCGAACCTGGAACCCCTATAACCAAGGGCAAGCTCTCAACCAACTGCGCCATCCAGCCGTTTAATTTCCATTGTTCAATTTTTATCCGCGTGTATGCGTCGCGTCGACTTCAGCTTGGACGTCCTCTCACGCAGTGTTCAATACCAATCATGTCACAACCGCAATTAACTTTGGTTTATGTCATGATACAAAAGTAGATAGCCAGACATTTCTATCAATCTGTCAAAGGTGATTACTGCCCAGTTTCAGTGCTCGGTTAATGTCCACTTTTAGTTTACACTTCAGGAATTTATTGGCTTTCACAGTTTCGTTTTAACATTGAAGTGAGTTAAATTTGCAGTTTAAGTTAAACGAAGGCACACTGTCGGTTAAACCTCAGTTCTGCACAGCAGCCATATTGTTTCGTTCTTATTTTCTCTCGTTCGTTTTTTGTTTTCTCTCTGACATCTGCTGTTCGGTAATGAGATGACTTCCTTGCATTGAAATCATTTGCAATGTATTCCGCAGCTTTTCCCGTCCTTGGTTTGAAAGACAAGCTAAGGAATGCACCAAAAGCACAGGGAATACATCGAAAGCTTTTAGGAATTTCGCTAAGACAGAATGCAAAGTACTGCTAGATCCTTTTCGATCGCTTTACACAAACGAAGTTCAGCTGAACTGAAGTTCTGATTTGACTGTAGACCGGACAAGTTCAACAAAAAACTTAAAATCTGTTCAGCTGAACGTAAGTTAAAATCTTCACTGTGAAACTGAGTATAGGAGTTTAGGGGTGAATGTTTCTGAGGTTAGATCCAATCAGACTGCGTGAGTATTTTGAATCGATGGTAGGTCATAGCAGACTGCGTAAGCATTTTGAATCGATGGTTGGTCATGGCTGTTTAGTAATGAGGCACCTAGTGCTAGTGGGCCATCTAGGATTTATGTGAATAAGCATTTAAAGTTTTAGTAGATTTTTAGCAGTATCGATAAGCATGGATGGTATGTCTCCATCCGGAAAGAGTTCCGAACTACCACCCATTCTACTGAGTTGGATGCGTCCGCTTCAAAATTATTCTTTTCTTGTGCCCCGGCAACCACATAACTAGTATATGTCCTAACAAAATTGGCCATCTCATCAAGAGATAGTCTTCAGGGAAGTTTTTTGAGTTAAAAGTGCCTGCGCCCAGAGATTTTATCGCTGCCTGACCATCCAAACAGATCTCTGTTCAATATTACATAGTTCTTAAGCCAGGACAGAGCTTTCTCAATGACAATAATTTCTGCCTATAAAGGCTACAACGATTTTTCAGTCGGAATAAGGGTTGGATGTTCAGATCCTTACAACAGATACTTGCTTCTAAATACAACAATGCCATTCTTCGATCCACCTGCGAAGATCTATTCAGCGCTTAATGTTCCCAGAATGGTCTGGAGGAGATGCTGGTTGAGATATTTTTCTCGAAGGACATCTTGCATAATAGGAAGTCAGTGTTTTCAGGTAAGCATCCGTAACAATTAAGAATAGTGGAGTGTCCGAAGCCGAGTTCTTTTCACATGTGTTGCGATTTTATTCTTATCGCCAAACTGGATGCCGCATGTTTGGCAAATAATTCTATTGGCGGAAGCTTAAAGAATATGTTCGGGTCGTCGGAAGGTTACTTTTAGTGCCCATATGCAGGCCCTCCATTGCACTCTTTCGAGCGGTTTGCAATTTAAGTTTTTGTCTAAGACTGTCCACCACAACGCGTTACCATATTATGTTTGTAGCATGACAATGGATTAAGAATCCCAGTGGACTATGCGGGATTATATTCCACATTTGCACCTTATACCTTTTTTACAGTAATTTAGAGCCGTGAAAGCCTTCCAGACGCGTTCAAGGATGTTGGGTTTACAATTTAATTTCGTGTCAAGAATGAGGCGTAAGTATTTTGCACTGTTATTCAGTTTTAGAGAGATAGCCCGTATAGTGGGAGGATCAAAGACAGGAATCTCTCCTGGTAAAGAAGACTAATTCTGTTTTCTGTGGATTAACACGTAGGTTGCAGTCTCTAGTTCTAGAAGTGCTTTCTGTAAGATAGTGGATGTATACTTCCCAAAGGCCACATTCGCAACATCGTCAGCATTTCCTACGCTGTTCTTGCACCCTGTTTTTCAGTCAGGGAATCAGTAGAAGTTCATTCACTACTACGTTCCACAAGTGAGGATAGAGCAATCCACCCTGTGGCGTGCCTCTGTTAACCGGCTTATAAGCTTGGAGCTTATCCCTAAGCTGTTTGGAAAGCTGGTGTACAAAAGCAAAATGGACTTTTCAATCCTAAGTCGGTTCAATGCTGAGGTTATTGGTAGGGGTTCAACTTTGTCGTTCGTTATTGTCGCTCAATGTCTACGAATGCAGGAATGGGGAACTCCTTATGCTCGAGGGATGTTTCTATGATGCCACAAGCGAGTTAAGTGCTGTTTCAACAGATTTCCCTTTGTTGTAGACGTGCTGGAAAGACGACATTACCTCTGTATTGTCATATATCCCTATGGTCATGTGTAGGTTGATCAGTTTCCCCAAGGTTTTGACTAGGAAGGATGATAGACTCACTTTTGTTTACCGTGTGAACTTATATTCTCATCCTTTGGTATGAATACAACCGTGGTTAATCCCCACCGTGTGAGTACGTGTCCTAGATCCAGGCAAGATTGGATGATTTTTACCAGTCAAGGGAGACGAGGTTTGTGATCCGTTATGATCCCAGGGGATAGATGCCATCTGAACCCGCCCTTTTGTATGCGTTGGAGGTATTTACTATAATACAGGTGGCGCTACAGCTCGTAGACAGCCTCAGGGCATAGTTTCACAGCAACCACTCGTGTTTTGCGTGCTATTGTTCCCTCACACGTGCAAGCGACCTAAAGTTTTATGCCGAATCCGAAAGGCCACGTTTGATAAGCTCTCCAGACAGGAAATACTTTTTGAACTGTCAGTGACTCAAAAGAGATGGCGTCGTGTACATTTTTTTTTGTTGCCCAGACCAGGGATCGAACATACGACGTCGAGGTTCAAGTGCGTTTGGAGCGACGCACATACCCACAACGCCATAGGCCACGGTTTGGAGGTGTTTATTATCCATTGCAAAATGCTGGTTGTGACTCTCAGTGAGCTGCATGTCGTACAGGAGTAACTGGTCTCAAGATTGTTGTTCACATCTGCCCCGTCGCAGCTACGCGGAAAATGAGTGTCGATGAGTAGCACCTATACATTCCACGATGCCAAAGTATTGGACGTCTCAGAGACATCCTCGATTTTCCCAGAAGAATCTCCAGAAGGACCCATTGGCTTTTCTCAGTTCAGTCTAGAAAGTGTTGTAAGCTTTCTTACATGCGTCATAGCCGAACGTAAGTCGTGCGCTCTTGGCTTTAAATACAGAAGGGTACACACTAGATCTTTATGATCCCAATATTAGTCTCCTTTCTATCACACTCCGAACTTTTCAATTCCTCACTCTCATACTGACAATAAAACACATCCTGTTTAGCTTAATGATTAGGGAAGTTATTTATTTAAATTAAATATAACATTTAATCTTACGGCTAAAATATTAGTATAGTATGACCATACACCACAATGATTTAAATAAAACGATATCAAATGCTCTAACAAAAAAAAAATAACTAAAACTTGGAGGGAGTTGGAGAAAGTAAAACATGTATAATTGCATTTTCTGTTAATACTGAAGTTCATCGCCAGCGTTCTCAGGCTACGACGACGAGCTCTTGAAGAGGTGCGCCAACAATTCCGGCTGTGACAGATTCAGTTTGTATTTCTGCACAATATCCTGTACCTTCAGACGACGCCGTACATGTGGTGGCTGGAAGCTAAGGAGAGACGGGGAAACATTTCAATGCAGTTGGGAGAAAGTTAATCGCGTGCTTACCCGTCGTTATCGAGCCGTCTGCGTTTGGCCATATTGTGCGCGGTTTGTCGCACCAAGTTGCCCACAACTCTGCGACTCAGCACCATTCCATCGACCAGTGGGGTGGCAAAGCTCATGCGACCACTTGGACCTTGCAGCTTGACTCGGAGCAGACCCGATTGCAGCGCGTGAAGATAGATGACATGGCAGTCGCTGGCACGGGGCATTTGATGGGTCTCCTCACCAGTTCGAGCATACGCCAGCAGTTCATCTGAAAAGAAAGAAGACGAAACAGGCCTCGTACTCGATTCTCCTCCGAAAACGAATGCTTTCGCTTACCGATGGGACATGTGAAGTGGTCCTCGAAGCTCTCCAGCCACACAATTAGTATCTTCGCAGGTGGCTGCGCCAGAAGCGACGGTTTGATGGGATTCGTCTTTCGACGTGTTGGTGGCACGGGTTCCTTTGACTTGTCCAGCTCCAGCGATAGCGTCCGTGGCTTCTGGCCAAGTGTAACATTCCTAATGTTCGGTAAGTCCGCTGAGTAGTTCCTTTCGTACGAGACGTTCGAGTGAGTGCTGTCGCCCGAAGAGTGCGACGAATTCAGCGACAAGCAACTGCCGTCTGTTGTGGTCTCCGAGCGGCAGTTCCATTCAGTGGGCACCACAAAAGCTATTTCCGATCCAACGTCAGCCCAGTACAGGACCCTCGACTCCCCGTTGAATCGCAGATCTACAGGTTTATCTTTGGCCGTCTCCGTTTGGTTCTTCAGAGTCCAACTTGAAGACACAGATCCCGTCCAGCCGCAATGCTCGTCCACGTCGACTGGCCAGCCCAGGGTCAGCAGCATGTTACCAAAGTTCGGATTCAAGGTGCGTATGTGCTCCTCATTCATGTTGCCGATGATCTCCGACGCCGTCGTCTGGCCCGACTTCATGTAGAAAACATGAACCGTGTCGTGCGTTCTTGCACTCAGCTTATCCAGCTGGTTGAGGTCCTGTGCGAAATTTTGCGGCGCAGTATCCAAGGCGATCAGCGGTCTATTGCCAGGTGCGTCGCTCAGTTTATCCTCGCCCTCGAACGAGAGGAACCCAAACTGAGAGAGGAACAGGCGCGCCGTCTGGAATTCGTGCACAACTGGCGGTGGAACGCATTCCTGTGCGTGGCTTAGACTCTCCGCCGAGTTGTCAGTCTCTGCCCAGGCGAGCTTCTCTAAGATCGACTGATTCTCGACCATTTTCTCCATGCGATTCATTTCCTCAACGCCATACCGCTCTCGAGTCTGATCGAGCGTCGGTATGGAGTAGTCCGCGACGCATGGCGTCACCTTCTCCACGCCATCCGGGAAGAATTTCTGATCGAATTCCACTCGTTTTGGCGGATCGTTCATCGGAATCGGGCGGCCCGGGTTGATCGCGTGGTACTTTGTGCCCGATTTACTGCGCGGCAGGTGACGCAGCTGCATTGTCCACGCGTGGCGGCCGAAGGGACTGCGAATCAACACTAAAGCACAGAATTTGATGATTGATCGTCAGTTGAAGGTCAGTACTACTTACTCGTCACAGTCGGCTGAGGATCCTGGTCGTTTCCCAGCGGTTCCTCCAGCAACGCTAATATCGTCGAGTTCTCCGTGACGAAGTACTTGAATTTGTTAATCGCCTGTTCGGTGGTCACAGCGCTGGTATTATCAACCGAATTGCAGTGCTTTATCAAAGCGACTTCGTCCAAGAGCGACGAAATCGATTCCGGCCCACACTCACTCGGGAAGTAACCCACTTGTTCCATGATGATGGTGAAGAGGTTCTCCGCTGCATCACGCACTCGCATCGAAGCCGGCTTTAGTTCCTTCTCATCTTTGTATTTCGGCGGTTCACCCGGTTTACCTATGCTCTTCGTTCCCGATATACCCAATTCAACAACCTCCATCACCGTGGTCAGACAATCCTTGTCCTGCAGCAAATACGGATGTTGCATCAGCCACGCCGATGTGCACTGAAACGCCGCCACAATGGTGCTGTGCAAGTCCTTACTATGCGCCGGCGGCGGTCTGGAACATTGATAACAGATGTAGTCACATATCCACTTCACCGCTCGCTTGCACTCTAGAGCGTCTGTGGAAATGATCGTTAGATTTTGACTTGGTTCTTCAATTGCTACTAATTGTTCTATACAATGGTGTTCGAACGAATGAGAACGAACGAAAGAGTTGTTTTTTTGAAACGAAAACAAAAAGTGCTTGTGTTAGTAAAATGAGTGAGTGTCTATTACCGTTTGTTAGTTTCCTGGCTGCATTTTTTTTTGTTTTAGTTTTTTTTTGCATTTTTTTTTTCGAATTTCATTTTTGTTTTTTTTTTTGTAATGGGGCGTGGAGTAGGATGAATAGGGGCAATGGGGTGGAGGGAGTGGCGGGGGTTTGTTAAAGAGAAATAGAAAGAGGCTGGTTAGGTCGAGAAACAATCAATATTAGAAGAGATTTTAGTTGATATCGAATCCAAAAATTTACAATATTTACAAACATTTACATCTGGTCTTTTTTTTTTCTTGTTCATTTTAACTGGGGGATTTCAACATACCTGAGTCTCGGATGTGGAGCCGGGCGAGGCCGGAGAGCAGTTCCAGGGCGGCCAGCGAGACGTTCAGATCCGTCTTCCAGGAGGAAATCAATCGATGGCACACGAGGTATGTCGCTCGCACAAAGAGTGCGTGAGCATTGTCTGTAATGGAAATGGCTTTGTGACAAATACTGTTCGCGTTTCTTAAGCTATTCGATGTGGTGTGATGGAAGATGATGTGATGGGAATGTAATTGTGTGATTAATGAGAAATGATCTGTATGAAATGTGATGTTTAATGGTGGTGCATCAATGATTACCTCCTTATTAGCTTAGAACTATACTAAAACAACTATACTATATTCTGTGTTCAGAACGAAACAACGGCAAGTGTCTTATTTTACTGCTGGCGATTGCTCCTGCCTTGACAGCGATCGTTCTCGGTGTGTAGAATGAAGACGTGAAAGAATTGAAAGAAAATAGATCAATCGCCGCTCAAAAAACAATCCAACCCAATTCACGAACTAAGTTCCCGGGAACTAAGCTCCCTTTGGGTGCTTATGGTTCCCATTAAGTGGAAAATTGTATCAAAGTGGACTTAGGTCTCACATGAAGTGGGAATCTACTCCACTTTCTTGAAATTGATCATAGCAGCTACGTTTAAGAGAAAGTTTGGTGTATTCAAAGTAGGGATTGGGTGGATCGCTTTGCTCTTTAACAGAATCTTAACCCTCTTTTCCGCTGCATCATGTAACTTCGTCGCTCCGCGGGAGTGTCAACACTTGTCTTGCAAGCGACTGGAGAGAAACGATGTAGTGAAAATCCAACCAAATAAAACTAAAAAAATGTGTTTGTTAACATTTTCGAGTCAAGGCGATTGGTTTCAAGACAGTGCTGCCTCGGAATTTAAATACTTATTTTTTACGCTAACTATTTTGAGTAAAAAAGCTTCTCAAAATTATAATAATCTCTAGATACGCGGCCACTCAGCTCCATAAGGTAAAAAAAAACTAAAGGACACACCGATACCTAGCGCCAGAGCTGAATGGCTTAACTGAGTACTGGAGCAACGACTCAACATTGCTGATAAATTTTCATCACACAGATTTGCACAAGACAGAGGGCACTTTGTTACCAACACACCTATGTACCTAGTAGGTAGATGGGAGCATAGGGGTAGCAGATCAGAAGCCAAATCAATGCAGTTTTCAACGACGTCAATCATAGAATTGGGCTACTTAGATTGCTAATACCCGATTTCACAGTGCGAGCTTAAGCGTCGATCCGATTTCACCGTGATGGAATCCACATAAATAGTGGTTTAACTTAAGTCACCAGTGGCCACTGCTGCAGTGTCAAACCTTTCACATTTATCAGAGGGATAGTACAATATTCTGACTAATTGGGTGAGAAGGTTGAAGAATCCAGACGAACCTCCAAAATTCAAATAGCCACGGGAACCAATATTTTTCAGAAATGTTGTTTGACTTGTAGACAATTCGATTTGAGGATGTTCCAATAACAGAAGTTTGGCTGTATTTCCATTCCCAATGTTCCTATTTTGTAGGCGTAGTTTCTTATTGGAACAACAGCTTTACGCTGATGTTTTTGTATTGAGTGTGAAATTTGTAATTTGCACTCGTCGATTGTGAGTGCGATTTTCATTTTATTTGTTTTGAAGTCATGTTTTTATTCTCTTTCTTGTATGGAATTTTCATTACTTTACAATAAAATTGAAATGAAGTCAAATCTTTTTATTTTTAATATCCCGTGGCGTTGTGGATATGTGCGTCGATCCCAACATCGACGTCGCAGGTTCGAATACAGCTCTGAGCGACGAATGCTGACAATGCTCAAAGAGTATTTCCTGTCTAGAAAAAGCTTCTCAAACTTGGCCGTTAGGAGTCGGCATAAAACTGTAGGTCCCTTCCACTCGTGTGAGAACAGTAGTACGCACAACAGGAGTGGTTGCTGAGGAGCTAGGCCCTGGCCCTCTATGGGCTGTAGCGCCACACATATTATTATTATTATATCCCGGGTTATATTCGGATTTCAGATTATATATTTCATGGGATATTAGTGCCCGGCATTCTCTTGGCTATAGTAGGTACTGAAAATAAATTGCGGAATTCAATTCGATTCGATTATTATTCGATTAATTTCTAATGGTATCGAATAAATCGACAATGGAATTCAATTTTTAACATTTGCCAATTTATTTTATTGTGAAATTCATTCGCTAGTCTGGCAGTGCTTTTGAGAGAGCAGTGAGCATTGAAACGGCGTTGAGGTTTAGAGGCCTTAAATTCCACTCAATCGTTTTTTATTACAATTGTTTCTGCTGTCAAGATTTGAGTTCAATGTTCTTGACACGGCTTAGGTGTGGTGAGTGGGTAAACGGGGAAGACACCCGACGAAAGGACGTCGTTGTTTAATGAAACGAAAAAAGCGGCAAAAGAAGTCAGATAACCAGTGTGCGAACTGGATTCAGCGGCTTAGAGGTTGGATATTTCCAAAAAGCGATTACAAATTTCCCATTATCATTCTGTGTAAAGGCTCATTCATATGAGGTCGCGGCGAATTGCGAACTTCGCAAACATTGACGTTTCATTCATATGGAGGTTTTCCATTCGCAGAGAACTACGGGTGCAAACTGACACTTGACTGCGAATCTTTTGTTCGTGAGTTTGTGGATCGCGTTTTCGTCTTTGGATTGCGTTTGTGTATCACGAATTCAGTTTGACAGTTCGCGGAGAGAATGATTGATGCAGGGATAAACTTTCAAATCGTCAATTAGGGTACTTCAACTAACTTTTACATAATTCAGTTACAATCAGAGATAATGGAAGGAGGAGATATGCCACTTCTACGTTTCTTGCCCCTCAGATTCATCTGACAGCGTTTTTTATAACATTTCACAGCTGTTTTCCTCCTGCTTCACATCCGTTTCACAGACAGTGTCTGTGAATACGTGTAAAGTTCGCGACCAGCTGAATATGAATGGGAATGTGTTTATGTAAATGCGTATTAGTTTATGAGAGCAGTTGATGAAGTGAATTATCCGGAATTTCCGTCTTTGCCACTAATTTGAACGCCAAATATTCACCTAAAAACAGAAACGGAAACTAAGAGACAAGTGTATGTTCGCAAAATGCATTGAATTATGTTCTTATTATGAGGCTGGAATATTCCATTAAAAAAGACGTTAAATTTGAAAACTAACAAATTCAGGATAAACAAAATAGGTCTCTTCCCGTAGTTTCTGCACCAAATTTTGAAGACTGTCATTTTTTAAGGAGTGGAGATAAAAACCTCTCAGAATGAACGAAAATGTGTAACTTATGCTTGTTGGTTTCTGTATGATTTGAGAGACGATATATATCAAAAGTTACAGCAAAACATGTACATTAAAAAACAGGGTTTTTTGGCATTTAATTCGGTTTCTATTCTTCTGAACTACTTGTTCAAATAAATTCAAACTAATTCAAAATTGTTGAATAGCCGCCAATACTATATTCGAGATTGACACATCAAATGATTTGACAGAAAACCACCAAAAAAACCAAAACTACCCATAGACATTTCTTGGGTTAAAATGGACAGGGTAGGGACATTTTTTACTCTCCCCTGATACAGTCGAACCCGCTTAAATGAAATGAAAAAAAAAAAAAACAGAATGTTAATTTCAATTAACCGGGTCTTGCATTTAAGCGTACCTCGGGTAATTGAAAAAAGATTTCATTTAGACGAATTGTTTAGTGGATCCAAAAATTTGATGAATGAAATCTCTTTGTATCCATATCCTTGCTTGCGTTGGTGCGCTTGAAGTAAACTGCGTATAAATGGTTTCCCACCATCATCAAGATATTTTAAAATTTTAAGTGTGTCTTTTATAGACAAACTTGTTTGATTCTTAGATTCATGGCCGCTGTAAATTTTGATAATTTTTCTGTAATTTCAATTTCTATTTAATTCACTTTATAAACGTTATCTTTGGGGCCGAAATTTTGAAATAAGTAAGATTACAGACGAATTTTTTAACGAGCAGTACAAGCAGATCAAATTTCGTACATACATAACATTTAGTCTTACCTTAATCCACAATACGTACTACTACTATATGAAAATAAATTGTAGTATTTTTGTAAATGTTTTCACATTTTTCCTGACCGTAATGTTCGTCAATATATTTATAACAATTAGTTTGTTAGAATGATTGGCATTTATTGACGACTTTTTATAATGAATAATTAATAAACAGCTACAATAATACCTTTTAAAAAGTATGAGCTTAGCGAACAGTGTCCTGGAATACTTTCCAATCGGGGCCATTTCTGACATTATCATGGGCAATCTCGCAAAATTTTGACACTATTGAGGGCAGATAATAAAAGCAAGATGGCGGTGCTCTGTATATAAAGTAGTATTAGTGACTTGAGAGCGGAAATGCTTAGAATCCGAGGTGTATTAGTGACTTGAGAGCGGAAACGCTTAAAATCTGAGGTGGATTTGTGGTGGACTAGGGGTTTTCCAATGGAAAGATGAACATCTCTTTCATTACATTATCTCTGGTTACAATCTTTTTGCATACCAAGAAGTTTAACTTTTTGTTTATATTTGCTGGAAAAGTGTTGTTTCTGAAAGTTCGCGTTCGCAGTTCGCTCGCATACCGCTCATATGAATGGGCCTTAAGCTTGTTATTATTTATTGGTTGATGACACAAGTGGGGGGGATTATTTTTAACAACAACACACAAAGCGATTAAAAATTGCCCTTTTTATGTGCCAGCTTGTTTTTGTCTATGATTGATGATCACCACACCATACGATTTTGTTTCCTATTTAAGGCGAGTTAAATGAGGATCTGTGCGATGTTGACCTCTGCTTGCTGCTAGGGCAAACACTCCTGTTGCTCGTGTGGTCAAATACGACTAAGGAAAACGTTCAATTTTAAGACGTCCTATCGTTTCGGAAATCTCACCTTGTACATGGCTGGAAAGTTGTAGATTTGTGACACAAATTGAGAGAAGTAACTAAACTTTGTGGGCCGTGGCGTTGTAGGTACGTGCGTCAACATAAACGCACTTGAACCTCGGAGTCTAATAAAATCAAAATAATTTTCACGGCGTATCGCTTTCGAGTTACTGAGAATGATCAATGAGTTTTCCTGTTTAGAAAAACCTTCTCAAACTTGGCCCTTCAAAGTCGACTTAAAGGTGCAGGTCCCTTGCTCTCGTGAAAGAACAACAGCATGCACAACACTAGTAGTTGTTGAAAAACAACTAAGCCCTCCACGGACTAATATGTCTCTCACAATATCAGTGTTGCTTTATAGCTTGAAGGATCTTATTGCGATGATGTTCTGCAATGCTACAGTGCCTCTTAATGTCATACTACGATCACAAATGGTACGATAGACATAGTAACGTCACAAAATCCTAAAAACGAATTATCAATGCGACACGCGATCAAATCGAGATGAGAACAGCACTATTTACTTTACACTTACAGCACGCCATCAAATCTAAACAATGAAACATATCTGACGAGAGACAAATGACTGAGGGAAATGTTTGATTCAATGCATTAATAAATGTAAGCCTCATGTCAATGTTCTGTGTTTGATGTGTGCAATCAAAGGTATAAGACTACTTAAATGAAAATCGTTAGCGGTATGCGACAAAAGAAACTTAATATACACAAATAAACAAACCCAAAATAAAAATCCTCAATTCATTGTAAAAAAATAAAAATTCAAAATTATAAGATTTACCATAAACCGACGCAGTCTCGAATTCTTGCAACAACTCCACGGGAAAGTCATCAGACACAGTCAAACTGGGATAATCACTATCGCGTCCAGTTGAACTATTGCCGGTCACAGTTCCGCTGCCACCCGGTGCATTGCTACCGCCAATGGTCGCCGTACTCTGTGCACCGAGGCTGGAAGTCCCAACACTGGCTATGGACGCCGATCTCTCCGAACATGCTGTGATATTTAAATTTAAAAGAGACACGAAAACAATTTCGATATAATCAACACAAGAACGAAGGAAACAAAGGAGAACGGAAAATAAAATGAATGGAAAAAATAAAGGAAAGAAAAGAAAACAGTTACGATTACAACAACACAAGGAAACGAGAAAGGAATCTAAGGAGAAAAGAAGAATGTGAATGCGCACAAGAAGCTGAATCACGAGTGAAAGCTGAAGAGAGAAGAAGAGAAGGCGAAAGAAGGGCAAACACAAGAGCTTGCACTGGGATGGTGTTCGTTTTTGTCAAACCTGAGCTCAGGATATTCGAATCGCTGGGATGGGGTGATGAGGCGTGCAGATTTTCCGCTCCCAGTTCGGTTTCCTCGAAGTTGACTGAGTCCTGAACGGTGAGAAGGAGGCCGCCCAGCAGCATGTGCGTGTTTTGTGCGTCGGTTTCCACTTGCAGGGCGTTCATCAGGATGTTGATCAGCCGTGGTTTCAGCTGAATGAATGTTATTATTCTGAAATGAGACTGGGATGTGATGGAAATCGGATCGGATCTGTTTGCTTTGGGAGTACGAACCTCTCGGGATTTTCGTTGGCCAGGTCGCGAATCTGCAGGGTTTGGAAGTGCAGCGGCAGCGCAAGAAGCGAGAGCAGAATGTTAATCGAGGCTCTTCTCAGCTCTGTTCTATTGAAGTGTATCGCCTGCGATTTTATTTTCAAATCCTTATCGGGAAGGACCACCTCCAGGGCGGAAATAAATGCAGGCAACAGTACTTGAATCCCGTCCAAATCCAATCGGAACAGATCGGAGGAATTCAAGAGAATAGATGCCAGAGTCTCGTCACATTCCTTGCTCTCGGCGATCTTCATGCACTGCTGCAGGGCCATGTAGAAACGGGCCAAGTACACCGGCAGAATCTCTTCGCCCGTCTTCTTGGCACAGAAGATCTTGCACAATGCCCCGATGGCTTCGGCACGTCCCGATTCGTATTTGTCGATTGTTAGACCGGGCGGTAAGTTTGTCGGGTCGTTCACCGAATTTGGCTGTGACAGGGAGATGCTTCCTTTTCGATTCTCCATTATCATCGATGATGGGCGTTTACTGGCTTCGGTTGCTTGGCGCTTGGCGTTCATTAGCCATGCATCGCCGCCAATGTGAGCGGCTTCGAACAGCCATTCGCCGAAGAGATGTAAAATGCTGTTGCACTTTGGTCTGGTGGGAGCCAGTGGTGGGCGCGACTCTGAACCCATGGACGGAAGAGCTGTTGGGAATACATTAAATTGTTTTACAGGATTGACAAAAGAAGACGTAGGTCGGTTCTAAAGGAAGAAGCAATGTCGCAGCGAAAAGGGAAATGCGACTGGCTTCCTTTTCGATGCGACATTATTTCATTTCGTAAAGAGAGTCTAACGAATAGTACGTACAATTCAAACTACTCGACGATGGTGGTCCAGACGTTGGGGTCAGCGGTGGTTGTGCGTTGGTCGACCGCGAACTGGTCAATCCGATGAGTGCTGCTTTACTGAGACCTACAGAGGAAGAGATTCATTGAAATACCCTCCAACGCATGGACTTTTTTGCTTTTTTCGAACTAAAACAGAAACTGATACTGTTACTCAAGGCGATAAGAAAACAATCGGGCAGAGGGTGGGTACAAATCTAAAAACTGAAAGGAAATAAATAAACGCCCCTTATATGATTGGCATCGTGAGTCGGTTCCCTTCCCAAATGGGAACCGAGGTTGCAGGCAATTTAACGCAAAATGTGTAACAGAGCAGTGATGTGATTTAAAACCAAAGTGTTCCCCTCCCAAAAACAAAATCTAGCTGTTAGCATTTCTATATCAAAAAATCAAAGGTGTACAGGATTGAGATTGAATTTTGAATGTGGTCTCTCATGAGATGTTGCCTGAACCAAAACTCGGCTACTTGACTGATGATCGTGCAGGTTTCAAGTGAATTTTGTTTGTCAGCTGATGACGATGGTTTGTGAAGATGTTTCGGGATGTTTTTCGCTGCAGCTTTGCAAATCAAAGCAACTCTTGCGATTCATTTTTTAGCCGGGACAACATAACCTCTTCAATCGTGTCTGGGACGCAAGCTAGTGCGGTGCTGACCATTGACAACATGGTTTGCAAAGGTCTACATGTAAAAACAAAACTTAAAAATAAATCAAAAACCTTTTCAACAGAAGTCTGTGATGTTTTAAGTTCTATACGCCATGTGCACAACGAAATGAAAACAAAAAATGCACTGACAAGTGACAGCCATGGCTCATTTGGTTTGTGTGTCAAATTTAGTACAGACGTTTCCTAATGTGAGAGCAGTTAAATTCAAATATGTTGGGACGGACAAATATCAATCGATGCATACCTTTCCAAGCGAACGAGTGTGTGTTAAACAAGCCAATTACAGTAACACATGAACAAACAACGAGTTAGAACACAAACAACAAGTTAGAAACAAACAAACAAACAAAAAAACAAATCAAAGCGGATGCACAAAAATTAACGAAAACACATGTTGTATGTATTTGCAAAAATTATAAAACACCACACCCTTCTGTTGTGAGATTGATGGTGCCACGCTAAAAGATTTCGCCAGCCGCCGCTGTAGAGGAGGCGTCGGTGAGTGTGGGATGTGCTCTCCGGTGGCGGCAGCACTGCTACCCAATCCCGACGACGTCGAGGTGAGCGGGGTTCCATATGAGAAACTACCACCTGCACTTGTACTTATTCCAGACGAATGATGATGATGACCGATAATGGCGTTAAGGGCATTGCTAGCAGTATTACCACTGAGACCGCTAAGAAATGATGAGCCACCACCGTCGGTAGGGCCACCTCTACTACCACTACCACCTGCACCCGTACTAATACCAAATAAATGATGTGTGCTATGGCTGAAGCCAGTGCCGCTACCATGAATGGCTTCGCTCAGTGACGAACGAATGTCCATAAGGTTTGTTATACTCTCATCATTACTTTGCAGAGGCTGATAAATACCTAGAGTGAGGGATAGTGAGAGTTGCATATTTCATTTCAAATCTTTAAATGTTTTCGGGTGCCGGTGTCAAATGCGGACGAGACTTACCTAGAAATGCGTCAACCTGTGAAGAGATGCCTTTGATGGCTTTGAGGAAAATCTGCGGCAGCAGTAGCAGGCAGGGATGCTGATACGGCTCGGCGCCTTTCTCTCGCGTGAGCGACCATTGAATGAAATGCGAAGACTTGCTGATGATATGTGGGTAGCAGAGTGCTGTTGGATTGCCAATTGTGCGCAGAAAACGATACCACGTCTGTGCGACGCAGTCGTTTGTCATTCCGTTTGGAATCAGCTGGGCATCTTCGTCGGCTGAAAATACACACACAATTTAACAGTCCCCTCCATTTCCATATTCCTTCACTTACAGATCTTCAATTCAGGAAACGTCGGTCCATAGGTGAACTCCAGCAACCTTGAAGTCAGCGCCAAATTGACTCGATTCCACTGTTCCACCAAGGCAATGCGATGTCGCCACAGAGCGCACGACTCCTGCAGGGTCTTCCACAGCGATGGCGATGGAAAGCACCGGACACACGCGAGCAACCATACTTCGAAAAGTACACTTAAAACCCTCTCGCACAGCTGATCACCGACGTCGTCTTTGACCGTGGGCGGTGCCAAGAGAATCTCATTGATTGCCAGCAGGAAGAGCAGCAACGACTCCCAAGTGTCACGGCTCATAATCTGTGAGACCTGGGCGGTTTGCTGGAGCGTTCGCAGCACCCGATGGCACAGCACTGCTTGACGATTGATTGTGTCCGCACCTGGGGAGAACAGAGGGGAGTGAATTTTAGTTTTCTCGACTTGTTGTTTTTTCTGGGGGACTGAAAGCAGTGCAATTACAACACCTACCCAAGTTAAGGTACAAAAACGGTAAGACTTGCAAAAATACAAAAATATAATGTTATGTTAATATATTCAAATTCGTTATGTCTACAGAATCATTCATGGGGACGGAACAAAATAAAACGCGATTTGGGAGTGAAAGTCTTACAAAATCACAGAATCACATGTGCTGCCATCCGAAGCAGCGGTTGAGGACTAGTTAAACAATTCATGAGTATACACTTCAGTAGCTCTGCAGTCAGGAATAACATGAGTAAGGACATCAAATGTCTTTTCGATTTAAGAGAGATTCCGTTTTAAGACACTGAAGCACAAGCTGTTCTTGGTCAGGTTAGGTTAGGTTGAAGTGACTGACTGTGATTACGAGAGGACAGCCTTTTGTGCTACCACGTGGATCAATGCCTATTCCGCAAAGCATTTCATGCTTTTGATGAAGCGGAGAAGATGACAACCTGTAAGGTTCCTTAGTTCGGCCGGATTTTTTTTTCCAATTTTTGTACGTTTCAAGAGGGGTGTCAAAACATCTATAAATTTGAACTTCTGGACTCATCCCGCTAGAGCTGCTATCTTAGCAACAGAAACCATTTGCAAAATTCGGACATTGATGCACGCCGCCGTGGCATATCATCGCATCGATCTGTTGTCCAGGCCGTGCGTAGTGTAGGCGAACTTTACAGTCTTCTAGAAGTCTGTACCAACGGGATGAGGGAGCACTACATGTGCATACTAAGTGTACAATGGTTTCTTCCTCATCCTCGTCTCTGCACCTCCTGCAGCTCTTGTAAGGAAGACTTATCCTAGAGGCGTGAGCACCAATGGCGTAATGCTCTGTAATAAAGTATATGACGGTTCTAAGGTTAGGCCTGCTAATATTGATTGTTGGTTTAAGTGATCATTTTGTGATTTAGCGTAAGCCAGTGTTGTTTAGTTATGAGTAGAGCTGTAAAACGAAGGACAAGCTGAGTACCTGTATGTATTCGTTACATTTCATCTGTTACTCAGTAACGAATACACACATTTCGCTAAAGAACTAGTTATGAGACATCCTCTTCCTGTTGCTTCCGCAAGCGTCTCTAGATTCAGCAGATGCTTTATAGTAGCGATGGCATGTCGCCAACCGAAAAGAATACAGGATTTGTAACCTTTCTAACGAGTTCTAGTTCCTTGGCTTTGCAATTCTCTGGAATGTCAGTGTCCCGGAACGTACATAAGTAAGATGTTAAAATACTTGGTCGTCTCGTTAAGAAACAAACGGTCATTACGGCAAGTCTTGGAGTTGAATGTGACTGAGTTCAGAGATTTGATTGCTGCCAGGCTGTCGGAACAGACGACGAAATCTGTTCTTGATACCACATGTTATTTCAGTCGTAGCCATCTTAATCTAATCGCCGTATTAGCTCCTTTCTGTCTACCAACTAGCTCTATCAGTTACAGGTTGAGGAGTATCTTCAAAGCAGCAAAGGCAGTGGTCAGTAGTGCTCCGCTAATGCATAGACAGGCGTTAGGGTTTTTTGATGTTCTGTTTTGTAGCCACTGAACCATGCGGTGCTGTTATCACCATTTGCACCCAATGTCCAAGCAACAATAGAGAGCTGTAGAGGCCTTACTGATACGTTCCTCGATATTCATCCATCCATCCAAATTCCAATTCAGTTCCGTGTCTAGCATAAGACCTAGACATTTTGCGTCACTATTCAGCTTAGAGTTGTCCCACATAGTGAGGAAGGGTCTAATTCAGGAATATTTTACTTCCCAGTGAAGAGGACTATGTCAGTTTTTTGTGGATCGACGCCTACTTCACCAACATAGAAAGGACCCTTTGCACAATATCTCTGATATGGATATAAATTCACACAATTTAACATACCGGCATAGGAAGGTCATCTGTAAATAACCTTACACCCGGTACTTTCTAGTGTGAGTAGACGCAGTAAGGCCACGTCTCACTTAGGTCCTATTGGAGCCCTTGCATCTTTCTAGTGTTACTACCTACGTTCCACAAGAGAGGAGAGGTATGCCTCTGTTAACAGTTATGTTGATAGTGGTTTCACCAAGCTTCGAGCTTATAACCCTTCTATTGATAAACATGTGAATAAAAGCCGATGCCGATCTGGTGCCGATGTTATTGCTTCGGGTTCGATATTTTTGAAGGCTTTCTCGATGTCCACAAACCTAGAAAGGGTAAAATCCTTGTTCTCTTTTCTATAAGACAACACGTGAAGTGCAGTTTTGACAGATTTGAACTTGTGCTAAGAATGTATAGTCAATTCGAGAAAAAAAAATTGACTCAACGATCAAAATCAAAGAAGGTGGAAGTGACGGGAATATATTGGCTTCTGAAAAACTGAGATAGATATTTGTCATGAACAACTCTCAACTGACTTCTCATTTCCAAATGTGTCCAGTAAGATTAGTTGTAAAACTTATGTCAATTAGTACTCCTTAAGATCACACACAGAACTGCCTGTCTAAAGCCTTGGTCACAGAAACGTGGGGTTGTCTTTATTAACAGTCTAACAGCTAAACCTACTTGTTTTTTCCTTTTTTTGACCCGGATAATCCTCTAAAGAGGTCGCTGGGGTAAAGCACCCACCAGAGCTCTCCAGGCAACTCGATCCCTTGCCATCGACTCATCATAGTTTATGCCCAGCTGCAGCCAAGCTAGTTTTTGAAGTTGGTTCAACCACATCGGCCTGGGTCTGTCACTGTCCTTGTGCAGTCGCATTTAAGACACGCCCAGGCTGTCATGATAATGGGAAGTTTTTGTCACGTGTCCAAACCATCGAAGCATAGTCCTTTCCTTTCGGAGAAATTGCTGTTTTTTTTTTTGTGTTTTTCTCACCCTATCCCTACGAGTAACTCCCACTAAAGCCCGAAGAAATCTCATTTCGGCACGTTGTATTCGCGATCTTATTCTTTCGGTCATTAGCTAACACTACACGGGTTCGAGATTGAATCAATTTATTCATACGCTTCAAGTACAGCCAACTAAAGGTGCACACAAATACCACCTGCTTGTCCGCACGAACATCTGCTTCTACATTATCTCTCGTTCGCCCATGTGGCCCTTTGATTATTGTTTGATTTTGTTTTTAGTTAATTTTCCCTTCTACCCTGGTATACCTAATGCCGTCTTATCGTTTAGCACGACCTCTGAGCTAACACGTAAGCCCCGTTCAAAGAGGGGATCTCTGAGTAAATTTCTTTACAAAACTAGATTCGTGTTGAAACTACGTAGGATCATTCGGAATTTCACACGTAAATTGCGACAGTCTTGAGAACAAGGGGGCTGCTGTCTGGTCCAATCAAACGGTTTTAATTTTTTATTTATTTCTTTTTAGCATATCCTCGAGGAACTCACCAACCAAGGTCATTTAAAGCACAAGAAAAGTTTTGTACCAAGTTTAAGAGGCGACCTCGGCAAGGACAAGTTTTTAAGGACATTGTTCTACCGCTCAAGCGTTAAGAAACCAAATGCGTGTCAAAAACAAATTTCATTCAGCAAAAATAAGTCACGAATGCTTCGTTAATGTGCATTTGTGTGCTGTGTGCCAACTCATTCATTCAAGGGATTGGTTGATTTCATCGACTTTCTTCCATGTCTCTTCCCAGTCTCTTTTCAGACGACTACAGTGTGAGGTACACAAATCGTCAAGAGAACTGATAGGCGCTGACCTCGCCTGTGAACCTCAACCCAAAAATCAAAAAATACCCCTAAACAACCTCACAGTCATTGTACTGAAAGCGTTTAAATTCAAGAACTTAAAAGAAACAAAAATACATGTGTTTTTTACAAGTAACTCACTCTCTCCCTGTCGAGGTACAAATAAATTATGGAAATGACTGATGATTTTCCGGCAGTACATGTTTGGATCATCGCAGATCGGTTTCGGTACACTTATCCTTGGATTCTGATGTAATGCCGTCATCCATTCGCAGTAAACATTTACACAGTCTTTAATGGTCTCATGCTCTTGCAATGGCAACGACAAACCAAAACAAATCACATCCATACACCAGAGAACCTACGAAAGAACAGCACACAATTAAACTAGAATTATTTCACAGTTTTGAAAGAACACACCTCTTCGTCTTTAACCAAATGACTTGGTTCAGCATTTTGCGTAATTCCTAAATTCGATGCCAGCTGCTTAACAACAGAGACGGCCACTTCCCTTCCGGCAGAAGCTGGAAACTTATTTAACACACTAAACGACTGTGCCTCACAACTGTTCGATGTGATCGTCGATGAAAGCGATACCCATTCGGAATACATGATTGCGGTTTTTTGTTCTCAATTGTACACCAACTAGGTTAAATTAATGATAATAAAGAATTTTTTCTTAATTTATTCACTATACGGCGGTTCCCATGAGCTCAACTAATCGAACTCATTTCGTTCACACGTCGACAACATTGAATGCGACATAATTGGGTTGGATTGCAGGTTTTATGGCATGAAATTATGTTTGAACTTGTATACAAATATGGATACTAAATTAAACTCTTTGTAAAACACCGTAGATGAGAAAAGCATTAAACATAAATGCTCTCTATTTACGAAATAAACAAATTTTCTTTTACGCAAAATGGGACTGCGCACGAATTTTTCGTTTTCATTGAATCCATTTGACGTTTGTGACAAGTGCATTTGACATTTCATTGAATGCACAGGGATGTGAGGTTGATGCAGAGTTAGAACAGGGTGTTTTGTTAAATTGATTTTTTTGCTTAGGCAAGTAGAATTTTGTTTTAACGGTATGTTCATCATAAGCAACTGCAAGGCATAACTAGCCGTAAATAGGACTCTCGATCATACGAAACCCGCTAGACGTACTTCAACAGGAAATGAGGATATCGACTGGGTAAAACTTAGACAGATATAATGAATGCATCATAAGTAGTTGGACTTTCAAAATCAAAACGAGTTTCAATAGCGGTCTTGAGAAGATTGTGTAGATCTCAATAGCCACAAAATTCCAGAAAGTCGTAAAATTGGTAACGTACACTGATGTCATTGACCAGGTTGGGTGAATACAATGAAAGAGGCAGGCAGGAAAGCAAGGCCAACATGAGGTAAATGCTGTCTTTCGATTACTCTATGCTGGATCCGCAGTCATAGAGGCAGATGGGTTTACCGGAAATAGACCCGTTCCAGGCAACCCAAGACATTCACTCTCCAATGGCAGAAGTCACTAAGAAAGTGCATGATAGGATAATAGGAACATAAAATATGCGGTGGAAACATCTAACCACATGTGGGACTAATCGGATGCTATGGCCCAAATACAACGGGGCTAAATCCAACGAACTCCTGAAATGCGAATGGTAGGCGGTGCGCTCAGAATGGTAGTCGTTTTACTTACAGGACATAACCATCTGAAAATAAAATGGACCCACCCATGACTACATCTGCAGAGGCTGTGGCGGCGCAAAAGAGAGAATACTGCTCACTATCTCTGTCACTGTTAAAGCTTCTGCCGATTGCGTAATAATAGAACTCTGGGAGAATATTACTTCCAAGACCTTCATGATCTAAAAAGACATGCCGCTAACTGCCGCTCTTTAGAGGTTCATTACGACATCACGCTGGCTCAACCCAGAGGAACCGCAACCAGAAACATAGTGATCATCGGCTCGAATTATGGATACGAGTGAATACCACTTCCCCACTTGGGCATCACAATGGGATTACAAGGACCTAAATGTGGTGGACCATCGACCCGCCAACCTACCTAACCTAATAATAATAATAAAAATATGGGTGGCGCTACAGCCCGTAGAGGGCCAGGGCCTAGCTTCCCAACAACCACTCGTGCTGTGCGTGCTATTGTTCTCTCACGAGTGGAAGGGACCTACAAGTTTTGTGCCGACTCCGAACGGCCAAGTTTAAGAAGCTTTTTCTAGACAGAAGTATTCTTTGAGAATTGTCAGTGACTCGAAAGATGTGGGGCCGTGAAAATTTTGTTTCTCGCACAGAGCAGGAATCGAACCTACGACGTCGAGGTTGGGGTCGACGCACATACTCACAACGCCACGGACCACCTTACCTAACCTAGTCTAACCTAAATTCTATCCTTAAAACAAGATTAATGTCGAGATCAAACGCAGAATAAATCGTGTCTCTTTTTTGGGCCAAGACGAAATTGAGTAAGCAATTTTTCGATAGATCGCGATGACTTTATACAAGACATTTGATCTAGTCGTGGTCCTTTCCTCCTGCCTTCGAACTTTGGTCTTGTATATGGTGAGGCATTTTGTAGAAAAGATTATACAATGAATTAAACAAACGGTATAACGTCAGGACTGTGTGAACATCTAAAGCCGTTTTGTACCGAACTAATCGGCAAGTACCAGTGTGGCCTGAGAATCGCCCCTGACAATGCTACTTCGGTTTGTCAAAACAACTGGGCTCTAAATTCCTGACTCGAAGGACCAAAGTCATTCTCTACAAAACTCCTAACTTGCCAGAGCTGAAAGCTGGCAGAGCTGATCCTTGGTGCTTTCGAAGGAAAAATTCTACGATCTCTACGAGCTGTACAAGGGTGTTGATGTAGTCCGGCAGGCAAAAATCCGTCGATTACATCGAGCGAATGGACAACAAGCTCCAGCAAAGAGGGTCTTCGAATCCGAGCCTGCTGGTTCAAGAAGGTGAAGACCGAACCTCCGATACAGAGACCATGTCATCGCGGATATAAGACAGCTTGGCCTTGATGACTGGAAGCAGCGCGCCCAGGACCGTTACCGATGGGAGGTAGCAATTGCTCAGATCTAATAAGTAAGACTACGGATCTAATGCCTGAAATGGCTTACCTATGCGCAGTGCATCGTAAGCTAGGCTGCGATCCTAAGAGTCTTCGACAGAAGACACTCGCGTCTAAGATGGCGCTAATAAGAAAGGGACCTCAGCCAACTTGGTGTGGAGAGTTCGAAGTGGCTAGTCAGAAATCGTGCTAGTTGGAGAGACCGAACAACAGCGGAGTGTCCATAGTTCTAATCAGCAGGGTTCACTTATTGAGAACCATTTTTGGAGCGTGTTCTACATATTCGAAGCTCAGGTTGAAAACCATTCTTAAAAGGTCTGGTTCTTGAATGAGAGTTAATGCTGGACGGCTCTATTCTCTTAGAGCAACGCTCACAGCCTCGGATAATAAAATCATATATTCTGTTCAAGTTTGCCGCGTTGTACAGGACTGCGTTAGGATAGAAATACTTGTACTCAAACTCGGGTGTACGATACAACCGGAGACAGGTTCGAAGACACTCTCTCTCGAACAACGTATTTTTTTCTATCTGGGAAAGACTCACGTTGAACCACAGCTGACAACCTTATGCCCTAAGTAGCCGGATCACGGTCATGTGTTGTGAAAGCTATTGATCTTCATCCTGTAATCAAGTTGGATGCTGTAAAGCAAGCACTTTACCACGCAAATGTCTTTTCACCTTCGCCCATGACTAAATGTTTGTCAAAATACACATATTTATCTAACCAAAGGTCTTTTTGTGGTGGCCCGTGCGGTTGTGGATATGTGCTAACGGTTGTCCCTGTGGGTTCTTGAGGTGCCCTCTGGCCACTTTTCTTGACAATATTGCAGTCATTATAATGTCTCGAGACTCAACTGAGCTTCTTCTTCAACTAATGGCGCTACAGTCCGAGTGGTCCTCGGCCTCAACAAGAAGACTCTCCAGTTTGCGCGATCATTAGCCTGCTGCCTCCAATTTTGCACGCAAAGTGAGTTGAGGTCCTTCTTCATTTGTGCGCCATCGGTTTCATGGGTGGCCTCTATTGCGTTGTCCACTGGTTCGAGTAAGGGCTGGAGCAGTTTTACCCCTGCGTTCTACATGAACTAGTCACCTTAGGCGTTGAATGCGTTGACACCTGGCTAGTCGCATGTCCCTGTATCTAGCTAGAGCAGTGAATTGTGAAAGTTCAAGGTGTAGGTTATTGAAGCCGGTCTCAAAAATGGGGCACGTTCACGTAAGACTCCACGTCGGCCTTGGCAAATAAAAAAAGCGCACATTGGATGGGATTATTGACCTCTGAAATGTGTATTCCATTCAAAGAACCGGTTTCGAATTGGTCTTAATTTCAGCTGCAGATGAATTAAACGCGCATAAAGAAGTCGATGAACGTGCATGAGGGGACCCAGATTCGAATGAAATGTTCCGCTCAACTTCTAATTACGATTCCAAGCGCACACAGAGTGTACATGTGCTGAACTGCAAAACTAATTAATTCAGCGCATCACAAGACATGAATTGTTATCGCATCTGGACCATAGACTGTCAGCTATCCCTTAGTGCGCTATTTTTAAATTCGCGATTATTCCTCCCCCCCTCCCGACTCTGTTTACACAAAACCAGTTGTATTTGTTGACAGACTCTGCCTAGTCGTCACCCAAATAGTCTCGCAGTGACTGCATATTCTTGATTATTTATTGTTCTTCGTTTTATTTGCTCTTCTAATCTGTCTCGGATTTCAGCTGACTCACGCCACTTTTATCATTCCCCTGGGACCGCGCTATCTTCGAGTGTAGACCAGTTAATCTTGGCCACGTATGAGGTACAATGAGACTGTGTTGACAGGCATTAAGCGCACGAATGTTGTCACAGCTCCATGAGCTGAAACGCAATCGAAACCAAGCTAAACAATCATGTGGTAATCGGTTTGCTGGAGCAGCTGAAATTCAAACGAAAACCGAGACGTAACACGCACAACAATTAGAATAGTTTCTCTATAGTTTATTCATTTTGTTTCTTTTTTTTCCTTTAACTAACGTTCATATGTTTACAATTTTACAAGACACCCACTCGGCCGCACACGGATGCGGCAGTGTTCGCCATTGGATTGCTTTTCTTCGTTAATCTTATTATTTGGACTGCACTAGGCTACGAAAACAAAACAAAAACAAATTCAGGAAATAAATTACAAAAACTAAGGAGTACGACAAAGAAAATATGTGTACTGTTACAAACAGTAAGTAATGCCCGTCCAGGGAATATCATAGGCAGGTGTAAATACAAATTAAAGCAATTTGCGTCCTGTTTTAATCCTTCTTCTTGTCTTCGGGTGCTTTGAGGGCGCCACCGGCACCGGCCGCCTTTCGGAGGGCGGCCTCCTCCTCCATTTCGCCCGAGAAACCGAACTCGTTCACCCTCTTGTGGTCGACCTTGTAGATCCATCGCTGGTACAAGAACACGAAGAAGATGATGTCATCGCGGAAGCATCCCAGTCGATACATGGTCGGCATCTTAATCACAAATGCAAAGATGTCGTCGATGAATGTGTTGAGGAATTTGTACGTCATCATACGCCACGGCATGTGCGCCACGGACTTCATTTTGTAGTTGATGAAGAGCTGGGGTGTCATCATGATGAAGCCGAACGTGAGCAGGTATCCGTAGAGCATGTTCAGCACGAAGGAGTACCAGCCCTTGTGCTCGTTGTAGACCAGCGAGTACACGAAGTACCCGATGAGGAGTGGGAAGCATGCCCAACTTAGGTACTTGAAGGCGAGACTGTCGTATTCTTTGGTGGAGCTCTCCTCGTATGAGCTCTTGTCCTTGAACGAAACGCGTGGCAGGAGACCCAGGATTTTGTCAGTGCCGTCGTACTTGATGTCGACCACCTTGTGGATCTTCCAGACCTCAATGCCCAGGCCGACGAAGCACGAAAGACGAATCATGAAGTTTGTCTCGTTGTCCAGCACGTAGAGCAGCACAATCAGCGACTGAAACACGCCGAAGAACACCGAGCGCACGGACAGACCTTCCAGCGACTGCCTGTTGTTCCAGAACTGGATGTCGTTCTTGAAGGCCAGCAACTCGAACACGGAATGCAGAATCGAGATGGCTATAGTCAAGCCGAGCAGGTAGATGTTGGTTTCGAGAAGAGTTTCCTTGATGGAGTCCTGGTCTTCGTCGCTCTCATCGGCGCCACCGCCGCCGGCTTGCATGAGCTCGCCAAACATGCCGCCGGCCCATTTGTTCTTCATCGCCTGGGCTGCGTACAGTTGCCACTTGAACATACTGAGTGGCTGATATGTCAGGTGCAGTTCCAGTTCGGGGGTGGTCGTGTTGATTGGTGTGTACTCACGCTGCAGGTTCCAGTAGTCGTTGATGAAGACTATGGGCAAGTAGGTGCGTCCGTTGTCCACGAACTGCACATACTCGTCCAGAGGCGGTGGAATGGAACCCTGTGCCCAGTTTGTCTGATCCGTGACCAGATTGACCGTCAGGTTCGGATGCCAATGCGACACAATGGTGTCCTTCATCATGTCCACCTCCGTCGGTGGTTTCTCCTTCTCTCCGGCCAGCAGATTGTAGTTGCGGTTGACGCGAATCTTTTTGAACTTGTTCAGCATTTTTCTGGTGTAGCCCATGTACTTCTTGGCGAAGTACTGGCTGTTGGGGTTGGGACTCTCTCCAGCTCGCGTGGCATACACATGCAGGTAGATCGATCCGTTGTTCATTAACTTGTCCGATGCCTTAATGATTGTGCTGTACGTGTAGGTGCCATCCTTGTTCACACCCGAACTCCAGTCGCCGTACGTGAGTCCCTCCTGCAGCCAAAGCAGATTCGAGGGATTGCCAAAGTTAACCTCATCGAAGCTCTCCGAGAGGTAGACGTGCAAATCGAACAGCGTTCCGTTTTCGAAGAAATTCCAAGCATTCAGCTTGGGGCCAGCTGCAGCTGCCGTCTTCTGCGTTTCAGTGTTCGCAGCCGGTCGTCGAAAGAATGATGAAATAAAATAAATAATCAGCGCACGTAAAATTAATGACTTGGTCACAGCGAAAAATGACTCCAATTTGGTGGGCTGACGTGCTTGTTCTGCTGCGCCCTCAGCTGCAGCGCCCTGCACATCGCCACCGCCATTTGCCGGAGCAACCTGTGACCCAAAACAAAATATTCACATCAATTAAACTGAAGGCTTCCGAATGTGATAATGTGTGATTTACCTCGTCGGCGGTAGCTGCATTGTCTTGCGGCATCTTACTTGTAAGTTTTTGCTAAGTCTCCCTGGATACTTTTTTTTCTTTGGTTATCTCTCAAGCACACATCGTACTTGTGAGAGAAACTTTGGTTGAAATATGTCAATGGGATCGTTTTTTTGATGCCGTTTTGAGGGTGATTTTAGTGATTAGTTGTGCGTTGAAAGTTTTTTCTCAATTTTTTCTCATAGAACCACTTTAGAACACCAACCGACACGACAATAAAATTTAATGAGAACGATGAGAACCTCTGTGTGAGTGAGAGAGAGATGTAGAGAATGATGGAAAATGTCAAATCACATGTTCAAAGGTGTTTTGTGAAGTTGGATGCTGTTGATTTGTGGCGGATTATCGATATATTGAAGGTCTTGAGAGAGGAATTGTAAAAATATTGAAGGACAGAACAAATGATCTCTACGCCCTTCTACGCTTACAAGGGCATTTTGGAATCTACGAAAAATAAAAAGGTTCTGTTGGCACGGCCACAGCATGATCTACCGGGCCTCATTAGAAAAATACTTGTTGACTGTAATTAAAAGGCAGCAGTTAGGTTACGCCAAGTATTGGACCTCATTAGGCGATTGATAACCATTCGTATACCCTCTACGTCTCGCTCTTAGCGATCTTACCCGAAATCACAGAACTAATTTTGCCGTACTCAGTCGCCTTAAACATATTCACCGTGAACCTCTCGAAAATAGTCGCAAAACTTCTGATCTGCTCTTCGTCCACCAGCTAATTACTGGGAAACAAAGACTGCCACTCACTTCTCTAATTGCTGTCTCTTAGTGCCAACCCTTAAAATCTAAGGCCTTCAAGAATTTTCCATATTAGACCACATGGGATTCACTACGGCTTCGTTGTCAAGATTGTCATGTTTGCCTAACACTTTTTATTTCCATCTCAGCAAAGCCTCACTTCGTAACCACTTTAAGTCCAGTTCTTTACGGCCGTAGTTCTAACTTGCCCTCATTTGTTTAGTATTGTTGCTAGATATTTCCAGGGCACTCAATCCTCCGCCATCGACTCTAACTCCTCAGGTGCAATCAAGCGAGTTTTTGGACTTACTCCAACCACCTCGTCCTGGCTCTGCCAAAGGGTCGCCTTCTTGATGGAGTCGCATTTAAGGCACGCCTCGGAACACGTGATGACGAGGACATTCGTGCCACGTGCCCCCACCACCGAATACTATCTCTTTCCGTTCGGGGAAGCGGCTGCTCAACATTGAGTTCCTCCCGTACTGCCGTGTTTCTCGCCCAATCCCGGCGAGTAGCTTCCACAACAGCACGGAAAGGTCTCATCTCTTTAGGTTGTATTCGCGATCTTATTCTTTCGGTCATTACCCAAATTCCGTGACCATAGATGAAAGTAGGAACACAAAGTGATCTGAAAACCGCTAACTTGGCTTTGACACCTAGCTCGCGCCGTTCTATATAGATCTCTGATCACGCTGTTTTAATATTGCCCCAACTTAGACAATCCTACAGGAAAGCTCAGCATTATTTTTCCCATCACTCGTGAAAAAGACCCCGGGATACTTGAACCTCTCCACCTGCTTCAATGAGACTCTCCTTACACGTAGAGTGCAAACGTAACCTCTAATTTGTCTACGTTCACCTTTACCCGTCACACGTCACAAATCGAGTGCGGCCTGGAGTTCCGTCTGTTAGGATGAGAGGGTTACCAAATCATCTGCAAAGAGCACAATCCTCACCTTAGCTGCGCTGCAACATCCAATTCATAGACAATGTGAAACATTCCTCGCTCCTCCTAATGAAAATGAAATGTGACAAGATGCACCCTTGGCGAGGTCCAATGCCCACGACAAAAGGTGTTGATTTTGCACTGTTGAACTGAGCAGGACTGCTCCTTAGCTGCTCCCACATGCTATTCGCAATTTCTTCGGGCCTCAGTGTATCGGCCTCACACTTTATACTAGTTAATAGAATTGTCTAACAACATTTATTGAGTGATGGCCAAGACCCAGCCGGAGTTTATAGTCCATTGCCAAGCTTTCGACATTTTTTGCGTTCAATATCTGTTGTTTTTTAGAGAACTAGAAACTAGCTCTAAATCTTGAGAAGTGAATTATTTTCGTTCAGAAAACACAAAAATATATATTTATCGAAATAAGAAAAATGTTCGATAACACACACCGAAACTCCGCACTGCTGGCAATGCTGTCATGTAACAATGGCAGTTCAACATTTTTTTTTTGTTAAGTATTCCGCCATCTTGAAAAATTTCTTTTCAATTTGTGATTAGCATTTGGTTGCACGTTTCCGAGGTAGGTAAATTTATTTTTAAAATTAATATGAAAAAGTGGCAAATTCAAATCGATTTTTAGTGCAAATATTGCTCCAATACTTTCCACGAACAATTGAATAGTTTTTGTAGACTCAGTGCTTTTGATTTTTCCAAAAAACTGAACAACACATGTTTCTAACCTCAGACGAACACGTCATATTCCACAATCCGAATTCAATAGCATCCCTCTTTTTTTTGTATTTAATTCCGCAGAGAACGCTTCAAAATGCAGATCTTCGTCAAGACTCTTACCGGCAAAACAATTACCCTCGAGGTAGAGCCATCCGATACCATCGAGAATGTCAAAGCCAAGATCCAGGATAAGGAGGGTATCCCCCCAGATCAACAGCGTTTGATCTTCGCTGGCAAGCAATTGGAAGATGGACGCACTCTGTCCGATTACAATATCCAAAAGGAATCGACCCTTCACTTGGTGCTCCGTCTGCGTGGTGGTATCATTGAGCCATCTCTGCGTATTCTCGCACAAAAGTACAACTGCGACAAGATGATCTGCCGCAAGTGCTACGCCAGGTTGCACCCAAGGGCCACCAACTGCCGCAAGAAGAAGTGTGGACACACCAACAATCTCCGCCCAAAGAAGAAGTTGAAGTAGACGACTGGAATCAGCATCAAGTTTCTTTTTTCGTTTGCCTTTTGCTACAAGTTTTTCCTGCAAATCTGGGAGATTTCCACACCTAGCAGTATGGATATTGAGAACATTTTTTTTTAAATAAAATACAATAACTATCAATATGTGGCCTGCACATAGAAAACATCGGCATTTTTATTGCACGTGTTATCTTCTGGTATAGCTTTGTGTTCGGTTAATTGGTTTTATGGTGATGAACATTTCACGGGGAACTTGTGGATGCTTTCTGTTCTCTATTCGCTTGACTTTGCAGCAATGACCATTCATCGCTGGAAACTCTGAGGAGTCTGCATGTTAGAACTGATTAGCCTTCTCAACTTTTGGAGTTAAATGGAGCTGACAACTTGTATACACTTCTAGGTGAATTTTGAAGAGAAAAGGAGTGAACGAACAAAACACTTCTAAGAAATGGGTATGTACATCTTGTACATCTGTAAATTCTAATCGATAGCGACATATGCATATGGTTCGAAAATGTACCCTTAATTTGTAGAAGCTTCCCCCTTTCAGAATGTTTAGTGCTTCAGCGGTTAATATAGATGCATGCTTTGTTGATGTCTCAGCAGTTCATCATGTTCGTAGATAGGAAAAGATGGATTATTATATCACGTTCTCAGTTATAATTCATGCAGTGAGAGATAGTAAAAACCTTTTTAATGAACACTATGGAGACTGGGGGACCCTCTTCAAATTTCCGAATAAACATGCATATCGCCGTGTACTCAACGCACTCGACTCGACGAGGATAGCCTAGCTCGCACGATCGAAAAGTCGCTCTATGATAGCCTTCAGAACAAAGAGGGTCCATTCAGTAAAATAGAATTCGAGGCGATAGACAAGGCCATACGTGAGCTGGACGTTGAAATCTGTATCAGATAGTGGATAAGCCACGTTCCCAAATTACAGTGGAATTGGATCCCAATTAGGAAACTACTGTGCGGAGAGGAGAGTCTACAAAACTACACCTCAGGGGGGTGTCCTATCTCCCTACTCTGGATCATAGTCGTTGACGGTCTGGTCAAAAGACTAAGCTCGATTGGGTGTAAACCTATTGCCTATTCGGACCACATCGCACTAACCGCCACAAAAAATTCCCCAATACTATCAGAGCCCTGTTGAATTCATCTCTTAAAGTCAGGAAAAGTAGACAGGCACAAGACTGAACTCGTACTGTTCTCTTACTCTGTGTACGGCGCAACTGTCATCTGCCACTGGCTTATTCGGGCCGGAGCTGAGTTGTCTATACGCTCTTCATGGCCCAGCCCTCGTAGGCGTTGTCGCTGTACTCTCCTTACAGTTCGTGGTTGATTCTTCTCCTCCAGACGCCATCAACACACATGGGATCAAAGACTGAACTCACAACTTTTCTCTCGGAAAGAGTTGCTCTTCATCCGCTTTTTAGATTGTCCATGCCTCGGTTGGCAAGAGTTATCGTACGCTTGATCTCGGTACTGGTATTATTTGTACAATTTACTCCGGAGCCGAGGTAGATGAAGTCCTTGACTACCTCGAAGACAACGATGTTGTATGTCCTTTCTTGAGAACAGCATATACTTCGTTTTACCCTCATTCAACGCCAGATCCACTTTAGCCGCTTTAATAATTCGTCCATCATTGTATACTGTTCATCTTGGAAACATCTTGTTTTATTTTAAAGTACAGAGATCAGAGATAATTGTTAATCGAGCATCCCTAAAAAAGAAGAAGGCTTTCATGGCACAAGGGAATTCTGGGCAATTTTGACAAATTTGACACTATAAAAAAAATTGCAATATATAGAGCATTAAGTAAAATGGGAGTACTCCAGCAAATAAATAACGTCATTAGAGCAATGTACGAAGATGTGGATTTCGCTGTACTGCGTAACGAAAACGTCATTGACCCTTTCACTAGAAATGCAGAAGTCACTCTAACCTCTAACCTCAATTGTTCACAATTGTCCTGAATAAATATGTGGAATAACTTGGAGTCTCACACGATAACTCGAGGATATGGAATGTGCGGACGGTATCTGTACACTCTCACATAAGCTCAACGACATCCAATCTAACTTAGAGCACCTCGCAAGATTAACACGAAGCGGCGAATTGGAGATAAGGACTGAGGCCACGAGAATCAACACCTGCAACAGAGGAAACATTTTCATCGAAACCTCGTCGAGTATGTACATGGCTTCTGCTCAGATCATATGATGATACAATTTTCAGGTAGTAAAGCAGTTTTTCTTTTTACATTACAGTGGAGATGCGACGCAGAACGGCTCTTGCAAACCGATGTTACCTCGGTCTCATAAAACAACTGGGATCGGTACTAATAACCCGAACGACCAAATTCATGCTCTTCAAAAATCTTACTCTGTCAGTCCTACTTTATGGAATTCTATTTTCTTGTCTGCAAGGCAGGTGAGTGGAGAGGAAGCACAACCCCGGTCCCTCCGAGTTGTACCGGGATCTGGATGTCCGAGAAATCTGTCTACTATACTGGCTCAGCCACATCGAACGAGTGGACACTAAGGCTCCAACTAAGAGGTTCCTTGAATCCGAGCCTCCTGGTTCGAGAAGGAGAGGGAGACCGAACCTTGGATACAAAGACCAAGTCATTACAGACGTAGGATAGCTTTGTATTGATGACTAGAAGTATCGTGCCCGATGTAGGGAGCAATTGCTCAGGCTCGGAACATCGCTGGCCTGGTAAGTGAATAAGTTCTGCTTTCTATAATATCAACCGATGCTGGGGCAGAAGCAGATGTTGATAACAGACTTCGAAAAAGCAAAAGCAATATTCGTACAACAACGACCTATATTGAGGAGTGCCAGGATTTCCAGAAGAACGAAACTCATACTATTAATCTCATGTGCTAAATGAATACTGATTGCGAATATCAAACAGAAATTACATGAATACTTACTTACTTACTTATTTATTTATTTATTTATTTATTTATTTACTTACTTACTTACTTACTTACTTACTTACTTACTTACTTACTTACTTACTTACTTACTTACTTACTTACTTACTTACTTAATTACTTACTTACTTACTTACTTACTTACTTACTTACTTACTTACTTATTTACTTACTTACTTACTTACTTACTTACTTACTTACTTACTAACTTACTTACTTACTAACTTACTTACTTACACTTACTTACTTAACGTGGCGCTACAGTCTGGGGTGGACCTGGGTCTCAACCAACAAGCGTCTCCAGGCAGCTCGATCTTTAGCTACCAGTCTCCAGTTTCGCACGTATAGTTGGTTGAGGTTCCTTTCCCTTGCGTCCGCAACCTGAGTCGCGTTCTTCCTCTACTGCGCCGTCCCTCGGTGGTCGATTCGAAGACTTTTCGCGCCGGAGCATAGGTTTCCATCCGCACTACATGACCTAGCCATCTCAATCGTTGGATCTTCATTATTCTGGCTAGGTCGATGTTCGTCGTCATATCTCCTCCTCCACTAACCATCTATGCAGACGGGATCGAAAATCACACGAAGAATTTTCCTCTCGAAGCAATCAAGAGCAGCTTCATCCGCTTTTGACGAAGTCCATGCCTCCGCGCCATATAGCAGGTCTGGGACGATTAAGGTCTTGTAACAGGAATACATCAACAAATACCTCCGTGCCACATGTCGAACATTCTGGTCAAAAATGATCACAAAATGACAAGAGAGGTATCAATTGCGATACAGATGAAGAGACGAACATAAATGCAAATGTATCAGACATATCATCGAGAAAAAAACCGACATTAACAGAATATTGTTAGAATCGAACCGAAAGATCCAGAGGCCGTAACAAGAACACCTGCAGACGATCGGTACTACTACTCCTGGAACTAGGAAAATGCAACCTTACTTGGAATAGTGCAAAGACAGGCAGCTCCACCCAATCGAGTGAGATGAAGATGCCAAGTGGACACCCTATACTCCCAAGAAGAGTAATAAAGGAACAAAATGAACACTACATTATTTTAACTGTTTTCTCGTGTATTTTCGATGCGTTTTTTCATTCGCTATTTGTTTGCATACTTCTAGGTGTTCGATGGATATTTATTGGACTCAACTTAAGAAATTAAGCAACAAATTGTGGACTGCTTGTACAAGTTTATTATAATTATAAGTTTTGTACAGCTGCCCATGTTGATATAAACTAAGCATTTACTAACTAGGTCATGTACAATCATTTTCAAGAATTTTTCAGTTGAACTTCCTTTTAAAAATAAGTGTTTCTGACACAACTTCCACATTGTTTTGCTTAAATTATAGCTCTTCTGTTGTAAGATGTTCACTGCAAATAGCTACTATTAGCCCTGTTTATGAAAATATTCTAAATATTCTGAGTCTATACATCATATTATTTTAACGATTGTTTAAAGAAAACTCATGACCAGTAGTTAACTTGCAACCATCTGAACGCACTCACCGTTTTATAGAAGCTGAAAATAGAAAGGCATTCGATAATAATTGTGGACTTGACTAACTTTCCATAATCAAGTGTCAACTTTAATTTGTGTTGGTTAAAGGTCTTTTGTGGTTTTTGTTTTTATTTTTTGTATTCAATTGCATCAACAACCAGAATATCTTTGTTCTCAACATTCGGCCAACAATCGAACAATAATTTGACAGTAATTACTTTGTTTATTTCCTCAGTTCGGAAGGATTGTGTCGACATAACAGAATTTCCTGTTTTTTTCCCACTCTTTAATTAAAGTGCGTGCAGCGATGGCAAGACGATCAACTGTTGGTCCAGCTGGGGATGTTGGCAATACGGATGATTTGGATGAACTAGATAGCCCCTCCACCGATGGCATTGAAGCTGGCTCGCTGGCTATAGAAGATTCAGAGCAAATCAAAGAAAAAGGTGCGTAATTAAACCCCCATCACAGTCACTTTGTAGAATTTCTTACATAACTGTCTGCTTCCCCACCTCCGCAGAGCTGTGGCAAAGACCAATAACTAAACGAGTACTTCCAAGTGATGGCTCCACAATTTTGCGCTTCGAAATACCCTACGCCCGTATAATGCCACCACAAAATGAGAACCTCAATGTGAAACGATACGTTGTGTACGACTTGTCGGTGCGTCAGGACTCTTCAGTTATTGATCCTAATCCGGCGACAATTGAACGACGCTACACGGACTTCTTGACCTTGTACACAAACTTGAAAAAGACACAGCCCGAGGCTATGAGTACAGCATACTTTCCCAAGAAGGTTCTCATGGGAAACTTTTCGCCAGATCTTATTGCCGAGCGAAGCGCTGCATTCGAAGTGTTCCTGGATCATGTCGCCTCGAAGCCAGTTCTCCGAGATTCACCACATTTTTTGCACTTCCTGCAGGAAATCGAATTGAAGAAAGCTTGCCAGTTTCTTGACGAACGACGCAATGAGTCAGCCATTCCATTGTTAGAGAATTGCTTCCGGTTGCTGAATAAGATTTTCATGGATCGGTCAAAGCCAGTGCTGCTGGTCCTTTGCAGGCTGGTTGCAGCTTGCACCACATCACCTGTACCCCATCCGTCGGCTGATCGTTGGGCTGAATTGGCACTGCGGCGGTATGAGACGCTTTGTGACACAGACCTACTTCCATTGTATATTCCGCTGTTGTACACATGCACGCATTTATGGTGAGTATCTGTTAATTGTTTTACGGCTGATATCAATTTACGGGTTTTCGCGAATTAGTGTGCTGATTAGCGCCGCTCCGATTATCTTTCACATCATGAGGTTGGGTAGATATAGATTGCTCGTTGCTAAGAGTTTCCTACGGGTGACACATTCTATTTTCAATAGAACGTGATTTCTGGTCGTTTTTGTTTTGATTGAGATGTCTGCGTGGGCGAAGCTAAACGATTAAGAATGAATCTTATGTCTTTGTGACACATACATGCAATATTCGCATTCGTTGATTCCTACGACTTATCTTGGACGCGATATATTAAAAAAAAACATCTTCAATTCACTCTCATTCGTTATCATCTTCCGGCACTTTTGCCAGCACTGCTTGGTGATCTATTGCTTTGCGATTTTGTTGTTTGCTGTTTATTGACAATCTCATATGAGTTTGTTTACATGGTTAGTTTTGCACATTAGATAAGTGACGAAAGCGTTGATGTTCAATGGAGGCCTAGGCTTTGCCAAATTTCTTAAAAAAGAAAACCGCTATCCATGCACAAACCTTAGCTCCCACATAAATAAAGGTGTTTTATTTCGTGTGCCGGCGACTAAAAGCGTAGTTTGAGAAGTGTCTCTTGACATTTGTACATTTAAACGGTTTTGACGCAACTGCTCAAGTGTTGATCGCACAAACACGATTTGGATTGTCATCAAACAATCAGTATCCTCCCATATGTATGCTGTTTGTCGACTTCTAGAAACGCTGCGACGTGGTCCTTAAGCTTCTCTTCTAAATCGTTCTCAATCGTAGAAAACAAGAGAGCTTCAAAAGGAATCCAGCATATAGACAATGACACTTACTACTCACTTGGCAACATCTGACAGTCCAACCAGGTCTCAATCTCACCCAAACTTCGGACATACAATCCCAACCTGAAATTCGTACTGCTATACGGATGCGAGACTTGGAAGACAAACATCATCATTGTTCGCAAGCTTCAAGCTTTCTTCAATAAATGCTTTAAACGATTCCTGAAGGTCTCATGGGCGGAATGGGTATCATGAATGGCTTCACAGAAAGCCATCGCAGCAGAGATCCAACACAGAAAGTGGAGCTGGACAGGGCACACCCTGTGTAAACCGGAAGCGGATATTGCAAAGGTCACCCTAATTTAAGGGAGTAGGGGTCGTTCGCGCTCAACTTGGATTCGATGTGTGGAGAAAGAACATCGACAGACTGGTAAATCCAGGCTAGGAGTGGCTAGACTATCCCGAGATACAGCCGCGAGGAGATCGTGCTTTCATTGTTCGGGATACCCTTGTGCAAAGGTTTGCTATTGACGCCGATCTCAATTCCTTTTCGTATCGTCCTCAGATATCCAACAGTGAACTTTTTCCATCGTGTATGGATTTTGTTTCCAGAGCCTAATGTCCGCTTGACTGCCTGTAGATATGCGCGAAGAGCGTTAGTGGCCAACTAGGTCGATGAAATGGCACCATATACCCGATACGGGCGACTTTTTACATTAGAGAAATCATAAGCGATGTTACGAAAGCTCTTGAGCCGAATCGAACTTAAATAGCTAGTAGTTCTCAAATTGTTCGTGAAGTTAGTTCTACTCATTCAGCTGTTTGAATGGTGCAGTTGGTTGACAGCCCCTTGTGTATAGGGATCTCAGGTTCTAATCTTAATGCGGTTTTATCTAGTTTTCAAATCTGGTCCAGGCACCATTTGCCGTTGGGATCGAATTAACCGTACTGCATATCACAATGGACCAGCAATAGTCTAAGTGTGCTGGCAATTTCGCTGGCAGCCCTATAACCTAACGTAACTTAACCTAGTTCTACCGAAAGCGCAGTACTTTTTTCCGCTCAACTTGTTGCCATAATGTTCAGAGGGACTGGAAAATCACGTACAAACAAGCAACATTTCAAAGATAGAAAAACCTTGCTTTGTGACCCCACCTTGTAGTCCGTTGTAGAAAGAACCTTCAAAAATACGCACTTGTAAGGCCGGCGCCCCATAGAGGTACGAAGTCTAAACAATTTCTACCTTCCATCGCTGACGGTCCTAAGCACGCTGTTTCCAGTCATCAAGACCAAGCTGTCTTACATCCGCGATAACTTGATCTCTATACCGGACGTTCGGTCTTCCTCTCCTTCTCGAACCAGGAGGCTCGAAGACCCTCTTAGCTGTCTTACGTCTGCGTAGTATACGCTACAGCGGTCAGATAGATGGGACGTTAGAGAAATTGGTAGCTATGTGCTATGGGCTGTCTCTTAGAGCTGTCTTTGCACATTTCCAACCGCTTTTAAATCTCTTTCGAGGTATATTACCATCAGTCTCGTTCTTTTTTCTTGAGAACTTGATTCAAAGCCAAGCGAGAGCCACATCTCACTAAGGTCCGATTGAAACCATTGTGATGTTCATAGGAAAAATTCCCTTACACCTTCTTCGTACGTATTATGATTGCTATTTGTCGATTGTCCTACAATCCTGCGGTTCTGAAGAACCTAAAAAGAGTTGTTATTGGGGTATTTTTGAGGAAGAATTTGTGTTCCAGTTTCTTATACCTCAGCTCGCATAGCCTTCGTCAGTGACAGAGAAACTAAGGAATGCCCGCCTGTTCTTTTCGTCACTACAGCCTCTACATATGAGGTCGTGGATAAATCCCTTTTTGTTTTCATAGCACTTAAGATGGTTATGGCCTGTTAGCGCTTCTTTTACTATTCTTAGTTGCTTTTTGTCGGTTTTTTCTTTTAGACCTCATGATTCGTGTAGTATCACAGTTGGTCAGAGAGTTCCAACATTCGTTAGATGCCTCTTTTTTCTTAATATTAGCTAGAAGTGGGTCAGCGATTGAAGTAAAAGAGCCACCTTTCGAAACACCAAGTTGGCTTTATATAAAACTCTGGTCATCCCTGTCCTGCTCTATGGCGCAGAGACATAGACGATACTGAAAGCGGATGAAGAAGATCTTAGTTGTTTTGAGAGAAAAGTTCTGCGTGCGATCTTTGGTCCTGTCTCCGGTGATGGCGTCTGGAGAAGACGATTAAATCACGAACTGTACAGGCTGTACAGCGGCATGAACCTAGTTAAGCGTCTGCGGATCGAACGCTTAAGATGGCTTGATCATGCAGAGCGGATGAACACCACAGCTCCGGCCCGAAGAGTCTTCGACACCGAGCCATTGGGACAGCGCAACAGAAGACGTCCTCGCACGAGATGGCGCACACAAGTCGAAAAGGACTACTTGGTGTGCGCAGCTGGAGGGAGCTGGTGAAAGATCGCGCTGGCTGGAAAGCCATGTTGGTTGAGGCTAAGGTCCACCCCCGACTGTAGCGCCAATCAAAGAAGAAGAACGGTCAGCCATTCCTGACAAGTTAATCTGCTATATCATTGCTGGCTATCTCCCTGTGCTGAGAACATTAAGCACTCCGCAGTAACATGCGACCTCCGATACCGCGCCATTGGGACAGCGCAACAGAGGACGACCTCGCACTAGATGGCGCACACAAGTGGAAAAGGACCCTTAACCAACTTGATGTATGCAGCTGGATGCGATAGATCGTGCTGGCTGGAGAGGCATGTTGGTTGAGACCAAGATCCACCCTGGATTGTAGCGCCAACCAAAGAAGAAGAAGAAGTAACATGTCAATTAGAATAGTAATATCAGTCGATGGTATTTCCAACAATGATACCATTTTGGCAGCTTCCTTTATGGGTTGAAAAATTCTCTTCCAATCATTCTGAAAGAGCAGAGCATGTTTAACAATTGGGATAAAATGCTCACGGCTTTGCCTTTTTTGCATATTCGACGCAATTGTTAAGGTTCTCGCCCAAATCACCAGACTCACAGACTGCTACGAAGTCGACAAATCAGATATCAGTTTATAGGTTCATCTGCCTTTGGTTGTGGTGTCACATCTAGTGTGCCACACGTGTCTTCAGACGTCTTTAGCTAGCATCCGAGTGATTTGCCGTTTGCCTTAGGTAGACCCTTCCGTTTATATGCTCGTGGATATGTTTGGTCAAGGTTACTACTGCCGTAACGGCAAAGCCGAATAAATTCTTTCCTTGTGGTAATCGGAGCGCTCCGTATGTTCCACAGGAGGGATCCAATGACTGATTCCTGTGGGACTCCCACTGAAACTGCGTAGTAATTCGGGACATCGTCAGTTTGGTACCTGAGTCTCCTTTTAGTGAAATATACCTCTCACACGTATCTTATATATTATTTGTGACATATTCAGAAAGGATGCTTACATCTGTTGGTAACAAATTTAACATCTGTGTGAGTCTCAGATTCCCTTGCAGTCATCAATCTATTCCATTTCTCCTTGCTTACATTTCTTATTTATCAATTGTGTATCCATTTCCAGGTGGCAACGCGGCCGTGACCAAAAGCTGATTCTGGATCGTCTAACAGACATGTCCAAAAAGGGCATCAACATCAACAACAGCCTACCGCTAATGAAAGCCATCCATTTACTCGATCCACGAACCGAGACAATTTAAACCATAGACAAACGCTGAGTTGGCAGTTGTTATAAGTTAAAAATATTTATTTTCTATTAGATGATTTTCACACGCATTTCACTGACTCACGACATTCGACTATCATTAACAAGAGATGCATACTTTTGGTATTATTTACTTTAAAGTTAGCCCCCATCCACATATTCATATTTATCTATTGCATTTTGCTGATATTATTTACTGTAATGGGACTCGATTATATTTCTTTTTGTTTTATATTTAATTGTGTTAAATTAATTATTGTATTCTGTTTACAATGTATTTTGTGTCGTAGTCACACTAGGTAACACTCGTCAATTGGGAACTGATACATCAATGTTTTACTAGAATCTAGACTCTTTTTGTTGAAAGGCACTCTTTATACCAAATCAATGTAATTGAAGAACGATATTCTAAAATGTTATGAAAGAAAAGTAAAGATTTTTAGAAAAAAAACTTTCTTTTGTTTATTTTTTTTAGTTGGCTGAGCCTGAAGGTGGTGAGCCTTGAAATTCAATAAGCATGCAGTATTCTGCAATCATAACAGCTCGGTGTGAGAGTATTGCGGGTTGGCGACAAAGGAGAAACCCAATCACTCGTGACGTAAACAGCCAGACATGAAATGAAATCATATGCCTATTAAGAGTGCGCAGTGGCAGCCTGCCATGTGTGCACTTGATTGCCGCTGAAGCTCACGGTTGATCAAGTATTTATTGCGGGTGACTCTGGACAAGTTTCAGGAAAGAATTATTGGAAGATTGAAACGATGATCAGGTGTATGGGTGCGTAACAAGGTGTACATCACGCGGTCACAAAATAAGACGCGGCATGTTAAGTCGGTGGAGTGAATGGACTTCAAATATTGGTATTCGTATACACCATCTAGTGATAGATAGGATTTCTCCAGCGTTTCTGCCTTCCTGAACGCTTTTCAGACGTGCGAGTCTTGATCATGATGATGTGATTGCTATCGGGGAGGCGAACTTCTAAAGCGCTCGGAGGATATTGGCTCTAGACGCGGGATTCCAAAGAGGGGCGATGTGACTCGCTACCAGTGAGACTAGGCAAATGTCTAAAGCGGCTGAGACTTAGGCGAGTGAATGCTGAAGATAGGCGATGTGGTTTCCTACTAGGGAGACTAGGTCAACCTCTAAAGCGGCTGAGGCTCGGAAGCTGTAGCTCTAGGCGTGGTATTCCGAAGTTTGGTAGTGCTTGAGGACGAACTGCAAGATGGTTCTTTGACTAAGGGGAAGGGAGACACGATAGGGAGAAGGTGACCCCAGACCAGTTGCTCGAGATTCCCTGAAGATTCTAGCCATGAAATAAGCCCAAATTATCTCAGTCCTCCCGAAAACGTCCCATAACACTAACGACGACAACGAATCCTGCACCTCAACAGCGGAATCGGGAACTTCCCGCCCTGTTCAGAGGCTGGGAAATCACGTAAAAAACAGAAACCAGTAGATGATAAGCCCAGCTAAGAGGACCCAACTTGTAGCCCGTTGTAGAAAAATCTTCATCTATACATACTTACTTATCAGGCCTTGGACTCATTGAGGTTCCGTGCCTGAACTGTTGCTGCCTTCCATCGTTGACGGTCCTAGGCAAGTCGCTTCTATTCATCAAGACCACATCACCACATGTTTGAACACAAGTTTCGGTCTCCTTCTCTTTCTCGAGCCAAGAGGCTAGGATTCGAAGACCCTCTTATCTGAAGCCTTGGTGTCCACTCGCTCGATGTAGCCAAGACAGTATAGTCTACGGACTTTTACCTTCCGTACATCCAGATCCCTGTACAGCTCGGAGATTTCGTGGTTGTGTCTTCTCCCCCATTTACCTTCCTCGCAGAGAAGAAAATATATAAGACGTAGAATTTTTCTCTCGAATTCGCCAAGAATAAGATCTGCAGTTTTGCTTAGGATCTAGTTTTCGACTCCAAAAAGCAGGGCTGGCAGGGTAAGCGCTTTGTAGATCCTTCGAGTCAGAAGTTTTGATCCCAGTTGTTGCGACAGACCGAAGTAACATCGGTTGCCAAAAGCGAGTACATTTGCCATTGTCCCAGTCTGTGCCGCTTAAGGAGAACTCTGAGAACGCATCCTCTGTGATCTTCACGACGTTCGAAATTCATTTACTCAATCATTTCAGATTTGTAAACACATCAGCATGGTTTGTTCAACCTCATCACATGAATAAATGGTATAACGATCCACGGTATAATCAGAACGTCAAAATGGATTCAGGAAGCGATATGTGTTAAATGACACTTTTACCAACTAACCCAACTTGAAGACACTCTACTTATGGCTCAGATTCTATTCCCAGCTCTTCAATATTTTTGATAAAATTGGATTTCTTACTCAAGATATAGAGCTTCCACTGACTTAATTTTCTTGTGGATCATAACTTCTTGAACAGCACTCCTTCCTGCATATGGTTGAAATAAGGACTGACATGACTAACCTAACTTTTGTGGACTGTTTAACGGCGATGACCAACAAAATACCGCTGTCAGGCAGAATAATCTATCCAATATAGTCGACGATATAGATCCAATATAGAAGATTTTCCCACTCCAGACGTGAGTGAAGTCACGGCAACAATCACCAAACTAAAGTGCATACACCAACTCATCTGAAAGTATGCCTGACTAATGGAATATCAGCATCGTTTGCCCGATTCAATAGAAAGGAGACCCTCTAAACTGTGCCAAAAATAGAGAGGGATAACTCTAATGTCTATATTTTCTGACTTTCTGTGTAAACACCTGAAAGCCTGATTGGTCAATATCAGTGCGAGTTCCGGACAACGAAATCCACTATTGACCAAATATTCACATTATGGCATTGGAAGGTACCCAGGATTTTCAAGTCGATAGTCTCCACCTATTCATTGACTTGAAGTCCGCCTATAAGAGTATTTGTAGAGACTAGTACTATGAGACATTGGCAGCGATGCCAAAACTATACAGCGCCTTTTCTAGTTTGGCATCCCTGTGAAACTCGTTCGTTTACAGAATTAAGATAGAGAATGCCCATTGCTCCGTCAAGGTCGGTAATGATTTTGCCGAGACCTTTGATGTAAGAGAAGGACTTAGACAAGGTGACGCACTATTATGCGATTTAACATAACATTCTCGAGAAGATTGTGCGGAAGTCAAACGTCAACTTCCACAAATCTGTGCAACTGCTCGCATATGGCTATAACATTGACATCGTCGGAATGACACAACGAACTGTCAGTGAGGCGTTTGTGAGCATGGAGAAGAAAGCGGCAAAGATGGGGCTTGCGGTTAATGAGGGTAAGACGAAGTGTATGCTGTCTTCAAAAAAGGTCCACCAACACCGACGTCTTGGACAAAACGTTCCTATACACAGCTATAACTTCGTAATGAAGTTAGTAATGAAGGATGTAATGAAAGACTTTGTCTACCTAGGTTCCGAAGTTAACACAACGTATGACACAAACGCAGAGTTAAAGCGGAGGATCACGCTGGCCAATCGCTGTATTTTTAGACTTAGAAGGACACTGAGGAATAAAGCCCTCTCTCGAAGAAACAAGATATCCCTATGATCTTGATAGTCCCAGTCCTGCTGTATGGTGCAGAAGCATGGACACTAACTAAAGCGGACGAGGATATTCTCGCTTCGATAGGAAAGTCCTTCGAATTATCTTCGGTAACGTATGTACTGATGGTGTTTGGAGGAGAAAACTGAACGAGATAGCGACATCGATCTGGTCAAACGAGTGCGAATCTCTTGTGTTAAATGGTTAGTTCACGTAGAGCGAATGGACACCAATGCTCCGGCCTTGAAAGTCTGCTACTCCAATATCGAGGGACAATGCGGTAAAGAAAGACTACAACTCCAGTGGCAGACGCAGCTAGAAGGGGACCTCAATAAGATGAACGCGCGTGGCTGTAAGCAACTAGCTCAAGACCGGACTAGATGAAGAGGCATGTTGGCTGAGGCCTAGGTTCACTTCGGACTGTAGTGCGTGCCAAAAAAGAAGAAAAAGAGTCAGGTGCCTACAGGCAAATATTTATCTCGAAGACGCATGATGTCACAAACTTGGCCTTGATTTTTTCGATTAAACTAATCGTCAAAGTATATTTATTTTGGAGGAAGTGGCACTATGTAACAGAGGAGGAGCATCGTTGTTTACTACAGTAAACTTGTTCAACAATTTCGAAAGCGGTACACCTGGGCAAACTGAAGTTTTCCTGGTTTAGGTCAAAGTTGTGAATGAAGAAGTACCACAAAACCTTCTGGGTATCAATTTATTCTGAAATTGCTATCAACGCTTTTCATGACATCTAAAGCGGGTACGACCTTATCTCCCAATGACTACCCTCCCTCAATTTAGCGTCACTAAAAATACCAGAAGAACGCGTAGTTAACAAGTACAGGTACAAGCCACCTTCCTTGCCATTCCCTCGTGTTTGTACTATCATATCTTCGATATTTACCTCTTGGATTTGTTTACACTCTGTGTCTAATTTTATTAAGTCAACGACATCCATCCCTAGGATATTTACAGAGTAACAGCCAAGCAAAGAGACCACGCCTGAGACAAATCATCGTTCTAGATAAAAAGCCTAAGGTTACGAAGTTAAATTTCAGGAAATTATCTCCACTCAACTGACGTTGTAAACATGCATCACGATCCAAGAATACTCTCTGATAAGAGCCCCTCAAGAATCTTCTGCAGAAACTGAGTGACCAAACAGAAATAGAAACATTCCTCGCTACCGTGCTCGTTGCAGTTGCGGAAAATGCTGAAATGTCACTCGTGTGAATCACTGCCACTTACATACATCATTATTTGAAGAATCACTAGTTGTCATTGACCACGTCCACGGGATGTCGAAAAAAACCCTTGATTACAAACGCAACCCACTAGAGACTAGCGTAAGCAAACGATTAGTCATTCATTATGATTCGCGGTTGTGTAGATTCAATTGTGCACAGCGAGAGTATCGACCCAATGGCCTTGACACATATAATTTTGTTGGGCACAGTTTTCGGATGTTGGATGGAGGCCGGTGCTCGGTTTTTGAGTCGTGAAGTGCTGATTAGACAACCTCATACAAACCACGCGCCAATGCCAATTGCTGAGTCAGATCCGTATTGAATTTGTGTCAGCATCTTCGCATCTTGGGAATTTTTGAGAAGAAGGAAGTCCCAATGTTTTGTGTGGACTCTGTCATGAAACCATTTCGGTATTCACAGATGTGGGGTTATTTGATTGGAATACAAATATGCTGTGCGGAGGGAAGCACACATCGGGGACACCCGACGGGACATCTTTTCCGTTTATTGAAAATCAGAATGACTAGTCTGGTATCTTTTGGAGAATACAAAGATGGAACCTCCCCGTTTGCAATCGAAGAATGGAAAAACTTGCTACATCCAATGGTCGACCTTAAACGCAAATGGGGAACTTTATTGCGAGTGCTTAGCCGCAATATCAAGTATCCAGCTACTACGACGCTTCTGTCAAGGATAGCGCAGCATGAGTTTTAAGTGAAAACCTTTCGATCAAACCATAGACTCAAGCGGCTTATTCTATAACGTGATCATATGCGGATTGGTTTCTGTCATAAACATATTATGTGACTGGGTGGACATTTTATCACAGCCTGAAGGCGAATTCACATAACCCCAAACGAAAATTCTCTAAAGGTCTGAAAGAGTCTCCGGACTGATTCGATACTCGTGGGACCACATACCAACCCATTCTTCCCCACACCAACCTAAAAAACCGACAAAGCAAGACCGGTGCCCTTTAAAAGACTGGAACACCTAAGGCTAGCGCCACAGCATGTACTCCAGAGATTGCATGGAGCCACGAAACAGCAAATCAAGTACGCATCGTCAGAACTACGGACCTTCCGAGCTCTCAGCGTTCTGCCGCCTCCAGATCAGGCTTCCACTATAACGGCTTCTGCAGAAGCTGCGGAGACGAAAAGAAGCCAAGAACTGTTGCACTTTTGTATGTAACTGCAGTGCTTTCTCTTTCCGCAGAAAACGTCACCTTGACGTCTACAACTCCAACAACTAGATAGCTTTAGTATCAGTCAAGTCCTCTGCTTTATTAAAAGCTCTAACCGGTTTATGAAATAGCAGACATAAGATCAGCGTGGATGAGCAGCGACAATGCACGGTCTCCTCCTCCTCCTACTCATTCAATTTAATTTTAATCAACCCCATCTAGCTAGTTGTTGTCTTGCAGTGTCATGTTCTATTGACGTTGAGAGCTTGTAATATATTGCTCAAGAGCAATAGTTTCTGCCTGGAAGACGCTACAGTGAAAAAAGCAAAGCTGAAGTATGTGGAGTGCATACTTACGTCTCGACAGTCATCTGTCTTCGATTGGTCTGTGAAAATTCGATGATGCCTTGCCGAGGGGAGGCGACACTAGCACGCCTTCGGCGTCGTTGCAAAGGAGATTAAATTCATTGAGAATAATATTGAGATGCCAAGCTCAGACCGCAGTTGAAGTTTCTTTAGTCTTAAGGCTGTACTCGTACATACCCATTACATAGGGTTAGGGTTAGGTAGAAGTGGCTGACTGCTGCTGGGCAGTCACACTTAGGCCAGAGTAGGACCATTGTGATACCACGCGGATTGACTTCTTCTAACGCTGGAACCAGTTGGTGCTGCTGATGAAACGATTTAGTTGGCCAATGTTGGCACTTTTCGTTACTCGGCTCGTTACGGCCGTTGAAGTAGTAGGCTCCTTGGTGCAGGAACCTACGACTGGCAAGAGCACTGCAGGAGCAAAGAAGGTGATGAGTATTTTCTTCCTCCTTTTCATCATGCAGCTTCTGCAAAAATCATTATATGTGGCACCCATTCTGCGAGCATGAGTGCCAATTACACAGTGCCCGGTTATGACTCCTATGAGGGTCCTTAATGAGGGCTTGCTGAGTCCAAGTAGACTGAGTGACCGTTTCTTTTGTTTAAAGGCAGGTACCCAGTATTTGCTTTACCCTAATTTTAACCTAATATTGTTGGTCTCAACTTTCAGATATGAATATGGAAGTGGATTCAAAACACCTCACCAGCACAGCATCCATTTAGATTTACTGCAAGAACATTTTCGAATAATTGATTTCCTGTCTTTGAAATCATCACTGGCGACCAAGACTGTGATGAGTTCATTTTCGATCTCTACACAAGAGACCACAAACTCTTGATGCTTTAAAACTAGTACTTGCCAAGTGTTGGGGGTGTCACTTCCAGAAATGTATCGAAAAGTCATAAATAATAACATTGTCGGAATCGAGTTATGCAAGACACATTTGGTTCTTGTTCCATTCATAGTGGATCGAAACATTATTTCTATGCATGATGGAAATTTGTGAAATATTCAAATTTATTTTCGTATCTATCTTGCATAACGATTTTTTGAAGTGTATTAGAATTTTTGGAAAGCTTTGGCCTACATCCTACTTGAGTCATTCTGTCTACTCTTAGTTGTTTGTGCTGGGTACTTAGACCTTCATTCAAATTTGTTATAGAGAGACGAGCAATAAGGCACATTGTCTAGTTTTGGCATCCCGTTAAAACTCGTCCATCTTTCCAGAATGACATTGGAGAATGCATGTTGCTCCGTCAATATCGGTAAAGATTTCGACGAGACCTGATAATGTCAAAAAGGAATTTAGACAGGTTGTCGCGTTGTCATGCGACCTCTTCATGATTCTTTAAAGAATTGTAAGCCAACACCAAAGGAACAATCTTTGAGAATTCCGTCTACTCGCATATGCCAACGATATTGACATTAACGGAAGAATCCAGCGTGACGTCAATGGCGATTTGGGGGGAAGTGCGATAGATGCCGCGGAGATGGGCTTAGCGGTAAATGGGGGGAAGACCACACGCACACTGATGTCTAGGTCAGAATGTAACAGTAGACAGATATAGCTTTGAGGTAGTCAAAGACTTTTGGGCTAAGAAAGCAATTGATAAACAAAGCCAACCCGAACAAGCAAAGAAATGCTCTATAACGCTTTACCCGTCCCATCTGATTTATGGCACATTTTTGGGTTCGGACTGTACAGATGGTAAAAGGAGGATGAGGTACGATAACGAACTGTACGAGCTATTCAGCGCAATCGATCTAGAGAGAAGATGGCTAGGTTATGCAGAGTGGATGGTAAGCAATGCTCCGGCTCGGAAAGTCTTCGAACCCACACCCGAGGCACGGCGGAATACATCACGACTCAGGTGGCGTAAGCAAGTGGAAGGGATCTCAACCAACTATGCGTGCGAAACTGGAGGCAGCTGGCTAAAGATCGGGCTGGAGGCTGGAGACATTTGTTGGTTGAGGCCCAGACAACATAGGCCTTTTAGCTGTCGTCTTCATGAACACAACTGGCTTCTATACTCCTAGAAGGGTTCAAAAGCAAACACAGAGTAAATAAAACTGTTTTCTCATTTCAACCATGAACTCAGAGACATTTTTCGTTGAAAGGCTAGTCCACGACGGTGCATAATTTACCCTTTTGAAATTCTTATCATATATATATCACTCCCAAAAATAGCTAAATATCACCACAACATCTGTCCATCTTCGTATCTATCATCAAACATATTAAAATATTATTTCATAGTCGCTCAGATTCCCCTCGTCTTCCGACTATGCTCCAGACACAACGTTAAACAAATATTTATTCATGTTCAGATCCAAGATAATCAAAGGTGCCATGGTGCGGTATCTCAATCGACTACAAATCATGTCAGCCCGTGTTCGGATGTTCATCGTAGCACGAGGTCAAGCGAGACGGCAAGCAGTCGTCCCCCACCAAGTTGATCGAGTAAATTGACGCACAAGCGTCACTGTCTTGTCTGTTTTTTTTATTTCTTGCCTTAACAAGCCCCACAACCACTGATCTTTCTCGGGGAAACCATACAAAAAAAAATCCGCTTGAATTCATCCAAGTATCTGGCTCATTGAGAATCCACTTGTCTCAACATCAGCAGCATACACGCACCGCGTTCTCTCGCCTCGTGCGGCCAACATATTTCTCAGTTCGTAATCAATTGTCTTCGAGGTGTACACGGTCGGGATTCAGTTTAGTAGGTTGCGCACCGTAGTGCTGATAGTCGGCGTTTGAGAAGTCGCGGGTGAATTTATCGCGGCATTACGCAGTATTTCGCCGCAAATGGTGACTTTTCCCTTTCGACAGCACTTGCTGATGCATTCCTGCGGGAGTACATTTCTTCGATAGTATTCGCGGCACGCAGAAACCATTTCAAAGTTTGACACCGAACGGTCAGCACTGTCACTCTCCGGTTGCAGGTCCCATGACGTAATGCGTCGAGAATAAACTGTTTACATTTGAATTTGTGTCTAAGTGATCAGCTGCTAACCGGTTTTGCATTCGGAATAACTTAAATTGTTTAGTTTTCTGGTTGAAAACAAATCAATTTGATGTGTGCGTGCTTGTTATCAAAGAGTGAACGTGTTTAGAGTTGAATTTTGTGTTTTTTCTTGTGGAATTTTCGGAATTTGAATAAGTGAAATGGGAAACAAACCATCTTGTGAGTGCTTGAAGTTACCTTCGTATTTCCATCAGACGCAGACATGGTCCCCAAAGACCGAGCCAGATATGCGCTTCGGCAAGATCACTGCGCAGCAGAACGGGCGCGATCAAGTCGGTAAGTGATGGTTCCATCTGAGAGTGATCGTTTGCGATTTTCGATTCGGATTGTAATTAGTGACGAAATTGATGATGTTCAGTGCTTACTAATGGCAAAGGGGATCAATTCAGGTTTTTAAAGTTCTTGAGCTTAGACTGGTTTTAGGAGTAAGGTCGTCACACTCGAGAGATGACATAAACAAATTCGTCAACACTTTGGAATTCGGAGTGTATTTTGTGAAAAGCTGCGGACAAGGCAATGTAGTTAACAATCGTCTGTAATTAGCATATCACAAAGTATCGACCTCAAAATTTTAAGAACAGGTAGTGAAAATCATTGAAATGGAATCTGGCTTGATCAGGCCTTAAGCTTTTATTTTATCGAATACAGATGAAATGTCATCTGAACACGTTTGCTTATTCTACCTGTCTTCGAATGAACGTCTTGCACGTTAAGAAGATTGAGTTTAAGATTGACTTACTGGCGCAAGGTCTATTCAATTGCTGACGTGTACAATGTGCAGTCGTAGGTCAAATTTGTATACGTCTTTCGCAGTTTATCAGACTGTATTTGGGCAATACCGCGTCCATGGCTTAAGCTTTTCAAATTAATTTTTGAACAATTCATAAACGTCTTTCCGGAGTGAGTCTTCTCATAACGAATTCCCAATCCAAACAAATCCTTAAACAAGCAAAAACTGTCAAATTAGCTGTCAGAGAAATGGATGTTATCAATTTAAGGTTCTTCTAAAGAAACACTCTTTACATGATTTACTCTACTCTTGTCAAAACTGTGCATGGCATCAATTCTCCAAGGCACAGTGTTTTTTTAACAGCTCTGACCCGCATGATCCATTGAAAGGGTCGAGAAGTAAAGCACGAACGAGAGATCTCCAGGCCACTCGATCCGAGGTCTTTAAAACTCTACTCTTCTATCGATAGACTTAATCGACAGATTCGCGGTGGCCAGCAGGGCTACAAGGTTGAAATCGCTGCATATGTGGAGAGATCTCCGATTATTCAATACTATCCAGACAAGCAGATATAAATCCGCAACCGCATTCACCCTTTTTTCCAAATTTAATGACACGATTCATGAAGTGTGCCTGACTTCATTTCATTCCTCTTCACGACAGATTCCTCAACCAGCGTCCTCCTCAGATCATAGTAGAAGTCAGGAGCTAGACGAATTATCACAGATGATCGAAGACGCAGGCAAACCTAATATTTAACTGTCAAACCACCGTATTGCTTTTTAGGCACTCTCCGGATTGAGACCTGCCACTCATAGCAACCACTTCTGCATAACATTTATTGAAGCTTGAAATGTGTGATTGTGATTTCCTCCCCATTGTACCGTCACGTGTGCGATTCAATTTAGGAGGGGTTTAAAGGGATAAAGGTGGCGGCACATGGCGTTGTGAGTATGTGCTTCGACCCCAACCTCGATGTCGCAGGTTCGATTCCTGCTCTGTGCGACAAAAATAATTTTTCACGGCCCCATCTCTTTCGAGTCACTGATTATGCTCAAAGAGGATTTCCTGTCCACAAAAAGCTTGGCCGGTCGGAGTCGGCATAAAACTGTAGGTCCCTTCCACTCGTGAGATTAACAATAGCACGCACAACACGAGTGGTTGCTGAAAAGCTAGGCCCGAAACCTCTACGGGCTGTAGTGCCACCCATAGTATATTATTATATTAAAATGATTATGAAGTATGACAGCCAGCCAGTTTTGTCAACAAATTCGACCAGCGTGGTGTTGACTGGTGTATTGCTGAGATCGCTGTCATAGAAGTATGAGCCTGTAGTGGTTTTCCTAGTTGAGGCGAGAGTAAGTCACAGAGGAGATGTTTCGTTCTTTTCTCCTTATTCTCGTCTAGGCCGCTTCTACAGAAGTCGCTGATTATAGAGATACAATCAACAAAAAATTAATTACAGAGATAGACAACTTCTTCTTGACCCTTAACACTTCTTGTCATAATTTTTTCAATTTCCAGACCCAAGGGATCAATAAAATAATGCCATTAATGTGTTTTCGTGAGTAACTGTCAAAAATACTTGATTAGTTGTCAATTTCATAGGTGGACATGGTGAAATCAGCTATGGTGTGTATTTCTGGTATACTAATCTAAGTCCCTCCCACTCGTGTGAGAACAATACCACACATGACTGAATTGTAGTCCCGACCATATCATCCATGCACCTGACTGGAAATGAAGGCTGTCAAAACAAGTCATCACGTCGGATGTGTATTACTACATATCTCTGCACCCCTATGAATAATATTAACTTCAGACTAAAGACAAGTGATTTGCTTCATTTTCATGCGATCTTCTCTTTTTGTAAGAATGAACGAAACTGACTAAGTTCTTGTTTGTTGTCATCGCACCAGAGTATAAAAACTGCAAGTGTCAACAAGTGTCAAAACACTGAGTGAATTCACTTTCAAATCAATTTTTCTTCAACGTAATTCTCGAGCACGAGATTCTCGTTAATGTCGATTAGGAAATGATGACCATTTTGGTTGTGACTCACAACTGAATCGGTTTAAAATAGATTGTACGTTGTGGTTGACAGTGTCATTGTGTTGATAACCACATTTAAAAATGGCGCCATTTCGCAAATGTTAACGAGTAATGCTGAATTAGTCTGAAGTGTGTCTGACTTCATTTATTTATTTGTTTTAGAAAACTTGACTACTTGCTTGTCTGATTTTCTTTCGCACTATTGATTTTTTAATTATTTAATGCATCACCTGTTACTCTATAAATTCCTGATCAGAATTGCTTCTCTTTTCTATTATCACGAAATGTTCGGCATAGTTTTTATTATGTTGTTTTGTTTCTATTGCGAAACTTTTCTATTAGATCATTTCAGTATTTCAGTTTGCAGATAAAACCTGATCGAATGCGAAAATGAGCAACAACTCTGATACACTCTTTCTTTCATTTCCTTAATTTAACCGGTGTGTTAAATGCATACATGCGGCGAGATTGATTTATTTCGCAAAGCAAAATTGAACGAAACTCAACGATAATTAGGGAAGTGGTTATTACGGTGACAATGTATAGTTCGCGAATGCTTAGTTTGACATATAGCTACGTACTTGATTCTGCTAAAAAAGTACTTTAAGGACTTAATTACGGAAAATGAATGCTTATAAAGCAAACAACAATTAAGAAATTGCTTTTTTGACATTGCTGCTTTGACAAACGAGTGACATCCATTTCATCAGAAAATGCAAAACTCGTACACAAATGATGAATACAGATGCCTCTAATCAGGTTTCTATCAACTCTTCGACAAGGCTCACAAATTGATGCGCAGTGCGCAGTCGTAGTCGCAGTGATTGTCCTATGGTCACACACGAAAGACACTGGTACTCATCACAAAATTGAAGAAGGCCACCTAATGAGAATCCAGAAAAACATAAAGACTCATTTGAGAAACATGATTATTGCTCCTTCAATCAGAAATGATAGGACACTTGGGAGAGTTCTCGTTGACATACAAACAGAAGAGAATAGCATAGCGAGCAAGTGCGCAGGAATTTTAAATGGGCAATATACCCTGACGGCTCTGAGAAGGGTGGCGGAGTCAGTTATTGACAGCCTGGCAATTCCAATGCGTTCCAAGCGGAACTATTCGGAATCTGAGAAGCATGTCGTCAAGTCGCAATAACCCAAATAACTTGCCATCGTTGCCATTGATAGGCAAGCATTAAAGCTATTTATATACTCTAAACTAGTGGAGGAATGCTAGCATGAGCTACCTACCCTATCTGGGTCACAGGCTACAATGATATCCCTGGAAATGAGAAAGCCGTTGAACTGGCTAGGGACAGATTAACACCCCGGCAAAGGAGGTTGTTACTCCAATATATGTCAGTCAGGGCTAATATCTCTACACATTTCTTTGAAATAGCTATTTTCAGATGGGCCCCAACTGACAAGCTGTGCTACTTCAAGAAAATTTGGAATGAGTGTAGCTGATATCCAAAACAAAAAGTCTCCTTGTGTGAACTCGACATGGAGCATATCGCTAGAGTGATGGCGGTTTGTATGGAATACTGGCCAAGCACACTTTAAAACTGTTTTTAAATTATCTTTGACCTGCAATTATTGCATTCAATCACCTCGCATTATATCATATCGACTTAACACCCATCAATGCCTGTCAAAATAAGAGTTCGTGAGCGCGTCATTCCGATTTAACGTCAATTTAACCGCAATTGGTTTTGATTTTATTCCATATACATATTCTATGAGTCGACAGATGTCTCTAAACCTCACTACGGAATCAGTATAAATTCAAAACTGTAGAATATAAACATCGTAGTTAAATACTGCCTTGTGAGTGCCTGGTTATCTGCTGATAGTATAAATAACAATTTAAGGCGTTTAAGTTGCTGTTCTAACCAGTAGTCAAATTAGCTATTGAACATGACAATATAATTAGAATCTTAGCAAACATTAATAGTTTTAAGCGTAGTTCACATCGCTAATGACATGATTTTTATGACGACAGATGACTTATTCGCCAATTTAACACATGACACAGATGGGTGTGCATGAACATATCTCGCGGCATGCTTAGCACGATGGCAATGATTTGCGTCCTGGCAAATCCATATTTTAAAACACAGATTTTAATGGAATTGCATTCATTGTCACCCGAGAAATATGACAAAGCCACTCCGAACACATAGTAAAAGTAAAAGTTAACCTCACTAATTGCATAATGGAAAATTCCCAATGTCTTCAATGAGACAGCATTTGATATTCAAGGCATGTAGAATCAGTGGGACACCTCGGCCGGGTCGTCTTCAACTCAGAAAGACACGTACGCATTTGTAAACAAACATAACCAGTTCAAAGCGAATTGGAAATATCTAGCAAGTCTGATTACAGCCAATTTGTCCGCCTCAATCACCGCAGTGTTATCAATTCAATAAAAGTTAATTTGAATTCAATCAGTTGACCTGTGCACTTGCTGCTTTATCACACTCATGGTCAATTTTCTCCTGATGATTTTTCCATCACATCTGCGCTTAACTTGGGTGTTCCTTATGGTGCATCGTAAATGAGATACGGAGATGCACGTATACATGCGCACACTAGAACATCTTGTTGTTATCATAAAGAACTTTTTATAAACAAGAATAAAATTGTTTAAAAACTGAGCGAGGAAGAGGCGTCATTGTTGAAAGAATTAATTTCACTTGCTCTCCGTGAAACCATTACTGCCGACGTTTAGGTTATTTGTTTAATTAGAGTGTTAATTGTGTTTTTATTGAGACATTTTATGAGACAAACGCCTTTTGTGGCTTAATTGGTCTAGGAACGTGGTTTGAGATCAAACAAATTTGTTTAGCTTCATGACGTAGTGATCATTTAACGAGTCAAATTCAGACGAAACGTTTACGAACGCATCGCTTTTTAATCAGTTTTTTGATGTTGATTAGTGATTTCTTAAGGTCAAAACACAATGACCGGAAAGAGAATGAAAATATATAGAAATGAATGATGATTTGGTTAGTTTCGTTGAGTTTCGTTCATTTTTTCTTGCTTGGATGGGTACAAAATCGATTGCGCTTTACATACGTTCGTGTTGGAGTTTTCTAATATGTTTGGTACATCTCAAAGCACGCGTGATTGAGCATGAACTTTCTTTCTCTAAAATGTGGGAATTTTGTAATATGTTTTCTGTTTCTCACAGCATTTGTGAAAAAGCACGATCTCTGAATTAGACGATGCTTCTAACTACCTTGCGGTCGGTTCTGATGTAACCGTATGTAAATCTAAATCCTCAGTCTAGTACGCAGTTGACAAGATCCCCTTCATTTTCGTGGATAACATCATAAGTTGTCAATTAGATGAGTTTGTGGATGTAAGCAAATGTCTCCCATTCCTTAGATACGCGTCTCATGATAAGGATCGTTTGAGTAACTATGTCAACAGGCGAGACAAAAATTTCTGAATTGACGTGACATAAATAACACACGAACAATTATATTTGATAAACAACCACAAGAGTTGGGAATATTTGCCTTTCATTTCCTTTTATGTTGAAGTCGGGCATGTGACAAATTAGACATGTGTCAAATGCTCAACAGATGCTGCTGACAATAACCAGACTTTGTCAACAGAAGAAAAAATAACAAATTGTTTTTAAAATACCTTCGAAATGACAACATTTGAGTTTATTGTATTTGAAAATTTCAAATTGTAACGTAGTCATGGGTTAGATATCAGGACATACATATTTTGAAAGACAATATTCTCTTCGACCTCATCGATCGAACAGTGAACAGTCACTTCTAGCGATCAAAATATACCCAAACAGAAGAAACAGTTTAAATCAGTTTTGTCCTATTTAATCGTTAACTACACCTGACGCTTTAAACATATTAAATTTGTGTTATTGGAGTTTAGACTAAGGTGTGATGCTAACTGATGCAGACTTTATCAGGGATGGTACGTAAAATAAAGTTGGTCATTTTAAGGTAAGAAGCAAATTGTATTAGTTCAATATTGTATGTTTATGGGATGAAATTAAAGTATGAACTGACCCTTATGTGGACTGATCGCCCTATAGCAGATTTTTTTGATAAGGAGTTCTTGGAGTTCGCATCAAGATATGCAACAATGTGTTTTTTCCTTTTCTTTGCGTGTCATTCAATCCGGGACAGTTCTGAGCCTCAACGATCAGCGGCGTTGAGGCGACCAGCTGAACATATTTCTTCTTGCGCACGATCTCTGATACATTGTCTTTCATTTGAACTCGACACTGAAATTTGTATATGAAATGAATATGATCGCGAATACAAGCCGAGATGAGATTTCTTCTCCCTTTAGTCGGAATTACTCGGCAATACGCCAGGAAGTCAATATTGCGCAGTTCTTGATTCAAACGAAAAGGGCTATGTTCTCATGGTTTGCTCGAATGCCACATCATAATGACTTTCGAAGAGTCCCTTAAATGGGATTCCAACATGTAGTCGGTTTCTTACTTGGAAATACTCCAAATCTCAACTAGTTCCTCCGTAGTTCCAACCCTGCAAATACAAATCACAAGCGTAACTATTGATTCAAATTTAACACAGACTTTAGTCACAGTGCTCTAAGTCCAAACCTAGTCAAATGTTAGCGTAAAGATATTTTTGAAGAGTTAAATAATGCACATGGCTAAGACACAATATATCCTGAAGATGACATGAATTTTGAGATAAAGCCCTACTTCTCTTGCCCTTGTATTTTTTTAAAATAATTTTAAATATTCTGTCAATCAGAGAAACATGCAATGACAAATTTCTCCATGCTTAGGACCGGGATTGATTATCCAACTAATCATCACAGGTGAGTAAAGGGAATTTTCCACCGCTCATGTCACCATCTTCTTTTAGAGAACAACACAAGTGTGAACATTTTTCCTTTTACCCACCCCTTCAAATTTCTGCATCAGCAATATTTTTTCCGCCAATTCAAGGAATCTAAGCATTGTAAAATTCTCTTTGATTTCTTTAATGTGCAAGAACGTACATACATATGAAACCGTCAAGATTTTTTCTATGAAAATATTCTCGTTATATTTTCAGATTTTTTTATTGCATCGGGTGATGAAGATGAACCAATTTTAACGATGAATGTTCAAGGTTCTTTTGGCATTGTTTACACCGATTAGTATTGCGCATTTAAGTTATTGTTATACGCTTACACATGGACGTTCCAGTTGCACGAACAGAAAACATAAATGTTGCTAGAACATAATGTTATTTAGTACAAAGCGGTCTGGGATGTGATAAATCATTGCATATTTAATTTTTCGATTTATTTGGACGGAGACATCATTTTGTTTCCTATCCTCTACAGTTTGACTTTTGAAACGATGCTGAAAAGATTTTAGATTTTCCAAGAAACGTCATGACCAAATATTAGTAATGTTTACTGTTTCTTAAGTGACAACATGAGTACACAAGAACTACTGTAAAATTTTAGCTGTTTCGTCAACCTCTGATAGTTCTACCCCGTGCTCGATTCCATTTAATCGGGAATTGTCCTCCAACTGCTAATTATGTTTAAATGAAGAGCAATTCGAGGTTTCAATATGAACAAATTAAAAACACGTTTGAACTTTGAAGCAAGAAAACGTTCGTGTTCGTCTTGCCAACCGCTGTTTCTATAGGCTCACTAGGCAATTGAGTAATATAGCCGTCTCTCGAAGGACCGTGATAATGACTCTATATCTCTAGACTGAACATCCCAATATTTCTGTATGGCGCGGAGGCATGGACAATGTCAAAAACGGATGATGAAATGCTTGGATCTGCGTGCGATCTTTGGTCCTGTTTGCGTGGATTCAACGCCAAAGATGTTTGGGCCATGTAGATCGTATGAAAAGCTCATCTCCGGCCCGAAAGTCTTCGAAACCGAACCTGTGAAGCAACGCAACAGAGGACGCCGCGTCTAAGATGGCGCAGCTAACGAATTTGGCCAACGAATTTGGCGTGTGAAACTGGAGATAGATGACATAGTGATCACACTTGTAGGAGAGGCTAATTGTTATCACTATATATATATTATCACTATCCCTGACTTGAGCTTGCAAGTTCTGTGCTCGAATCTGTCTTTAGCTATTCTTTTTTAGGAAATACGACATTTGACATTCTTCCTGCTTTTCTTCTAGTTTTAATTTATTTCCTGATGACCCGGCGGGTGATGGCCAGGTTCGACAACTTCAATTTCCATCGAACACCCCATCAGTCTCAACCAAAATCTTCATGAGAACTTACACAAGATGTAATCGTGCTTTAAAATACCACCACATAAGGCGTGCACATGATTTCCAATTTCAGAAGAAAAAAAAACACACAATAATTGCTGAGCATGTGTGATATTTTTCAATCCCACTGCCTGCACCTTTAATAACTTGATTACGCTGAAAAACCAACGTGCAACGATTGACACTTCACTTCGCGAAGATTGCTTCATTGAAAATACCTCTGACATGAGGAATGCAATGTTTGCTACCCAGACGCGCCTGTGCAAGCGTCTGATAATTGAAATGAATTTCTGAAGTTTATCCCCGTCATTTCGGTCGAAAGATAAACCTCTAAAAGGTTATTACGTAAGATTTCGTGAGACGGTGGCATAGCAGAACTAGGCCACTTAAGGCGGTGACTAACTTTGAGAGCAGCATTACATCACTCAAATTGATTGGAATTAAAAATGCAAAATACCGCCACTCAATCTGCAACGAATCGAACTTCCTGTCACTTGAGTTATTGAATTTTAATTGTAAAAGAGGGTGTATGCAATTTTTGTCATTCGTTTCTGATATTGCGCTCTTCTGACGGAGGTCACGGGTAATTGATGCAATCCGCCCACTGGACACCTACAAGGGAGGGAATTGTTTGAATAGCTTTTGAAAGCCGTATAAGGTGAGGCGGGTACTTGGGTGACTTGCTGTGTCTTGTTTACATAAAAGGGGATAGTTCTTAAATTTGAAAGTAATTGATTATTGTGGTGAACGGATTCATGGTCGTGGTCCGGGCATAGTGAATGAAGAGGGTTGGAGTTCAAGTTTGGGTGAATTTAATCTCAACGATTAGTTCAGTTATGAATAAATAATGGAAGGTTGTTGTATTGATGGTGTGACGCAGGTTTCTAAGTATATTGACTATCATTACGGCTGTTTTCACAAAATTGATAGGTTGATCAGTCAACTCTAAAACTTCAGTTGAGGCATATCAATGTTATAAGTGAACTCGTATGTTATTCGCTCTAAAACTCAACTGGCAATGAGAATGAAAAGGGTTGATATATTTGATCATGCCCGTAAACGCACAGTGTTGATTAATGTTTGCTTCCAGTTGTGAGCACTATAACTGGTGCCTTCATCCTGTTCGTTCTTTTCCAAGCATCTGGATTCTAGACCATGAAAAGAAAGATCAAGAGCTTGAAGAAACTATGACTGAGAGGCTACTCAAGTGTTTCTTGAACAAAATTTATAGTGATGCTGCTACTGAATCATTAGCTGTTACTGGCTACCATAGCCTCCAGTACAGAGAGACCAAGAAGATTCACTAAAACGTAAGTAAGACGTTTATCTGCCTGTCTACCCACAAGTCCGAAGCCCGTCTTTTTTCCGCGGCGCAGAGCTAAACGTAATAGAGATGAGATGAGATCCCTTTGAGGTTATTTTTAGAAGTTTACCCTGCTATTTGATGCCATTTCATTAACTTGCCTTGCCTCATCGTCGTTATTCACGAATTAAATCAATACCATCCAAGAGAGCTATAAATTGGACGGAGCTTTCTTAGATTTTTTTTCGGAAGACCGTTCTTAGAAGAGAAGAGTCTTCGATACAGAGCAATTGGGACAGCGAAACAGAGGACCACCTCGCACGAGATGGTGGAAAACGACCTCAACCAACTTGGTGTGTGCAGCTGAAGGCAGATGGCGAAAGATCGTACTGCCTGGAGAGGCATACTGTTGAGACCCTGGTACACCAGGTACTGCATACTGGTTGATGAAGATCCTCTGAGAAAGTTGACTTGTCTTAAAATATCCCTGAAACATCCCGAATTGTCTATTGAGTTTATGGGGTAACGAACGTCATCCTCATTGCGATGCTGCAAGCATTTGGTAGCCAAACTATGGTAAGGAATGTCAAAGTCGAGTCTCGATAAAACAAATGCCAAACCAAACCAAGAAGTTGTTAAGAAGGTGTGACTTGTTATATCATATTAAGCATTGAAAGTGCATGTGAACATTTCTAAGCATCGGGGTTTACTCATTTAATGAATCCCACCACAGTATTGACAGTGGGTTTAAGCCAACTAGCTGCCTCTACTCTCTTGTGTATCACATGTTCTTCGCAGAACATTATTTAACTAGTGCAAGGTGTTGCAAAACTAATCATTCACAGAAAGAGCTGCTTGAAGGATAAGTATAAAATTGGCTAAAGCTTATGACAGGAAAGTTAGTTTCCTAAACTGCCTACCACAATTGAAGAATGTGGCGCTTAGCAAAAAGTTGGCACCGTGAGCAAATTTGGCGGGCCTGCCTGTCCAAGTAGATGGACTTAAAGTTGTATACATACCCCGTCTGACTTTAACGAACTGATGTCAAATGCAAATATATGCTTCAAAAACAATTTTAGTATTTTGATATCGAACTGTTTTGCCGATATATTCCGAGAAGGACGTACATTTCCATAATCAAACCTGTTCAGGTTGATCTGTTCTGTCAATCTTTTCAAAGTCATCGACACATGCCAACAGTTGAACGGATTTTTTAAAGATCCTCTACTGCTTCTTTTGGAATTTCGCACGCTTACTTACTTTAATGTAAATGCACCCTCCGAAACAGACAATCTCAATGCACAAAAGTATCATCGTTCGCATAATGAACTGCAGGCAACGTGTGAGAATTTATTTGTGCTGCTGAATACGCCTTCAGTCGGTCGGTTCATTTTTGAGATTACTTTGACATCACCACAGCGGTTTTAAAGAAATATTTTAGTGCATAATTCGTAAGCCTTAATCTAGATGAACTAATGATAATGACACGAACAAATACAATCTCTTACATTAAACAATGCAATCTAAGAACATATTAATAATATAATGCAAGAAAGATGGTAATAAATCTACTCATGTAGCGCACTGCATGTTCAAAGCTCTTAACTTAATTAAATTTTGTCACGTACTCTAAATCGCCAGCCAGGCAAGGGTGTTTAGTAGAATCGAGTTGACGAAGAGAGGATTGTAAATTTGACGCGGCTTACGATTGCATGCTCTGTGAATAATGTTAGCTAAGGTATTTCTCTTTAGATGGGTATTAAATTGAAGACTCAGACGAGTGAGAAATGTCTGGCCGAGTTATGTAAATTAAGCATGCATTGATGATCGGGACATGAATAGCTTTTCTTCTTCTTTGTGTGGCGCTACAGTCCAGGGTGGACCTTGGCCTCAAGCAACAAGCCTCACCAACAGCGCGAATACTCCAGTTTCGAACACCAAGTTGGTTGGGGTCCTTCTCCACTTGGGTGTGCCACCTTAAACTCGGACGTCCTCTGTTGCGTTGCCCGACAGGTTCGGATTCAAAGAAGCCTTAAGAATTTGAGTTTGAAACAGTTTTTGTAAAGCTGGCGAGATTTAAAGACTTTTTTCTACGATTCACATGTTTTATATGTAGACCTTCGTTAGAAGGGTGGATGCGTTATCTACTTTCGGTTACCACTCTTTTCCATTACAAAATGAGACTACAGAATGTAAACCCAACCCAAACGTCTACAGCCACCACACGTATTGCGCGCGATGTTTTTGTTACAAGACTCGATTGTTGTTTCTATGCCGACTGCGTTCATTACAACTAGGTACAATTTTTGTAAATAATTTTGCAACTCGACGGAGGTGTAGCCGCGAGTTATGAAAATGATTCGTCGACTCGAAGCCCGTTGGAGACGACGCACCTGCCCACTATAAGCACTCCAACGTATTTCCCCGCTGGCAGCACCTCCACCATAGCCGACAGACTGTAGGTTGAGAAGAAGCAAGCAGAAGCTCATTGACACTCGAACAAACTTGGGGCGCGTACCATGTTCGAGTTAAGCACACAGTTGGTTCGAGTTGATTTCAAATATCTATTTGTTCAAGTATCAAAAACATACAAAATTGATTGTCTAACAAGCCTGAAGACAAGGTACGCGTACTGAGTTTAATCAGATTCAAGTGTCTGGCCCAATTGACCGAACACTTTTCTTTAGAATTAACTTCAGGTTTCCACAGATATAGAATTGAAACACAATCAGAATCTTAACAAGGTTTTTATCGAGCTTAGATCGACAGCAAATATTGCACGAACTAACTTAAACATTGTTTTACATGCAAAACCAAATCACCAAAACGATGCCGAAGTCTAGTACAACTCGTTGAGTTCGCGATTGTTCTTCTCCAAAAAGAAGAACAAGAAAGCGTTCAGCGTTTGGCTCCATAAAGCAGATTAGGCAAAATAATAATTTTGTAGAGCATCATTTGGGTCCTTCGAGTCAAACGATTTGAGGCCAGTTGTTTTGTTAAACCGGTCAATAACAAAGGCCGATTCTACGTCCCATCTAGACTAGGATATCATGTGTAGAGATCACGTTTGGCACGGATAGACAACATCCTTCACTACCTAAAATCTTAGCAGTCGATCGTAGTGTTCTGTCTCAGGTGGCGTGTGAAGGAACGTCTCATGGTCGACTACATTCATTCGGATTTGTCTTCACTGATCTTAAGACCAGCTCGTTTTGACTGATGTGCAATCGCCAATCTTAAAAGTTTCCTCTGCGGCACATTAAAAACGAAATACTATCATGATTATAATTACAGCCAAATCTACGAGTTGTACCAAGGAAGTAGATCCTCATTCGAGAAGGAGAGGACGGCAGAAATCCCCCGTTTGAATACCAAGTCATACTGCACATGACACAGGTCGGTCTTGAAGATTTGACTGAAAGCAGCATTACCAGGTAATACTGGAAGAGGAAGGATGCAAAGATATTGCCTATGCGGTTTATATTGCCATAGCGGCTTCTGGCAAATTCGTCTCTTTTTTAAGAGAATGACTTAGACAAGCTGAAAACATGGGGACTCGACGTTGACCCACAAAAACGGATATCGTACTCTTGATCAGAATATTCAAATTCCTCCAGTTTGACGCCCCACTGCTGTGTATCCCTATATTACAGCTTACTACCAGTGCGAAATGTCTGGATCTCACAATCCATAGCTAGTAAGATGTTCAACATCCAGGAAAGCCTCTTCTGCCCTTTTGAGCTGCAAAAAAGCCACTGAATATTCTCCTCCATCTCCTCCATCTTCCACCACTGGAAATATTCGGAAAACAAACAGCAGCCTTGAGACTCAAAACACTCCGATTGTGGTACGAACTCAACATCGGCCACTCAACCATTCTCAAGTAATTTAAGTTCCTTCCTAGCGACACTAACCGCCTAATACCCCAGGCTATCTTCCAGAAGAAATTCTCGATCAACTTTCCTTTCCAGACCGGATACTGTGCAGTTGGCACTCATGCTCGAGGAATGGGTACCTCATATAGGAGGAATAAAACACTCATCACCTACTCTGCTCCTGTAGTGCTCTGGCCGTAAGTCCTACACCTAAAGGCTTACTTCTTCAGCGGCCGTAATAAGCTAAACAGCGCAAGCATAGGCCAGCTAAATCGCTTCACTAGAAACACCAACTGGTTCCAGTGTTGGGAGACGTTAATCTGCGTTGTATCACAATGGGCCTATTCTGGCCTAAGTGTGACTGCCCTTAGAAGTCAGCCACTATAACCTAACCTAACCTAACCTAGCATTACCAAGGCTGTCAACGCAGCAATTCCTCAAGTTCAGGCTGAACTGCTCATGACTGAACTGCCAATCATCCAAAATAAAGCCAAACTACATTTTACTACAGAAATCCTTATCATCACCGCTAGCAACATTCGGTGACCTTTGACGACGGAAATAGAATCTGTAGGTGAAGTGTGACTATAAAAATATGTTTGATAGACAAATTTGGGGTGTGTTTGGATGAATGTCATTTCCTGCCTTAAGACGCATTCCAGGAGGTCTACTCACTCAAGTGGTTCAGAGACGCCGACCTAACACCTTGTTTTCAACAATTCAAGCACCATCATGCTTGATGAAGAGCTCACCACAGCCTTGCACCTCTTCGGTTCAAAGTATACAGCTGTCGTGCAAATGAAAAATGATTTGATTTATGCTCGCTTTCTTCTTCCAAAGTCGCACACAACTAGGGACATTTTGCAGTGACATACACCTCGAGGTGAATTTATTGAAGCACTCCATTACGACGCACTCAAAAGGAGGGCAAAGAATTTGGTCAGAAAGTAGCTGCTGCTAATATAACAGACTCCTGATTACTCGAATTTCGTAACACCCAGCACTAGCAGCGTATTAATCTAATTTCCAATCAATAAACCACAATCTTTCAGAAAATTGGAGGTAGTCAATGCAAATACTTTTGTCTACGAACTAGTGAGAGTTTCAATGAAATTAGAAATGGACTGTGGACGGCTCTAGCTCGCGCTGACTCAATGTATGTACATTGTACAGTACTCATTAACTGAGAGTGTGCCCATATAAGTTAAACCCAGAAGACATCCACAAAAAACCCCAAGGCAGTAGAGTCATTCAAAAGGCACTCGGCTCATGCATACCTCTTGCCAGACGCATCAAGAGCCTCTACCGTCTGTGGAACATTAACAGACATGCCTTCACAAGACTCGCTTCCGGTTAACAGTTACACAAACAAGAACCTACACCTCAGCAGTGAACAAAAACACGTCTACAACACTGAGTAGGCAGACGAACCAAAACCAGCCAACAGTGGCAACAATTAGTCTAAATTTGGAACAAAATAATATTTGTTCAAAATATCAATTCCGAGATGACATCATACGCCTCCCGTGTCGCTGAGTGCCAATCATGAAGCAACATCCACTCAACTCGATCACGGAATTCCCTCGGAGTGAACACAGCCCGCTCGAACAACAACCAGGCCCATTCACTCCGCCCGAAATTATGTAAATCAAGATCTCCCGTTTGCCCTTGATCGCGCAACGGCGCCGACTAGCGCCAGCGCTCTTCTATGACATCATAGATAAATGTGCTTCACCCGAAAAGTCCGTTTGAATCACGATCATTGAGGATCCTCCTCATGCCTGCGGTCGCTGACATGAATCAGCGCAGTTTGACACTTGAAATTCCGCCACGCATCCGAAGATGATTGACTGACAGCCGGATCGGCAGTGCGATTCTCAGAAGAGTTTTCCCTGCTTCCGCCATGCGAGTGCTGAAACATATGATCTCATAAGTGATCGCTGGCAGGCGTCGTCACCAGCCTCAGCGCCAGCCCACTCAACAAGGCAAAGGTCGCCCTCGACACTTTCAAGCGTGCATGTCGCACCGTCGTAGGGGTAGCTCTGGACTCCACACCAGTGGCGGGAGCGGATTACTAATAGCTCTTCCACTGAATACGATGCACAAGAGCTTTGCGCCCAGATACTTGTCTAGTCTACGCGGTTGACTTCGAATTGGGATGCTAAACCATTCAGTCTCTGCTCGTCGTCGGTGGAACAGCTCGTGAAAGCTCGCGCAGTTGTTCGTCTTCTTTTATTCAGTTGAACGCAAAAAAAAAAGTGTTGTTCGCCTGTTCGTCGTGTTTTGATGTTAAATTTAGTTCTGTGGCATAAACTCTGAACAGTTTTGATTGAGTAGCGCGATGGGCTCCTATTGGTTTTCCGAATACATACCCTCGTGGGTCCGTTGGCGTCCAGCCCCGAAGCCGTTCATGTATCGATGGCCTTCACCTAATTGTAATTTTTTATTTTATTTTTTCAATCTCCCTCTCTTTTGATTTTCTTCTTCCGAAGTATGGTCCGTAATTGGCTTCAAAGTGCGTGGGTAATGTGAAGTGTTCTCAAAAAGAAACGAGGAAGCTGTCAAAGGGAAATCAGCGAATTTATTGCAAAAAAAATCGTTCAGAATCACCGAATGTTTTTGCGAATTTGGACAATGATCTGTCGCATCGGGTGAAACCAGTTTGGTCACACAATTGGAATGTGTTCGTGGTTCGACTTGTGAGTTCGGGTTTTTTTTGTTTTTTGCAATGTGATGATGTAGGGCGTATGCGCGACATCTGCTGACCTTGGTTTTCATAGTTTTTGTTTCTTGTTCGGTTTGATTTATGTGTTGTCTTCTATCAGGTTCGGTCATCGAATTTGAATTTGTCTACGTCGAGGTTCACTCTCACAATCGTTTGGGAGCTGTAGTGGCGAAGATTATTTTTTATCGATCGCTGAATGGGAGATGACAGACGTTAATTAGAACACGTGGTGTTTTTTTTTTTCATTTTATGTGCTTTTGGTTTTTAATTTCTGCCGGGAAAGTGGAGGATTTGAGTAAATTTTAAGCGGGTCAGCAATGTGATGGGTTCTATTGTGATATCGTGCTCTTGAGTCTGTTCACAGCTGATCGTTGATTTTGCAGTGGCCGAAATGTAGCCAAATTTGGCAATACTACCGAAATGTCTCAGAACACCTGCGTAGGAAACCGACAGAAAATTAATTCAGCAAGGAATTTCTCTCCATCTACAATTCCCACATCGGTTTAAGATTTCCTATTGACAAGTTGATGCAATGTGTCTTGTCAATGAATAGCTAGCTCTTGGAGCGAAGTGATGTTAATATTAGTCGACGTGTGGGAATAAACATATTGACTCGTTGAAGAGTAGGTGGTTTGGTGGCACTCCTTGAGATTGGAGACACAGTCTTGTTGCCGAAACGGAGTGTTCCACCACGAATCGCAAGTGAGCAAGAGAAGTATGTGAAACCAAGCAGAGTTCCCACCAATTATTCATTAAAAATACATGCCCGTTTCAAACGTCATTCAACAGATTTGTATGTTCGTACAGTTAAAGGAAGAAGTGTGCTGTGCATTTGAAACGCATCGTGGGAACTGCGACCGGCGAACGAAAACTTTCCGAAACATATTTCTTGTCGAGAATTTGTGGATAAAATCTGCATTCTTTTTAATAATAAATCGCCAGGGAAATGATTAGTTGGCAAAGAAAACAAAACCGTTAAATCCGTCGCAGTTGGCGGCTCGTGTGTTTATCATTTAATACAACGCAATGGGCATTGACTCGAAGGTGTTTACAGTGTCGTCAATACGATTGATCACAACGTGTTTCTAATTAAATTTGTTTTTGTGTAGTCTCTGGATGCGATCTACAAAATAGAATGGATATGGCTTCCTAAACAAGTTCATGCGTCTCCACGAAATCGTGTTTTCTCTTAAAAGAATTTGCAACTAGCAAGAGTAATTCTGCAATTGATCTGTAGACATGTGTACTGATGCAATTTGTTGCCATTAAAGTGAAGTCCTGAGGTCCTGAGATCCCTAGTCTGTACGACAAAAATAATTTTCACGGCCCCATGTCTTTCGAGTCACACTGACAATGCTCAAAGAGTTCTTCAGCCTAGAAAAGGCTTCTCAAACTTGGCCGTTCGGAGTCGGCATAAATGTGTAGGTCCCTTCCACTCATGAGAGAACAATAGCATGCACAACATGAGTAGTTGCTGAGAAGATAGGCTCTGGCTCTCTACGGGCTGTAGCGCCATCCATATTATTATTATTATAAAGTGAAGTCCTTACCTACGTCGAGGTTATAGTTGGCTATTCTTACGTTCTGGACAATCTGTTCACGCGCAGCATACTTGGCTTGATGGGATAAGCTTCTTCCGGCCCTCGATTAAATTCGAAGAGAGAGAGAGCAATTTTAGTCACATCCGCTGTAATAGATGTCAATTTCTCCCGTTCACATTGTACTACATGTAGCTCAACCGGGTGGAAAACCAATTTGCACTACATCGTACAAGTGTGAATGATCCTTCGCGACGGTCATATTGGCGCTCGTATGGAAGTTTTTCTTGATCGTACCGCAGGTAGTACAATGTTAACACTAGCGCTATGACTACAAATGTGCCAACCCAAAATTTTCTCGGCTTGACTCTATTTGGAATTGAAGCGAACTGAGTTGCAACTCAAGTTGGCTAACTCGGTTTCTTTAAAACAATGTTTGATGCAATTATGGTTGTGCTTGTTAAGAAATATGAAAAATAAAGTGCAAGAATTTAGTGACGATTTCAATATCATATTTCTCTTCAAGCATTTTTGACGTTTCTTTTCAGTGCATGTGCATATTTTCGAAAACTGTTTGTACGGCTGAAAATAAAATACTATTAAATCGACCAATGTACTATTTGGGCAAATTTGTGTGGCATTAAGAATCGCGCTTTTCTGAACTTCATTAATGGAGCTTCTAGAAGATTGAACAATTGTGGAGTGGAGAGTAAATTTGAAACACAACACAACGTACGATACTAATAAATTAGACTGCCACTTTAAAACTTGGCTTACGTGATGTGATAGGTAGATGGGTCAACTAGAGTTGATTAACCGAGTAAACCCGAATTACGTCCAAACCGAGTAAAATTTATGTATAGCCGAGTTGCTGAAACTCTAATGAAACAAATAAATGGCAATCAAATCCGCGAACCATTCAACACGGTGTGGATACACAACTCGGTTGACTCGGTTTACCCACATGGACGGAGAAGTGTGTGATGCGGCAGGTATACTCGTCCCTGAAAGCATTTTTGGTCGTTTAACCCGGTGAATCTACACGGTAGCACAATGTGAATGCCGCTATTTTCATGTGCATTTGCAACTGTGATCTGGTGAATCCTTGCATTGGTTTCTACCTGATATCGTCATGCATTTGAAAAAGAAAGAGATTGCATCACAGCGCCTTGACTCAGTTTAAAACATTTTGGTATTCAATAGATTGTTTTAAGATAAAACTGGCGTGCACTATAAAATACACTCGATGGTCGTAAAGGGTAACTATGTGGAATTCTACTGACAACGTCTTGATTGCGGCTCAAACGCATTAAATTCGCGAATGGCAATAGATGAGTATTGTGAGTAAACAATGCAATCGGATACATATCTGAGGTCTAGTTTGTTTCACCAAAGTCGGTTTTGTCAAGCGTTTGAGTGGATAACCTCTTTGGTAACTAATAGCTCATTATTGACCTATATACGCATCTCCTTTGTGGTAGATTGCTTCCTTTTCAATGGCGCTAATTCATAACACTGTATCAATTGAGTCTTTAAATGTCAATGGGCAATTGATATCATTGAAATGTTTCAGAAAATTTGTCTATCCATGCCTTGTTTGAATCGATGGCATTCTTCCACAGACTCCATGCATAGTGCCGCAATAGTTTTATTCATTGGCATGTTTCATTCCAGGCCACTTTATCGTCCATCATCGACTACTCAGGAGTGATCTCATTTGGAACCAGTTCAAGTTATCTCCCAAATTCTATGGCAAGTTTTTGGTCTTGCTCCAACCAACGCCTGGGTCTGTGGTCGCCTGCCTCATGAAATCGCACTCAATGGCCCATTCGGTAGTCCATTTATAATGGACTAGGACCGAGTGGAAGGGACCTACAGTTTTAAGCCGATTCTGAACGGCCAAGTTTGAGAACCTTTTTCTGGAGAGGAAGTTCAGATCGAACCTACGACGTCGAGGTTCAAGTGCGTTGGGATCGACGCACATACCTACAACGCCACGGGCTACCGCTCACAGCTGGTACAGTTTGTGTGAAGAGACTGAATGGTCCTCAAAAAATCATCCACAGCACTCCTGAGTTCAGCTCGAGGAAATTGGTCGTATGCACCTTTTCGAAATGTACCAAACATGCTGTTGATCGGCTCTGCATTCTTACAAGTGTTGTTAGTTAATTGGTACCGCATATCTGATTGGTACCAAAATCCAATGCTCAACAAGATCAGACATTAACATTTCCTTGTTTTCAAAACACGTGAGTAACTATTCCTCAAATGAACAAATTTGTCACCCGAATATATTTATATCTCGTGATCCACTGCATGTAACTCTCGTCGTGGAACTACAACTAGCACTTGACAGGTTTCATGATCATTAATGATTGATTTCAACTCTGCCGTACGTGATTCAATTCAGACAATTAACGTCGAACAAATTATGACAAGTTTGTGAATACAGAGTGCCACTGTAAGTGAGTACTATGTTTCAACGAGAATTACAAAACCGTGACAAACTGGTGTGTTGTTAGAGTGCTTTTATAGTTTTTTTTTATGCGAACAGGGCAAGTATTTATATCAAACTCTGTTCGTAGTGAAGTAGTGTTCAATAATATACATATGTCAATCATTCGTTGGAATGAGACGTAATTGAACAGCATTTGCTCGTGAATGACTTTTACAGCCGACGCCTTCCGCTACATTTGATGGCATGCAAATGGCTGTCTTCATTTACACTTTTCTTTACGTTGACTAGACAACAACAACTACTGTTTCTCATTGCAATTAGTTGCAAATATTGTACGTTTGTTTGAAAATCTGTCTTCGTGAATTCGTGAAAGAAAATATTGTTCGCACCTTGTAACAACATTTAATAATAATAATGGCTGGCGATCAACAGTCCACGACAGACCTGAACGTATCATGGTCAGCAATTGGCTGTGTTGTCGGTCATGTTGTTCTCTCACGAGTGGGGTGAATCTACAATTTTATGTTGTCTCCGAACAACGATGTTTGAGAAGCTATTTCTCTCTGCAACACAATTTTTTAAGGGTTTCCTAATAAGGATTGACAACTATTTTTTTTTAATAAACGTACCTCTCTCCAAATAACCCATCGGCTTCAATTCTTAAGTCAGCTTGATGGATGTAAGCCAAGACCCTTACGCAAAATACACTATAATGTGGTATGGGTTTGCTACGGATGCCTGAACGGTAGCGATATTTTCGACACTTCCACCAACTCGTTGTCTCACCGACACCGAAACTTCACACAACGAATGTGTAGACTCAAATGCTTGCACTAAGATTGTTATTGCCTGCCTATTGGGCGAAAACTACGACCGATATCGCTCTTAAATTTGCGGTCACCGACTCCGAATTTAGGTACAAAATTTTGCAGACGTTGCTTGTTCGTGTATGATGAAAATATTGAGTTTACTGAATAAATTTACAGTGACCGTTTTTTTCTCGAAAGAGTAGTGAAAGAGTGCGTTCAGAAATTAAATTCAAAGTTGTGAAGTACCTACTCAAAGACTCTATTTTGACTTACTAAATAAATGGAGACCTTCTAAACTCTGCCAATTACGATGGTGTGGGGATTCAAAGCAAGAAAATCAACCAAATATTCACATTACGATATATCTTGAAAAAGAGCCAGGAGTCAGTCCTAACCATCTAGACAAGCTGCAAAACGCTACCCTCTTTGTAGAATGATAAAGGAATGTCCGTTGCTCCGATAAGGTCGGTAAAGAGTTCACCTTTGCTGTCAAAAAAAGCTTAAGAAAATGCGACGCACTGTCATTCGTCATTTCTCGTCTTGTCAGTGTCATTTCTATAACATTATCTAGGGAAGTTTGTGCGTAACTCAAACGACAACACCTGATGTCCAGAAAATCTGTTCAAATGCGTACATATGCCGATCACATTGACATCACCGGTGGAACTTAACCGGTTGTCAGTGGAGCCTTTGTGAGCATCGAGAAAAAAGCGACTATGTCGGGTCTTACGATCAATGATGTACAGGCTTTTTACAAAATAGATCCATCCGCACCGAAATCTTGGTCAGCGTGTCACAATAGACAGATGCAGCCTCGATGAAGTTAACACTTTCTTTATTTAGGCGCAATAAAAACCGAAAATGGCATCATCGCGGTGTTAAAACGAATGATAACTCCGGATCGGAAAGTCTTCGAGTCCATACTGAAGGACAACGTGGTAGAGGAAGACTTCGGCCCCAATGGCGTATCCAGCTGGCATGCGACTCTAATCAACTGAGTGTACGAAACTGGAGGCGCCAAGCCTAAGACCGTACTAGTTGGAGAGGCATGTTGACTGAGCTCCGAGTCCATACCGGACTGTAGCACCTACTCTCTATGCTATTGTGGCACTCACAACATTTGAAGTCGTCGATTTACGCATATATAACATTGGGCTCATAATGCAATTCTCTTCTCACACTTCAAGTGTGATTGTTCAAGCGGAAATCCAAGTATTTTAGGATTTACCTTGAATAGAGTAGGGTGTTCACACATTCGTATATTCAGCCTGATACTTTTTATCACTAATCCATACTTTTATGAAATTATACAAAACCACACAAAAAACGTAGCGTTGTATATCAACCATGTGTGCTTCACATGCGCAGTGCGCATCCATTTAATCACTAGACTACACTCAGATCATAATAGCTAAAGATAATCATAAATACCTAAAGTATTCATAAAAAAGATTCACACTTTGCCCTGGACACATTGCCAAATACTTTCGCTAATTAAATTCGTATGCCAAACAAATGTTAACCTCTATATCCAAAAATAAGTTAATTTACATTAATTTGATACTCCGCTTATGAAAATTCTGTCCTTCCTTTGTTGAGTATGGCATCATAAGCAAGACAATAAAATGTTAAATAATTCGCTTCATGCCTACATGAGCACACCGGATCGGAGTTGATTTTGAATGGGCAGTGCTTTGGATTTATTTTGAAATGATTCAATCAAGTGCGAATTGAATGGAATTGCGCTGATCTGGGATGCTTTGGTATTGAATTTCTCATTTGTGCAGATTACACAGTTGAATGTGAAATGAAATTGACCTTCAAAGCTTTGCGTTTGAGACAGCTTGGTCTAGAGATTGTCCATTTTTGTTAGATGATGATGATTTTTGTTAGATGCTACCATAAATTCCCACACTATCGCAGATGTCACTACATTTGTGATGTAAATTTTACTTTATTTTTGTTTAAAACCCGCTGCGGCTATAACTCTTAGACAAACCTTATACATACACTACGTTGAGAATACAATCAACTGTAACAGTGCTGTATGCTTTCTGCTGAAATTGAGTGCATGTAGAATAGTGACTTCTATATTTTGTTACGATCAACATTTAAAGTTGCATCTCGCATCTCGCTATTACTTCACTGAAGTCCACAAAATCCAAAGAAACTCTCGAAGCTTAACGGAATACAAATTACCTATAAGATTGGGGATGCACTGTTGCATTTTTTTTTATTTGTTATACATACCACAATATATGTACCTGTTGCTGAGTGGACTGCTAGAGGTTGAAGGATTAACTCTCTTTGGTAAGGTTAAAGTGGCTAGCAAGCAGTAGTTACTTCACTCTGTTTTAGTTCGTAGACGGGAGAACATATCCTTAATTGTAATTGAGAACATATGTAATTGAAGTGTTGTTGCCTTTAATTTCCTTCCGGCTTATTTGGACCAGGTTATTGAATACAGTGCGTAAGTTCCAATACCAGCTCATATTGATCAGTCTGTGTCACCGGCAATCTGCATAAACGCAGTCATCTGCGAAAACACGTCCGTCTGTCCGCTTCTTGTCTTCTATATTTTCTCTGCACAGACTGCACGCATATTGCAGTCATTTTACACTTTTGTGTTCATAATCGTAATGACAGTGAAGTTGAGACTTAAATAAAACTAAACCTCCCTTCTTCCCTGCAGCTCTATTATTTTGGTTGCGCAATCTGCCCGACGACTACTTATTTACTGCGTATTGTTTGCGTTTACGAACAGAACAAATGACGGTGCGCCCGTGTTAGTTCGATTTGATTTTGAGCTTACGAACACATCTAACGCAGATCATTGTTAGGTTTGACATGTACGAAGATCCGCATCGTCTCGGATTAAAGGCCTTTGTTTCGTAGTGAGGCACCTTGTGCCATTAAAGAAAAGGCTCCAATCCGGACAACTATTTCAACGATCTTTTGCAGATGTTTTGATGTAACGCTGTTCATGCGTGTCAGATCTCCACCCGAAAAGAGTACCTGTCCTGGAATGTCACAGTGTCGCACCATAAGTTATAAATTAAGATCGGTTAAGAGATAGATTTCAATTCGGGGAAGACTGAATTGTTTCAACCCAAAAATGGGCATCAACAACTTATACACTGCAAGCACACTGCATTTTTTAAATTTATTGCGAATAATTCGTCGATTCCTCGACATACGCATTACAATAGTGCTACACTATTTATTACATTTCTATCAGATGGCGATACAGTCGGGGGTGGACCTGGGCCTCAATCAACAGGCATCTTCAGGGAGTTCGCTTTAGCTAGCTGCCTCCAGTTTCGCAAGCATTTCCATTAGCTTGCGCCGTCCCCCAGAGCATAAGCTTGCCTCCGCTCTACATGCCTACCCATCTCAGTCGCTGGCTCTTCACTCTACTGACCAACTCGATGTCACTGAGTACAGTTCCTTGTTATATCTTCTCCTCCACTCCTCATCTCTGCTGGCGGGACCGAAAATCAACCAAAGAACCTCTCAAATAGCCAAGAGCAACTTCGCCCGCTTTTGACAAAATCCACGCCTCTTCGCCATGTAGCAATATTGATTATGGTCTTATAAAGTCGATGTTGGTTGTCCTCCTCTCGTGTTGATCACATTTTACATTTGATCCATCCTTACAACTAAACCAATGATCGCGGCCTTCATCACAGCACTCACAAAAGTGCCATTGACATCACACTGCTATTCATTTTATCCACTCGTATTTAATTACTTTTCCACAAAAAGAAAACAGGCCCGTAATTAAGCCATCGTTACGGTTTACAAGAGAAGAACTACAATTAATCTACACTACTCCTCGTTATCATAATTAAGTCAAGGTCGTCGAAGTTCTTCGCTATGTACTTCGAAATCACTTGCAACGCTATTCTCCCGCCTTAATTTATTAAGAGCATGACGATTCATGTTCTCGTTCGTGTTTCTAAAATTGATACAAACAAGCATATCCTTGAACTTTTCAAAGGCAATCAAACCTCTGCTGGCAATTAAAAGGCCTATATTTCAATTTCGACCATCCATTCGACAGCAGATGTAAAGTAAGTGTCCATCGCTCCCTTGTGAATTCTAATTAAATCGAATCTATCTCATTTGGCACATCTGCTCCCCCTCTTCGATTCATCTACACCTGTTGGAATCCAACATATTTCCTTTTGAAAATAAACTCAAGAACACTCTGATCGAAGTCATCAATTAAAGTGAACATTCCAGCTCGTGCCAACTATTTTTAAACAAATTCGCCGCAACAACAACCAATCATTATTTCTGACTGCATTCCGGTGTATTTCCCAATCGATAGAAATAATTCTGATTATTTCCACATGCCTAATAAATTAATAATCTGGAGCGTCTTTTGTTGGGATCACTTTCAGCACAGAATCGACCGCAAATAGCCACGGTCGCCAGTTTCTTTTGTGAGCCTTTACTGTCACGGACAAACTTAAGTCACGCACTGAAACGAGGCACAATTGGGAAGAGTGCCAACGGCATTAAGCGGATTAGAGACATCAATTTTCTTGGAACTTCTCCATCGTATTTCAATGAGTTCATAGACAGTTTGGTGTTTCCTATCTCTTCAATCAGAAGTCTGTACAGACACACAGTACATGCTCGTCAGGAACCTTAATTGTATCTAAAATATTCGGATCTTGTGCATCTTGATGACGGAGGATTTGGGCGCAGCGTGCGTGGGTTTAATGGGTGTTGATGCATGGACTGATTGAGATATTGATCTCCTCACTGAGGGGAGCCCACCCAGTTGGGTAATGCCCAAAGAAGGGTCTTGTTTGGGTGGAACCCACGTCGTGTGCCATGATAGATTGCAGTGACATTCGACATTCATCATTCAAGCGTTCATGTCCAGATCGGTTGGCGGGATCTATGTGAACTCGCAGCGCATCTGAGGAGGAGATCGATTGGAGTGCTCGGTCCACTTGGAGGTCAACCTTCTTCTCTAAACAACGCCGAAGAGAGCGTCTGTCAAAAAACGAAAGTGGCTCTAAGAAATTTGTTATATTAGCCTACTGCATCAGATTTTTTGTTTCCTCAAACGAAACATTACTGTACACATTTCCGAACAGATGTCGGCCGTGGGTGTCAAATGATGGCTTCAAGGTTATTCGTGTCGCGTTATGGGAAACTAAAATTAGGTGTTATTCAGAGTTCAGATAATTATTCTTTCGCTTCCAATTTGCGCGGTGGCATTATGCTTCAAATATAAAACTGATTAAACTGCCGCATGGGGACTTATAAAAAAAGCCAAGTGACTATCAAGGGACCTCGGTATCTGTGAATCAAATTATGACAACTTTTCGGCACATCGTGTGGTTGAATTTATGTATTCTATTTCATTGGAATTGTCTTTAGGAATGCATGCTCTGACTAGTGAGGTAGATATGTGAGGGACATTTGAGGACTTCCGATTTCCCTTATGACAAAAATGAAACAAAAAATGCGCGTCATCAACTCTTTCTCATAACTGGTCACAAAAAGCTTAACAAATTTGAGCGGAGTCGGCATATAAAATGTGAATGTCTTTTCCAAAAATTAAAGAATCATAAGGAATTCCTAGTTAAGGAGGAAAACAGAAGGAAAACTTTACCTTTATAACTCAGTTCACATATACAACGCAGCTTGCATCAACATCTCTGTACTGCTAGAATATCGGATATCTTTGGTCCCATATTAAGTGTTTTCTTTGTCAATCCCACCATTTTAGTTTCAAGAACACGTGAAAATTAACTTTAAATATTTTTGACAGATCACTTTATGGCTATTATGTTTGGATATTATTTTCGGCAGGTGGACTAAGACTTTTTTCTAGACAGAAGTACTCTTTGTGCAGTGTCAGTGACTCCAAAGAGGTGGGGCCGTGTTTTTATCGTACAGACCAGGAATCGAATCTACGACGTCGGGGTTCAAGTGCTTTGGGGTCGACGCACATATGGTATATATAACGCCACGGGCCACCACCACATTTGTCCATAACTGTGGCTACATTCCTTTAATAAAAGGTTTTATTTGCTCCTTCGAATCTTTGGTAATGGTTAAGCATATAGCAATTAGCAACCAGACGTGTTGGGCATGCTCTTGTTCTCACAACATACACCCGGCGTATGAGCCGATGCGCCCTGGCGGCCCTAATTTAAATTAACTTATCATCTACCAATATTATTTTCAATTAAATTCATCTTGAATTGTAATGAGTCTCAGTTTATCTCGCATTGTCCTGAGACTTCACCCTCCACGTGGAATAAAAATCAACTCTAATCACTCGTGCATTTCTATTCTGGCGCGAGCTGTGTTGCGCCATCCTGTTGTTGCCATCAATATAATCGAATTTAGGCAAAAAGAAGTTGGTAATCATCCTCGGCATACATTGGACGCTTTATTGTGTCCACGATCATGTTCATTGTGCTCGTTCATCCAGAAGTAGGTTGCATCTTATGGCGATCGTTAATGGTTGGCGCAGATGGTCTCAGGTTCAAATCCCAGTGAAATGAAGGGTTAATATGCTTTTATCTGGTTTTTACATCTAGTCCAGTCACCATTAGCCGTTGGGACTAACAATGTTCTAAGTGTGTTGGCGATTTCGCTAGCAGCCCAATAACCTAACCAAAACTATGGCGAACATAAAACGTTCCGAAAATTGACACAACCCGAAGAACGAAACACCCATTTTGACAAAACAATTTTTTCACTTGCACTTTGTGTTGATTGCTATAATTATCCATAGTGATTTGCCAAAACAGAAATCCAATTGGACAGATGTAGCTTCAGCAAAATATCCGCTAGAGTTGTATGCCGTACGCAGATATGTAGGGTAACTGCGACTGATAACCCTGTTCCACTTAATACTTAATGCTCAATATATAATAATAATATAGGTGGCGCCCGTAGAAAGGCAGGGCCTAGCTTCACAGCAACCATTCGAATTGTGCGTGCTATTGTTCTCTCACTAGTAGAAGGGACCTACAGTTTTATGTCGGTTCCGAACGGCCAAGTTTGAGACGTCTTTTCTAGACAGGACTGTCTGTCGCACTTAACGGTCTATATTGCTGATATTTTCCAGCTTTGCAACCGGCTTCCCCTTTTTCTGTTATGAAATTGTCTATTTCGACCATTTCATAACTATTTGTCGGCTTTGACATATTTGAGGTTATTTTATAGTAGTCCTTTTCTAGTTCCAAGGTAGTGCTGTTCTAATACTGTTTCCTCTTCACGATCTTATCTGCAGCTTGTACGCCGTGAGTGCAGATGGAGTCGGAGTTTGAACTTACTTCTAAGAGACGTTTGTTCTCAGAACTTGGCTTAGAATGTTTTCAAGCAATCATTACATACATCGTAAAGCTCTTCCTGCTTCTGTAAACAATTTTTGAAAGCATGCTGGCTTTTGCTCGGATCATTATTGGATTTCAAGCGATTTACAAATGGTGTGACCTGTCAGTGACCATTGAGCACGATACACACTGTAAAAAGTGACCGGATAAGAATAACGGGAAAATTAATAGAGTTTAACTTTATTTTGAAGCTACATTCAAGCCTTGGAATACCGCAACAAAAAATATCAATACCATTCAAATTCACCGGCGGTGACCTGGTTAAATATGTACTTCGTTATTCCGACACTAGCGTCTCGAATGTACAGCCTTTGTCAAATGAATTAAGTACCCTTTAAAATTCTTAAAAAAACAAAAACAAAGGATCTATGATAAATAATAATAACTATTTCAACTTGGTTAAGCGTTAGTCCAGTTCGAGTAATGATCGCACACTGATCCTCCAAAAGGAAAAATGCTTTGGTGACCTTTTTTTAAAAAATACAGCCGTGTACAAACTCATCTAATGACACCATAAAATTCAAACTATTACTATTCTGGTTTTTGACAGCAAAGCGAGAAGAAAAAGGGTCTTTAATACATTTGGCCAAGGCTGTATGGTAAAATACTTCAACTCTTTCATTGCAGTCTGAAAAATTGCACATCTAATAATCAGCAAGGACGAATGTATGAATGCTGCCTTCAGACTAACATATTCCTTCTAAAAGTCGGGTGGTCTTAAGAAGTAATAAGGACACCAATGCCTTCCTATACGAAGATGCATTCGCTGTTTGAACAGAATTTTCTCATTCGTTCAATTCAATCTGTCGACGCAGTGATTTGTCAGTAGGCGTATGTTTGCGTCAATTGCACTTTGTATGCATGAAGATGCAATACTTCCAATTTTTCCAAGTTTCCCTGACGATCTTAAATTTGCTTAGCAAGCACTCCAGCTCTGAATAATTTTTATGTTCACAAGCAATCGTTCCAGTGTGAGTGCGAAATGATCTCAGCCTCCCGTGCTTCCGGATGTGCACACCCCATCAAGATCGCTCCAATTCGCTAAAACCTAATCTGCTTCGCCATCACAACATCCGTATCTGATTTGGATAAACAATCGCCGCATTCCACCCTCGCGGCGCCTAATCTGTTTACATTGTGCACCCCGAACTAATTCAATGCGAAATCTGCCCGCAGGCACACCACCGCATGTGTGTCACATCAATTTCAATTGCATTGCGATGATATCACCACGAGCGCGTCAGTAGGCAGTTGCATGTAGATCGATCAATCAGCACGATCTGCATCCGAAATGAGTTGCTCCGTTCTATTTCAGTTCGCCAATTAAGTCATTTGCAGGACCACGCTTTAATCGAAAATTACAAGTTATGACAGGCTGACTCATCTAATCGTGCGCCTCTCCCTCCATTTCAGACATACCCGGCGAAGACGTGTTGGGCGTGCTCAACGTGGACCTGTGCTTTGGCGAGAACTCCAGCAATCACCGGACCGACCGCTTCGTCTCCGCCAGCGAGTTTCTCATCGTGCGTCGGGGGGAGCCGTTCCGGATGAAAATCACTCTGAGCCGAGCCTACGTGCCGGGGAAAGATGCCATAAGCTTCATCTTCACAGTGTCCGATGAGAAGAAGCCGAGTCCGGGACACGGGACGATGATTGGGATCGCGCCGATGGAGAGTGTCACCCACCTGGGCGACATGTTCGAGTGGGGCGTCATCATTGAGTCAGCCGAGGGCAATGTGCTCTCAGTGCTCATCAAGCCGGCGGTCACGTGCCCCGTCACTCAGTGGAAGTTGGACATCGACACGAAGCTCGTTGGGGGATCGTCCAGGTCGCACTCGGTGGTGACACCGATCTACATCCTCTTCAACCCGTGGTGCCTGGACGATCAAGTGTTCCTAGGCGACCCCGAAAAGCGGAAGGAGTACGTTCTGAACGACACGACCCTCATCTGGAGGGGCTCCTACAATAGGATGCGCCCGTCCGTCTGGAAGGTGGGCCAATTCGAGCGGCACGTCCTGGAGTGTGCGATCAAAGTGATCGCCACTGTGGGCAAGGTGTCTGCTGCCTTCAGGGGCGATCCCGTCCGAGTTGCCAGAGCTCTGTCTGCGGCTGTCAACTCCGTGGACGACGACGGCGTGCTGTTGGGCAACTGGTCGGAGGATTTCTCGGGTGGCATCGCCCCAACCAAGTGGATAGGCTCGGTGGAGATCATGCAGCAGTTCTACAAGACCCAAAAGCCGGTGAAGTTCGCCCAGTGCTGGAACTTCTCGGGGGTCCTCACCACAATCGCCCGAGCCCTGGGCATCCCATCGCGTATAGTGACGAACTACTCGTCGGCCCACGACACGCACAACTCCCTGACGGTGGACATCTTCATCGATCAGAACAACAAGAAGATGGAGGAGCAGACGTCGGACTCGATTTGGAACTACCACGTGTGGAACGAGCTGTGGATGGAGCGGCCAGATTTGGGTGCGGGCCATTACGGCGGCTGGCAGGCGGTGGACGCCACGCCACAAGAAGCTTCAGACGACATGTACCGCTGCGGGCCAGCCTCAGTGGCCGCCGTCAAGCAGGGCGAGATCCGCCGGCCTTACGACTGCGGCTTCGTCTTCTCCGAGGTGAACGCCGACAAGGTCTACTGGCGGTACAATGGGCCCTTCCAACCGATCAAGATGATCCGGAAGGACACGCTCGCCATAGGCCATCTGATCAGCACCAAGGCGGTGAACAAGTGGGTGAGAGAGGACATCACGCACACCTACAAGTTCGAGGAGAAGACCGAGGAGGAACGCAACATCATGCTGAAGGCGCTTAAGCAGTCGCAGCACGCGTTCAGCCGGTACTACCTGAACGACAGCTTCAACGAGGTGGAGTTCGACATGCAGCTCAAGGACGACATAAAGATCGGCGAGAACTTTACCGTGGTTGTGAAGATCACGAACAAGTCCAAGGACAAGCCTCACGTCGCCGTGGGTACGCTGAGCTGCGACACGGTCCTCTACACTGGCTTGAACAACGCCGAAGTCAAGGCCATTCCCTTCGAGGTGGAGTTGAAGCCGGACTCCTCGGAGTACGTCCGATTGGAGGTCACGTTTGAGGACTACTATTCGAAGCTGCTGCCACAGGTAAGTCGACCCTCCGCTAGGAATGCATAGAATTACTTCTGTTTTGCTTCCCAGGCTGCCTTCAACATCGCCTGCTCCGCTGTGGTCAAGGACACCGAATGGGAGTACTACGCTCAAGACGATTTCCGCGTACGCAAGCCAGACATCAAGTTCTCATTCCAAGGAAAGCCCGTGTCCAAGCAGCCGGTTGATGTCATCATTCGGCTAACGAATCCACTGCCAATTCCACTCAAGAAGGGACTCTTCTACGTCGAGGGCCCTGGCCTCGACAAGGCTCAACGATTCAAGGTAAGCCAACCAGATACCGCCCTATTTTCTGACACTTTTTTAAACCCGTCTTCTTTTTCCGCGCAGATTGCCGAGATCCCTGTCGGAGGCACGGCCGCATCCACTTTCAAGTATACTCCACCATACGCCGGCCGAGGAACGCTCGTCGCGAAGTTCACCTCCAAGGAACTGGACGACGTCGACGGCTTCTTGCATTTCGAAATAGAACCAAGACCCGAGGATATTCTCATGAACGGCAACGGCACGAGAACGAATGAGGTTATCCGAAGGACGGACGTCATCCCATAAACGAAAACGATGCGTGAAGCTATTACAAATTAGAAGCGTTTAACTTATTCACCTTTTTTCACATTATTTACGTTTTAAGTTTTAACTTATTCTAAGTATTAACCGGTCTCGCACTTGCCACTCAAATGCGGGACCAAGCTTAAATCAGTGTTAAGTCGTTCAGTTCTTAAATAAATCATGTTTTTTTTATTTGTACTTTTGTAAATGTTAACAAATGTCTTTGGATTGATCTTGAAATGATGCGCGGTTTTTTGACAGATGACAGTTTCATTCACGGGACCAAGAAGCTTTGAACTGTCTGCAGACATTTTTTTTTAAAACGGGAAGAGAGGATAATATTATAATGCTTTTCAGCAACCATTCGTGTATAAGGGAGTTTTATTGCGAATTCGAACGGCCAAGTTTGAGAACCTTTTTCTAGTCAGGAAATACTCTTTGAGCACTCGAAAAATGTGGGGCCGTAAAAACTATTTTTCTCACACAGGCCAGGAATCGTACCTACGACGTCGAGGTTCGGGTCGACGCACATACCAACAACGCCACGGGCCACCACAAATGCTCAAGAATGTTCGATTGGAGGCAGGCAATGCCTTTAGAAGGAAGAATCCGCTCGCCAACACAGACGCCAACACACACACCAACAGAAGTTGGTAGCATACGCGGACGACCTTGATGTAATAAGTCGAGAGCAGGGAACCGCCAATGCAGCCCAAAATGGGTTTAGTGTCGAATGAATGCACAACGAAGTAGATTTCTAGAGTCCACACTAGCGATTGGAGATTGCGAATGAAACTCAGAATCGAATAAAATGGCAATTGTTAAAATTTGAATTCGATTGTCGATTTATTCGGTCTCATCAGAACCATAGCCACCGTGGCGTTGTGGCTATGTGCGTCAAAACCAATGCACTTGATCCTCGACGTCGTACGCTCGATCCCTGGTCTGAGCGACAAAAAAAAAATATTCATGGCCCCACCTCTTTCGAGTCACTGACAACGCTCAACAAGTACTTCTGTCTAGAAAAAGCTTCTCAAACTTGACCGCTCGGCGTCCGCATAAAACTTTAGGTTTCTCCCGCTCATGAGAGAACAATAGTACGCACAACACGAGTGGGCTGTAGCCCAACCCATATTATATATAAGCGTTTGTGAAGTTTTTTACGACTACAGAGACCACAGCAATTGCAAAAGAGGTGTGCAATAGTTTCTTCCATCTCTGTACCCTCTGTAGAAGCAGTTGTAGGTGAGACCCAACCTAGAGGAATGACGATAATGGTTTTAAGGTTGTGTCTACTCAATATGATTTTTATGGGCGCGCGTTTCGGGTCGATGGAGGGCCAAACCTATTTTGTAATGAGGCACTTAGTGACCATCTACGATCCATGCTACAGGCATGGTTGTGCCGCCACCCGGAGAGAGAAGGGGCCTAATACAGAATACTCCTTTTATCGACATTGTCCGCTTCAAAATTCCGTGAAATGACGCAGTGTCCCGTGCCAGGGCACCCTCCTTAGACGGATGCTAGGCAGATATACGACAATTCAGGGAAGTCCACGATATGGTTTTTTAATAGGGAAGTGCTGCTTAATTCATATAGGCTCCGCCTGGAAAATGCTACATTGATTTGGTAGTCGAACTGGAAATTGAATGTTTAGATTCAGAATAGAATAGACACCTGTTACCACACTATCTCCCAACTGATGTTCAGAATCCTAGTATAAGGAGGGAATGCTTGTAGAGGGGTTCTCCTCGAAGTGTTGCTAGGTCGATGTTCTCAAGTACATACCAATTAAAAATAAGAAGTGTCTGGAATGGAGGTTTTCCCATACATGAGACAATTTTAGTTTTATAGCTGTGCTGTGTTGGTCGCAGCCTGTCTGCTGAATAATTCTATCGGTACAAAGCTGACGTGTATTTCCAGGATGCCGGAGGTGGTTGTCCTTAGCGTTTCACTGATACATACACATGCTATCTGACCAGTGGTTTGCAATTGATGTTTCTGCCTAGAGCTCTCCACTACGCAAGATAAAATATCAAGTGGATTATGCGGGGCTGTAGTCCCCATTTGTACCCTTTAGCTGTTTTGTCTGCAGCATTGAGCCTTGGAGGCCATTTTGCAAGGTTCGTGGTTGAATTTTGCACTGTACTTCGGGGATCAATGGCAGGATTTTGTATTTCCTGATGAAGAGGTCTAATTCTATTCTGTGCGGATTGACACACGTTCGTCCACGTTAGAGCAGTCTGCAAAATTTGCCTTATGGTGGATATATGCTTAGAGGCTAGGTGCAATAAACTTGCACACAGTCTTTCTAGAGTCAGTAGAAGCTCATTCACTACTGCGTTAAACAGAAGAATGGCACTCCACCCTGGGCAGCGTGTTTTTCCGCTATTAATGACTGCGGATCCTTGTGTCACTTTCCAGCTACTGCATTCATAAAGCAACAGCGATTCCACGTTGGAGCGGAACAGTCGCAGCATCAACCTGTTACTTTCCCAGATCGTGGATAGCAATCCGAATGGAGCCTCACTTTGCTTGGCTGAGCTGGCCATTAGGTGAAGATTAATTATCCGATGCAAAAGTGGACATACACAGATCGTCAGCGTAGTCAAGGTTACAACTGTGCATCCGATGTGTAGTCAATTAATTTCTTTAAGGTTTGAGGAGGGAGCATTATAAGCATTAAATCATTCAGCAAAGAGTGCGAAATTTTTTCAATTGCTGGTATAAACACTACCGCGTATTCTCCAGGGCCTACTTACATGTCCTAGATCCAAGCAGCCAGGGAGAGTAGGTCTGTGAGTTTTTCTCACGAAAAAGTCTCCAGGACTCTTGGTCAATTGTAGCAACAGCAGTCTGCCAACCGATGCAGAGTTTACATTACATCATACGGATCATTAATGATGTCCAAACAGAAACAGAATCCGTAATTTGCAGATCTGTTGTGCCTTTATACTCTGGCACCAACGACATCCACCTAACATCACCAACCGTTCGTCGTTCCACATATGATCTAAAACTTAACACTCCCAAATCACTTGCAAACATTTATTCACGTTGACTTAAAAATACTCATAAACTAGAAACTAAGCTCAAGGCTCGATTTCCCAGAGATCGCCCAGAGCATAATCCCGCATGGAGTTCGTCTTCAAATAGTATATCCCTCGAGCGTCCTGCGGCACTTGGTCTCCCATCAGAATGCTCTGTCCCGTGCAGGTCTTGTTCTTCAGACTGTCCATCGTGGAACAGGGCTTTGCATAGAATCCCTTCTCCGTATTGATCGATTCGGCAAAGTACTCATAAGAGCGACCATGACTGCACCCAGCTAGAGGAACGCACAAAATCATTAGATCTTCTGTGGAATCACACACTGAAGGCGGCACTTACTGACAATCTGATATATCTCCCCACAGCCTGGCTGCGGTGGATCACCTCCGTTGGGATAGAAATCGACAAAGCCGATGGGCTCCTTGTAGCCCAAGACGCCAGCACAACTGTGGATGACGTCGACGAACTCGGCATCGGTGCGGTCGAGGTGGTTCTCGGGACCGATGCAGTTCTCAAATGCCGGACGTGCTGGATCAAGACCTGCGAGACAATCGATTGAATGATGAATCATGACCTCGACTGTAATGTTTCCAGGCCTAACCTGTAATCCGGCTGACTCGGTGGCGAGCGTAGGATCCGGCGTAGCCCATGATGTGTGCCCCTAAACTGTGACCGAGCAGATGAATCTTTTCCGGTTCAGCTCCGCTCTCCTCGACGAGCAGATTGATTAGCTTCGCAATGGCTCTGCCCACTTGAACCGTGTACCTCGCTGGTTCCAAGTAGTAGATACTGTCTGCCTGATCCTTCCAGTTGATGGCTGAAACAGAAGACTCTGCATTCACTGCATCAAGACAAGAGTCTTGCATGGCTTACCAAAAATATTGTAGCTTCCCTTCCTGCGGTAGCCATTCTTGATCGACTGGATTGAGTTGCTCTGCGAACTTGACTTCCAACCGTGTACAAGGATCTTCGTTTCCAGGTCGGGGTTGAACTTCTTCGCCATCTCGGACCAAGTGTCCCGCCTCCTGCGGACCACACTGTTCGCTGCGACCCAAAACTGCGCCACCGCTGGCGTGTCTTCCTCACTGCAATTGAATCGTTAATAAACCCGCTCTCGTGCGTCTGGACGCTCCCTTACCTTGAATACAGTTCAAAAGTCACCGCACTGGCGAGATGCGAGTTCCGGTTGGGCGTTGGGGGCTCGATTAAATATGCGATCTCAGGGACACCGTCTCCGTTTGGCATGTAAATCCAGTCCTCGCCATAGTTCTCCTCGGTCAGCTCGATGTCCTGGCTGAACACAAGCCCTGAGAGATCCTGACAAGTCAAGAAAGGCAACAACACACGCTTCGAACAGAGCACATACCTTGAATGAGTAGGACTATCCAATAAATTCTGAGGTGTCGAGCCATTCTACCGGAGCACAAGTGAATTCCCTTTGAGTCGCAATGCACAATGAAACGCCAATTTATAGACAAATACTGCAGCAAGCCTTGGCCAGGAATACACGGTCAGGTTTAATAATCGATTTGCTGCCCCAGGGAATCCAGTTTTATGGCCTCTTGTGCTCCGAGTACCGAGTATCGCTTGTCTAGGCGAGGCAACGATTGAAATTCGCCAAGGCCCTACCCAACGGAATGAAGACTTGCTGCTTCGATTGCTATTAGTTGACGCGGCTCGTTGTGTGTGCCCTTATCGAAAAGCCACTGACTTCCAGCTGTTAAGTGGGTAACTGATAGAATGGAATACCTAATTGGGACTTGCCCACGCATGGACTTATCAGTGCTAGGAAAGTTAATTGGGGAGTGGCTAGAAGAGATATGAACGGTTTTATGGGGTAATATTGATCGTTTGTTAGACTATCTACTTTCACGGAAGCAGCGATGAAGAATTGGAGCAACACTTGGAGCATTTGTTCCACGAAGAAATTGAAGGAGTTTATGGTGTCGCGGTTATCTCCACAGTTAAGATCAGAAAATATTCATATGCCTAGCTACCCCGACCCCGCTGTAGCCTGAATTTATGCATCGACTCCCACTCTGGATGTCTAGGTTCCAGACACTACTTTCCTAACAGCTCCATCTCATTTGAGTCGCTGATGCTTGCAATGCTTCTATATGCTGAGCCCGTCAACGTGCACTAGAAGACGAAAAACAACTGCACGTCTCCTCCATCCGTGACAACAAAACACAAAGTTAGATTAGTTGCTAGGATCCAAGCCCCGCTCCACCTCGGACGATAACCAACACCCTATTAATCTAGATCAATCTGTACAAATAGCCGTGTCTTCTAGAGAAAACAGAAACCGATAACCCACCATCGAATGTCACCCGCTTTCTAGACAGCCACGCTGCGCTGAAGTCAATAGGATCCTCCACAACGAAATCAAAGGCTGTCATGAAATGTCGCAACTCACTGAGGTCCAGGCCAAAGCGAAGTTAACAAAAGTGCGGAGAAATTGGCCTCACTAAATCTGAAATGGACATCAGCGAACCCAACTCGTCTTGGATTGCAAGAATCGACTGACAAACGATAAGATCAACGTGGCTAGAGCTTGATATCGGCAAAACAAACAAGTTTCTGCCGTTGGACCGAAACTCGATCCGTGTGCTCGTCGGAGTGATCACAGCACACTCTTGTGTCGTAACAATGCTCCGAAAAATGGAGCCAGGAATCCAACGATCCAACATCCGTGAATTCCTCACGGGATCTTTTCATAAAGAGCACGACACAGTGAGGTTTCTAACACCAAGTGATATGACAGGTTAGAAATAGAATTGTGTACGGGAGTCACAATGGGTCATTCGAGTGGAAATAATGGTCAATTATCACACCCCCTTCTTTTAACCTAATCTAACCTAGATCAATGTTTGCCAATTTCTTGCCAAATTAAACACACCCGCCTGTCAAAGATATCTCAACAACTCCGAAAATGGACATGCCCATTGCTTGCACCGTCAGGGGTTCGAATTAAAGGCAGAGAAAGTGATTGACCATTAACTCCACATGACGAACACTTCTGACCAGACAAATCTTGCTGTATAGCCCCATCAATTCAAACGGCTTTCTTCTAAAACTAAACAAGGACCACTCCGTCCGCCAGCTCAGTCCAGCTGTTGGGATACGCTGATGACATCGACATTATCGCGCCGTCCCAACGTGTCATAGTGGAAGCTTTCACGACAATTGAGGAACAGGCGAAACGAGCTGGTCTTAAGGTCAACGAGGACAAGACAAAATATATGCTGTCGAGCAAAAAACGATCCGCCGCACACCACCTAGGCCAAAACGTCACAATCGACAGCTACAATTTCGAGGTAGTAAAGGAGTTTGTCTACCTCGGGGCAAATGTAAACTCCACGAATGACATCGTAGTGGAGATCCGACGTAGAATCGCCCTTGGCAACCGATGCTACTACGGTCTGTCGAAACTCCTGACTCGAAGGACCAAAGTCATGCTCTACAAAACCCTTATTCTGCCAGTCCTACTTTATGGAGCCGAAAGCTGGACATTAAGTAAGGCTGCAGAGCTGATTCTTGGTGCCATCGAAAGAAAAATTCTACGTCGGATGTATGGTCCCCTCTCCGAGGAAGGCGAATGGAGGAGAAGACACAACCGCGAACTCTACGAGCTGTACAAGGATGTGGATGTAGTCAGGAAGGCAAAAAATCCGCCGACTGCACTGGCTCAGCCACATCGAGCGAATGGACAACAACGCTCCAGCAAAGAGGGTCTTCGAATCCGAGCCTCCTGGTTCGAGAAGGAGAGGAAGACCCAACCTCCGGTACAAAGACCAAGTCATCGCGGACGTAACAGCTTGGCCTTGATGACTGGAAGCAGCGTGCTCGGGACCGTCACCGATGGAAGGCAGAAATTGCTCAGCCTCAGACCCTTCATGGTTCGTCTGCCTGATAAGTAAGTACTTCGTCCGCCTTATTTATAAGTCCAACTTGCAAGTGTTGACATTTGACAAATCGACCATCAAGATTGATTACATTGTAATGGGAATCAGACACTCTTGTAAAATTAGCCATTTTTAAGAAAGTTCTTGGAGATGAGGAATGCAATTGGCTGGCTTACTTTGGCATCGATTATTAATATAGCGATAAAACATAGACGAAGAAGACACTTAACTTGGATGTTCAAGCGAGTCTGATGACTCCGCAATATTGTTGTCTGCAGTAAGGAAACAAATGCTGCCTTTTTCGGAAGTATTGGGGTAATACCATCCGTTAGCGGACTTGTGCACAGTAAAATCTTGCAAATGCACGAGTGCGAAAGGGAATTTGTCCCATAGTGAAATCAACGCTCTTTAGTACTGAGGAAGACAAATTAGAATCTGACAGTGTTGAGCTGGCTGCAGTCATTCAATTCATTATATTTGAACAAAAACGCATAAGCTAGTCGAAATATGTTGACTCAAGGCTAACAATGTTGTTTATTAAAATTGTTGAAATTGCTATTGTTATGCTAAATGGGGGTGTTCAGTGCCGTTCTTCGTTGGTCCCGTCGGGATGGTTTGGTGGTGTAGCGGCCTATTTAGCCGCAATGATGACTGCTTTGGTAGAAGTAATACAGTCCGTTGCTTGATGTATTGAGGAATGTCTGATCATTTAGCAGATTCAAGGCCTTGAGAAATTGTTATCCAGGGGTGGAATATCTCAGGTCCTTGACAGATGCAGGTCGACGATGCTGGCTGCTTTGTAAAGTCTCCTGTTACTGGAAGTGAAACCGGTGCATGTTCGAAAGATTTTCCTCTCGAAGATGAAAAGCTTTTCTTTGGTGGTCTTGAAGAAGGTATACCATACCTAAATGTAAATTTGTACGCTTTGATTGGTAGTCAAACATCATAGTTTGACTAAGTCCGTTTTGATTTTCGATTTCTCCGACCAAGGCTGAAACTTACTATCTTTCCTATTTATCTATCGCCATTTTTTCATTCCTGACAAGCTTTTGAAGTGGTGCAGAATCGAAAATAATCACTTATCCCTCATAATCAGCACTAGCTTATTTGCTAAATAAACATAAATTTATCGAAAAAAAGGCAGACGTCATCCACAAAGTCAAGCTGAGTCCTAACTCAGTAAATAGCACTTTATTCAATATAAAATTCTTCTTCTTCTTCTTCTTGTGGCGTTACAGTCCGGGGTGAACCTGGGCCTCGGTCAACAATCCTCTCCAGCTGGCACGTTCTTTAGCCAGCTGCTTCCAATTTCGCACTCCAAGTTGGTTGAGGTCCTTCTCCACTTGAGTGCGCCATCGGGTTCGTGGTCGTCCTCTATAGCGTTGTCCCACTGGCTCGGTGTCGAAGACTCTTCGGGCTGGAGCAGTGTTGTCCATGCGCTCTACATGGCCTAGCCATCTTAGGCGTTGAATCCGTAGACGCCTGACTAGACTCATGTCGCTGTACAGCCCGTACAGTTCGTGGTTGAATCTCCTTCTCCAAGAACCTTCAACGCAAACAGGACCGAAGATTGAACGTAGAACTTTTCTCTCGAAGAGACCAAGTGCGTCTTCATCCGCTCTTGAGATAGTCCAAGCTTCCGCGCCATACAGCAGGACAGGGATGATCAAGGTCTTATATAAGGTGAGCTTGGTCTTTCGAGAGAGGGCTCGACTACTCAATTGCCTCTTGAGCCCAAAGAAACAGCGGTTGGCAAGAGTTATTCTGCGTTTAATCTCAGTACTGATGTTGTTCGCACTATTTACTTGGGAGCCAAGGTAGACGAAGTATTGTGACGAACGTCACCATAGGCAATATAAAATTACAAAATCGAATTATTCACGCAATTTTAGTAATTATCAATCAATACATTTAAAAATGTTCAATCAAACATACACAAGCCATTGTCACATCGAACAGAGCTATTAGCGCCCCCTAGTAGCCAGAAGAATCTATCTCTCCAAGACCTGTTTGAAAAAAAAATTAATGCACACAAGTCTCCACAAAAATAAAACAATTCAAATAAAGTTAAACGTTCATCGTCTGTGCTTGTTTCCGTACGAGTGCGTCATTCTTCACTTCTGTTCGGCATTCATTGCAAGTTTTGTTCGAGAATTCTCAGCAAATTATATCAAAACTAGCATTTTTCAAACGGATCTGTTTAATAAAACCAAAAGAAAATGTCGCGAACTTCACAAAAATACAAGAATTTCGTAGCAGAACCAATGGGGGATAAATCTGTAATGGATTTGGCCGGAGTCGGGGAGACATTGGGCGGTCGACTTGTTGAAGCAGGTTTCGATAAGGTAAGTTATTCAGATTCAGTTAGAGCATGTGAAATAGGTGTGAAGTATTTTGTTATGGAGCCGCAAAGCATGAGTAATTTGCATCTGCTTTATATAGAAATAGAAAATGGCAAAAGATTCCAGAATAAACGTCAAAATTGCTTGAAGGCCGCCGCGAAACACCGCTTCGCGTTGCCAATGCTATCAACATGTGTGTAATTAATGGTTGTTTATTTTCGTTGCAGGCATACACTGTATTGGGGCAATACTTAGTTCTTAAGAAGGACGAGGAACTCTTCAAGGAGTGGATGAAGGATGTTTGCAATGCTAGCTCAAAACAAGCGTCCGATTGTTACCACTGTCTGAACGACTGGTGTGAGGAGTTCTTGTGAATAGTGATTAGTGTTATATATATACTTCTAGTGTTCTCTTTAATTTTATCATTTTCCTTTTTTTCTCCATTCAAATGATTAAATTAAATAAATACATAAACACTTATGTCTCAGTAAATGTTAACGTGCCTATTTTTAATTAAAACAACAAATGTAAACTAAGAAAAAAAAACGAAACGAAAGTTTATATTTTTAATGTACAAAATGATTTTAAAGCGAATAAAGTGTTGACGTATGAATGAGAACTATTTTCTGTTTCCATTTCACACACTAATTGCTTACAAAAATAAGCTGTGGAGTCTGTGTCGCCATAGTCCGGAAGCCGTAGAACTGTCGCACTTGCTTATCATCGAGACAAGGTAGAGAAGTTTTCAATGAACGATACAAAGACCAAGTGATCGCGGGCGTAAGACCGATTTGCTTAGATGATACGAAACAGAGCACATGGGAGATAGAAGGCAGCTTTAAAATGTTCAGATTTCGGATTCGGGTTCAGACACGGTGGGGCCACTCACTTAGATCGACGTCTAGTGGCACCCATTATAATGCGCATAGGGATGATAAAAAAACCTGCTACAGTCCTACTCCTTCGTTTAAGATCGAGATATACTGAGATTAAAGAGTGCTGTACATCTTGTGATGTCCCGTTCGGCCATCCAGAGATCTTGTCAAACCTGCAAATAGGATAATATCTGCTATGTCTATGAGGTTCTGCAAAAATAAATGTTCTCTGTCTCGATAGACAAACAAACACTTTGGCATTGACAAAAGTAATGATCCTCTGCATGGTAAGCCATGAGTAAGTCCATGATATCTTAAGTGATTGACTTTATCGCTCCGACTGCCATCCGAAGTAGAATTTTCCTGCATTGTAGAAGTCTATCGATCTTTGCGCTATTGTAACTAGGTCAAAATATCTTAGTGGTCTCATAGGTGGAAAGAGAACACATTTCATTAGTTTATTCCCCACTTCATTCATTTTACTGACCACTTTACTCTTGACATCAGCTAGGGGTGAATGGAAACATGGGATTGCTTGTTATGCGTCGGTTTCGGTCTCTTTCCTAACATGTTCATCTGTACCACGATAGAGGGATCGAATGCTGCAAACAAACAACCTTGAGCTCTTCGCGGCATCTTGCGACTAGCTTGGGCTTGATTTCTGTAGGCGAAATTGCTGCATTGGAAATTGATGATCCTTAATAGATCCTTCTTGTAGCATTCTTCTTTCTGCATATAGAGGACAAGTGGAAGAAGATCCAGCCACACCTAGGCATGCGCGTCTCTTTGTTCTTGTTAACAGCTTTAGGTTGGGGGCTTTTAGGCAAGCTGCCACAACACTACGCTGCCATATGTATGTCAAGATAGACTTGAAAAGTGCCTAAGTATTCAGGGGTTTGGGCCTTTTAAATCACCCTTTGTTTCTTCCCATACTATTTCCGAAATTTCAGTGGTCGAAATTATATTGGATACAAATGAAAATTTGCACCATCATTTGTTTCTTAACTTCTTTATTTCGCTGTTTTAAAATTCTGTTCACGTGAAACTCACAATAGCTATTAACATAAGTAAAATTCGGAGGAAAAAAATGCAAAAGCCACAATAGCGACAATCAACTATCCCAGTGATTTCAGTCTTCTCGCCGGTACTCCAGAGTTCAAATTGATGTACAGCCCGAATAGTTAGTATTTTAATCATATTTAATTGCCATTGACTACAATTGAGTTTTGGAAATTGAAATGATCAAAGCCTTGAATAAGGGCGACGATTTTAGTCGCCTCCCGATACAAGAGGCAATGACAACAGTCTTCGACTACATCATTCATGATTCTTTCGGGTACTTTTACACGAATTAATTTCGACAGCTTGTTGGCAAGGGAGGTGAAGCTTTTCCTATGTCTCACCTCTCTTGCAAATAAGACGGAAAAGATTACTGTAGAAATTAGTTCGTGTAAAAGTGCTCTTCGTAGTAGAATTGTAATAGAAAATCTGCTGGGAATTGCCAAGGCCGTCAAAATTATTGTCACTGAATACGAATGAAATGGAAATTTGTTATCTTTTCCCACTAGAAGTTATTATTGCGTTATAGCATTATTTCATAGTCCGTATAGCTAGAGAGTTTGCTACAAATGCATTCTGTAATAGGACTGATTAGTTACTTATGCAATTCTAACTGTCATTTTTCTCCTTCATTGCTAGGCGCTACAGTTTAGGGTGGACATAGGCCTCAACCAATAAGCCAAACAAGACCGACCTTTTGTAAGGTGCCTCCAGTTGCGTACACCAAGTTGCTTGAGGTCCTTTTTCCACTTTTGTGCGCTATCTCGACCGAGGACGTCGTATTTTCAACATAACCGGCGTTACAACCTGATCCGTTCCAGGTCTCCTTAGCAACTTTCTCCAAATATTCCTATCACGAGTCGACGCTATCCAGCATTGCCCCACAAGGCTTCGGGCTTTCTGCTCTACATCATTTCTCAAGCATAAGAATTTTCGTTGGTCAAATCGAAACAGATTATTTTTGGCAGTAGGAAATATGCGACGTGTTATTGTGACTTTCATTTAAAAATGTCCTTGTGAAATATAAACGTCATTACGTTCTGGCACCCCCGGAAGGACCATGCCCCTGTACAGTAGCAGCTTAGTGGTTGTGGTTAGATCTCTGGATTTGAAAAGCCTTGACTGACTACAGTAGGCTCTGTTGAATTTAAGCAACCAACGGCATATATCTTTCTGCACTATCACAGAATCTATTTGTACGAATCGAAGATACGATACGAAAAAAATACTAATGAATCATACAATCCGAACGGAGTCACAAACTCGAGATAAGACACGAAAACCGATTCGAAATTCGAAAGAAATTCTGATAAATACTAAACTGAATAAAAAGCCGATGACAGTAACTTGTAGTGGAGAAGGATAATAAATTTCTATTTCATTCGGATACCAACTTCCACGAACTTCGAAATTCATAGCAAATTTTTCATTACGATTCTACTACTGTGACTGTGAATGCTATGATCGATATTTTGGAGTTCGTAACGCATTTTCGATTGAATTCGTGATAGGGGTGATTACCGGCTGCTATTCACCCAAGGTCTTGGAAGGATCGTACTACTTAAAATGCATGCCCTGCTACCTTGATCGTTTTACCAACTGTACTTCTCGCAGACACGGCCATGTACTATGTCTTTTCATGACTAATGTGCAGCCCCTTCGACGTGGCCGAAGGATTCGTGTACAGCTTTCTCATTTCTTCCGAAGTCGATGTCGTCTGCTTAAGCCAATATCTAGCTGAACCTGGTGATGATGGTCCCCCTAGTTGGTGTGCCAGAGACATGGATTGCCTTCTCCAACGCCAGGTTGAAGAGAAGGCAAGCTAGTCGATCATAGATGTTGATTGATCTGTATAGCAGTCTGCTTATTTTAACTTGGCCGGTTACATTGATCATATTCAACCTACCTACATACCCATATTAATCTATTCGGGATGCCGAATTCTCCAACACCCTGGCTATGCTGGGTTAGGTTAGGTTAGGTTATAGAGGCTGACTGCTAAAGGCAGACACACTTAGGCCAGAGTAGGCCCATTGTCATACCACGCGAATTGACTTCTCCTAACACTTGAACCAGTTGTGTGGCGCTGTTTAGCTCATTTCGGCCGCTAAAGTAGTAGGCCGCTAGGTGTATGAACCTACGACTACCCAGAGCACTACAGGAGCAGAATAGGTGATTTCTTCCTCCTCCTACTCATCCTGCGAGCATGAGTGCCAATTGCACAGTATCCGGTTATGACTCCTATGAGCGTCCTTAATGAGTGCTTACTGAGTCTAAGTAATGGCCAGATTTTTTTTGTATTAAGGCAGATGGTTCCTTCTAGCCATTTGTCATTAGTTAGGCTTGCTACCCTAGGCGGTTTTAAAGCCTCTAAACAGTTTATTTCCATCACCTGCCAGTTGTTGATTTGCCTCAGATGAAACCACACTGGTAATTTCCAAAGATGGTTTTAGCGTATGCGACTTTCCGTTCTTGAAGGATGTAGGGGAGTACCCCATAGGCTGTACTAAGCGACTTTCTACGTTGCGTTGTCCCAATGTCACGGATTCGGAGGCGTTATTTTAGAACACAACCACCTGATACAGACAGAAATAAGTGTTTAACGTGATCACCTGCCGTTGAGCTTATATCACGAAGACATTTCATCTTTGGACCACTTCACGACGCTGGACCAGACGCCTTCAGTAGGAATCTCAAGTTCCAAATTTAGAAATAACCTTATGGACCTATTTCTCCATCTTGGTAGAGTGTCGAGGTCTCTACTACTTTTTGGGTCGTAGCACCCGGTTGTTATCTGCAACTCCACATAGACTTGAATCAATACCTTTCACGTCGGAGAGTCGCAAATGCCAATTGCCTTAATAGGCAAGATTAACTTCCAGATATGCAGGATATCTCCACTTCTCCCCGCGACTTTGGGTTTTAAACCACAGCCACCACGATGCATCCACTTGGAGGCCAACCGTAAGCGATCAGGATGAGACCGGGCGGAAGCCTGATCTCCCGTGGCACTAGACTAAAGCCTCTGGTCAAGCTACCAGTAGGATGCCATAACATCCCGGGACTGGCCGCCATTGTTATAAAGCCAAGACTTATTGTGCAGTACCTATAATAAGATAAGGCACTTACCGTTTATTCCTTTGTTTGCGAGCTTGAAACCATCATTTTGACAAGCAACGAAGTAGGTTATTTCCTAAACCATAAGCTTTTAGCTCAGGATTTTAGTCGCTTTTTACGACATTTATGCCTTACCTCGGGTATATTCTTCGACCCTTAACCGAAGGGGGAACCACCTGATACAGTCAAATATTCAATAATTGTTCACATTTAACAGTGCTTGTACGAACGTTAAAAAAGTATTGTAAAACAAGTTGCACATACTTTGCGGGTAGCCCAAGAACCTATAAAAATTTTGCAACTACTACCAATTTTTTTTTCAAGTCAATTGGTCTAACTCCCAATACACATCACATCAATTTCGTAGAATCTTCGAAAATCGTTACCCACCCAATTCATTCAAATTCCCCCATCAAACCGCATATCAACCCTGTGTTCTTCGTCAAGTTTCGCCATTTTACGCACACGCATACATGCTGCCGGGTCTGTCGTGTTCATGCTTTTGCTTCTCTACAATGTTCATCGGCCGTTCCTCCAAAGTAGAATCACTAAAGAATCCCTTCGTTCAATTTTTCTCTTCGTGACAAAGGCGACTTTTAATTCGGGCGATTGAAAGAAAGTTTTCATTTTCAGTAAAAAGAACAAACTAAAAAAACCCAAGTAATGTCCCATCAAAAATTATTCAATTGTCCATAACAAAACCAATTAGAGGTGTGATTAAAAGAAAATTTTGAAAAAATAAACCCCGACCGAGAATATATCGAACGTGAGTGTGTAAATCCATAGAAATTCTTTCGACCAAGTCGCCGCCGTCCGCTCCTTGTCGAAAATATGAAAGAAAACGGTCCTCGAATTATTGACCGGATCCCCCTTCCTGGCACGATCAATCCGCAATCTGGCGAGATTGTCTCACACAAGGGCTAGGGGTTGCGCACCTCGCCTCACTAGACCCTAGGCCCTCCTGTTCATATCCAAAACAAAAAAAAATTGTGTAATTTTTGTGTGGTTCTGTCTGTTCTGTGCGAAAAAAAACCCAACCATTGCATTCGTTTTCCACATTTGCTAATTCGCCCAATCGAAGAAAAAAAATCGTACCGGAAAAAAGCAAAAAGCAATAAAAAACGACGAGAGAAAAAAGAAATAAAAGGAAAGGCAACGAAAAAAGTTGCACGAAGAAAATTGATTGATTTTCTCTGCAGGAAAGAATTTATTTTTTTTTCCTACTTAGTCCTTCTTCTGTAGTAGTTGTGCGCCTCGGTACGTGGTGTGGTGTGGTGTGTACTGTGCGTGTGTATAGTGTAATGCGAGAGAGTCCAGAGTTTCGTCAAGTTGAGTTTTTCTGATTGCCTCGGGCCTGAGGGCGACGGTCCCATGAATTGCGAATGAAAAAGCAGGATGGCGCCAGCCTCAGACGTTTGTTTTACTTTTTTGTGTTTTTATTTCTTGTCGAATTCAAATAGGAGTTGCCCGTCTCCCTCTCGCGCGCGGTGAAGTGTTCCTGCATTTTGTGTAATAAATGACAATATAATATAGTTCTTTTTTTCTTCGGTTTTTCTCTCATGGAAATGAAAAGAAAATAATTGAAATTATAATTTATATTATCATGTGATTGGATGAGGAATTGGATCCGAAGGAAATTCGTAAATTAACATGTTTGCTTTGGTTTCGGTTGGCAGTGATGAGTGTGCTGAAAAGATGAAATCTGGAGTTTACTATCGATTTGTGTTTTGTACCGTCGACGAGGGAACGAGGGAGTGAAGTGTCATGACGGAGCGAGTCGTATACTACATCTATTTTCCTTGCTTTACCCAAGAAGTTTTGTGCTGTTTTAATGTTTCCATTTATCCATTTTTTTCTTCCTTCTGATGGATATGATCAATGGAGAATTTGTTGATGTGTGCACACATGCTTCTGGGGCTGGGATTGGGTGCAATGCGGCTTTAATTAATTTTAATTATGGTCTTGAGTCGTTTCATTGTAGACGGCCGAGCGAGATGAGCAGCGCGCGAGAGAGAAAGACATCCACGTTAATTGGGTGTTTTCAAAACAACTCGAAAAGTTTACGATGTGGAAAAAATTAAAGTACATACATGAGTATGGATGTGTTTTTATATAACCATTGCCCCGTCAAATGGGGGTGTAAAAAACAGAAAAAAAAAACTGAATGACTTTATGGAAAATCCAATTCCACTAGAGTCGGCAGAGCGCTTAGAGATTAACTTCTCGACACATCGTGATGTTGTTTATTTGTTCACACCCTGTAATTTTGATTTAACAAACAAAGCCAAACAAAGCCAAACGAGATTGTGGTTCAAAATGCTAATTAGTGCCGAGAGGACAATTGCATTTTTTGGCTCGTGGAATTATAGCTGATGACTCATGTCGGGTGGTCAGAATGCCTAAATCAATATGTTTTATGTGTGTTTTAACACTCAGATGATCTAATGTGGAGCGGTATGGAAATCGTACTTTGTAACTGGCTGCGAACAAAGGGAGTCCTCTTGAATTTTTGAACACTTTTTTAGTGTGGATTTGACATGCAATGTCTGCCACTTGCGTTCAAAAAGTGAACTAGGGTGACCGCCCCTTTGTTGTATCACACGAATTAAAGGATCATTGTGGCTTTGTTGTGTTCCATGAAGAAGTAGTTCTAGTGACATGCGAGAGCCCTCACCACAGAAAAAAAAAGTTCCCTTTAAAAAACGAGTCACGCTGTCCTTTGAGAGATGAGATTAGGTGAAATCGGCTTCTGCAGAAACTGCACAGACGAAGAAGAGATAAGAAGTTTACCACAGCTCCTTTGGATACTGGGTTCTCGCTTCCTCTACTTCTCTAGTGATTTAAGAGGGAAAACTAGGGCTGTATTGTGCACCACCAGAGGTTGACAGATCACATCGTCGTGATCGAAGTGGCAGGACTGTGCCCGTCTCATGCCACTGGAACCTATCTACCTACATTGTATGAGAGGGCTCCAGACCATTTTATCATGGTGACCAACGCTCTTTCGGAATCATTTAAAAAATGCATATGTAGATAGGAATATTTACTCGGATGTAATGAAGTCAGTAGCTCTCTAATAACGCGCCAATTCAAAACGACATAGCTCCCGATAAACGTCCCCAATACTGTGTTGGGACTTAGTTCTTAACAGGGACGATGGCCTCTTCAAGGAGTCGATGAACGTATGCACGCACGTTAGCTCAAAATAAGCTCCTTTTCTACGCATACACCGCCAGTCCTTCCATGACGTTTCGAAACCTTTTTGAAGCCATTCGTCTAGCTCCATAAACTTGATATTTCAAGTGATACCGAAATAAATATCAATTCATTTGTGTCCTTACTTCAAATCAACTGGAATTATTATTTTTGGATTGCCGTAATAAAACGACAGCGCAAGCACAATCAAATAAAAGCACGCAGTGATGGGGAATAATCACTCACCATTGGAACATTTCCATTGTGAATCGATACATTTGTGTCGTCATTCGATTTAATGACATGTCCCTTTAATTCAAGCAAAACAAAAGATTTATGAACATGAAGGAGTGAACATGCACTGAGAACTGACAATGTGGTTCCAGATTCGGATTGTTTGAAATGGAGGTCATACAATCTTAATTGGAAGTCGGTCAGGTTCAACGAATTTCGGCTTTGGTTGTCAAAAGCGTTTCGATGTAATAGAGTGGGATGCCCCTAATTTTGTTTGTACTATTTTGGCATTCTGTTTAATTTTCCATACAAAAACCATCCTCTATATTTGACATCCCGTGAAAATTCGACTGTAGAGGAGGAGTCCACTGTATATATATATATTTTGTTCATCATCGTCCTGTCGAAGAAGGGCTTATAAACTCCCCAAGAAGTGGTACAAATGCAACGAATAAAAAATGTAGACCTTTCGCTTTTCATTGTAACCCCACTTTATGCTACAATGTAGCACGTGGTCCAGTATTGCAAACAAGAAAATTACGCACACAACTGACGACTTCCGTTTGAAATGCGCGTTTTTAGCAAGTTTTCACAGCTTCATTTGCTCCCGTAAATACAGCTATCGCCATACAAATAGTACAAATTGACTACGTATGAGTCAATATTATAAATATCGAATCTATAAGGGAAACAAATTAGGGAATATGCCATTTCGTCTGGACACGTAATTAGCACAAATACATTTTCCTGTAAATAATTAATAAAAAACTGAATAAAATGGTTCAGTATATCTTTCGATTTGGAAATTATATTTTCAGTAATCCTGGACCAGAATTACAGCCCACATATCGCCTTTCCATACTCTCAACCAACCTACTCTTCCAAATGGAGTACAAAGCTTCTTTTATACCATCTCGTAGCTTTGGGTCATTGTGCATGTAATTTTTTGGTCTAATATTTAATCCAATATTGCGCACTTTAGCTGAGTGCTTTGGCTCATTGTCACGTATGAAGATGCAGTTTACTGGCATTGACTTGAATGTATAGGGCTCAATTGTTGTCTTCAGTAGTTCTAATAACAGGAGGTTGGCCATTTAGCTATTAATCCTTTCAATATGTCCAAATCCATGTCAGAATGTTCACATCCATTCCAAATCTGTGCCTAGATCATGGCGCTACCTTAATACTTTTCCAAGTTTCCAGGTCCTTCTCTTGTTGAGTTCTGGCAAATATTAAATGCTTTTTTTTTATATTTTTTGCTTAGAAAGCAGTGGTTTCGTCTTGGAGTTGCGGCCAAGTAGGTCATTTTCACAAAGTTCTTATGTATCGACCTGTTTTATGTTGACGTTTAAGCCAAATTCTTGTAGGATTTCATTGCATATCCCGCGAGGTGATCCCTTTTGCTTTTTCGTAGAATGCTTCTATTTATCAGAGCAGTTGATTTTCTTAGCGGTGACCCGTGGCGTTGTGGGTATGTTCGTCGACCCCTACCTGGACGCCGTAGGCTCGATTCCTGGTCTGAGCCACAAAAAAAAAAATTGCCGAGTCACTAAAAATGCTTCAAGAGTATTTCTGTCTAGGACACGCTTCTCAAACTTGTCCGTTCAGAGTCGGCATAAAACTTTAGGTCCTTTTACCACGTTTAGAAACTAGACCCTGGCAATCTACGGGCTATAGCGGCACCCATATTAATATTAGAGTTAATTTTCTTGGCCATGCACGTCGATTTCTGTTGCGGCCTGATTGCGTCGGCTCTTTTATAAGTTTTAGCGTAGTAGTAGCGTTGTAAACCATGAACTACGTCAATGTTTCCTCTATGTCAACTGTTTTTTTTTTCTTGCAGTCGTGATGTAGAGCGCCTTGATTTTCGAACTTCTATTTTCAACAGGAAATGCTCATCCCAAACGAATGAACAATTTAATGTAAAAACACATGTACATTGTTTTAAGAGATATCATGATTTGTACTATTTTTGTGTCCAGACGCAAAGGTCACTTCACAAAATGAAGTAACATAACTGACATGTGAACTCATTCATAACGGTAAAATTTCAGTCATGGCTATAAGTTGGGATAGGCTTTTGATGCCGCGGCTATGATTTGCTTTACAAGTTTGCAATTGCTTTTGATTTCTCCGTGAAGTGTGAATCTTAACTTTTACTCCCCGTCGTCATCTTTCAAAAATCGATGTACCAAAAGAGATTTCAAATTAATTGCATGACGATAGAATATCAGTAGAAGAATAAGAACCCTTGTCCCCGTTCGATATAGCTCCACATCTCGCATATTCGCCTCCCCCATTGAGTAATCATCCACTCTTTTGTTCGCAATGAAAGCATCCAGCCCATGTACTCTCCTTTTTCCATTTAATAACCACCACACACACACACACCCGTCTTCCACTCTAGTGAGTTTCCTTAAACGATTCTTAAAAATATCCCCACGTCACATGGCTCCTTAAGTCTCTGCACACTCAGCGCTTTGGTTTTCTTCCTCTCTCCGGCGTACTCGTAAAATATTCATGACTTCACTTGTGTTCCACACATCATTAAAATTTCGCTACGTATATCGTGGAGCACAGTTTAGATATCTTCCTAAAAAAAAAATAAAACTTTTAGGTAACCCTATTGCAACAGGTTTGAGTTGAACTTGACTGCGAACAAAAACCGCTTTTGAATAAATTCAATTAATTTGCATAATTATCATAGTTATCGTCTCGAACGCCACGGTAACAAAGACAGTGCTAAAATCCATCGGTTATAGGCGCTGTAAACGTCGCACTGTTGTGCGGACAAACTACGCAAAAATTACACAATTTACACTTGAAATACCTCTTGAAAGAAATCTACTACAGTCTAGTGTCAATTTCAGGATAGTTTAGAGTGCTCTTCAGATTCACACAAAAATAAAAACAAAATCTGGATTCGAGAAAAAATTCAACAACAAATTACAAAACACAAGAGAGATACCAAATACAATTGCATTCGTTCAATATTGTATCTGTGAGTGGTCTAGTGAATATTCTATGTTCTATGTGTTCCGAAATCGCCTTTTCCTTTAAGTGCTGAAATTGTTTGCTACGACGGTGTATGATAAATAGAAAACAATTTTAAAAATTAGTGTGTCATCAGAGTTGCCGCCTTCGTCACCAGAACCGCCCCAACCACCACCGACAAATTCATCATCATCATCATCATTATTGGTAGCGGAAAATTGTACAAGAACAGCATCATCATCGATACCATTGCAACTAGAATTCGTGGCATCATCAATCGATCAAAGATCTTATCAGGAATCCTTGCAAATGGGAACTAATTCGGGAGCAACAACTGGCATCAATAACAAACCGGGAACAGGGACCGGTGGTGGCGTTGTTGTTGGCGGTGGCACGGGTGACGATGGCAATGGGGGTGGCGGCCAAAATAACCAACAAACAACGCCGCAGTACACGATACCAGGCATACTGCATTTCATAGAGCATGAGTGGGCACGCTTCGAGCTGGAGAGATCGCAATGGGATGTGGATAGAGCTGAACTACAGGTGAGTTTGCTGTGTACACACACACAATATTTGTTTAACGTCTTTTTTCTTACCATGATAATGCACAGGGTTTGCGTGCAGACCCATAAATAAACACAAAATCAGTCACTCGCTCCGTCTATCCATCTCGGGTGCTGCTGTATAGTTCTATCTCAGTCCGTTTGCACAGCTCATTATGGTGTGGTGATATTAATATTTATTGTGGCGATTTTCTGGTCGAACTTGTTTAGCTGCTGGCAAGTGTTTGTGAGGACAAGTTTGCATCCCACATGTAATCTTGTTTGTTTTTTTTTTCATTTCTGAGAGAAGTTGCATTTGCAAGAGATACGCTCTTTCACTTGGCGTGAGTGTCTGCCGGCAAATAGAAATTCGCTATTGCACGGACATGAGGAACACGTTTTGTTTGAGTGCGCCTGAGGGAGACGGAGGTCTAATGACATTTCGTAGATATCATTCAAAATGAGTGAGATCGGAAAGTTAAGGTCACAACGCTCCGCTGGCTGATATCTTTTTGTGATTAGACGGGGGAATGACGTGATAATGTGTTGAACGGTAGAGATATGGTTGACGACGGGTTCTAGGCGAGCGGGGAGAACCCACGGCGCACTTATCAATCGGATATAAGCCGGCGATTATTGCTTTAATGAATTTTCTGTTTGGAATTGAATTAATAAAAATTCAAGGGATTTTATGATTTCGTGCGGAGAATTTTCGAAACAGCGTAAATATTATTGGAGATATGAGGGATTGCTGACTTTGTGGTAATTTATATTTGTACTTAGACAATAGGTCAGGTTCGCAATGGCATGTAATGCTCTTGGATTGTGCTGACACGCGGATTGACAGGAATTCAGCTAGATCTATTGCTTTAGCGAAGGAGACAGGTTTTAAGTATCCGTCCCTCAGATGGCATAAATCATCGCAGGACTGCTTGGAGGTCGAATGGAGTGCAAAGTGCCACTAGGATGCATACGTCATGGCAGTCCAAGTACGGAAGGATCCTACATACTAGCTTGCGCGTAGATGTTTCTTACCTAGCTTGACAGTCTTTGCTTTATCGGACTGTCGCTCGTAATTTTGGACGTTAACTTTAACAGCTCTACTTTAATAATTGTGTCTGCAGGTCCGTGTCTCCGATTCCAATTCGGTCTATTACCAATGAATTCCTCTCAGCACCGAAATTGCGGCTGTTGCCCAGTGGCCGACATATGCTTCAGAAAATAGTCGAAAGCCTGCCCTTCTTTTTGATTTTTGGAATAAAGTAGGAACCACTCAAAGACGTTAGACCTAGGGTTGCAATATTTATCAAATTTGACCACGTCCTTGGTCACATCGTTCTGTTCTTCCTTCGGCTGGACGGCGCAGTTGGGTGAGTACCTGCTCTTGCTTATAGCGCTCCCAGGTTCGAATCCCAGTGAAACTAAATTTACTATGCATTTTTCTGGTTTTCAAATCTGGTGCTGTCACCATTGCGAGTGGGTATCACAATGTACCAACAATCAATTTTCTGGCAGCTTCATAACCTAACTCTCACTCAGTATTCTTGCTACTTAAATCGAACTTTCCTCGACGCATGCAGGGTCAGAGCCTGAGCAATAGGTGCCTTCCATCGCTGACGGTCCTACGCACGGTGCTTACAGTCATCAAGACCAAGTTGTCTTATGTCCGCAATGGGTTGGTCTATGAAACGGACGCTGCGTTTACCTCTCCTCCTCGAACTGAGAAACTCAGATTTAAAGACCCTATAAGCTGGAGCGTTGGGGTAATGCACTCGATGTGGCCGAGTCAGTAGAAAAACTCCTTCACCACCTCTAAATCGTGCTGTTTAGGTAAATGGCTAAGTTGATTGATTAAGTCCCTGTTCATGGCTATAGGGGTCTTTGTAGTTGTCGATCGTGATATTTCGTTCTAGCTGGTGCGTGACGTTTCATGGTTGACAGCATACAGGACAGCCTTTAGAACAATGATTGATTTATTAACTTGTGTCTTCCCGAATAAAGCAATGATCAGTCGATTATCAAGATGCACATTCCTCTCCTGAGTTTTTTAAAAATCCTTAATCGTCCTTAACGTCCTTAATTTGAATTCTAGTGACATGTTGCCTAACCAGAGAAAATATTCGAAACCCTGATTTAAGGAGACCTGTGGTATGGCGGTAATTAACGCCATGTGTAATTCTAAATAATAAAATTGCTAAATTTACACAGACGCTCCCCTGACAGACGACGGAGTAGGAAGTAGCCTATTCTTTTAACATCTGAATCTTATCAAATAACCTCATCTACCTAATCACTGCGTTGTCTTCAAACCGGAAATAATGGCGATCAGCGAAGCCTGGTCCTGGCTGACACTTTCTCTTGGGCCTACACAGAACTAGTCTCTAATGATTTCTGCTGAAGCTGAAAGATTAGCTCTAGATTAAGAGCACGAACATGTGCGACGCCATCCCTGGAGCTGCCCTGCACTTGCCTTGACTAGGTTGTTCCCAAGGGATTGATGCCAAACGAGTTGTTCTCTGAAGAAAAAAATGCAAGCTTTTACATACAGGCTTTAGGAAAGGCAATTCAGTTATCCACATAATCTCGCCAGTAAACATTTCATTGCTTCCAGCAGCATGATCAAGAGAAGTTGTGATGAAATCTTGACTCAAGCCAACTGAAGGAAATAATCCGATAAACCAGTCTTAGTGGAATAACAGTCACCAATTAGTTGATGACTGCCGCATGGCTTTACGTGAGAAGGTTAATTATACGGACGGATATTACGCACAATCTTATAGGCTGAAATGCACTGCTGTGAACAGAGGCTTTGTGGTAGAATCAGTTGTTAAGATCGATAAACAAGCTCCTCTCATTTAAAAACTTGTCTATGAGCTCATCGTTTCAGAGTTTGAATTTTAAGAATAAGGCAGTGAAGCACTGTTCAGAGAGCACCGATGGAAGGTCAAACATTTTTCAAAACGTCAAATAATTGCGCATCACATTGCAACCACAATGATGCTAAATAGGCGATGCTTTGTTAAATGACTTTTATGTATCATGATCATGACATTTGCCGATGCTCTGTTTGCTTTTGATTGCGCAGTAGGCCTGTTCACAATGTGTTCTGTTGAGTTTCTATTTGTGCTGGTGATTTTGCTTGCGCTTACCGAACATAGTAGCCTTGTTCCTTCGTCAACTTTGTTCCTATGGGAGTAAACGACTTACACATCGTATACGACGCACAGAAATAGAGAAGTACCTCAAACAACTATTCTGCTCTTGGTCTCTCTAGCTGTAGTCTTGTTGGTTGACACATCCACTCCATACCATAACGACACAAAAGAAAGAAGAAAATTTGCCAGGTTTTTTCCCCCCAGTAAACACAATAAAAAGAAAAACCATGAAAAGCTTCTCAAAACGACTCACTCCAAATCAGCGACAAAGAAGAAAATGATTTACACCCGAAACTTCAGGTCCAGAGGCAGATGACAGAGTGTATTATTAGTATTTATTGCAGCAGCGTGAACTCGTACTTTTATGTGGTCATTACTTTCTCAGAAATACATTACCCTCGTGTGGACGCGTGAAAGTGTTAAGAAAACTCAGGAAAATGCAATCACATCCGTCATTGTGACAAATTTATGTCTCTTTTTTGTTGCTTGAGTTGTTTACTTTGAGAGAAGAATTATTGTGGAAGCGCGTAACTCAACATGGTTTAGTGGACATCGTCACAGTTCCTAGTTAACGCACATTTATGTTGCGTGGGTGTGAAAATAAAAGTGACATCTGAAGCGAGGGAAAAAAGTAAAACGCAATAAAAACAAATTCCCTGTCAATGACTACCGGTCGAAGTTTTAGCGAAGTTTTCGTCCACTTAATGGCCATATTGAGACCTATAAATTTGAAGGAGGTCGGAAACAGGCTCCTTGTCAAGGCTGCAAGGGTCACCCCTGGAAGGAATATTGGCGTCGAAAAAAGGGCTACGATTATTATCTCTTCTGGCGGAGTTAAGCTCTCATCCAAACAGAGCCTTCAGTCAAACTGTGCGTTAATAAATGATGTTACAGACACATTCCAATATTTACTGCTGAGATACAATTAGGTTATGCTCATGACTTAATTAGCTGAACTCCTAATTCGTGTTTGTATAAACCCTTAAGGTCATTGAAAGACACGTTTGGTTGTCAATGCCCTGGGCATCAAATCTTGCGTGGGAAGTTTTCTCACATAGTACGAAATGGCACTCTTTAAGTTTGTTTCTATATCCACGGTTTTCAGGACAACATTTAAGTATACCACTGCATAATACTGATGTCAGCTGCTGTTGATAATCTTTGAGACTAGAGAATGTAGCATAAGTACATACATTGCAGCTTCAAAACCATCGATTCGTATTGTGCTTGCTATTGGAAATCGACTAAGGTACACTTTTTCATTTACTCGTGCCGTGAAAGTTGCACGTGACGGGAATTAAATACACAGAAAAAGCGAAACAACCAACCAGATCGACAGAATTTACACATTTTTTACACTTTGAATCCCAAAATTTGTCAAGGTCTCAAGGCCGTGTGTTCAAAAGACATCACAACTTAAAATGTCAGAATAGGGTGATGCATGAACTTCCGTAAAGCCTTGCATCTTGATGAAAGTCGTCAGTTGAGATAAAAACTCTCAATTTGGAAGAAAATAGCGCCAAAATCGGGTGTCGCTTCAAGCAGTTTACTGAGCATCTTACGTTAAGTTGTTTAATGAGCAGTTAGATAGCCTGTGGTTATACGAATCTGAATCCTTGTGAGTTTGGGGAGTTGTTCCGTTCTATTAAGAAAACTAGTTGGTAGGAACATTTTGGCCCAGTAGTGTTTGGCCATGCCCGTGAGCCAGTTATTTATATATGTAACTCTTAGCGGTTGTAGGAGGTAAGCCGCAGAATGGTCGTAGCGTCATTAATGATGATGTGGAACCATTTTTGATTTTTCCGCAGTCTTGGTATCCAAAAGACGTAGACGTAACTTAGGTACAAAGTAACATCGAATAAACTAGTGTATCACTAAAGGGGTCGCGGGAGTGAAGCACTAACTATTGATCGCCAGGCCACTCGATCCTCGGCCATCAACTCCAACTCATCAGGATTTAAGCCTGGATTTAGGCCCACAAAGCCCACTTCGTCTGGGTCTACCAAGAAGTCCCCTTCCTGATGGAGTCGTATTTAAGGCACGCCTCGGAAGACGTGATGATGGAGACATTCGTGCCAAGTTTCCAAACCATCGAAACAAAGCTCTTTCCGTTCGGAAAAATTGCTCGCCTTTGAGTGCCTGGCGTACTGCCGTGTTTCTCACACTATCCCGGTGAGTAACCCCTACGAAGAAGTACGAAGAAATCTCATCTTGGCAGCTTGTATTCGCGATGTGTGTTGTGTAAAATCAGTTTTTGAACCGCAAATCCATATCAGCTCGCTACTACGTTCTCGCTTTTTTTTCCACTCCCACTGCTCACTTTCTGTTCTAATAAAGAGTTTGAATACTACGCAGCATCAGAGTATGACATCTCCGCTGCACGTTTAGTTAGCTTTTAATCGCATAGAATAAAAAATGCTCACCCAAATGGTCATGTTGCACGATAAGATTTCGAGTTGTGGTGGGGTTTTGCTTAATTTGTGATAAGCTGTCTTTTATTGCACCAGTTATGATTTCGTCGCAAGTCGGTGTCATACAGTGCTCTTCGAATAACTGCATTTAATGGTACTGGCTTTTCTTAAAGCCGGGTAAAATAACTAAGCGGACAAGGGGTTAGGGGAATATTGTGGAAATGGGTCAAGCCTTAACTTTGACTACTGTGTAACGCAAAACGAAACTATTGGCAACAAGGAAGTAGAAAAAGGAAAAACGAAGGCGACCGGGCATTCTGACAGTGACGTTTAATAAGGATAAACGTTTATTTTAATGTGAAATATTTTTCGAATTTTAAAACTGTATATTGGCTCACTCTAACCTGTGGACAAGCATCTGCTCGTTCTTTGTGATTCCCTATCTTTTTCCTGGAAGGGGCACCGTGACTGTTGCATTGTTGCGTTTGGATTGGAATACTACATGATCGAGGCGGTTTAGGCCAACAAGAAGTTTGTCAATACCAATCGACCAAGTGATATTTGACTCCAAAGACGGCCCCACAATAGACCTGACTTTCACACTGTGTACAACAGATCATTAAAAAAGACACAATGAAGAGGCTAAAAAAAAGTTGAAACAAATCCGCCGACGATACACACATTCACTCGTTATTTTCAACATGCAATTGCACCAGTCTTCCATTGGCACGTGTGGCTGTGAATAATTACACTTCATTTCCATCCTCCTCGTCATTACATAAAAACAATTAAGTTAATATATCAGTAAAATTTGGAAACGAATCTTAATTATGTGAGCAAATGATAAAGTCAAGCGTGTCCGAAATGGGTAATAACCGCAGAGGCAGAAACCTTGTAGGAAGGCAAAATTCATAAAAGACACTATAATTTATATGTTAATTACGTAAGCGCGTTTCCTCTTCGGAGGGTAATTCAAAGTAATGTCGTCACATTTACTTGACCGACCTCCTATCAGAAAATGGAGTTAAATCTTGGTGGTTACAAGTGTGGAACGATGTACGGTATTGCATCGGGTAACTCGTAAAAGTGGTTATAACTTATGAAAGTTATTAAGTCAAATTCCCAAAACAGGGCGCTCGTGTGTGTAAAAGTTGTGACAAGTCAATGAAATTGTCCTTTGTTGTTTGAAGAAACAGCCATAGATAAGTGAATGTCAATCGTCAGTCAGTACCGAAGTACCTGCAAAATGTTGGAGAAAGTTAAACAAATTGTCAACATCAACTGCAACTTACATGCGTAGTGAGTGGTTCATTTCGGTCCCAATTAAGTGAGAAAATTGAATGAAACTTGACGAAATTGAGTGACAGGGTACCATTTACTTGTATTTCATATCTTAACTTATTTTTTTTGGGTCTGCGAACATCGCCCGACAGTATTGAGACTTAAGTGTGACAGAAAAAGTGACATCTAAATGGTGACAGCTACAATCATCATGCGCAGTTTCTCACAAGCAAGCGCTTGGCTTAAAAGAACAATAACAAACCTTTCTACTGATCCGATTTACACTCTTCAAGTAATTTACTCAGAAGACTTTCCCTGCAACAGAGCGATCCCCCAGCTATCTTCTTGACGAATAGGAGAACAAATTCGCGTCAACATAAGCCCGTTAAGATCAACAGTATTCTATTTGCAAAATTAATGTCCGGTCACGCCTTGAGCTAAAAAACCGCATCAAATGGATACCTTGACGTTAATGTTGTTGATTTATCTGGGCGGTCTTTCCAGACTCATCATCAGACGACAAATAGAGTGCTCGGTTAGTCAATTATGTTGACCGTAAATAATTCGCAGCGCACGTTTGGGAGAGAGATCGTGTTACGAATGATCATGAATTTAAATTTCTGCACGTTTTTTTTTTGTTAAAGCAAATATTTACTGGAAGATAGTTCGCAAACACACTTCTAAGCACTGTCATAAAAAGTTTGACGTGTCACTGCGTTGCCAGTGTTGCCAAAAGGTCTACTGGTTGAAGTGTGTGAAAATAACTGACATATTCACCTTAAAACTACCGAATTGGAAAAGTGCGGTTTAATCTCTGGAGAGTCTGATAAAAGAAAACATAACTTGATGTGTAACCAATCTCCCATACAGTCTAAATCATTCCAGACATGTTTATACAGAAAAAGGAAATTGATCCCAAAAAGAAATGATTCCCCAATCAACCCACATCAAAATATTCCACATTTTTTTTTCGTCTCTTGGAGGAAATCCTCATAGTCACCCGTGCTGACACTTTGTATAAACACAAATCCATATCGTAGACAACACGCTTTGCGTCAAATCACTCGCCCACCGCGTTCAAACTGAGCAGTGACATCCACTCAAGGTAACTGACCCGTCAATTCCCATCGCACACCAGCACACCACTGACATTTGAGATAGGCGCAGCTTTGTAGTTCGGACATCCAACGCCAGACAGTTCCAACAAAAGGAGGTCCATCCGTCATTAAGAAACCATGTTTCGTATGTTTTCGTCGTCGTACAAATTTGTACACACTTATGGAGCTATGCCCCTTATTTCTGTTTATGGGTGGGACGTCATTTTTGCGCCATCGGGAGCGCAAATGTGTCTTACATCCTCAATGGTGGTCTTTCGAATAATTTCAAAGGAAATTCTAAAGAATTTCACGAAAGTATTCATTCTCTCAGTTCTATTCTTCTCTCGGCCTCCTCTCCGATGACGCATGCCCTCCTAAATGAGAGCCAATTGTGGGTTTTTTCTTCTTCTTCTTCTATCGATTGTTGGTCTATTTTCTGTTCTTTCTTTTTCAAATTATGTAAATTTCTATTCACTTCCTCATCGGATGGTGTGGCAGTGGCAGCATACGGCACACAGAAATAACGGCAAAAAAGGCAAACGGTGAGAAATGAAGAAGTGGAAAGAAACCGACACCTTGCCGCCGCTCGTCACCCGCTGCCCGGGAAGGTAAACAACTTTTTGATGGAAGATAGATAGAGTGAGAGTGCGGGAGGGGGTGTTGCGCCTGGGTGTGGGCGTTTGGTTTTGCACTGCTGGCTTTGTGGTGCTTCCTTCTTTGTCGCTGCTCATTTGCGTAAAGCGAAGCAGTGTGGGCCACGTACCTGTAGTCAATAATGCCCTGGTGAAGGTCAAGGATTATTTGCGCCTTGGAGGCTTTTTAATGGATTTTTGATTGGATATTCCAAAGTCTGTTTCTGATCCTTTAAACTGATATTTTTGTGCATAAATTTCGATTGATAAATGGGACTTTACAACGAAGCACTATTCATTGTGGGTGGATGGTTAAATGACGTGAGCGAGGAAGTCGGGCATTGAATCGTTAACTTCATGTTTGTTTTAGCTAAAGGAATGCACACGAATCTGGGGGAAGATGTACACAGAGTCTACAGGAAGTAGTTATGTTACAAAATGAGTTTGTATTGCATTCTAAGCTTATTACCGTCAACTGCTTGTAGGTGGGAAATGGACCTAAAATGATAAGCCTTACAGTGAGTTGGGTTTAATTAGTTCCAATTGCAAAGGCACGATCCTCAGCCAGCTGATCCTTGGAATTAGGAAGAGGCTTTTTGGCTGAGGCCCGGGTTCACTCCGGACTGTATCGCCATGAGAAGAAAAAGCAGTTGCCGATTTGGTTGAAGTCCTTCTCTACTTGTAAGCGCCACATTAGTCTAATATTTTTTTCAATCTACGTTCGGTGCAATTGATTTCTGTGATGATGTGATTGCTTACTATTTACAACAGCGGCGGCGTTAAATAAAAGAAAAACATTTGTGACCTTTTGTATAGGGTGAGTGCATTTGATCCCTGGGTGGGGAGATGATCCGAAATTGGTTATTTCAGTGAACCTAACAGCACCATGAACAGTTTTGACATCCAGGGCTAACTTGGTCAGCGACATTCTTCAAGGACATTCTCTTAACTTAACCAACATACAGTTGTGCTCAAAATAATAGACACACTAACAACAAGAAATACCACAGTACATTCAGAAAACGGTCAAGCAAGATTGACTAAAATCTATTCATTCATTTGTACATGGGTCACTTGTTGTGAAGTGATATTTTAAATGAATGGCATCACCGATCAACATCTTTATAGTTCGTTTACACTGTAATTCCATTCCCAATATATCGCCTAGTTTCAACATGTCATTTCGAAATGTTGGATTTACGTGAAATGGGTGCTGTGTAAACGCACTGTTGTCTTCAAATCTTAGATGAAGTGATCTAGCTAACAATGTTGAATTGGAGATACTTTTTAAATAGGCTATCAAACAATAAAGGGACACGACAATTGATAAGAGGACGGTCAATTGATCTCAGGAGACTGACTCCTAGTCTCAATATAAAGGGAATTTGTGGTGGGATAAAAGACCCTCTGGCCAATTTCCGACAGACATTTATGGTACGAAAAGCAAAAAATAACACTCACTGGTTACTAATATTTTCTGGACTCTATGCAAAGTCGGCGTTTAGCAACTTTAAGCCTTCTGTTAATAAGTAAGTTTCGCCACACATATTCGATTGACACTAGAGGTGGTTGTAAAATAAAATTTGTTTGATTCACTCAGATTCTTCAATCAATTGTCTACAATTGTCAGACACTGACAAGGTCAGAATGTTGAACACAGAATAAGATTGCAAATATAAGCTGCTGAAACCATATATCTTCGTGCCGTTTGTATGAGTTACTCGCCGGGATAGGATGAGAAACACGGCAGTTAGCAAGGAACTCAATGCAAAGCAACTACTTCTTCGAACGGAAAGAGGTGTGCTTTTATGGTTTGGACACGTGATACGAATGTCCCCATCATCGCGTCTTCTAAGGCGTGCCTTAAATGCGTCTCCTTCAGACAAGGTGTTTGGTTGTGACTGCACATAAACCCTGATGAGTTCATGGCGGAGGATCGAGTTGCCTGTGTGCTGTATCTCCGAGACTCCTTTAGTGGATCATGCGGACCAGAAAAATATGATGATGATGATAAAGGTTTTCGAAAATATGGTTGGCATAGGGCGTCCAGAACGTTGTCGCATGCCATACAAATAATTCAGTTACTACATGAGACATTTTCTGGACGTGCACACTTTCCTTTCGGTAATGGACTTCTAGTGTGACCTGTCTTCGTCGAATTGTCGATTTTTTATGGCTTTATTTAGACTCAAAGGTTTACGTCAATAAATCCACAAGGAGAATTACTGTACAGGAGAAACTAAATGATGCATCACCGAAATTCAGCCACGTTCATGCAGAATTATCATGCAAAATTTCGACAAAAGGAGTGCGTATGAGCCAACAAAACCGTGGAAGCCATTTGGACGATGTGCTATGTAAATAACCCCTTTCTATGTACCTTGGTATTCACTTAAAACCATATCAATCTAAAGAGTCTAAAGTGCTTGTTTCTACTTCATGCAAATCCTGTGTTTCAAAAAATATAATGAGTAACTGATATCATTCTACAATGATTGGCGCCTCTCAGAATGTGGTAGCACATGGTAACAATAAAACTTCAAAACGCCGTTCTCCTTCGGAAGAAGCCGTAACACCATAATAGTTGCCCACGCCTTTATTTATGAGAATAAATTATAAGCGCCAGTGGGTGAAGTTGATGAGTGATGACCGTCATTTATGTGTTGACGAACTTTGTTCGCATGCAAAGATGAGCAAGATGTCAAGATTTAGCTCAGACTAGTTACTGTCTCACAAAAAATGAATGAATCGCACAAGCCCACATTAATAGTAGCTTCGTTAGATGTGAGCAAAGTTCAGTATCTCCCCAAACATCGCTTGCTTTAACTACAAAAGAGAGAGTGTGTAAGTAGACTGGAATGCCAGCCTCCCCACTACATTTTGCATATTGAATTCTGTTATCTTTCGGGGCGGCGATCAATCAATCGACGATGACTTTTTAACAATTCATAACATTGAATTCGTTATCGGCTCCGATGGCTTAAGCTGGAGCTCGCCTGCGCTCAGTCGACTCTGGTGATGTCTTTGCAAGCTTTTTATGCAAAACTTTGCTTTGAAAATCTGATCACGTAAATCAGTCATCACGGAGTCGGTTTACGTCTATGGTCAAGCGATGATAGGGCGTTTAAAACGCAAACAACGGATGAACACGATCGATCGGAGGAATGATGTGTGCTGGGTCACATTCCTAGCGTCGTCGTCGTGTGTGAGTGGGTCTAATGGTGTTTGCAAAATCTGAATACGAGAAATATAGAAATAAATTAGGGATGAAGGAGTCTGAATGAACGAACAGTCCCAACAATCAGTCATGGAGTTTCTGTACCACGTAATCGATAATTTTGAGGAATATGATGAAATAAAGGCTTTCGTTGTGCAAGCGTTTGTTTCAGTCGGCTTTGATCCAATTGGTCTTTCGTGAAAGATGAGAACTTCTGGAAATATCGAATTTGTACCACATGGGCCGTAAACATTGTCGTTCAAGCGCGTTGTTGGCGACGCACATATCCACAACACAACGGTCCGTCAGAATGTCGCCTATAGGCAACCAAAGTACTGATCGCAAACTAAATCTTTGTTTATTTTGGATGTAGCAGGTCAAACATACAATGTTGCCTATAGACAACATCGGGCATGAAAGGGTTAATGGATCATACCCAAGAATTCAACCAAAGCTGGTCTAAGAACAATCCATCAGCCAACTCATCATACGTTTCAAAATGTTCAAGAAATTAAAGTTGGCTCCCTATCTTGAAAAGAGAGAGAATTATAGTAAGGATCTTCTGGAATGATTACGTCCTTCCGTGTAGCCAGAAGTGACTCTTGTGTGTTAAAGAACACGAGTTATTTTAGACTTACGGCTTAATAGCTGTGTGCTTTTCTCAAATCATAGTTTATTTTGACACTGACAGCAGTTTGAAGCTACTTGAAATACCGTTTGCATGTTCGTGAGGCTTGTATGTTCAAGAAAAACAACCCCGTCTTAGCAATGTATTCATAATCACCACAGAGGAGAATGTAGCTGTTGTAGCTGTAGAGAGTGTGTGGCTTCGAAAATGAGGCGGGGACACCGTTTCGGCCAACGGTGGGCTTTACAGAGCTATGTTAACTAAAATTGAAGACTTGAACGACCTCTGGTTCATAAAGCTTGGCGTGACATGCCGCAATTGACTTTGTCCGCCTCAAAATCCCAAATCCTGTTATGGCCGTATCGGCGTTGCGATCTGCACCTTTGGACTTTTTTTTTATGTGGGGGAACCGTGAAGGACCGATGTTATGCCAACAATTCGAAGACGGTTCAAGCACTTATATCATCAAAGCTATCCGTGAACTACAACCCGAAACCATGAACAAGGGCGACAGAATACGCTACTGCGATGCCAGACTAGATCTTGTTCTTACTAATAAAGCCATAATGCATGGAAACATTTTAATGTTGTTCACCCTGTATTTGAGGGAAATTTACATTTGATCCGTAGCAGTTTGGGAACAAGAGGAAAATGTTACGATTGTCCTCCTCATCACTTTCTCGCTCAAAATGAGTACAGCAAGTCTACGAATGCTGTCACCTCATCCTGCCCCTACCAAGCTGCTAATCGCTTAATATTTATAGCAATTTGTCTTAATTTACGCAATTAATCACTTTCACAAGTTTGCAAGCTTGCTCTCATTGCCGATTTTTGTGCTTATTTGTTGGCTCATCAATTTTGTTTTCACCGGAAGTTTTTGAGGTTAGAATTCAGTACGAAAAAGAGTCGTATATCATTTTATGACAGGAGGATATCAGTCATTGTTTGTGCTATTCACAAAAGTCTTTTGTGAGTGACCATTATTTACATTGGTTGTATGGAGTTTGCTGCGGCTTGACAGGGATGTTAAACATCGCGAAGGCATTGCCAGCTAAGCATATAAGTGTCAGAGACCGAAACTTGAAAACTTAATGAACGCAACTGCTAAATGTCACCAAAAAAGTGCATCTTTTCAGAGGAAATACGCCAGAAGTTGTTTTCGTAACTAAATCAAATTCATGTCTGACTGAAAGTTGTTTTTTACGTTTAAAGTGTTACTCAAAAAAAAAACGCCAGTCAACAGTTTAAACCTAAACCTTGTTCTGTACAAAACTAAGGCCACTGTCAAATGTAATTGCATTTGTTTACAAATGAAGGAACTTTTCGCAAGGATATCCCATTAATTTACATATAACAAGCAAGTAATGACGGTCCGGTACAACAGTCCATTTTCCCCTCCTCTTAACATTCGCCATTCTAATTTGTAAAATTCAGAAAAAATTAACAAGAACCCCATTTGTTCCGTCGTCTGATAAATTGCATTCTCCACCTTTAAGAGCACCATACACATAAGAAAATTACCGCTGTGCAGCTACCATTTAAAAGAACATGCACTTAATTCCACGAACAACAAATCCAGTAGCATTTTGCTCAAAGTACGAGTATAATCATCCCATTACCATGGTTCTTCTTTTTTCCTACTCTATATGAATGATAATGGGTGGCATAATGAGAATGCACAACATCAAACGCGATCTCCTAAGTTGGCCACCCACTGGCCTAATTAAGTGCAAACAGCAGCTCTTACTCAATCAGAAAATGCTTCCCGTTCGCATTCGTTTAAGGTGGATAGAAGAGGGAGTGGAGGCGGCACCGCGAATATAGTCCACACTGTGTATGCGATTGCGCAACACCCTTGCTTGCCCATAAAAGATGGAACCTCTCCTCTATGCCAGCAGATGGAGAGAAGACGGCGAGTGGTTGCAAGTTCCAGTGCAAGTGCAAGTACGTGCCTTCACGCTATTGTTTTTTTTTCCTGCTGCTGGTGCTCCCCCCATTGTTTGATTGCGCTCATTGCGCGTTGCTCGTCGCCCGTCTTCCGTCATTCTACTTTAGAATTCATATATTTTTATGTGATATTTTTTGTTTCAATAAATTACCCATGCAACTCCCACTTTTCTCTCATCGGCATCGGTTATCGTTTTAGTTTAAATGCAAATTATTTTGAATGGCTTATATTCTGCTGTTATTGTCGTCGTTGTCGTTGTCGTCTGGCACAGCCTCGACGCACTTGTCGTCTCCGCGGAATGCTCTTTGTTTTTGCCGTTTGACGCCGCTGATTCTCGGGTTCTTTTGCATATTTTCGTGTTAATTCCCTTGACCGATTAAAACCCGGTCCATTATACATACATTCATTTTATTGCATAATAATTTACTGTGAAATTGAAATGAATCACAACAATGTTGTCTGCGGAGAAGAAAGGAAAACATTATTTTTCTTTCTCTTCCTTTTCAGTTGACTGATGATTTATGTTTTTATTTGTTGTTCATTTTATTTTTTTCGCGTATTTACTGAAACGTACATTTTGCGCACATGGCGGTGGGCAGCCAGCGTGGACATTTAATTATACACGTTCACAGTGAATTGATGATGGCCAATGGGTGGATATTGAATAGAAAATCGCCATCAGTGCGCGGAGTTAATGCGCCGGACAATGGCGTGAAAAGTAGCCTTGTTGCCGCTATTGCATCATCTAGGTGGCGTCTGTATTCGAACAACTGCTATTATGTTCACCCTTTTGTTGGGAAAAAGAAAAAAAAGTCTTTGTGAACCATTCAGAAGCGGAAACTGTGTGACTTGTTTCGGATTTTTGATTGGAACATTAAAAATGTTTCATTTCCTTTTTAATGTCTTAGGCTCTTAGTTTGTTTTTTGCACTTAATTTTATTGACCACTTTTAAAGCATGTTTGCTTCCTTCACTGTGACGCGCATCATCCAATTTGTTCTCAATGGATAAGACAACTCTAGACGCGATCTTAATTTGCAAGCATGACTAGTCATTGACGAGCAGGCAACGATGTGAAGTGTTAATTTGAAGCGGAAGCTTTTTGATTGCATCCAACAAAGCAAACAAACAACAACTGGATCTGATCGTTACAAGGTCCATGGCTTTAGGTTTAAGTCAACAGCTCTAGGTTGATTTTATCGAAATGAACCATGTTATTCAGCGAAACATTGATAAAATTGTAAGCTGAGTTCTTTTTATGTAGAAATTGAATTGAATTTGAATTAAATTTCCGTCTTTAAAAAACAAAAACGAAAGTAAGATTTTATTGCTTAAGATAAGAAAACAATTTAGTTCAAGTTAGTTCAAGTTAGGAAGGATAACGCATAATTAAAAAAACGATACCAATTCTATTGAAAAGTTTGAACTGGGTAGCAGTGCGTTGTTAAGGGTGATTCTGCACCCAACATTTATAATAATTTGGTAAACCAAACTAACCTTAAAACAACTGAGAACTGTCAAATTAATCTGTTATAGAAAACAATGTTGCCAATCTGTAGTTATAAATCTGCCGTAAACAAACCCTTTACAACATTGTCAACTTTTGCGAATGCTTTTTTTTTAGAGGCGCTTTAAGTCCGGGGTGTACCTGGACCAACAAGTCTCTCCAAGATTTTTCGGGCCGGAGCTGAGTTGTCTATACGCTCTACATGGTCCAGCCACCGCCGGCGTTGGATCCGTAGACTCCTGGCTCATGTCGCTGTACGGTACTGATGTTATTTGTACAATTAACTCTGGAACCGAGGTTGATTAAGTTCTTGACGACTTCGAATTTATAGCTGCCCATTGTGACAATCTGTCCAACACGTCGATATTGTTTGACTTCGTTGACAGCCAGACCCATTTTAGCAACTTCCGTCTCAAAGAAATGTCTCATTGACGACACGCTAAATTCTGCCAATCACGTCAATGTTATTAACGCCGTACGCCGTTGTACGGACTTTTGGAAGATCTTCTCTAGGACGATGTTGAAGAAATCGCATGACACCGCGTTGGCTTGTCTAAAACCTCACGAGTGAGTTCGTTCCAGACCTTGATGGTGCAGCGAGAGTTCTCGAATTTGGAAGGCATTTCAAAACTAGACATGGCGTTGTATAGCTCGTCTCTATGCACGCTGTCATTTGCGGCCTTGAAATCGACGTCGGTTTGCCCTTCTTGTGTCTTTTCCAGGATATGCCGTTGTTTGTAAATGTGGTCTCTAGGAGGCTTTCCCGCCCTGAATCCACATTTATACGGAGCTATTAGATTGTAAATGAACGGCCTCAGGTCGGTACACAAAACGGCAGAAAAGAATAAGATATGCGATGTTGAGGAGACTTGGCGTAGCTAAAGTCGTCTCTTTTCTTGTAGATTTTGGGCTATTTCGCGGGTGAATTCTGGCGGCATTTTTTCTTACAATTTTGGTGATTAGAAGAAATGTTCCAAGCACAGACTTCACTTCTCCTGCGCATCTTTTGCCTAAAGGTCTAAAAACATGGAATCCGTTACGTCATGTCAAAAAATTCCATTGCCGTAAATGCTTCCGCAGCATATCCCAAACTTTAACAAAATCGTACCTTCTGCGTTTACTCTTGTATTTGTCTTTAAAATCGATGAGAAGGTGTTGCGTATCGATTTGAAACTCGCTAGTCTTTTCCAGAATTTGTCTTACTGTGAAGATTTGGTCAATAGTCCATTGGCCAGATGGATGAGGTTAGTCAACTTTTAACTTTTTCATGCAGTTCAGTCCCCATGTGCCCACCATTACTCGCATATGGCGTGTGGGATTGCACCGAACGACTTCATTTGGCACGTCTTTGCAATCGGGCAAATACGATTTTTGTTGATTACAAACGCGACGGATTCTATTGGCCGGAGCTTAAAATTTGGAAAGAGCATGATTAAGAACCAAATGGGTACACATTTTTTTAATTTACTTATATCTGTATTTAGATACATTGGATCGTTTCTTTCGTTCCCCACTATATAGACTGATACGTAGTTTATCTCATTAATTGATATGATCAAGGCGAAATATTGCGTCCGTTTAAGTTATATTTCTGTAAATTGTCTTCAAGGTTATCGGAGATTTTATCGCTTTTGTCAGTAGTTTAAAAATAACTAAAGAGAGGGGAAATATATTGACTAAATTTTTTTGTGGAATGGAAGAACAAATTTGAGTCGCTGATTTAAATACTTCTTCAGAATAATATATTATATTTATATAACTATTCTTTATTCTAGAATTAAATTTACTGCTGCACATAGCAATCTTAAGTCAACTTTATTGAGTTCTAGAGTTTCTTTGGGATTGTAGTTTTAGTGCGAACTTTCGATACCCTCCTGGCTGTTCCAATATTGGATCATCCAATAGCGTAGGCGATTTTGTTCCGTTTTATTGAATTCATTAAGAGGTGAGAGTCCAATGAAGGGTATCTGAGCACCCTTGTTGGCTTATACGTCAGCCTTTTCATTTCCTTCATGGTCATCGTGTCCTGGTACTGATATTAACTAGAGTTTGTGATCACTCAACATTCTTCAAATGGATGCATAGGTTAGGTTAGGTTAGGTAGTAGTGGCTGACTGCTGCAGAGCAGTCACACTTAGGCCAGAGTGAGCCCATTGTGATACCACCCGGATTGACTTCTCCTAACGCTGGAACCAGTTGGTGCTGCTAATGAACCGATTTAGTTGGCCAACGCTTCCACTTTTTAGCTCGCTACGGCCGCTGAAGTAGTAGGCTCCTAGGTGCACGAACCGACGATTGGCAAGAGTACTGCAGGAGCAGAGAAGGTGATGAGTATTTTCTTCCTCCTCTTCATCCATGCAGCTTCTACAAAAATCATTGTACGGGGCACCCATCCAGCGAGCATGAGTGCCAATTACACAGTGCCCGGTTATGACTCCTATGAGGGTCCTTAATGGGGGCTTGCTGAGTCCAAGTAAACTGAGTGACCTTGAGTTATGCATATAGACACTGGTCAGTTTTGTCGGTCATTTCACATTTACATTCAGCTGAAAAATCCGAAGGAAATTCCTGCAGTCCCGAAATAAAACTCATCCCCGATTTCTTGGAATGCCAGCCTAACACGTAATACAAAATAAAACGTAATACAAAAAATGCTGCTGAAATAATAGCGTGTTTGGTACCTTTGGAAGGTTGAATACCATCGGAAATGCTGCATTAAACGTCCTTCGACCGTACTTATTCGAGACACCCAGAAATTCAAATAGCTCATTCTGTCGTCATCTGCTGTCCACCCTTTGTTGTGTATGGATCCCGTTTGGGCAATTGCTCTCGAAGTTTGCAAGAATTTTCACATTATTTATGGATATGCATGCATATGTGAGAGGTAGGATGTGAGTACTGAGCACACGTGTTTTCTTAAATATGGCCTGTTCGGATACGCAAATTAAGCAAAGTATGTCATTCGGAAATGCATATAGGACAAACCAAATAATTCAAAATCGAAGTAGCGCATATATATCGAAAGTATGCTTTGCAATTCTATGATTTTAATTATATGCTCTTGCTTTGTAAATCCATACGTATCTCTGTTGCTGATTATCCTTCTTAAATATGTTCATCGCTTCTTTTTGTGGTCTTTATATTAGTTGTTGTTGCGACTTCTGCTTGCCCCACCAGCTCTGCTGTTCCTCAATTCCAATCTGAATAAGATGGAATATAAAACATTAAAATTCATGAATAAGCCCCATAGGACTCACAGTCAATTTGAATGATTTTAAATCTCTGGGGAAATTGAAGGATCTCATGGTGATGCATTCTTTCTTTCCAAATTGTTGGTATTAGTGAGTTCCGAATGTACGTTATCCTTCTTACCCCTACTGACTTACCGTCGTCATCTAATTATTAACGTTTAATTTACGTCAGCTCATCACCACCCATAATCCTTTTGATTTGGAGTTCTCACCGCTTTGGAACTGCTTTCGTGCTTTTTTAATACATCCATTAACAGTGTATTATTTTTAGTTGATAAATGAAATAATTTTTTGAGGTTAGCTTAATACGTTGGTCAGTACCAGTGGGATGGAGTAATTCAAATGGTTCAGAAAGAAAGTTTTCTCAGAGCTAGGGATCAACAACAGCAACAAAGGTGTGGTTTTTAAAAGTCCCATGTCGCAGTTGGTTGAGTGCCTGTCCTTGGTTATAGGGCGTCGCAGGTTCGAATTCCAGTGCAAGCAAGGGTAAATATGCTCTGGTTTTCAAATCTGGTTCAGTCACCATTTGGCGTTGGGATCAAATTACAGGCACTGTTTATCACAAGGGCAGCCCAAAACCCCTAACCTAACCTAAAAGAATACCCTGTGCTTGGGTCCTTGTCAAATCACCATACTTGCCGCCAGCTTCTCTATTCTCTCCATTAATTGGTTCTTTTCGTGATTCTAAGCATTTGTTGAACACACACTAAACAGTGTTCCCCTTGAACTCCATGTTAAAAGTAGTGGTTAGTCACAGTCACTGGACAGTGTGTACAACCAGCCCTCTCCAAGATCAGTCTGACTGTCAATAGTGAACGCAACCCATTGCAGATGTTCGCCGTATGTTCCACTCAAAGGGGGAAAAACTTCATGTGTTCAGAGCCATTTCCCCCAAAAACTAATTTAGGAGTGTCAGTTTTTATCAGACCCATAAATTGAGATTCATATGCACACACACACCCCGACGACCAGGGATGAACCATCGTCACATTCCACAATGTGCTCTTCACTCCCTTGCACAAGTTTATTAATAAGTTTTTGTCCAACTTTTATTACTCTCCGCACACAAGTTAATTTATTAATCATTCTTTTCACAAACTCCCCGACGTGGATTCGCATGGCGAACGAAAAACCAAAATCGAAATTACGTTTTAATCATATGGAGAAGGGAATACGAAATGTTTGCGCTCTCGCGACGACGGATGGTACTCGTAAGTCAGAAGGAGGCTGTCACGAAGAAATTCCAACAGTCCTCTCGTCACCGCCGCCCTACCTCGTAGCTAGCTTCTTTTTCGATCGATAACCAACCGCAAGCACACACCACTTACCTTTCGGTTCAGTGAACCCGCCACGCATAATAATTGAGTGAATATGATGGTTAGACTAAAAAATAAGTAAAACAAAAACTTTCTATTCGAGTTAAATAGTGCATGACCGCTAATGTATTTTTTTTCCTTCCCGTGAAGTATGGAATACATTCGAGCTGAAGATAGCGGATACGGATAGACATTAGACACACGCACACACATTTCTGGTGCACAAGTCTCGACAGTGGCACGCAGTTTAGCATAATTGCAATGTTTTGTATTGTGGAAAATGAGAAATGTTATCGGGGGCCACCTCACTGTTTTCTCGTTCGTAGAAAGCAATAAAACCGAACAAAGATTAAGAGTGCGCGTTCATATATGCGGGCAAGCAATTAAAGACAATCGGGTGGCGGTGGTATGCAATCGGAGATTGACGAAACTAGATGAAGACATGTCCGCTGATAATGGCTCGAGGAGGAGAGGGCAAGTAAAAGTAAAACCGAAAACCGAAAACCAAGAAACGAAAGCGTTAGCTCTTCAGCGCCAGCACGAGTTTTATTTTATTTGATGATTCAAGTGCTTACTTGTGATTTGGTTTTAGCTACGTAAACAATACCAAAAATACAATTATATCCTAGAGGGGGAACTCAAATCCCAATCCGTATTTGTGAACAAAGTGAAATTGGATTTTGTGCTCGGCATTGAGCATCCCACTTGTGAGTGCAGGACGGAGGCTTCATATCGCCGGAGTGTGCTGCTCAAAGATTCGGCCGAGATCGAAAGCTATTTGAGGTACGTGACGCGAATGCTTCATCGGGACATCTAATGAAGTGAGATGGGGTTGTGTTGTTTTGTGTTCGAATTCATCGTAACATGGTAGATTTAATTTTGTAATTTAAAGTTGATTAATTTTATCGGTGAGCTATCGGCGCTACGTGAACTGATTCTAAACTATCGAGGTGAGAACTTTAAATTAATTAAGTGTGGCTGTGGATTGTTCCCCCTGGTGAGGAAGAGAAAAGTGTTTTTTTTTTTGCATTATTATTCGTCTGCTTTCGGTTGGGGCTTGGAATCTCGGGATCTGTTGCTCTTGCTCTTGCTCTTTATGTGGATTGGAAGAACTATTATTTAAATACCTTCATATCTACTATATTTGCTTATATTTGGGGGAGGAAGTGCGAGTCGAATTATTATCCTCAAATATAATAAATCAGCAAGATTTAGTCCCTCTCTAAAATACTGTCATTTGGCAGTTCCGAAAGTAAATTCAAATTAAAAACTTTTTCGATTTAGACAAGATTAAATTATTTCAACGTGTTTCTTATTTATTTTGTCATTGTGAATGGATTCTATAAAATATCCTCCACGGGACTTTTTTGCCAAACTTGATTCTGACAGGGTGAATTTCGAATTTTTGATGTCTTTTCGAAACGTCAACAGTCAAGAGGGTGCGAATTGTGTGCACAAGCACATGCCAAGTGAGCAGAAATCAAAAATACACTATTTTGAGGTCAGTTCACATATGTAACAAAAACGAAGAGAATCTCGTTTGCTAAAAAGTTAAAACGGATCTTCGATCTGAGAGGAATTTAACCATTTTTTTTTTTTTGAATATGAAACAACGACGACATCAGGCAAAAAGTCACACCATAGAGTGACGGTTGCGATGGTGTTTTGTCATGTGGGTTGTCGCTTCTCAACATTTCGATCCGTTAACGTGGGATCAGGTAATTACTTAAGAAAAAGAAATGGGTATCTGGAGGCTGATGTTTTCAAGATACCAAAGCTTATGTGTTTCACACGTCCTATTGTTTTGTTAGGTTGGAGTTACTGTGTACTGGTTAGCAACGCCGTCAGACGGTTAGATAGAACGTCTTCGTAAACGTCAGCCTAACAAAGATCTGCATTAGTTGTGTTCATAATTTTAAAATCATATCGAACTATCGCAGACCGACCGTCATATGATTTGTTCGTAAACGTCCACAATACGTACAATAAAAGTAGGCGTCTTGCAGATTGCGCAGCCAAAATAAAAAAAGCTGCAAGAAAGCAGGCACATATGATTTGCGAAAAATGTGGTTATTTCGGTGGAAATCCATTTACTTTGTTTTTTTTTTGTTTTCCATAAATTATCAAACTTTTCTCTTCTGTTCTCAATATTTCTTTCACAAGAAAACTGAAAACAATTCTTTTCACTGCCACGACAATTATGAATATAAAAGTATAAAATGACTGCAGCCTGCCTGCCGACTGCGTATAGACATTCGTTCTGTAGACACAAAAGCAGGCACAGGATCGGATTTTAACAGATGACTGCTTCAATTAGCTTCAATTATGGAGTGAATTGAACTTTCAAAGCCAAATGCAACACATGATGTAATGAGCCGTAAGACGTAATGCTTCAACGCTCACTAAAGCGCCTATAGTTTTAGTAGACCGTCCATTTCCATGAACTTACGACATCTGCAAGAGAACCACTTACTTCTAAATTGACTAGTACCTTCAGATTGACAATTATGTCGACCATAGCTTCCTCATTATTGACGAAGCATCCGTACTACAGAATCGTTAATTTTGTCTAGTAATAATTTGTCGCAAAATGAACCCATTAATCGATTGACAAACGATTTTAATTGACAGACACCCCAAACCATGGTGTGAGTAAAAAACAAGGTGTGCTGAAAAGCTTCTCAACCCCGCCATTTTTTTTTTTTTGTGACGTCACTCAGGGTCTCTTTTTTGTCACTGTGCAAATGTACTGCTCTTACATCACAAATCCACTTCAATTAAATGACGACTGAAAAACCAGAATGGAAACCGGTTAAGATGAAACGATTTTTTAATGGTTGTTATATGGAAAAATGCAACAACGTGCGGTAAAAGCTTGCAGAAACTACATATAGTGAGCAGGAAAATGTTTCTTTTACCAAATTCTCGCGATTACGGAACGCAGGGCCATAAAATAATCAATAGTCCAGCACAGCTTATATTCCATACATCTTGAGTTTAGAGTACGTATTTGAAACATATAAGTCAAAACTAAACCACGAATTGGATGACGCACCTACAGTGTCATTGTATGATTGACACCATAAGCGACAAATCTAAATTCTTAAAGTCGTAAGCCGGGTGTGCCAAGTCAAAATTTCATAGTTATAGGTTCTTTCGAGTCACTGATATACTTCAAAGGGTATTTCTGTTCTAATATTCTCAAACTTCGTCGTTTACTGTTGCTCCCTTCCACTCGCAGCAGAACAGTGGTACGCGAGAAAGAAGTGGTTGCTAGAGACACTAGGCGCAAGTTCTCATCGAATTATAGTGTCAGCCATACTATTCTGAATTTTTATGAAAGTCTTTCTCACTTTTCTTGTTCTTGTTTTATACGACATGCAATCGAACTGATTATGTTACGTAAGCCATATCCTTTCCCAACCATTTCATTGAATTAAGTGGAGATTTGTCGTCATGGGAAATTCGCATTTACTTCATTTCAATGAAGAAATATGTTTGTGATTATGCGTAATTAATAGAAGAAATGAAAGTTAATCTGTGATGAAACTACTTGTTAGTTCAAAGAGACGCAGTTCTAAAGGCAAATCCTCCCGTTAATAAGCATTTATATTTTATATCAAAATGAGAATTAGGTAACATTTTTCTGACATGAAAGGCATACACAAATGTGTAGTCTGTGTTTAGACCCTATTCACCCAATCGTTCAATTGGACATTTATTTTTAGCACTTGTCTCCTCATTTTCACCCAATGTCATCTGTTACAGATTTCTTTTATTCTTCCACATCATCTAAAGATGTAATTTGCTTTAATTCTGTATGTGATTAGAGGGCGGTAGAGGTAACCTTAAGTGTCAGAAGTATGGACACAACACGGTTGGAAGATATCTTTAGGTGGAGAGGCGATACCTGCACACATTGATCTTAAATTCATGTGAATTGTAGTGACTTGGGAGAGTAATAGGCTGCGGAGAACATTCCATACTCCTGTAGTACAACGAAGAGAAAGCCTTTGAACACAACTGCTGGACGGCACAGTAGACCGAACAGATGCCCTATTACATAAGTACCTTGGTTTAATCTTACGTTAGCTGAACCTGGCACAAGGAATAGTGGAGTTTAAACGAGGTCTGTTAAACAAGGCATGAGTGTGCTGGCAATTTTGCTAGTAATCCAACATCTCAACCTTAGAACACTTGGAACACAGCCTTGGCTCCGTAGTGAACTGATAAGTATTATCATCGAAACGAGTATTATGTGTACATTTATGTACAGAAGCAAAAACAATTCACATGAAAATTAATTTCGTGACATAAGTTTTTACATTGATAGGCTTGAGTGCTGGCTATTGAATTCTTTTGAATTCTGTGTGCTAAGAACGAAAATTGACAAAAATGCCTTACTAACCACTGTATATTTTTTGGGGTGGAAATTTCGATATCGTCAAAAGCGTGCCAAACTCTCAGAATCGATTAATAGACGTGAGAAAACTTCGCAATAGGCCTAATAGAGCCGCCGTGGCAGTTGGAAAACGAACAAGAAACTCCACAAAATTTCCTTCAAGCTCCAGCTCAAGCTCAGGCCATCAACATCTGTCTGTAAGAAACTCAATTTTGATATTTTTCCGCAATATTACTCTCATTACGCACGTAGCTTTCTGCTAAACTATTATCTGCGCAAATATGGATTCTGTAAAGGCAATCATAGAGGCGTTATACTCAAGGTTAGGGCACATGTATGAAGCCATTTTAATCTGAAACCAAATGAGACGGGCATCTCCGATAACCGATAACCGATTTCAGCTGTTTGCTTACCGTCCACTTTCGGCTGTATGGTATATAGAAGGATTGGGAACATGAGATGTTTGTTGAGAGCACGTTCTTGATATTTTGAGTAAAGAGCTTTGAACGCAGTTGTTTGACAAACCGAAGTATCTGCGTGTGCCCATTACGATTCTACGTCGGATGTAGACCAGAACGTCGTTTGCCCCGAGATGGACCAACTTCTTTAATATCCCAAAATTGATGCTGTCGATCGTGATATTCTGTCCCAGGTGGTGCCTGATGGATCGTTTTTTCGTCATCGTATTGTCCTCACTGACCTTGCCTTCCTTTTCCTTCAATCGCCGAAAATGCCGAACTAGTTCCTAAGTATTTAAAACAAAGATAACAACTTTAATTTTATATTTTCATCTCATTTCAGGCTCGTATATCAATGCTATTGGGGGAAAGAAAAGGGCTAGAGAGTCTAAAATCCGATTTGATACGAAGAATTAAAATGTTAGAATACGCTCTGCGGCAGGAGCGTGTGAAATTTCATCGTCTCAAATATGGCACCGATCCGCCTCAATTGATGAACGAATTAAAACCGCCAACCGACGAGACGGGAATCGGCAACGAAGTAGCACCCGACTCAGAGGTACCCTACAGTTCGGTCTCAAATACCACATGGCGACAAGGCCGACAAATGCTCCGGCAATACTTGCAAGAGATTGGCTACACAGACAACATCATCGATGTGCGCTCGAATCGTGTTCGTTCGCTTCTAGGACTAAACAACAACTCGGAACAAGAGGAGAACGTAAGTCCCAATGTGAATGGGAACGAGAACAACAAACGGGCATCCGAATCAGAAGGTAGGTCAAAATCGCATTTCCTTCCCCTCATTTAATGTGAAGCTAATTGAGTTAATTTTTGTGACCAAAAAAAGGACGACGAACACCGGCTAAGAAAGCACAACAAATGAACGATGCCATGATGCTGGAGACCGAAGCAGCCGTGATGGCTAACTTTGAATTCTTGGCCCAAACTGAAATGTCCGACGATGACGAAATAAACGATGACCTGGAAATGATGGCTGTCGATAACGATGAATCTGATGTGAAGACAACAAAACGAAACAAAGGCAAGGACATGATAACGACTGAAGGTAAAGCTTGCAAACAAAACTGATCTGTCTCTTAACCCAAAAAAAAAAAGAAAAATTAAAAAAAAGCTATTATAGACTTTGCAAAATTAATAAATTCGCTAAATATGTATTTATTTCGTTTACAAATTGCTAAAAAAAAACAACAAATAATATGATCAAAAACGACACAAAAACCACACATGTATGCAAAAATTTATTCTGCTGTAGCAATGTACTAAAGAAATATCAAATTTTATTAATAATCAGTATTAACACATGACCAAAACACAGAGCGTTTTTTCTTTTGTTTCCTTTTTTGTTTGTCCAACCAAACCTACAAAACAGTAATTGCTTTGCTTTTGTGCTTCTTTTTTCGAACTCAAATAACTTAACATAACACATAAGTACATTCACGCCACATATTCGCTTCAGTCATACATGATATTCTTCCAATCGATTTGTGTTTATATTTTCTTTATTTTTCTCTGTCTCTCTGTTTCTCTCTCGCTCTCGCTCTCTTCCTCTGCTGCTTCCCACTTGCCATTGTGAAATTTGTAATGCTTAATGAATTGAGCCATTTGAGATTGCCGCTGTTGTTGTTGTGTTTTCCTTTAAAGTGCAGTTAAATGTTGTTGTTCTTTTTATCACACCATCGATTTGGATGTATCCATTAAGAAGATAGCAATCTTCGTTGATGAACATTGTAACCCATTTGATTTGATTAACGTCAAACGAAGTTATAAATATGTTATGGCTTTCATATTTGCTAGTTTATGTTGCTACCGTCGAAGGGTCGCTGTGAAGTTTTGCGATACGGCGTTTAATGATTGTTGTGGAAGAGGCTTTTTTGGTTGGCTTATGTTATACGTCAGAGGACACATACAAAGTTTGACATTAAAAAGGCTTCTATCATGGCAACTGTTCCCTTTCGTTCGTCATGACATGTGTATTAACGACGACTTTCATTTATGGTACCGTGAATTTAGAAGATTTTGTAGACACCCACCGATGAGGTTGAAACATGTCTCACTCCTCTTCGATAGAGGAACGTGCTGAAGTTATCCACATCCTTTAAGTATGTGATAAAGGTCATCTCTCGAATTTCACGTTATTCAAACTTGTCCACGATTCCATGCACATCTGCTCTTGTAAGCTCTCTAATTGCTCCTTATAAATTTCGTAAAGTTTTCCGGAAAGCGAAGTACGTGTACCAGCAATTACTCACCGTCCATCCCGACACAAGCTCAAAATCATGTTCAAGAATCTGTGCAATTATAAAGAAAAAAAAAACATATCCTAATTAAACTGACATGTTCTCCCATAAACGGAAGCAAGAGGAACACATTTATTTCCTGCCTTAGTGCATGCGTGGCCAATGCTTGGGTTTTCATAAGCACTCATTTCGTGCGTGTTCTGCCCGTTTTGACCCAAATTAAAGAAGCCACTGTTTTATGGTGAAGTGTTAAGGTATTTTATGAAAGCTATGTATGATCTACTAATTTGTCAGTGACGCACAGTGATGATGTAATGGGTTCATTTTCTCCGTATCCGACGGATGTAATAAAGTCACAGTACACAGCAGTCGATATAATTTGCATATCACGATGGACAGAGCATTTATTAGACTATCCCAACGGCCATTTGCAACTAATTTGTCGAATGACTGTCGTTTAACCATAATGAACTGCTTCTGATTTTTGTCGCCAGGTCCTTTTGCCTTTTTGTAGCATCCTTTCATTTTAATTTTATGTAGAGCTTGCTCGGTTAGTTTTTTTGTATTAAGGGATTAGCTCGACGTTATTAAGCATTACATTACGGCGACCACAAAAACGATTGGCCCTTAGTAACAAACGAATTTCAACTCAAATCTTAAACGAAATTCGTAGAAATAACGTTATTTTGAAAATAAAACACTAATTATTAATGGGAAAGTAAAAACATTTTATTCAAAGTATTGGCCCCTGTTTTCCACACATTTTGACCACCTTTCTGACAATTTGTGAATACCACGCCAATAAAATTGTTCGTCTTTTAAAGCAAACCAATCAGACACCCAATTTTCGACTTCTTCTTAGGAATCGAAGTGCTGCTCAGCCAATGCGTGTCCCATTGATGAAAACAAATGGTAGTCGGAAGGAGCCAAGTCTGGTGAATACGGCGGGTGGGGTAGCTGCTCCCAGCCAAGTGTTTTGATTGTATCCTGAACCGGTTTTGCTTTGTGTGCAGGTGCATTGTCATGGAGCAAAATTACCCTGCGGTGTCTTCTGGCCGATTCTGGTCGTTTCTCGAGCAATGCATGGTTCTAATTGATCATTTATTGTCGGTAGCGATCAGTATTAACGGTTTCACCAGGTTTTAGGAGCTCGTGGTACACCACACCTTTCTGGTCCCACCAAACACACAGCATTGTCTTCTTGCCGAATCGATCTGGTTTTGCAGTCGATGTTGATGGTTGTCCCGGATTAACCCATGATTTTTGCCGTTTAGGATTCTTAAAATAAATCCATTTTTCATCGCCAGTAACAATCCGATGCAAAACCGATTTTCTTACGTGTCTTTGAAGCAAAATTTCACAAGTGTTTTTTTCGGTTTTCCATCTGTCTTTCATTCAATTCATGTGGCACCCATTTTCCACACTTTTGGATCTTACCCATAGCTTTTAAACGGTCAGAAATTGTTTGTTGTGCAACATTTAACATTGCTGCCATTTGCTTTTGATTCAAAGTGTCAAAATCATTATTTCTGAACCGTTGAAACCATCCTTTGCATGTTGCTTCTGATAGAGCATGATCACCATATGCCTCGACAAGCATTCGATGCGACTCTGCAGCACTTTTCTTCAAATGAAAACAAAAAATTAATGCTTTCCGCAAATCATCACTTTTTGGTACAAAATTCGACATTTTGAACACGATGAAAAAACATGATTTTGTCTGTTCAATGACTTGATGTATACTAAATATTTTTCACAGATGTCATAGCAAATAAACAAAAAAATAAGAGCTCGTTCACAACAAATGTTCCCTATCGAGACATTTGTATCTTGACGCTTCATACCGGTATACCTGGTATATGTAGTCGAGCCGCAACTAAATCGACTTTAAAAGTGATAGTTATCAAAGTTTCTATGAACATGATTCACGATTCATGATTCACGAATTTATAATTCGTCAAGCATTAAAAGAAGGCTTGAGGAAACTAATCGCATGGGAGGAATCATACTCGGCTTTAGAAATTGCATTAATGGATGCCAATGCATTTTAAATACAGAATTCTATTCTATTGCCATTACAGTGCTTTGGAATATTGCCAAGACTCGAAATGATTCCCTTACTGAAGATGCATCTCAAATTCGTAATTAATTCAAGCCAATTGCGCTCCATTTTGCGTTTCTAAATTTGTATAGTAAATTAATTAAAGTGGAATTTATTAATAAATTTACCACATTCGAATTTGTCATTTCAAATGAAAAATGAAGTATGCAGTTTGTTGTTCTGCCAAAATCAGATGCTCACAATAGCGTATTGGTAAATTTGAGTCACAATGATAAGCTAAGGAGGATTTCTGTTAAAACTACAAAAACTTAAAAGTGCATTGGCTACATCTAACAATATTCGACTTTAGAAGCGACTATGAATTTCTATTACTAACGGCCATTTCGTTCACACATAAGTCCAATAATCAGAGCTAACGGAATATCTTTGCAATCTATCGCCAAGAAAGACATGAATCGGTGAACTTATTTTTTTATAGTGCACTGCATAGTTTCAGTGCTTTTACATCGGCTGCAAATATCAATTCTCTGCTTGCATTTCATAACAATTTAAATTGTCAGACTTTATTCGCCCCTGTGAAGGAGGCTCCAGCAATATCTAAAAGCTCATAAACGACGTTTGAAACGCTGCGTCACTTGGCAAACCAGACGGTTTTTCGAAAACTCAGTTCATAAATGTATTTCCCCAAAAAGATGGGGCTTAGGACACTTCTGTGGCAACAAGAACCGATATTTGTTTGCACAAAGCATACCTTGCTCTTCTAGAGTTCCCCTCACATGCAGCTCTTATCAGAGTTGTACTAGAGGTTGTGGACTCCTGTTGGGCATAGGCGAAAGAGATTTACGTTAGAGTATACTCTAAACCAGTTTCCTTTAGGAATCTGATGGATGAAAGGTGGTTCTAAAGATTTTAATTCTTCCTCTAATATCAGGTGCTAATGACTCAAAATCTCAGTTCATGTTCAGAAATTTTATTAAATTCTTAACAGAATCTGCAGAGACCTTCTTTTGATACCCCGTAGTTTCCTTAGGTGCTCCCTGAGTCTGAAGTAGCCTGTTATGATACGGAGATTATTCTTGCTCATCTTGATACACGCCTCAAACCCTTTTCGGTTATATTGGCCCAAGAGCTTCTTGGCTTGTCTGTATGGTTCCTTCTTTCTATTGCAATGAATTCTTCTTTGAGGGCATACAGCACATAATAGTTCAAAGCCTGTGAAGGGTTTCTATGCTCCTTTCCTAGCTAGGGAGTCGGCCTAGCTAATCAGCCCTTTGAGTTTCTGTAGAATATCCCAGACAAGGTTGGATTTGATGATGTAGCATTATAGTGCCGAGATTATGGCTATGTCGCAGTTGGTATATTTCTTGTTAAGATTACTTTGTACGTATCTGTATATTTGCAAATGGTGTTCCGCGGAAACCTGGGGTTCCGTAGAAAAAACATAATCGTACCATAGAGTCGCACCAAAATTCATACATAATTTCATCCGCCAACAATATTTCGATCGTTTAATGTTCAGTGCCCGAGACAAATTGAAAACCTATATATCTGCTTGAAAGATACTGGTGCGTTTGGCCATGGACTCGAAATACCCCTGCTTCTGTTCCTTCAACAGTTCTTGATCCATCTATATTGTATACCATTTTACCCATAGTTGTTCAGTCTGTGAATTATGGATTCATTGCTGAGCAGAATGGTGAATTTCTTTTAGAAATTAAATTTCCTAATAACATCATCCTTCGGAATGGCCGAGTGCTAGCCTTTTAACTAATCCATCGAATTGCCTCGATGTAATGCACATGTTTTCTCCTATTCCATCTTTTGCCTGGAACTAGCCTAAAGGCGCTCCCAAAACTAGTGGCTGCGGTAGACATGTACTCATGTACTTGTCAGACTTTGTTTGCCCTTGTGAGAGAAACTCCAATAGTATACAAATACTTACGCGACATTTGAAACGTCACTAAGCCTATGTCCATGCATATTCGCAGGTTATTTTCCCTCGCACATTCGAAGATGACCTGTTTTCCCAATTTATCGCGACTCAGCATGTTTTGTTTTCTACATAAGCGACCAAACATATTCAACATACGCTCCACGAATATATCGTCAGTGAGCGCCTTAAACAAATGCTGACTTCCCAATAAGGTTGTCATTCTAGTGCTTTACACTGACATGTGCATTATTCTGCTCTGAAAATCTGATTGCCCGTCGCCGCTGGTACTACATTTGTCACAAATCGCTACGGTGCGATACGCAGAATAAAAGAACAGAATTGCAAGTGACTGTATTTAATCTCGACCACAATGCTCATGAATGGGCTTTGAGTAAAATAGCAATTTTGGTGCTTTTCATTAATTAACACTGCACCGGTCCACTTATTGTTGATTCGACATATACGGAGTCGTGATGGCCGTACGCACTGCACACCAAATGGTGACAACGAACCAGTTCACTCAGTCTCTAGATGCAGCGAAGTGACCCACTAATTTATTTGGTTTTACTTTTTAATTTATTTCCATTCATTCCATTCATCATCAAACTCACATAATAACCGACATACATTTGATTTCATTTTGATTTGCCGAAGTTTCTTTAGTGCATCGCTTTGACAAGGATACTGTGTGTGCATTGAATTCAATGAACCGTGTGCGAAATTGAAGCGCGCGCCGCCGTCCTTACATTGAAATAATTCGAATTGGCTTCTTATCCTTAAAAGCATTTTTGTTTTTGGTTCCTTTATTGATTCAATTTTTTTGGTTTATATTTCTTTTTTCGGTTCTATTTATGATTTATTATTGTTATTTTGTTTTTCTCTCATTTTTATTTCTAAGATCTTGATGCCGAGGTTGGGGAGCAGATTCTGAATGATATAAATCTATTAACTGAAGGTGCTTACATATATATCAAATAAAACTAAGAATGCCATAAGTATTTTGTAGTTAGATAAGTAAACAAAAAAAAAATTCTAGAAAGATTTCCTCCTCTATTGACCAATAGTGCATGTGAACGAAATACATTCCATAGATATATTACCTACTACATATATGTAGAATGTCCTTTATAGCAAACATTATTTTGTCTGTATTGTCCACTGCCTTATTGTATCTTTATGTGTGTGCTTGATTTCGTTTGAAGGATACTCCAATGCGGACTCAACACGACGCAATCTTATTGCCGGCGATGAAGAAGTCGACGCTTCTTTGGGACTCGGAGAACTGGCACAACTAACCGTTAACAATGAGGCAGAGAGTAACTACGATGTGGCCAATGCGAAAGAGAGCGGCTATCGGAAAACCTGGAACGCCAAATATACACTTCGGTCACATTTCGATGGAGTACGTGCATTAATTTTCCATCCCGAAGAGCCTGTATTGATCACCGCCTCCGAAGATCACACACTTAAGTTATGGAACCTGCAGAAAACTGTGCAAGCCAAAAAATCAGCTAGTCTCGACGTGGAGCCGTTGTACACGTTTCGTGCGCACACCGGACCTGTGCTGTGCCTGGGCATGTCGGCAAACGGTGACACATGCTATTCGGGCGGCCTAGATGGCAAAATTGAATGCTGGAAACTGCCAAGTTCGAATATTGATCCGTATGACTGCTACGATCCACAAGTGCATGCGGCCACTTTGGACGGTCATACAGACGCTGTTTGGGGCTTGACTACACACCAAGGTCACATTGTTTCGTGTTCAGCGGATAGTACGGTGAAACTGTGGTCGCCAAAGGCGAAGGAGCCTCTGCTCAAGACATACGCCTCAGAGGCGGAGGGAATACCGAGTTCAGTGGACTTTGTACGCAATGAAGTCGATCACATTGTGGTCGCTTATCAGAGTGCCCATTGCATCATCTATGACACCGAATCTGGCAAACAGATCATCAAATTGGAGGCTGCCACCGAAATGTCTGGCAATACGGGTAAATTCATAAACAAAGTGGTCAGTCATCCGACGCTACCGATTACAATAACCGCACATGAGGATCGTCACATTCGTTTCTGGGACAACACCAGCGGTACATTGGTGCATTCGATGGTTGCACATTTAGAGCCGGTCACCAGTTTGGCCATTGATTCGCATGGATTGTATTTACTGTCTGGATCGCACGATTGCTCGATACGCCTGTGGAATCTGGACAACAAGACGTGCGTGCAAGAAATAACCGCGCATCGCAAGAAATTCGATGAGAGTATATTTGACGTGGCCTTCCATGCCACGAAACCGTACATAGCGAGTGCCGGGGCGGATGGCCTAGCCAAGGTATTCGTCTAGGAAGCATTTTCTTTTTTTTATAACTATACATATTATATATATAACTATTAATTATACTATAAACTATGTTATGAAACAAAACAAAAACAAAAAAAATGAAAAGAAAATCATCTGAAAACAAAAAGCAAATTAATTAATTATTTTTTAGATTATAAAACAACATCTATATAAAATATACAAAATATAACAAAAAAAATAAGAAAATCATATTAAATTATAAACAAATCAAAGGTAATAATGTAAAAACAAAAAACAAAATAAAACGAATAAAATCCAATAAAATGTGAAGAGGAAGAGCAAGTTAGAGAAAACCGCTAAATTCAAGAAGGACGAATAATTTACTAAATGGTAAACAATACATACATAGTAGTGTCACAGCATTTTGGATTTACACACCACACAAGAGATTGTAGTAGTAGCTATGCTAATGGAAAAAAAAGTAGGAAAAGTAAAGAAACAGAGATAGAGAGAGACAAAGAGCTCGAAGCACTTCATATGCATGTAATTGAAACAACTATTTTATTTTTTACAATTTTGTGGTACTTTTTGTTTGAATATGTTCACAATAAAGGTAAATATGAAAAAAAGAAAACCGAGATTGACGATTGGATTCATACATGGCATTTGGGACTGTCGATTGCTAATAAGGGTACTCTGTAAAAAAAAACGATGCAATAAAGTGTTTTGTGCGAATTGTGTCCGCCCGGAAGAAAGAAAAATTACTAAAGTTACGACCACTGCAATAGTTCGTGATGAAAAGGCTGCCTTTTTTGTTGAAATTCTCTCCCCGTTGTCTACGTTAGCCTTTTTCCTGAAATTCTCTCCCTGTTTTCTAGGTTAGGGTTTGACTATGTCGTTCACTCTGATTTTTGTGAATTTCCTCAACGTCCAGTGATCGTGCCGCGAGTGCGTGAGTATTGAAGAACTACTGGAAATGAGTGCCATCATGCATTTTTTAAATTGTTTCCGAGTGATGGTTAAAGCTCGACTCTCATATGAGCATGTAATACGGGTTGCACAACAGCAGGGGCCTAGCTTCTCGTGGGAGCATACATAGCACTGAACACGACTTACCGCAGCCGATAGTACTGCATTGTATTGATGATACTTCAACAATGAATCGGTGCAAAACTATATCCGACACACTTGACAAAATATTGATCATTGAGTGGGAATGGGAATGTTCTCTCGATCAAATGGGGTGAAACGACCACGCCAACATCCTCTCCCTCTCAATAAACCATTCCTCAAAAAAAACTTCAACAAATTTCGACTAATACGGATAGAGTATGGATAAACTTGCGTTGATTACTCAACATTCTAATAGGGAAGTTCAGGGGGAACAGTGAATATACATCAGCAATATAAAATGTAATTAAAGATGGCATCTGTGATTGGTTCCATTCACATGTCCCAGTGTTCTTATTTCAATATTAACACTTAATACTCGTCGAAAGCCTAGGTTGGAATCGGCTATTGCGATTTGCTACAGTTGGTTGCCGTTTACAACTAGGTAAAACATTTGAAGGATGGAGGAAATTTACCAAAGTTCGGATCACAGCAATAATTCGTGACAAAAAAGAGCATGATTCAAGTGAGGATTTAATAGAAATATGTTTTCCCTGTCTCTCTCCACTAGCTGAACTATCATTCGTCATCACTTCATCATCATTCTATGCTCCTTAACAAGGTCTGATTGTGTGATTTATAATGTGCGCTGTTTGCACAATATTAAGAATGAGTAGAAGCTCCTTTGTACTTGCTCCTATAACTGGCCATTTTATTCAGTCCTTTGATGAGACCGCAACCTTCTAAGTCTGAATTTACTTGTTTTTTTTTTCGTTAAACATTTCAGCCATTCTTTGTTAGACATTCAAGAATTTCATTTTAATTAAGATGACGGTACAACTACTGCTGCACTGTGAGTTTAGTTATTGTTTCCAATCGTTATTTAATAGTTGTTCAATTTATATGGCGTAAAGAAATATGAAGCAAGAAAAGAAACCTTTGTTTTTATTTATTTAAATGAAATATGAAGAGTAAAAAAGTAAAATACACTCGTATCGACAGATTTTTAATGTTTAAGCATTACATACGATATTAAAGAAAGTAACAAAGAAGAAAAAAGAAAACAAAATAGTTTACATGTAAATTTAGGAACAAAAGGAAAGAAAAACAAATAAAAAAAGCATACATATATTTAATGAGAATTTCTGAATGATCTTATATTGCTTACACAATGAAATCATTGAATTTTACTCTATTCTTTTCCACGTTTTGCTGCTTAAAAATAAGAAAAAAAATCAAAAATCTCTGCAAAGTATGTCGCAATAATTGATTTTTAATGTTTTATTTAACGGCAAAAGTTACCACGCTCTAGTTTAACTGAAACCTGTAGCTTTTATGTTCATTCAGTGTATTGATATGATATATCGACTTATCGTTTTTTTTTAAATTATTATACGAAGATGAGGAAGAATAATGAATATGTATATGAGTACAGTAGGATTTATGTTAAAACAAAAAAATGGCAATGAATTAAATGAAATAAAAAGAAAACAAAAAACTGAATGAATATTTATGAATTGACATCAGCCACGTGAGAAGAGTGGATTGTAGTGTTGTTTAATAATGCATAACGTCATTCATTATATAGTATATATAAATAAGTAAAAAATAAACAAGAACTATTAAATCTCCCAATTTTTACAAAGTAATGAACAGAAACATGAATTGATGTTGATGTTGATGAGTAGTAGAAAGGACAGAAAGAAGAAAAAAAAACAAAAAGAAAATCTAGTATATTAAATATCAACATGATATATGAGAATTAATAAACATTTTTAAGTAATAATACTTTAAGCTATAAGGAACTATTACTACAATTATTATTATTATTATTATAAAAACAAGAAACCAACATTATTAAGAAAACCGATTTAAAATAGACAAATCGCTATGATGGATGGCATGATTCAAGTTTATTTTTCTTTGATTTTTATTTTGTTTTTCAATAAGAACTACGATGGAAGAAACAAACAAAATGAATGAAGGAAAAAAAGAACAACAAAAATTATACATATAGATATTTACATAACGTCGTATATATATATTATAATATGTTTTCATTTAGTTCTCTTGTTTCATTAATTCTAATTATTAGATTTTCCTTTTTTGTATTTTTATGTAAATTATAGAAGGAGAAAAAAAACATATTTTATTTCGAAAATTTTACTTGTGTCATGTCTTTTATTTGTTTTCTTTTCTTGGGGTTTTCTATCATTTCTTTTTCAACTTTCAACTTCAGTTCAGTACAGGTTTTGATGAATTGATTTCGATCTTTAAGAAAACCAATGATACCTACAAAATCCTACGATTCTTAAAGTTCTCCTGTATGACTGTGTCGCATACTCCGAGATTTTAATTCACGCGCATTTACCATTGGTATACATTTCTGCAAACTTTAATTGTACTATGCATCTATGGCTATAGACATCGTTATGATTTGTATCAGTTATTCTATGAGCTTGTCTCTTGATGGTATGTATACCACGATAATCTTGATGTACGTGTTTAAGATCACCTTGCAGGGAAATTAAAGACTTGTTCTAACGCAATGAATTTTCTAGAATTGTATTATTGGATGACGGTTGGGTGATTACATATTAGTGCGTTGCGTTGTTTTCTTAACTCCAATGGTAGTTAAGATTTCTGGTTGCTTATGAATTAACTTGGCACCAGATGTGTACTCAAAAATGTGAACGTTAGCTTTAGTTTATCGTATTCCCTTGCAAGACACAACAAAATGAAGCTCGGCTAAGTATCTGGGCACAAGAGGATTGTCGGCAACGACTCCACAGACGAGCTCGCTAGGGGTCAGCTCAGACTCAGTCAGCCCTATCACAGAATCCATTCGTATGATTCGATGTTACGATACGCACTACTAGAAAAGAGTATCACAAAATCCGAACGGTTTTTCGAACTCCGACTTAAATAACTTGTAGAAGAACATACGACTTTCCAGTTCATTCGTATTCAGTGTTAGCAACCTTCACGCAATTTGTAGCAGATTTTCCCTTAAGGTTCTACTACGAATGGATTATGCAGTGAAATGATTTTAAGGGGTTTGTATCCCATTTTCGATTACGATTGAATTTGTGATAGGGGTAATTACCGCGTTCATATGCCCCCACCGTACTGTAATCAACTGGACAGCAGCTACGACGCCGTTAATCAGCGACTGGGAAAACAAACCCGACCTGAATTATCACCTTAACAAAATTAACCTGTGGCCCCTAAAAATCTCAGTTTAGACAACCGAGCACATTTTATTTGATTGCTCCCACTACTCTGATACGGGAAACGTAGTTTCTCTTGGTAGCTACTAACTTAAGTGGAATCAAAAAAATCCATTAATGATTTTTTGGATTGATTCCAACTCTTCGATACAATAGATCTCTTTACGTCACAGTGTCGTTGCCTTTGCGTCATGGATTCTCCAATGGGGACGAAAAGTTCATCGGGTAAGTGCACACGTTCCCCGGTTGGGAACTAATTCGATTGGATGGGGCACAAGTACTTGTCATTTCACATCATGTAAATGTCCGGATGACATCAGAGGCAGTGCAAGTCCATCCATTCATATGCAATTTGCGATTGCATGCACACGACACCGACAATATCTATCATATGATTTCTGCATACCCACAATAGGCTCTATGCATCATATTTCGAATTATGTTTAGGAGCTGAAAATGTGTCATCAACCATGATGAGAGAACGCAAGATAAATGGAAGCCAAATACCTTTACTTAGCCAAGCTTTCAAGCATTTGTAACAGTTGGGGTATTTCTGCATCGTTTAGAACCTAGTGCTTCTAAACGCGAGGGAGGTATGTGTAAACAAATGTTCGATTTCTTTTGAAAGGTAAGTAAGTGTCCCAGAAAGGTGTCGCCGGGGTAAAGCACGTGTGAGAGATTCACTCGATTATCCGCCATCGGCTCTAAGACATCACGAGTTATGCCAAGGCGCAACCAAGTGAGTTTTTTTTAACTTGGTCCACCCACCTTGTGGTTAGTGTTCCAAGCGGACGCCTATCTGATGAAATCGCATTTAAGGCACGATTTGGAAGTTATGCCAAGCTCGGTGAGACATTCCCTGCCTCGGCTGCGAAAGTCATTGCATATATTCAAATGGAAGTACTGAGTAGAAAATGAAACGGTGGCCCATGGCGTTATGGGTATATGCGTCGACCCAACCAATCCCTAGTCTGTGCGACAGAAATAATTTTCACGGGTCACTGAAGCTGCTCAAAGAGTATTTCCTTTCTAATAAAGCTCAAACTTGGGCGTTCGGAGTCGGCATGAAACTGTAGGTCCTTCCACTCGTGAGAGAACAAAAGCACGCACAACACGAGTGGTTGCTGAGAAGCTAAGGCTCTGGCCCACTACGGGCTGAAGCGCCACCCATATTACTGAGTAGAAAACCGCTTATTTGGCTTAGACACCAAGCTCGACCTTTCTGATTACAGATCTTCGAAGCAGTTTCAAAATTTACCCAACTACAGAAAAGCTCAGTTTTACTCGTGAAGACCCCGAGATACTAAAAATTCTCCACCTCCTGCAGTGGCACTATAGTGCATTGAACAAAAATGAAATATGCGTAAGCATTTCCATTGGTACTCAACCATTTCCTTAACACATCAACACTCATGTTAGGTTAGGTTTTAGGGTAGACGTGGTGGGACCATGTGTCACTTAAGTCCTATTGGAAGCATTGTGATGCCCATGGGGATGCAATCTTCTGTCCTACTCGTTGATTATCGTGGGAGCTCCGATTTACAGATGTTGTGTTGTCTTTCTCAGCTATCCGGTGGTCTTGATAAACCTGCAAATAGAAATTAACGGGATATTTGGTATGTCTTGGAGACTCTGGAAGAAACAAATCTCAGTGTTCTCTGTCTCAAATTGCAGGGCATATCCTCAATCTCTTCTTCTTTCCCATCTCCCCGGTAAGTCCCATTTTCTGTGATGTATCTCAGTTGATTATGGCCAGTTAGTGCCTGGACTACCATTCGCAGCAGCTTTTTGCTGCATTGGAGAAGTAGATAGAACGCAGTCCTTTTCTCTCGGAAAGTCCAAGGGCTTCTACATCCGCTCTTGAGATAGTCCAGGCTGCCGCAACATAGAGCAGGACAAGGCCTTAAGGAGCAGCTTGCAACTAACATGAACTTGATTTCTGTATCTGAAATTGCTTAAATGGCCACTTGACTGTCAATTAGAATGGTAATATCAGCCGGCGGTATTTCCAACAATGATATTATTTTGGCCACTTCTTTGACCGACATGTGACATTCTCACTGTTTATTTTTTTAATTTAGCTCAGACTGAAATAGCAGGCTCATCGTGCTAATACAACCATCGATTCACGAGTTAGTTAACTGCTTAGTTGTGAGAAGTGAAGGCTTAATAATTAAGAATTGTGACAGGCTTCCACATAAAAAAAGAGAGATGAGCCCGTACCGTCTTTGAGGCGGATGCATTCAGAGACCTGCAAGAATACATGAATAAATATCGGTTCTCTCGAATATATTAAGGATAAGACTCGTGCCGAATTACTTCCTCCATTCATCTTTGTTTTGTCCCCTCACAATAGTCCTCATCCATTCGAAACCCAAGTGTATCAGTATTTCTCGTTTGATCCTTCCGTACGCGTTATATTCAGGGCGGTCACTGATCACAAATTAATGAGTGGGAGTATAATATAGAAAACAATGCCTATGATGAAAGTATTCATTGCTGCTTGTAGGATCGAGTATAAGGAGCCACGACGACTGCACACAAGTTCTAGTTAAATCATTATATGGTCCATAATTAACCAAATGAACGTGTTTGGATCGATGGTAAGTTTCTTAAGAGTGTCAGGCTGAGATAATAAAGTGAACCGAAGCAGATTTTTAGTGCTTATGTGACTTTCGCTTTCTTTTTGGGCGCTACAATCTGTGAGCAGCTGCCTCCAATTCTACAGACCAATTTGAATAAGTTTTTTTGACCACTTTTAAGTACAGGCGTCCTCTATTGCTTTGTCGCACATTGTCGGAATCCAATGGTCTAGCCACATTAGGCAGCCCAGAAATTTTCTTTCGAAGAGGCAAAAACATAATCACCCACGAGTTATCACATTTTTCTTAAAATGAAGGCTACATTTTTCTTGGCTTCTCCAAGGGGCTGGGACTTGACAACATTAAAAAAAAATATTTAAAAGTAGCTTTATAAGCGAACTGAAGAATTCTAAGAAGTATCGCAAAGTACTGCCTCTTCTTTTGTTTAACATTCGAATACAACTTTACCTTCTTTCGTATTCATAATTTTTATATTTGTTGATTCTTATTTCCGTGCTCTCTCTTCGATTAATTTGAATTATATTCCGTATCGGCTGGTACCGATATTTTACAGTTATGGATAAAAAAATGCAAAAAATAAATAACAACACCGCAGGCGGTTATGTTTTTATATGTATATCTACTAGTTTGTTAAACATTCGACAACAATTGAATTTGAATTTGAAACCAACGTAGTCCACCTGCACTTGAACTCATACATTTCCAAATAAAAATTGGATGACAAACAAGACTGCACCATGAGCAATAGATTTATGTATAAACATTTAGAAAAAAAGAAAATTAAAAACTAATAATTAAAACGTTATTTCTAAAGTGAATTCAATTGAAGAACACATGATGTGCGCACGTTTGTGAGTTCTGTATTGAATTTGATTTTGCATTCGTTTAACACTGTAATAAGCTCTAATAAATTAAATGTTCTACTCGTTGACATGTGTGTACAATTGTTTCTACTTAATTTTCAACGTGAATTCTTTAATGGAAAGTTGTAAACTGCCACCATTCGATGAACGATTGTACGGAACTTTATTTACGTACATATGTCCGCTTTTTGTTAAACGGTTTGATGTTCATTCATTGTAGGAATATATGTAATATGTATCCGTAATCTTGTAAAAAATCATCATAAAAATAAAATATATTCCACTCAGAGGATGTCAAGAGGAATAGCATGTTTAGGAGACGTGACGTGTAACGATGTATAATTCAGATTATTGAATAAGTACATGTGTAGATTAAATGTTCATTCTCACTTAATTTAATTATACATAGCAACAAGCATACATTACGCATAAACATAAAGAAACTAACTTAAACTAGGGAATGAAAATAAAAGAAAACAATAAAATTTATAAATTTAACATCACTTGGCTTTTTCGATTTGTTGATAGTAAACTTCGGTAAGTTAAGGTAAAATGGAGTGATGTAATTTGTTTCAGCTGTGCTCACTTTCTATAATTTTCTAGGATTTCTTTTGACTGCACCAACTATTGATAGATAGTCGGTAGCATTCTGTGCGTTTATTTATGCGCTGAGAAGTTCACAATAGAATAGATAGTTTGGTCCATGATGCAGAAAAAACCCAAGGTGTGCAGGGCTATACTCACTCGATTTGATTCAAGTCGCTTTGTCTAGTCAACCCACTCCTCCAATTTCTTCAGATAGTACAGAATGACGATACAAAATTCTTGCGGTGTAGGAAACTATGTCCGCTAAGAGTCTGAGTAACTATAATAATAATTTGGGTGGGGCTACAGCCTGTAGAGGGCCAGGGCCTAGCTTCCTAACAGCCACCCGTGTTGTGCGTGCTATTGTTCTCTCACGAGTGGAAGGAACCTACAGTTATATGCCGAATCCGAACGGCCAAGTTTGAGAAGCTTTCTCTAGACAGGAAATACTCTATGATCATTGTCAGTGACTCGAAAGAGATGGGGTCGTTGTTTTCGGCGCACAGGAATCGAACCGACGCCACGTCGAGGTTGGGGTCGACGTACACACCCACAACGCCACGGGCTTTTTCAATTTGTTGATAGTAAACTTCGGTAAGTTACTTCCAACAGCTGCTTAGCGGGCCTGACCAGGAGAGAGTGATAGGGAACCAGGAAATCCCAACTCCAGTCGACGAAGTAGTCCTCCCACCTAGCTTTGAAGAAGTCGGTACAGCCATTAAAAGGCTGAAGAACAAGAAAGCCGCAGGCTCAGATGGCTTACCATCGGAGCTTTTCAAAGCAGGGGGCAATGTAATGGTAGGGAGCATGCACCAAATCATTTGCCGAATTTGGGAAGATGAAAGCACGCCCGACAACTGGAATATCAGCTCCATATGCCCCATCCACAAAAAAGGCGATACTACCTCCTGCAAGAACTACAGAGGTATATCCCTGCTCAATGTCGCCTACAAGATCCTATCCAGCGTACTGTGTGAACGTCTGAAGCCGTTTTGCACCGCACTAATCGGCACGTCCCAGTGCGGCTTCTTCCGGCCCGGCAAATAGACTATAGACCAAATCTTTACACTAAGGCAGATCCTGGAGAAGACCAGCGAGTTTCAAATCGATACTCACCATCTGTTCATCGATTTTAAAGCCGCATACGACAGCATTCATCGCAAGGAGCTATTCGAAGCGATGGCCGAATTCGGGATCCCGGGGAAAACTGATCCGGTTGTGTCGCACCACGCTAACACATACGCGATGCACCGTGCAGTTCGGTTCAAAAACGTTTGAACCGTTCGAAACCTGCAACGGATATCGGCAAGGAGATGCGCTGCCGTGTGATTTCTTCAATTTGGTACTGGAGAAAGTCGACGGGCAAAAGTCAACACGGAAGGCACTATCTTCTACAAGTCAGTTCAGATGCTGGGATACGCTGATGACATCGACATTATCGCGCGGCCATAACGCGCCATAATGGAAGCTTTCACGGCTATTGAGGAACAGGCGAAACATGCTGATCTTAAGGTCAACGAGGACAAGACAAAATATATGCTGTCGAGCACAAAACGATCCGCCGCACACCACCTAGGCCAAAACGTCACAATCGACAGCTACAATTTCGAGGTAGTAAAGGAGTTTGTCTACCTCGGGGCAAATGTAAATTCCACGAATGAAATCGTAGTGGAGATCCGACGTAGAATCGCCCTTGGCAACCGATGCTACTTCGGTCTGTCAAATCAACTGGGCACGAAACTCCTGACTCGAAGGACCAAAGTCATGCTCTACAAAACCCTTATCCTGCCAGTCCTACTTTATGGAGCCGAAAGCTGGACATTAAGTAAGGCTGCAGAGCTGATTCTTGGTGCCTTCGAAAGAAAAATTCGTCTGAGAGGAAGGTTTTGCATTCCGTGTGCAGAAGTCCACAATAGAGCATTGATCTTTACGGCGGACGCAGAAAAAACCTCAAGATGTACAAGTCTACACTGTACACGAAGCCAGATGGCATAGAATGACGAAGGAATTAAGTTGATGCCGGTGCAGGGAATTAGGTTCACTAAGGGCTTCGTACCCACTGAGTGACAATTAAATCCACTTTTGTAAAGTCACTGTCTCATGTGATCTTATGAGTACACACTTAAAAGTCTGAAGAAGGAACTTCAATTATATTCAATTGTAGCTTTAATTTGGGATACAGTTTACTTAGTTTACCACTTCAATGGGAACTAAATCCTTTAGTGGACTTGGTTCCCTGCACCAATTGTTGCTACTGAATCAGGATCAATAATGAGCTGACTTACAGGTCATAAAAGGTTAGCCACAAGGCGACGCGCTGTCGTGTTCTTTCTTCGAAATCGTTCGTTTATTTTACTACAGTTCGAGGATAATCTGGACCTCAGCGAACAGCTAGCGCGATCTCTGACTAGCAGTCTCCACTTTCGCACGGTAAGTTAATTGGGGTCCTTCTCCATTTGGGTGCTCCACCTTAGACACGGAAATGATTTATTGGTAACCCTATTGATCCCCAACAACAATCCATTGTTCCGTTCTTTTTACGTGGCGGCATCTCTTTCATACCTCTATTTGTTTACTTGTTTATATAAGCGTCATTTTCCCATTTTGTCTCCACCTGTTTGTTTATGTCAAGCTTTCTGTTAACTGTTGTATTTGTTTCTATTTTGGACAAAGTGCATTGAGGCTAGTTGAGGGCAGTCTACGGGCGACCATTGACAAGTTCGAACATTATTTTGTATACTTGTAATTTTTTAAATATCGTATCGTGCTTGTGCTATCTTTCACTTTTTCCCTTGATTCGAGTCATTTCGTTATTCGGGCGTTCTTGGTTTGCGTTGGCTCGAGTTCAAAGACCTTTCGGACTGGAGCTGAATTGTACATACGCTCTACATGACCCAGCGACTTTCGTGTCGCAGTTCTTCGGCGTATGGTGACAGTTGTACGGACTTGTGGAATATCGTGCCTCTAGTGTTGGAATGTGAGTTTTACACGACCTTTCCAGGACATGTCCCAATCGACCTAGTCAGTGACTTAGGAACAAGAGTCTATAATCTTGGTTGGAATGCGACGCAATTGAAGTGGATTGTCGGTTGAAGCACCCCCAATTTGTCTCATATTTAAAGTGGTTTATCCTCTTTTACTGATGATGGTGAAAACATAAGAGCCCTCTTGCTACGTGGTACTTGTCTAATGCCGTCTAGACCAGTGTAATTGGAGTCTAATTCTGCCTCGCTACGTGTGTAGCAATTCCTTGATGCTGTATATGAAACACGGTTGGATAAAAGCAAAGCAAAAGAGACATTATTATTCATATTTTTGGACATGTCCATATTCTTTTCATCACATCACGGATAGAGAATATTTTTGTCGATTAAACTTTAAGTTTACTTGTCTCCAAACAATAATTCAAATAAATTCGTTTGTCAACATTCAGTTTCTCCCTATTGCTTACAGAGTCATCTACATGCTGACAGCTACAATGTTTTGCATGAAGATGACATTTGTGGTAAGGTCTCGCAGCCATAATGTGGTTTTCCTGTTAGAATGTGGATATCCGGCTGCTTATGAATCAGTAGTTGTTAAAAATTAATTTGAAACTCCGCTATTTCCTACCTCGCTTAAGCTTATCTTACATTCTCGAACTTCTCAAACGCTTTCAATAAGGAGGCACACATTTCATATTGACAGTGGATCAAAAATAATAACAATTACAGATAATCAGTCAAATCTTTTCGAGCAAAAATGAGCGTGGATATGCGTTTGATTTCAATTCGGGATGGCGGTAGATTTGCGATGAGCTGGTTGGCTGGCACAAATCCAAAGGCGCTACGAGCGAGCGCCCATCGCACTCATGTCTATACCCTCGATGTTCCTGAAGTTTGGTAAGCTCTCTGCGAGTACACTGATGACTAAGGCAATGATCTAATTTGATTCGATTAGCAAAGATATTATGAAATGCATCAAACGGAAGAATAATTCGATATCATTCCGAATTTTGTACAGGTTGTGCTTTGGTACGATACGAATATTTTCGGAACAAGTTCAACACTTGTACAGTGAGTATATCCAAGGGTTTCCTTCATTTCTCCGCCTTTTCATATTTTCCCCTTAACCCCTTTCAGATGTGACGTTGAATTTCGTGTGCTTCAATGCGTTCTTTCTCAAGCAATATTCACGGAAAAGAACACGGTTTGTGAAATGATGGTTATCTCGTGACTGTTTTACTTTGAATTTGTTTTCCATCCTCAGTGCAACAGGTGTGGACAATGACAATAAAAGAAGACGTATGGGTTCAATTGATAGTGTGGAATTGACGAACCTACTGATGGAATCCGAGGTATTCAATGAGTATTCCGAGGAGAAGTTTGAATTTCCCCAAGAGGTGGTATGTACGAGAATCTGCTTCTTGTGCAAACAAGAAATATTCAAAAGCTTGCATATCTAGAATTCTACGGGAGACAAAAAGAAGACCACCTCAACGTGTATTCACATAAAGCAAATTACCATCAGACAAATTAGTTGGGATTGCCCGCAACCAGATGAGGAGGACGCCTTTGGTGAAGCGAGTCAAGACGAAAGAAATATGCTTCTTTACGAAATGAGTGGTAAGTAGCAGAGGTCTTGGGTTATAGGTGCACGTACTGCCTTAATTAGATGAGGAAGTCAGATTTTGTGTTTGGGGCTTTTAATATATCTATTGTGCTTGTGATCAATACCCTCATCAGTGCCCTTGCCAAGTAAAGCAGATTGGTTGAGGTTATCTTTTAAATCGGACGAAGTGGATGGTTTAAGTTTTCCCATCTCGAGCTTTGACAAATTTTACCATTTTTGTCGCTCTGTGTTTACTATGTATGATGTGTTTTTGTCTCATAACGCATCTGTATGCGTATGCCTCTTAATGCACGTTTTGTAGTATTAAAGGGACCAAGTTGTCGATTTTGTTAATTAGGGGCTATAATAGAATCTAAGTCGCGTGCAAGAGAGACATGTTGCGACCTTTGAAGCGCGTGATCGTGTGTTTTGGCTGTAATGGTCAGTAAAATTCTTTTTAAATTCATTCGTAACTGACATGCGCACACTTGAAGTAACGCTGAGCTTTTCTGACCAAGCTGGGTCAATTTTAAAACAGCTTGGAAGATCTATAATCACACAGGCCGGAATTGGTGTCAAAGAACTCAGTATTTATTACAGCCCTCACCTATGGTCATCAAATTTGGGTAATGAGCGAGGGAATAAGATCCCAAATACAAGACGACGAGACGAGATGAAAGTTTGCTATCCTTTCGCCCGGATAGGATGAGAAACAAACCAGTGCGCAAGAAACTCAGTTCAGCTGCTGCTTCTTCAAACAAAAAGAGAAATATTTGGATGGTTTGGACTTAGCACGAATTGAAGTTAATTGAATTGAGATATATGATATATACCATATATATACATATGTACATACCACTGCAACCAAATTTGATCTATTGCGTCTCCTTGCTATACCTAGGACTTCAGAGCTGTCTATGTCCTGATAGTTTGTTACTGTGATTCTATTGGTTGTTTTGGATCTGCTTGGATTCAGATTTCGATTAGTTGTTCCATGATCTCAATGATTGTGTACAGTATCTATCATTTTCGGAGCATTTTGTATGGGTATTAGTTGTATAGGAAATGGTCAGTAAGTGTGCCACATAGTATCCTGAAGTCTGGCTTGTTTAAGTCCCGAGCCTCCTTGGTTCTTCAGCCGGATTAACCCTTATGCAATCGTTGTTGGATCCATGAAGAGGGAAAGGCTAAATAAAATGGGTTTCGGCCACTTTCTTTGCTTTGATATCTGCCTTCTCATTTCGCAATGGCCATTATCCAGAAAATGGAGGCGTGCCTTAAATACGATTAGCACCAGGTAGCCGACCGGTTTGCTGACCCATGACGAGGAGGTGGACCAAATAAAAAAAAGTGACATGATTATGCCTGAGTTAGAGTCGAGTGGCGTGGAAATCTCTAGTGCGTGCTTTAAATTCACAAAACCAGTGGATCAGGCACGTCAGATGTTGCTGGTAAATTTGGTACGTTGTTTGCTTATGAATGTGATAAACAGACAACATAAAAGTTGTCAGTCTGGGGGACCCGTGGGTAGAATTGTTTACAGGATGAGCTACTTAAGACTTTCATATGTTCTGCTGCCATTGAAGATGTAGAAAATAAAAAGCATATGGAAGACGTGGCATAGTGGGCGCATCGCCCTCTAGACTGGGCTTGTTCAATGCCCGATACAAGCAACAACTCATTCTCACGGAGTACGTCTGTTTAGAAGAGGTTTCTCAATGATCGTTTGTGAGTTGGCATAGAAATGTAAACCAGCTCCACTCATGGGAATAGAGTAGCACGTTCAACAAGAGCGGTTGTTCCAGGAGCTAGGTTCAGGTCCGCCACAGGCTTACGCTTTAGAGAAGAGTGTGTGTCTTTATCGTCATTATCTTCTACAGCTGTCAGCCCAGCTTTCCCTAATGTTCTCCTCAGACAGGATGTTGTCCCCTTTTACTTAACATTTATGAACAAATGAAGTTATAAGCATTTATGTTCTTCTCTCCCTTCTCTTCACAAAGCCAGAGAGGATGACCAGATGAGTCAACAAAGCTCTGTTCGCCAGAAACGAAAGGTACACGAATCTCTAATAAGTTTGTTATCTTCAAACCAAATAATTGCCTATCTTTAATTTAGTCACCAACTCCAAATGACAGCAGTCCAGTGAAAAGGTCTTGTCTCGAAAGCACTCTGGATAATTCCATTGAAGAAATACGTTGTGCGCCAAGCTCTATTATTGACGAAACTGTTTCGGAGTTTAACATGTAATGTGATTTTCAAACTACTTAGGATCTCGTTAAATATGAAATCTATTTAAGCAGCGATTATAGATCTCAGTCTGTTGCGGAAAATCCGACTGCCACCCAGGATGCCAACGAAAGGTAACACATCCAAATGCAGCTATCTCAACTGTGTTTAATGTTTTCACAATTAGAGATCTGCCACTGAATGAAACATTCCCGAATCAACAAGTGGATTTGGATGTATCTCAGCTACAATGCGACATACCGCCGGAGTCTCCAAATGTCTTGTCCGTATGTTGGTGCTCAAATGTACCGAGTGATAGTAATTCGATTATCTTCCAAAAGGTTCAACCAATTGAAGCCAATACAAGCCTACAGCAAATGCCTACCCTCATTCCAGATGTTAAGAGAAAGGCAAGAAAACGACCAAAATCCCATTTGATCATTGACAAATATACCAAATTGGCCAAGATAGATTTGGATCATTGCAGGAATAACGTTTGGGAAAATTGCTTTAACTCCGTAGATACAAATTCTTTAAGTAGCTTATGGATTCTTTTGAACATTCTCATTTTAGGGTAGAAAGGAACACATAGTTAACAGATTCAGCAGTGCTCCATTGACTTCCCTTTATTCAGGACCGGCGAGGTAATTCACACCAACAAACATCATCAATGGACTCAATTTAACTTGAAATCAATCCCACAGGTTTCCAAGACTGCTCGGCCGTTTTAAAAAGAACTTTAAAACTGTTCAGAAGCAGATTGTCGATGCGGAAAATCGACTGCTGTTGATTGAGGAAATTCTTGGGGACGATTTCGAGACCTACAGGAGTGAATTCAAGCTAACAACAGCGAAAAGGAGTAGATCTAGTGCTGTGAATGCACTGCAGAGCTGTTCTCAATTCAGACACATCGTTGAAGACACTCCCATGTTGCCAGTCAACGACGAGAATATCGATTTGAACAACAATTGCAGAGAATTTGAAGAAGGTCCTGGCGTCAGCAGGATTCAAGAAAACACTGTGACATTAAAATGTCCACTTGAGAAGGTAAGGCTGGTGGTGGAAAAGTGAACAAATGTTCCTTTTCTTTCTGAAATGTTTATTTTTGTACAAAAGAGAATTGTGGTCACTGACATAATGTTAATCTACATTTCCACCGAAGTAAGGCATTAGCCACCTTTCAACGCCTTTTCTATAACAATACCATCACTGTCTTTTATGCAAACAGCCGACAGACAAACTCATCATCTTCCTTTCTGTGTAGCATTAGCTCAGTAGACAACACTTTGGCGGAGATCAATGTCAACAAGACAGCAATCAAATAACTTTAAGAATGGAGTGCAATGTCAATGAAAAGCAAATACACTTAGTAACTTATTTAGCCGACTACCCATGGAGTCCGTGCCTGGGCAATTGCTGCCTTCCACCGCTTACGTTTCAGGACACGCTGCTTCCAGAGTCATGAATACCAAGTTGTGTTGCATCCGCGATGACTTACTCTTTATACCGAAGGTTCGGTATTTCTCTCCACTTCGAATCGAGAGGCTCGAATTCGAAAAGTGTTGCACTCATGCACATCCATGCACTCGATCTTACCGAGCCAGAGTAGTAGAACGACTTTTGTCTTCCGGACTACATCCACCACCTAATACAGCGCGTAGAATTCGCATTTGTGTCTTCTACTCCATTCACACTCGTCCCAGACTATTACGGCGTCCGACGTAGAATATTTCCTTCGAGGACTTTAAGAATAGACTCTGCAGTTTTGTTTATCATCCAGCTTTCAGCTCCATAAAGCAGGACTGGCAAAACAAAATGCTTGTAGAGAATTTGTAGTTGTTTCGCCAGACTGAAGCAAGTGAAGTAACATCGATTGCCAAGGGTGGTTCCACGTCGGATCTCCCCTGTGATGTCATTTAAGGAGTCTACATTTACCCCGAGGTAGACAAACTCCTTTACTGCCTCAAAAGTATAGCTGTCGATCGAGATATTTTGTGCACATGTATGTGACGGAAAATGTGGTTTTATTCTCATTGTCTCTTAGGCCAGCTAGTTTCCCCTGCTCTTGAATTGTGTGTGATAACCTCAAATCGAGAGCAGATCCTGTTATTGCTTCTCATCTCTGATCTGGTTCCTTGATAAAAGCAACGTGGCCGAGGAGCATTTTGACGGTTCTCCAGGCTTCAACCTTTAGATTTAGAATAGTCTTAGTATCAAATCAATCATCCCCCGGTAGTTATGCTAGTAGCACTTGGGAATGTGGGGAACCAGTGTACAAAGTTGCACAATAGGTTCATACTGTGTTACCCATAGTTCAGATCCTTTCAGTAGCCAACCACATGCCTGCATCTTAAACCACTCCACCACATGTATTTTCAATTCTAAAGTTTTGAGTGAGAAAACCCGCTATGAAGGTCCTAGGGATTACGGCTTGTAAAAGTAATATGGGTTGCGCTACAGCCCGTAGACAGCCGCGTTGTGCGTGTGTTCTTTCACGAGTGAAAGGGACTTACAGTTTTATGCCGACTCCGAACGGGAATACTCTTTGAGCATTGTCAGTGACTCGAAAGAGGTGAGGCCGTGCACATTTTTTGTTGTTGTATAGACCAGGAATCGAACCTAGACGTCGAGGTTAAAGTGCATTGGGGTTGACGCACATACCAGGGGCGGGCCTTCACAAACTACGGCTTAATGCTGCAAAATAACAGAAATCACAAGACATAATTTCTAAAACTCAACAAACCGACAACATAGCTCCACATGTTGGGACAGCAATGGAGACGATGAAACACCTACTTGTCGAGTGTACAACATAATGAACACAACTACATTATCGTGTATAGACTACAAGGATATTCAATCTAGGAAGGTTATCAAATTTCTCAACATAGCTTTTAAATGCAAGATCAGTGAAGGAAACACAATAGTCGGAGTGCTATGGTCGCAGAGCGAGGGGCTCACTTCTATTCTCTAAGTCGAAGTGACAAATTATCACGCCACCTATTTTTGTCACCTCAGATCAAAATGTGTATTCTTTTATGCAAGTGAGGTGACATGATTCCATACTAATTCTCAGTCGTCCATTATCTTCAATTAATTCATGGCAATGTTTATCATTCACAGATTGATCTTAATAAAATCAAATTCAACTTCCCTAACGACGCAGCCAATCAGAGGTATGTCACACTCCACTTATCCGAATTCAATTATCAGTCAAGTGTAAATCAGTTCCAGATCCAATTGGGGAAAGGAAGGTATCCTCAGGAAACTGCTCTCCCTGTGGAAGAAAACAGACGCCCACGTCAGTATGGCAACCTTAATCATCGGCGCAAGTCGGATCAATGCTGCTCTAGCTTTTCACACATTGTTAGGTAAGCCCTTCTATACACCGATGAACACCATTTAGTTAGACTCCTCGGTTCCAGATCTCGCGGGCCAACAGTATGTTGACATCATTACGGACGATAACAATTCCATTAAATTCATCAACATGGGTCCAGAGATGATTAGAAAAATAAACAAACAATGTAGATGATCTTCTCACTTTAAACCCTTTACTTTGTTTTATTTTTTAAATTAAATGACATAACACGTGTCTGATGTGTGTTAACTATTAAATGCCTATTTGTTGCGCTAATCCGGTGTAGATGTGAAGCGAAATAAACCCGATACCAGCGGACGTTAGTGCCTTAAATGCAATCGTTGACCACAGTCCTAGGGACAGAACACTGAGAAGACCCTCCAGCCAAACACCTTTGAACACTGTGGCCACCAACAAGAAGGTAACCAGTGGTTTAAGTTTCTTATTCAAATCGTGACGAGTGAATAACCAGATTAGTGTGGCAGTTGTAATATGCTGAATCTAATGATAAAGAAAGTCAAGATAAGATTATGAAGAATCTGTGTCGTTTTTCCTTCACATACCAAGAGCACATTTGATTCCAAACACTTTTGGATGTACAACCAACTGAATTCGGCGCCTCTAGCTCCAATCCAAAGCATAAGCCCGCGTGAGAGTATAACTTCAGCAGCGGCCCAACCCAGACCGGCTGTGATGAGTTTGCTATGCCCTTTGCCGGGTATCCTCGATAGTATGACAGCAAAGCCAAGTAGGTCAGCGATGTCTACACTACACCGAAGTAGTTCCTACATTGAAATTAATAATTAATAATTGATTTGAAAGTCAATGGTTTTAGGTAATCTTACAGCGAGGAAATTGAATTCACCCGTCGGCGAGATTGTTTCCGAGTCAAAAAATGTCGCTAAAACTAACATTTTACAGAGTTGAGTAAAAATGTATATGCAACCGGCTTGAATGCATTTCCAAAATGCACCATACTCCGATCTGAAATGGATTAAGTTTATAGGTAATCTTTGTTTGATTGAATTTCATGTTTATTTGTCGGACAAGACTGGAATGGAGGTTAATCAACTTACAGGCCTGAGTATTTATATGTCATATAATATGGCACATATACTAATGCTACGCAATTACCAAAGTGATATAAAGTCATTTTTATCCTAGTTTTTATTCAAGAAAGTAATTAAATTAAACGAAAATGAGAAAATGTCGAAAATTCTTAATCAACTAGGTGCGGGTGCTGAAAACTGCCATGTGAAACGTCACTTTCTTTGACAGTTTATTAGTGTGGTCGATACCTGGTTTTATAAGATTATTCTATTACTGTTTTTTGGTACTATTAATAGAGCGAATATACAAAATATATGTACCACCAATTGGTAGATGATAAATAAATGCCTTTTATGTGTAAAAATATTATTAAATAATTTATGAGGTGTAAATTATTATAAGAGGGTCAAAATTCTTAAAAAGTTTTCACCATCTCACCAGTCTAGTACATTCTTTTGGCAATGTTCTTCTCTTTACTTTTAACGACATCAGCGCTACATAATTCTTGCGTCGATATTATCAATTGCAAGTGTCAATATTGACAAGTACACGTATCATCTGTCATGTCACTATTCTCCCTACTGGAAGGTGTTTTTCTTTTATTTTTTTGTTTTTAATTTCTCCATATCACCACAAATAATTAAAATTGATTTATTGGATACACGAAATTGTCAGAATTGTACTGTAGAATACAAAACAAAACAGAACCAATGCAAGTGATATAAAGTTTACACTTCCCAAGGACGTACAATCTGAGTCACTTGTGTGAAATTCTAATCAATCCCTGTTCTGCCTTTCCCCCCTAATTGTGTGTGACAAGTAAAAACGCTAAACCCAACAATTGAATGTATAAACCAATTCGGTGAAATACATTAGAAATTCGATTAACGTTTGTGGATTATGAGATGCCAACTAGACGTCGCTTACAATCGGGAATTTTCACTGACGCGGACGAAAGTTTAAGCGGCACAGTAACTACAACAGTTCCCACATCGATATTGGTCGATACGCAACTTAATTCGCAACTCCAAGAAGCGGATGACAATAAGAAATATTCAAAAGGGTGGAATTTACGCAATTTTTCCAATCGTATACAAATAACTTCAGGCAATGCCCTACGGGCATTAATTCAAACACCACTTGCATCAGCAATAACCACTGAGAGTAAACCATATTCGAGTTCCGGAGCTTACAACAATCCACAACAGGGTAATCAACTGGAAAGTGATTCTGGTGATCAATTAGACGATTCGTTTGACAAAGAGAACATATTCGTAATGGCAGCCAGAGATCGAACGGGCGAATTCGCAAATGCGATACGATCGCTACAAAGCAGAAATATATCGAGAGCCGTGAATGTCAAGGATCCACGCAAGGCACGACAAATTCAGAGTCATTCTGAATTCATGATGGTGGCGAAATATGTTGGCAAAAATATTGCCAGCACCTATGCGAAACTGGAAAAACTCACTCTTTGTAAGTAAAATGTTGATATCTATTAATTATGTGGGCTCGATGTGAGGAGAGAAATTGGCAAAGTTATGAAACATGCATGGGGATTGGAATCGCATTCGTAAATCTTGTCACGCGACCATAAAGCTCTGAAGTGTGAATATCTGCCATATGTTATTGCTCTGCACGGGATAAATAACAAAACGGCCGATTTCCGATGTATGCGATGGTATATTTACAAGCGTGCCTTTGATACTCTTTTAGTTTTGGCTAGTTTCGTTATTCTTGATTCAGTATCTTGATTTACACAGACTCGAGGGTTATATCTATTGCAAGCACTTGTGTTGTGCGTGACATTCTTTACCGATGAATTTTGTGCGTTTCAATCAGACACATTCATCAATCATCAATGCATGTCAAATTTTTGTTATTGAATGCTTTTGCGTTTTCGTCGTGTGGTAACTACGCCCCAAATGTTTTATTTGTTTCTAATAGCTTCTCTCACATTCCTTCCATCATTTCCTCCAAAATCATTTGTTACTTTGATAAGAAACAGCTGCACAAAAGCATTTTGAACGAACAATATTGCATCCATTATTTTCTTCTTTCCAGTGGCCAAAAAGAAAAGCCTCTTCGACGACCGACCCCAAGAAATTCAAGAGCTAACATACATCATTAAAGGCGACCTAAACGCCCTCAATCAGCAAATCGCGCGTCTTCAGGAGATTTCAAAAGATCAACGTCGAACAACCAATGGAAAGCATTTGGTATCACATTCCTCAAATATGGTCCTTGCATTGCAATCGAAACTAGCCAGCATGAGTACAGACTTCAAGCAGATCCTTGAAGTTCGTACGGAAAATTTGAAGCAACAAAAAACCCGTCGCGACCAATTCAGTCAAGGTCCAATGACAACAAGAATGTCAGCTGCAACAGCTAAACAGGGCAGTCTTCTCTTGAGCGAAGAAAATCAAATAAGTATTGACATGTCCGCCGATGAGAACCGGCCCCTACTCGCCGGACCATCGGGTCATTCGAATCAAATGCAAGCTCAACAGCAGCTAGTACTATACGATGAATCTGATAATTACGTCCAGCAAAGAGCCGAAACCATGCATAACATTGAGAGTACAATTGTGGAATTGGGTGGGATATTTCAGCAGTTAGCGCATATGGTTAAGGAGCAAGAGGAAATTGTGGAACGAATCGATACAAATGTACAGGATGCAGAATTGAATATCGAAGCAGCACACGGTGAGATTCTCAAGTATTTCCAATCGGTATCGAAGAATCGCTGGCTAATGATTAAAATATTCGGAGTTCTGATATTTTTCTTTATCTTTTTTGTTGTGTTTTTAGCGTAATAATTATTGCAAATTATATATTGTATACTGTAAAATGTTTTATTCTTTCGGTTAAAAGAAAACTATTAAATAAATGAATGATTAACAAATGCCAAAGCGTTTCGCTGGAGGGTATTGTGGGATTGATCTGAAAAATGGCTGAATAAAATGGCACTGAAGAAGTGTCCTGAACATGATTTGAGCATACATTTTATCGATTCAAGAAGCAACGTTGAAAATCGAATAAAAAATTGTGGAATGGCAATTGTCGAGATATATGATTAAACAAAAACAAAACAAATTATTAAAAATAATGGTATCTCTTTTAGCCAATTATTGTGAACACTACAAATGTAAACGCGTAAAATTTCTTCAAAGCGAAAACTCATTTATGAACGCTGCCCCAGTGCAAGTGTCCAATTTGACAGTTCTCGTATTAGACAGATCTCACAAGTGTTATGGCAGAAATGATTATTGGATATACATTTGGTTTTCCTATCGGTTTACCGGCTACCTAAACACTACACAAGGAAAATCAATCTATAGTTGTGTGTTATCAAGTATTATTAACTGTCGATAACAAAGTTAACCGAGATATAATGGAGGGTTCTGTTGATATAAGGGGCACCTGCCCAAAGCTCAGCTATGCCTCACTGTTTGAAGACATCGGCTATGGACAATGCAGTACAGCACCCACAATGACCACGGGAACAACACCCGTGGAAACGGCAGTTCTAATTTTTCACATATTCTTCACCATCATTCCGATTCTGTTCTCGATAGCATTCGCTATAGTCGCGACGCGAAAGCTTAAGATTTCAAGTGGGACATGGAGATTCCTTCTGGACTTTGTCATCATAATCATTCCGATAATTTTGAATGTAACCGTTTTCAATTCATTTGTGGAGATAATAGTTGCCGTGCTGCTCATCCTTACAATATGGATGCTGTGGAGAAATAAGCTGACACCCTTTGTGGATCCGGATTGTGTTCTGAATTTAGGCCATCAACCGGTAGCGTTGACTTTACTTCGATCAACTATCGGCATCATCACAGCCGTGTGCATTTTGGCCATAGACTTTTCATCATTCCCCAAGTCTCTAAGAAAGAGCAGAACCTATGGAGCGGGTCTAATGGACACCGGAATCGGGCTGTTTGTGTTCAGTATGGGAACTGTCTCGAAACCGGCGAAAAACCGAAAGGACTTTGTGAAGAGCATGAAAGTCGTTGTGCCAGCACTGGTGCTGGGTTTAGCACGGACAATCGTTTTGCAAGCTATAGACTACCATCAAGATAATACAGAATATGGGACACACATGAATGCGTTCTTTACTCTTGGATTAACGAAGTTATTTGGTGCGATAATCAGTGCAGTGGCTTCTTCAAATCTTCAAATACTGCTGCTGGGAGTCTTCGTCACGGGTCTACATGAATGTGTGCTGCAATTCGGTGTTGCGGACTTCGTTCTGGACCCGATGGTTAATCGGGAGACGCTCTTTCTTGCGAATCGTGAAGGAATATCCTCCCTTCCGGGATTCATTGGAATATACCTACTAGCTATGTACACTTCTCGTCTCATGCTATCGGAATTGAAACTTCTGGTCTCGGAATATGCTAAAAAGCTTAAGAAACTAGCATTAGCAGTGGGCATCAGCTGGGTGATAATGTTGATCTGTGTAGCTTTGACTGGAATATCACGGCGTATCTGCAATCTGGGATACATTTCATGGACATTTTCGATTGCCTTGACGATGCTCCTATTGTACACGATTCTCTGCGATTACATTTTCTATGATTGGGGCGAGTCGGAGAAGAGCAAGCTGCCTCCACTTATGGATGCGACAAACCGGAATGGACTACTCTTCTTTTTAGTTGCGAATATTTTAACTGGTTGTGTCAACATGTTCCTGGATCCCGACGGGCGGGGGTCGCTTATGAGTGTTTCGATCCTGTGTCTCTACATGATGCTGTCAACCACTTTAGTGTATGTTCTCTTAAGGCTGCGAATACGGATTGCGTAGTTTTAGATTTAATTTGAGTACACCCATTCATGGGGAACCCTTTAACAAACAAGAGAATGTTGTACATAATGCGAACGGAAACTAATATAGATTCTGATGCAATTGAGCAATTAAAAAACATTTCATCGAGGGGGGAATTAGTGCTGGCAAAATAATTAAACGATAGTGTGTACTTAGTAGGGAATTGTTTTCTTTTATCTAGAGTGCTATAGTAATTGTAAGCGAATATGTGATGCGATCTAATTTATGTTTGGATTTAAAAATAGACAATAAATGTACAGAGATACGTATGTATAAGGAAACTTTGTTGTTTCTTATTGCATGGAAAATGAATTTTATCTTTCTGCTAATAACGATTTGCTGCGAGTCCAATCAATAAGAAGGTAACTCAGCCAGTCATAATGATAACAATCTGTCGAATAGTTTACCCAAAATACTCTTCAGAAATTAGTTATTTATCAAATATTGGGGCAGATAAGATAAGCCTCATCAATACAATTGATAGTGTCGACATAATCAAGTTTTGTTAAACTTTTTTTACGAAATCACGTTCGTATTTCTGCTATTCATCATTCGGTTACTGACGCGGTTTCAACAACGTCACCAAAGTTTCGATAAATGTGAGGGGGTTTAGAACCCGTACCAAGGCATTTTCAAGTGGACAGAATAGTGAAAATGGATGATATCATTTTTAACAAATGAAATCGTGACATTTAGTCACGCTAACGGCTGCGAACCCAATTTCTCTGACAGTTGTTTCTTTTGTCGTCGCTCTGTTTGGTATGTAGTGGACCATTCAACCACGACTTCCACCAAGACATCATGTCTGTCTACACTGCTCTACTTTATGAGCTTCATTGACTTCACTAGGTTAGCCGCATTGAGCGTTTATGCTGGGTCTGTGATCACAGGGCAAAGTTGTTGATCGCACTCAGCTTGGTGGGACCAGCAACGATCCCTGTCGACGCATAGATCAATAACTGTCCGCTAGATTAACTTAACAATTTAGTATTTGAAAATGAAAACCGTGGTATTTCACCATTAACGGTCTGGGTTTGGGAAGGGGAATGTAATGGTTGACAATAAGGAGTCGTAAAGGCTCATTGTGGACCCCTTCATTTTTGGAGTACACTTTCTATTACCGTCCTATTACGTGGTGGCTGAAACCACCCTCTGCTCTTTATGAATGTTAGAGGATCCTATATGTTTGCCTGTGAAGAGACTATGGTACAGCGAAGCAAAATCGCGATTGTGGGCAGAGGTAAGGGGGATGTTGGTCTGGGTATCTTTCTCGTCGCCGTAGATATCGTTGAATTTCGAATTCCATTTCCGGAGCATTGTTTCAATGGCACAGTGTCCTGTGATCACTCTGACTCGATGTGACGTAAACCGGGAGAGAGAATTTGAAATTGCTATTTGTTTATACACAAATTGCGGATAGAAAGATTCATTCATTCATATTAGTCTAAAGATGATTATGTTTCGTACTTTTTTCCAAACTAAGCAAAGTTTTCTTGCAAATAACCGTAATTTTCTTGAAATAGTATGCCGCTCATCTTGTTTTACGTCACCAAAAACATTTTCTAAAAGCGTAATCTTCTAACACTAGAAGCTTCTAACTTGTTTTACGTCACCAAAAACATTTTCTAAAAGCGTAATCTTCCAACACCAGAAGCTTCTAACGGTAAGTTAACGGAAAAAATGGTATGCCTTATTTCCGTCAAACGAGTTCTATATTGGGTGTCTTGAATTATTTTTTCAATCCTTTTACTACCAAAGTCTTATTTTTTACTCAGAAATTTCTTGTTTTGTTTTCAAAATTGATTTTACTCATTCAGTTTAATTGTTTTCTTGAAAGTACTAATTCACTCAGTCTCTCGTATTTTAAGAAAAATTTCAACTATTGTGAATGAAGCGGGCTGTCATCCACTTGTCAAGCAATTTGATATGCAGAAATAAATGTTGATAACGTAGTGCGTGGTGCTAAACAGTTCCAAGTTCCAATGATGGAACGAACATAGAACGTTCCGTTTTTTCTTTTATCTTAACTAGGTTCGAGGATATGAAATGCCTATCCGTGGAGCCTAGTAGGTATTAGGCATGATACACAGAATTCAAGGTAATATCTTCCCTCGTCTTATTTTTTAAATATAAATAAAATCAATTTTACTATTTTTATACGGAATTTAATTTAAAAAAAAGTCCTCTCTCACATAAAACCGAGTGACGTCAAGCAGCTTTGACTCAAATGAACATATTAACTTGTATTCTGTGTGTCAAGTGCAACTTACCCAAGGCCACCGTGAAATGTACACGCGAATTGTATCGGTACCAGTGTTACCATTGGGACTCTATAGAGTCAAAAGGACTATTTGTTTTAGCTTGACTCGAGGACTCATAGTTTTCTGATTTGACTCATTTTTTTAAGAACAAATTTACCTAAACATCTAACTTAATTTTATTTCACATTTCCATTTTCATAAATTTGAAAGTGTGAACTACACTTTAATATTTCCTGAACGCTTTCATTTAAAATGCCTGAGCACATACTAGTACTGCACGCAGGAATGGCTCTGGCCAGACTTCGAGCCAGGAAAGGAATGTAGTGGTATCTTCACAGATGGCTCCAGAACCTATGAACATTAGACTGTACACCTCAATAAGTATCAGTTTTCCAAGCGGCAACACATGCGCAACTATATTTGAAAAACATTTGGAAGGGTGATGGTTGGACCTCTCGAGAGCACTATCGTAGAGCATATCTGCAGGATGTAGATAGACCATGTAATTGCTCCCAATTCCGCGGCATTCTTGTTGACAGAAAAGATTGCAGACGACTTACTGGCGTAATAACGAGCCACTACACCTCTGCGATGCCTGTGGAGAGAACTGCTTCACGGCACAGCACTTCCTCTGTCACTGTTCCGTCATTGATTGGATCAGGTGACAGGTCTTCGGCGCTAATGTGGTTAGAGCTGATTATGTAGGCCCTTCACCACAGAAGCGCCTGCTGATCTTGCGAAGGAATTGTAGGCTGCCAGCCGGTAGTACCATGGACCAGTCTTGGGTGCGTGCTCCAGTGTAGTATCAAAACCTCAAAAAACAAACATCATACTGGTTTTTCTGTGTTTTTTTAGTTTTCACATAAGGAGGCATTGTGTTATAAAAAACCTTTTTTGGGACTCATTTATTTCTAAAATTACTCATTTTTTGAGCTTCTGGGACTCATAAATAATTTGACCTGTGGTAACACTGATCGGTACACATTCCAGAAGCCATCAAGCATGTGCATCTGACATATCCATACATGTGTTTCTAATTGTCCACAATCGTATCTCAACAAACTCTTAACGAAGAGGGGGACACACTTAGGTCAAGTATTTTGTCTTGATAATTAACATGTTTTTAACAGCTTTCTCTTGAACCAATCGGAGAATAGAATTTACATGATGTACTGAAGCATTCACACAAGTGTGCGTAAACATGAGACAATGTTCGATGGTTCGTGAATATTGTCCAAAAAAATTCGTAAAAGCCTTTAAAGAATGTGCGCTCGTCCGTCAACCGTTGTCGGTTGACAAGTTGACAGTCAGCTGTAAAGTCGGCTTTTTTTATGTTTGCGGAACGATATGAACCGGAGTTCCACGCACTATACAAGTTCGGAACGACACAACTCTACAACGCGCTATCAGTTGTTCGCACGTCTTCGGCAGGCAAGTTGTTTACTGCTTTCGGTCGCCGCAGTAAGGTGAAAGTTAACTCTTAAGATAACAATCAGACCACAGGTGAAAGTTCACTTCGGAACTGACTCTCGAAGAAATCCATATAATTTTAAAGACGAAAACGAAAACTAATAACACCACTAGCCATGTCACAGTCTAAGGCAGCTAAACCAAAGAAGGAAGAACAAAGTTTTCTGACAAAAGCCTATCTCTTCGCGTACAACTCGATCCAGGTAGGTGGGTGGAGCTACATCCTGTATCAACTCGCCAATTATTACTTCATCGCGGGACCGGAATTCAGAGCGAGCATAACACTTTGGGACTACACCAAACTAGCAGTGATCATATTCCAGAATGCGGCAGCAGTGGAAATATTTAACGCCGCATTGGGATTGGTAAAGAGCAATCCGGTCATCACCACATTCCAAGTACTCAGCCGGATGATGGTCGTTTGTGGTGTTGTAATGGCCACTCCAACTGGAAAGGTTTCACCTGGACTGCCAATCGCACTGCTAGCGTGGTCGGTCACGGAGATTATTCGTTACGGCTACTATGCCCTGAACATTGTCAAGCTTGTGCCACACATTGTCGTCTGGCTGCGTTACACAACGTTTATTGCCCTCTACCCAATTGGCGTGACCGGAGAGTTGCTGTGCTTCTGGTGGGCCCAGAGCTATGCTCGCACAAACAAAGTTTGGACCACAGAGATGCCCAACAAATGGAATGCAACATTTTCATATTTCTACTTTCTCTGGCTGGTAATGCTGTTGTACATTCCACTCTTCCCCCAAATGTACTTGCACATGTTCGCGCAGCGAAAGAAGATTCTTGGTGGCGGCAACAGCAAGAATACATCGACAAAAGACAAGTCGAAGAAGGCACGTTAATGACACGAATTATTCATTCAAACTTTGAACACGCCACAAAACTGGCTGTTATCGTTTCTAGTGTTAATGATAATCTTCTCTTTTTTTTTGTATGAATTTGTATAAATAAAGCGGTACAAAAGGTGCGAGCAGACGCTAGAAGTTTGAGCTGTTTTATTTTGTGTTCTGTGCACTCAGCGAATTGAATGAAAATGAATTTACTTAATGTAATGCTAATGTGTGGTTGAAGTGCATAAGTAAACACGAAGTGTGTAACCGCAGTCGACGGGGGGACTTACCGGATTATTGCCTCTAGCTCCCCAAATGCAAATCAAGTGAAATTTGTTGTAGCTATTGAAATTTTGAAATTTACATAGTGATCATGTAAATTTTCTTTGGTTTCAGGCGAGTATGCTAAGCGGGACATGAAGTGTGCTAACTCAGAGATTCATGAATGACTGAATGGTGATGACAGAACTGGAGACAAAATAATATCAATCATCTATTGTGAAACTTCGGGGAAATCGCATGAAACGATATTTGTTTGAAGACAACCCAAACGCATTTCATTTATGCATCAAGCAGTGAAATGATTTGGCCCACTTTCGAAAGTAACTAACTAGGTAATGATGCCTGCGGCTGGTTGCGAATATTTTTCCAAATAGGCAATGACGACATAAAGGCGATTAGTTTATATTCATTCCCAAGTACCTATTAGATAATCGATTCCACCTGTGTAGTAATTAATACGAATGGAAATAATTCCAGTAATCGACGTTGTCGATTCCGAATGACGTTATTCAACGCAGTTTAACCACACGACCTTTGTCATTGATTCAAGAGAAGTGAGTCTGTGAACAGTGCACTTTGCCGCTATACCTGACTCGGAAGAGGCTTTTGATGTCGACTGGTTAGAAGGCCTCCTCACCAAGTTATTCAAATTGGTGTAAGAAAAATATTGTCATTCTCGATCAGACATGATTACAAGTAGAATGTGTGTTGTAAAAAGTGGTCCGTTGGGTCGTCGATTTCTTCTCGGAATAACTGCCGAAGATGCCATGCGACATTTTATAGCGACGGGTAGATCATTCGCGATTTTGCCGTCCTTGAAATTCATCAATTTTACGAAGACTGAACCCCGTAACAATCAACTTACAGACGAAGAACTCGTGGATGCACTTGTATGCTATAAAGCCGGCATGCTCGCCATCCAGGAAGAGCGATGGAATAGTCCAAGCAAGAAAAGGATAAACACATCTACGATGTTTGCTACAGGAAGGCGCTTATTTGAATGTGGATTTGTTCTTCGAAGCAGACTTAAGCAAAAACTCTTACGCTTTGTCTATGAAAGCGAACGCCTTATAACAATCCGCATTAAGACTGAATTCATGCAACTCGCAAACTCCCCGGCAAAGATGACAACAACAAGGATGACTTCTATGATCTCCTAGAAATGACATACGACAAATGTCGCAGCTTCGTCATCAAGATAGTTGAGGAGATTTCAACGCTGAGCTGAAGAGGCATCTTTGCTTAAATCATCGGGAAACACAGCCGGCACGATACCACATCCGCTTTTACACTTCAACATTCATTAAGGGACCTGGCTGTCCCCAGTTAAATAAACGGTCAACTAGACACATTGTGGTCGACGTCATACACTCCTGCAGTATTCCAGTTCCGAATAGTCAACATTGACTGGGATTATTTCGTTGTTGTAGCCAAGAATTAATCATGAACTGTACAGGATGTACAACGACATGAGCCTAGCCAGACGCCTTAGATGAGTGGACGGATGTACAGCATTACTGAGCATCGACCTGCAGACACCAGTGGGACAACACAACAGAAGACTCCCGTGTCTAATCCGTGTGGAACGTTGAAAGCTGGAGACAACTTGCCAGAGATTGGCGTTAGTTAAAGAGTCGTTGTAAGAAGCCGGATATCGAGAGAACAACGGAGTCGAGAAAGAAGAATCATCACGGTTTGATGTCGGAAATATGCAATCCTTACGGACTGCTCGGATATTTGCCAGGCCTTCCTCCTGTTTCGTTCGCCAAGTTGATTAAGATAATTCCCAATTGGATGTGCCACATTAGACGCGGGCGTCCTCTATTGCGTTGCCCCACAGGTTCAGACTCGAAGACTTTGGGCCGGAGCTGAGTCGCCCATGGACTCAACATGGCCGAGCTTCCTTAGGCGTAGAGCCGGCTTGGCTCATGTCGCTGTACAGTGCGTACAGTTCGTGGATGAATCTTCTCCTGTAGATCCCATCAAGCAAACATGACCAAAAATCTCACACAGATCTTTCCTCTCGCAAAATACCAACGGATTCTTCACCTGCTCATGAGATTGAGTAGGGCTTCCGCGTCACAGAGCAGGACTGGTATGATCAGCTTGGTCTTTTGAGAGACAGTTCTATTAAACAATTCCCCTCGATCCATAGAAACAGTGGTGGGCAAGCCAAGAATCCTGGTGCTGGTCTTATTCGTACTATTAATTGCGGGGCCGTGGTAAAAGTCCCTAACAAACAAAAAGTTATAGCTGCCCATTATGACGCCCTGCCTAAGACGTCGATGTCCTTTCATGAGGACATCATGTATTTTATCTTGTTCTCCTTCACCGCCAGTTACATTTTAGTCGCTTCCATCTCAATGCTAGCAAACGCCTCATTGACACCAGGTAACGTGGTACCGGTTTTTTTTCCTTTCAATAAAACAAAAAATACGTCTTTATTATCATTCCACAACAGTTTTAAGTTGGGAGAGGTCTGCTGAGAGATAAATTCGTTGATGGGGTCCGCACAGGCTCCAAGGTTGAGAAATTATGTGCTAGATGGTTCCAAGCACTCATGACGTATGTACATATCGCAGTGTGAGCCCATTCTAGATAGAAATGATACAGTGCTTCGAGGGGCAGTGTCTGCCCTGTCTCCGGCTATAAGGGACGCCTGACCAACGAGTGAGTTACAATTTTATTCGAATTCTACGACTTCTCCTTATGGTCTCGTCTTTGAGGCTTTCTGCTTCTACAAAATGTAGTATCAGATTATACTCCCATTGAAGCATTCTGTTTTTACTTGGACTGGACTGAGGTCAGTCTTCGCAAAGGTTGATCTTCATGTCTTACGTCGAACACAGGCGACATCACTGCGAAGTCAATGTGGCGAGGATGTCGGTTCAACAGAGTGAGGGATATAAGAAGTGCACCTTAAAAGCTCAACTTTTGAGGAAGCTTACACCAAAAACTGGCTTTGATCTTGGTGGCCAATTAAATTTTAAGGTTTATGATCAAAACACTGATGTGAGATGTCCTAGCTTAAGTAGAATACCATGTTCTTTGGTTGGTTGTTGGTATTTTTACGTTTCTAGTTTCATCCGGCAACTGTTGTATTCCCACAATGAAGAAGCTTAGAAAAATCGGTGAAAAATTTTTGAAGAAAGATGAACTTCGCTCCCGGTGTAATCACTTCGAAGAATGCATGACATCTCTCTTCTGAAACTCAAGTCGAAGAACCAAAATAAAAAAAAAATAAAACACAAGACTCGGTATGGTTCTTAATTTCTACGTACATTATTATTTCATTAACTTGCAAATGCATTCGCTCGAACAACAATTGGAACAAGTACAAGAAATATGTTTACAGCTATATTTTGGTTAAATGTATTACGGCTCGCCTAAACAATTTACAGACTAGGTATTTAAAAATACTTAACAGAAGATTTGAAATCATCACGAACTAGAATAGCGAAATAGGTAGCATTAATTTTTCTTGGGTTTCTTTTCGTCGTCACTACTATCACTGCTGTCGCTACTTGATGTTTCGTTTTGTTTGGAGCTCTTCTTTGAGGGTATGGTGTATGGGAACTTCTTTCCGCTGGCCTCGATGCCAGCTTGCAGACGCAACAAAGCCGTCCGATTGATGTTCTCAATTGGACTCTGCTTGAGGACGGTAGTCAATGTCTCCAGTCCTTTGTCGAAGCTTCCATTTATGCATTGAATGTCTAGCAGGCAACTATAGGCATTGCCAATAGCTCCTTCGGTTATTTTCGATGAGGACAATTGTTTGATTAGATTTTGAACAAGTTTCTCATCGTTATTATCTCGGGCCTTTTGCAGAATGCGTTGGAACATCAAACGTGGCTCATTGGTGAGATATTTGCTCCAGATGTCTGCCGCTTTAGCCTCTTCTCCGTTTATCGAATAGTACATCCACAGAACGTTCATCGGTGCTACGGTTTTTTTGTCGGCAAACTCCTTGGCAAGTTCGGTAACTTAAATGAAAACATAATTTTATGATTATTTTTTATTCGATCTGATAAGGGTGTGAAAGTGAAGGGGAAGTCATAGAAGAGGTGGAAATTGGTTGCCAAACGCAGTCATCTTGATTACGGTTGCGAGCGGAATTGAAAAATAGTTTAGGAGAAGACAGAAATTAACCTTATATTCCTGGCACGAATGACTTTAATAATTCACGTCTCTTCAGTCCCTTTCATTACATAGCGATCGTAAGGTCGATATTGACATGTGCAAGTGTAGTATGTCGGCAGGCCACCCTGAAATCCACTAATCTTAATCTGCTAAGTAAAAAAACAGCGACTAGGATGCCTAGACCTTACGGAAGCAATTTCCACCACCCTGGCCGCAGGCCATGATGTGCTATTAAATCTTATGCCAATCGACCTCTATATGCACACTAATCAGCTGACAAACAGACACCTGCCAAGACTGCTTTTAGAAGTATTCAAGTGCTGGCGGAAAAATCTTACTGGACATGCTAGTAGACTACAAATTAAAAATGTCTAAAGACCCATTCATATGAGGTCGTCGCTAATTGCGAACTCTGATAATTCATTCATATGGAGTTTTCTCATTCGCAGAGACCTACGGCTGCAAACTGACACTTCATTGCCAAGTGCCATGGCATTTTGGTCGTGGTGGTTGTGGATTGCCAGCTCAGCTTGACAGTTCGCAAAGAGGATGATGATTCGCAGAGAACAACTTGTCGATCATTAACTATGATACTTAAACTAACTTTTGTTGAGATTTTTGTCGATGAAACTCTGATGAACTATCGATGAAGCTGGAAATGGGTTGTTCCGGTAGTTCGCGTTCGCAGTTCGTCGCTCATATTAACGGGTCTTAAAGCGACTTCACATTCCCATACCTCGACTTAGAAATTCCTTTCAAATGTCATTTCCCGTCAAGGCAGGAGCCGACTAGTGGCCATTCAGCTCAGAACATTTAGGTGTACACAGATAGTTCGAAGACGCAAACAGGCACAGACGCGGGCATATTCTTTGAATTGTTAAAAATGCACTGCCACATCAGAATTCCTGAATACGGACATGTTTTTTAGGCAGTGATAGTGGCAGTCAAAAATATGGATGGAAATACCACCGGTTGATATTATCATTCCTATTGACAGTCTAACGACCATAAAAGCTATCTCGGCTATAGAAATCAAGTCCAAGCAGATCGCGACCTGCTGTAAAGGTGCTTAGCACGCAGCACTTGATCACTCTTTGCTGAGTCCCAGTTCACAGGCACATAGCTGGCAATGAGGCAGGAGGTGAACACGCCCATAAAGTGGCCAAAATCGACCCATCCAGAAAATCTTAAGCATTCATCCTCCATTGGCATATATCAATAAGAAAGTACATAATAGCATAATAGGGACAGCAAATGAGTGTCAGACTAGACGGATCATATGGCCCACATAAAACAGCGCTAAAACCGACAGACTCCTGAAATGCTATAAAAAGCTGCTCAAAATGGTAGTCGAAGCTCTTACGGACCATAACCATTGGTCTTACCCATGACCACAGGTGTGAAGGTTGTGGAGACGAAGAATAAAGGTAGAATACTCCTCTGCCATTGTAGAGGACTCTGCCGATTGAGAAGTAGAACTCTCGGAGAACACTTCCTTCAAGACCTTCACGATCTTAAAGATATGCCACTAAAATCTCTTTGAAGGCTTATTAGGACATCGGGTCGGCTCAACCTTAAAGAATCGGAATCGGAGGCATCTTAACAGGCACGAGTAATGGGTCCTAGATGATACCAACACTTCAACGGGAAATAAGGCCGTATTCTTCAGGCGATGCAGTCGCATGAGCGGTTACACCCTGCCAAAAAGATAGGTTAAAGTCCTGATCGCGAGCGAAACGAAACACTCTTTGAATATACCAGACTGAGTGTCACACAGTCATATGGTCCACAGCACCGACTCCAAACGATTTTGAGTTTCGCACACATGAAGGCTCACTTGTTTTTACTAACAATTATAGTTGGCTTTGAAAATTCGATCGCCTTTTCTCTGAATTCGACCTTATTTAACAAAGGCTTTTATTTCAATTTGCTAAGGTGAAACAAGGCCTAATTCAAAAAGTCGGTGTTATTACGCTTTAACATTTCACTCGATTACACAGCATCCAATGGGTTAACAAAGCTCTAAGAGTAGCGGGCTTCGTCACCTAACCTAACCAACATACGTCCTTCAGAATCAGGGTATCAAAGCACATACAGACAAAACCGAGTCCGAATGTCACTCCGATTGGAGTGGGAAATGAAACGGCACGTCGTCACTACACACGCTATAAAAATATTACGTACAGCACGAGTGGTTTATAAACAGGCTACGCTCAGATCCATCTCGGACTATGTGTACGAGAGATAGGTTAGGTTTGTGGGTGGACGCGGTAAGGCCACGCCTCACTTGGGTCCTATTGTTATGTTTATGCTGTCTTGGAGATTCTGCAAGACGAAATCTCCCTGGTCTCAAGACCATCTAATAAACACTATGTGACAGTTTTTACCAGACTGCGTCTAGAGAGAAGAAGAGTCCATAGAAAACCACGCGGTAAAATGGTCGGCCCAGAATTCAATTCGATCTTTCACAGTTGTATGACAACATTCTTACCGAGTTTAGGACACTCGATAAAGGTAAACTATGTTTTTAATCATTTTTAGATAAGTGGACGGATTTGCTTTCATGAACTTGCACAAAATCTTCTTCATTCAATTCAATCTACTTACATTGCGGCACCAACTCAGGATGATTCTCCAGTATTCCCAGTGATCCACCACGTGGGAATTTATTTGCTGCATCAGTTATCTCCTCGGGGGTCGTTGCACGTTTAATAGATTCCATTAAACGGTTCAAGTAAGCCTCACATTTGCCCGCGACGATATTGGCGTGGCAGTACCTGTTGTCGTAGGAGATAACCTTCTTTTGTTCATTAGTCAGCAGCTCGCCGATGCGTTCAATGGTCTCAGTGTCTCCGCTCGCGGCCACTTTGTTCAGATAGAATTTGAACACCTTCGGAACTGGCTTCCTCTTGTTCTCCAGCATCTCGAAAACATATTTGGTGGCTTCGTTTAAACGCTGCTTGTGAATCAGGCTCTCGATCAGCAGAGAAATGTCCATGGCACTGGGTTGCTCGCCAGGGGTCAGTTTGCCCTTCAGTGCGATAGCTAGGTCTGCATCTCCTGCCTTGAGAGCACTGCGAAACTCAATTAAAGTTTTGGGAACTGGTGGCTGGGACTGTTTGACTGTTTGTGCAGTTGCCTGTTTTGTTTCTTTCGACGGTTTGGCTTCCTTCGCTGGAGCGGGTTTTTGCTTTTGCATGGTTGGTGCAACGAAGGGCACTTCAAGGTTCTTGCTCTTAAGGAACGTGGCCAGCTTGTCGAGGAACTCATCGGATGGTGTTATGGATTCTTCTTGCATTTTGGTCCACAGGCCAAGCGCCTTCTCTGCGTCGTCATTCTTGCAATAACTCAGTAGAAGATTGTAGTATATGGAGTTGCGGTCAATGTGATGGAGGTCCTTAGTGGCCTCAACCAATCCCTCCAGTGGTTCAACTAATCCCTCATTTCTGTAGCGTTCACAGGCGAAGTCAATTCGCTTTGGTCGTGTACGGAGCCCAGGGGTTTCGAGGATCTTCCTAGCTTGACGTATGCGTCCACACTCGACGAATGACAAGACCAAGTCGTACAGGCTGTTCACTTCACCGTGAATGGTTGTGCTGAGGTCGGTAAGTTTTTGCAGATTTGCTGCGTCCTCCTTCTGAATGAGACGACACGCGAGCTCGTTCTTCCACGGAGTCACTTTGTAGGTTTGACTGATTGTCTCGAAGGCATCCATTGCCTTCTGCACATCGTCCTTTGTCAAGTGCACTTTGATAAGGGGTCCCAGGAGAATGTTTGTCGGAATGACGTAGTTGTTGTTGACCAGGGAGTCAAACATCTTCTGGAGCTTATCGGCGCTGCCGGCTTCAGCCAGTTGGTTCAGCAACCTCCAGCATGCTGAAATGTACATGAACGAACCATCTGCGTCCTCCATGTAGGAGGTCTTCTTGTTTTTCTCCAAGAACGCCAGCGCTTCGTCGAATTTCTCCGACTTCACTAGCAGCTCAGCCATGCGAATGGCCTTTAAGTTGTCCAACAAAAACTCAGGTTCCTTGGCCTTTATCTTCTCGTACAGCTTAGTGGCCTCGTCCATCCTATCATGCTGAACGTACAGGTCAATCAGTTGCGCCCAGTTTCCACTTGTCAGAGGGTACTTCTCATCCTCGAGGCGTTGGAATACCTGCATGGTCTTCTCCAGGTTGCGCGACTTGATGCAGGTGTTTATCAACTGCCGTTTGATGTTGTTTGTGTTCTCGCCCTTAGCCTCCTGGGTTGCGATGAACCTTTCCAATTCGTCAATGTTCAGTTTGTCCAGCGTACGCTTGCGTTGTGAGGGAGTATTCAGCTGCACCGGTTCGAGGTCGCCTGACGTGAGTTTGCTGAGAAGCTCCGAGATTTCTGGTGTCATTTCAGCGCCTAATCGTTCCTGTATTTTAGACGCAGCCGCGCTGGTCATTGACAGACCCTGTTTGACTAAGCCATTCAACAATGGCAGCAGAACCTCGGTGCGATTATTTCGGAAATAGTTTGCAACGTCTGTGGTGATTTGTCCAATGAATTCCGCTCGAATTATGTTAGTTGAGGTTCCATTTTCTGTGGACTTTTCCTCCACCGGTGGAGTTGCACTATCGGTGGATTTTTGCTCAGCACCATCCGTTTCTGACACATCCTCCGCGGGGGTTCCCTGAGTTGAGCTCAAGATGTTTTCTTTTCCAATGTTGTCGTGAATCTGACGAACGACTTTGATGAACGAGGTGAAATCTTGGGTTTGGTTAAGAGCCTGAATCAAGGGCTGGCGGAACAAAACCGGGGAATAGAAGGCGCGGTAGGTTTCAACGATTTTCGCCACATCGCTCAACTTGCCCTTGACAAGCGCATTGTATGCAGCCGCTGACGCAACTGTTCCACTTGAGATTCCCGCATTAGTGAGAATCGTCACCATGCGGTCGACGTTCTTCTCATTCATCTTAGGGATCACGTATTCGCGCACTGTCTCCGAATTGGGCTGAACACTGAATTCGCTCTGCATTTGCTGGACAATGTCAACGATCTGATTGGATTCCGCTGAGCAGAACAGGGGCCAGAAATAGTGTTGGCGAATGGGTAAGCCGGCGTTCTTAAGTTCCTTCAGAAGAGGAAGGGCAGAGTGCTTGACTCCGTGAGTGAGACCAGCTTCAGTGGCAATTAGCAATGCCTTTGGATTCAGTTCTTCGTCCTGCAGTTGCTTGCAGATCTTGAGGATGTTTTCAATTGGTCGGTTGACCTTGACCATTTGACGGATGAAGAAGTTTCCGGCATCGATTGGCTGTCCGTCTGAACGTGGGTTACGGGGCATTTCTCGGAGTACATTCAGTCCGACATCTTCGTGACCCTTGTTCACAAGCCGAAGAATGACATTCACTGCCTCCTGGTTGAAGCCGTTGTATTTCTTAAGTTTTGCAAGAACCTGATCTACTTTCGCCTCGTGACCATTTACAGCCAGCCCGTAGACAGCATCTAACAAATCTTTGTCCAACAGGAAGATTTCATTTTTCTCGCACTCGTCAATAGTACGGAGAATGGCATCGACATCACCGTGACGAGCGTAGCAGCATAATAGCGTGGTGAATGTGTCGGCACTTGGTTCAAGACCAGCTTGTTTCATAACAGAGAGAATTGATTTCGCTGAGTCGATATCGTTTGCCTACAAATAAGAGTAATTTCTTGTTACAAACTAAGTCCTGTGGCAAGTGAAGATTGGAGATGTCATGGCAGACGCAATTCTAACCTTCAAATGAGAAAAAAAAAATGACAGTGACATACCTGTGAATGGCCAAGAATAAGTGCATTGAACACACTTTCGTTCACTGGCAAGTTCTTCTCACGCATGTATTCCAGGATTCTTGTTGCTCCGTCGATATCACCCTGCTGACAGTATCTCAGTATCAATCGCTGGTACGTTACACGATTCGGTTCGATTGCCTTCGACTCGAGCTCAGACAGAAATTCGGTCGGCGAAAATGAATGTTCATTTTCCAAATAAACCCTCAACAAGGCATTATAATGAGAAATATCCATGGGAACACCCAACGAGTTTAGTGTGTTCCATATTTCCTGTACCAATGCCGTACGGAGTTCGGGCAACTCTTCGGGAACTAAATTTCCACAGCAACGAATGACCAACAATGACTGTGAACTTGTTGCAGAGCGTTGATGTCGTATTTCCTCGAGTACATCCTCAATGTCCCTGCGGGATATTCTACCAGTTCGACGAACATCTTGATCAAGACGTTTCAGTTGTTTTTCCAAGTTTACGTCCGCCTTTGGAGCGGCAGTTGCATAGCCGCTGAAAACACAAATGTTCGAGGTTATGGAAATTAAGATTCTTTCGACATTTAAACACTGAATAAAAGTAATTAAGTAATAAACACAGAATTCACACGCATTTTCTAAGATCTTTTTCAATTATTGAATAAAATTTCAAAATAATGTGTTTTGTTGCGTAAGAACCGGGAGGTCTGACTTCTACCATACGTAACCTCTTCGGTGTTTCTCGAATGTACTCACCTTGTAAGACTACTGCAAATGCACTGGGAATTCTGTACTAAATTGCCTTCGGTTTCGCGAACTGATTGAAAAACAACATTTCGTGTTAATGCTGCAAAATAGCGAAATAATTTTCCTGAACGCAAAATCGATGCCATTTTCTTGTGTGAGGGAAAAATCAGAAACTATTTTATTTGCTGTTCGGAAAGTGCTCTTCGTGCTCTTCAACTTCTTTTACAAACCGAAATGTCAGAATGACAGATTGAATTTCACGTGGGGTAAGGCCATCAGTGGTCTTCGTAGAAATCATGTCAAGTGATGCCAAAACTAAGTGATTTTAGTGTTTTTTAAAAATGATTATCATAAATATTCCATTCAAGTCCAGGTAGATTGTCGAAATGGTACTGTTTAGGTTTGTAGAGCTTGACAAAGTAAGGGTAAAATGAAAGCAAATTTTATTTCACATAACTTTGTAAGGTGTGAACTACGGTTAAATATTTTATGAACCATTTAAAATGCCTAAGCACGTACTAGTACTGCACTCAAGAATGGCTCTGGCCAGACTTCGAGTCAGGAAAGGGATTTAGTCGTATCGTCATGGCGACAACATTAGACCTAAATTCGCATCTATCTTCCAAGAGCAAAACTGTACGATCCTAATGGCAACAAACTAAACTTTGAAGAACAATTGGATGGGTCGATTTATCTGAGAAGGTGGTGACAGCCAGGCTGTGCCTAAGGACTTTCTCAAAAATTTAACCACTTCCAAGACAGTTCAAGAATGTAAATCGTCTTTGATTGGCAGTAAAATCGGAATCGCTGGATATGAGATCGCCGATGAACTTGCTAAACAAGGATCAGAGAAAACTTTCTCAGGACCTGAACCTCAGTCGGAATGTCGGAATACCTGCGCCTGTTGTTAGGGTTTCCATTGATGGTTGGCCTTCCCGAGAGCACAATCGAAATGGCTTGACTCTCCAGGATGTAGACAGGCCAAGCGTTTGTTACCAAACGTGTGTAAGAAATCCGTGGCATTCTAGTTGTCCCCTGGCAGAAAAGAAACGGGTCACTAAACCTTTGCCAAACACTTAAATGTGAAGATACCCTCTGCGACGTGTGTGCAGAGGAGGACGACACAGCAGAGCACTTCCTCTTTGCTCCCTTTGCTCCGATCAGGTAGAAAGTCTTTGGCGCAGTTGTTGTGAGAGCTAATTCTGTAGGGCCTTCATCACAGAAGCGCCTGCTGTTGTTCCAAAAGAATTGTAGGGTGCTGCCAGACTGTACAACGGAATAGTCTTGAGTCTCAGTGATCTAGTGTAGTAAAAAAATCTGTAACAAAAAAAAAAAAAACTTACTAGTTTCTATTTTCACATAAGGCATTGTGTTATCAAACACCTTTGTTGGGACTCATTTATATTTAAATTACTCGATTTATAAGCTTCCGGGATTCATAAATAATTTTACTTGTGGTAACACTGAACTCAGGGTAAACGTGAACTCCACAAATGACATCTTAGCGGAGATCCGACGGAGAAACGCCCTTGGCAACACATGCTGCATCGGTTTGCCAAGGAAACTGGACTCGAAACTCCGGACTCGAAGGACCAAAATCATGTCTACAAAACTCTTATTTTGCCAGTCCAGCTTAACGGTGTTTTACGGAAGCTGGATGATAAACAAAATTGGAGAGGTGATTCTTATTCCTTTCGAAAGAAAAATTCAACGTGGAATATATGATTCCGTTTGCGTGGAAGACGATAAGCAGCAGTCGGCAGTACTATCTCGGCCTGGACATCAACACTCAAGCAAAGAGGGTCTTCGAATCCGCGCCTTCTGCTTCGAGAAGGAGAGGAATTGCGAGCCTCCGGTACAGAGTCCAAGTCATCGCGGATGTAAGACAGCTTGCTCTTGATGACTGGAAGCAGCGTGCGCAGGACTATCAACGATGGAACAGAAATTGCTCAGGCTCGAACCTTCTTTTGGTCGTCGGTCTAATAAGCTTCTTCCAACAGTTCTTTAGAAACTTTCTCAATCGGTATAGAGATAGATATAAAGGACAATGTATGAAAAACCCTTTTCTGGAATGGGTTAGTCTTATTTTGTATACTATCTATTGACATCTTCGGATAAATAAGCTATTGCCTATACCGCGAAATGTTTAAAAAACACAGTGGACCAATATTTTTTATCGATGAACTCTATTACCATCGTTGCTGTTTCCACTTTCCCTCCTTATTCATGGTTTATCTATATTTAAGCCCTGTTCAGTCCGAAAACGATGTTGCACATATTTTTTCTTTTCTTATTTTCTGCTGTACTTGCAGACTAATTTTCCAAAAAATATATGGTACGATATATGTAGAATGAGTTCCATACACCTGATACCAGCACGAAAAGTTGAAAGGCCTTAGATCTCACTTTGCTTAAGTCATTAATTTGTACTGGTTTTGCTCCACAAATAGTACACACAGCACTAGCAGTAAGGACATGAGCTACTTTTCCGTCGATAATTGTCCGAAACAAGAGTATCGTATTTAAGAACAAGTTCGATTTTGCCAAAGAATCTCGTTGGTATCGATAGTAAAAAGCTTTATCGGCGTGAAGTGTGAAGCAATGAGTCAGAAAGGGGAGGAGGAGTCAGAAATTAATTTATCTTCGGACAATATCTTCTTTGATTGGCGCTACAGTCCGGGGTTTCCACAACGTTTCACCAGCTAGCACGACAGCTGCCTTCAACTGCACGCAAAATGTTGGTTGAGGTCCTTTTCCACTTCTGTGCGCTATTTCGTTCGAGGATGTCTTCTGTTTCGAAGAATCATCGGGACGGAGCTCTTAGATCTAAAGACTCTTAGCTAGGTGCATACCACTGTACAGCCCGTTCAGTTCGTGGTTTAATCTTCTCCTCCAGACGCCGTCAACACAAACAAACCGCAACAAGACCGCACGCAGAAATTTTGCCTCAAAATGACCAAGAGCTTCTTTATCCGCTTTCAACTGCGTCCATGTCTCTGGGTCATAGAGCAGGGCAGGGATGACCAGAGTGTTATATAAAGTCAGCTTGGTGCTTCGAGAGATGACTCTGTTACTCATTTGCCAAGAGTTTTTGTCTGCCCTTGATCTCGGTTCTGGTGTTATTGTCTCAGTTTACTCCAGAGCCGAGGTAGACGAAGACCTTGACTACCTCAAAGTTTCTTCTTCCCATTAAATCAATCTGTCCGAGACGTGTTGTGCGTCCTTCCGTGAAGACAGCAAGTACTTCGTTATTCCCTGGTATACCGCTAGATCCATTCTTAGCCATCATTTGCGGTTGTAGGTATTCAAAAATACACTTCAAAACTGTTTAACCGTCGAAATTTCCTTTTGAAAATTTAGGGATATTTTTTTGTGTTATAACGGTTGCGTACAAATGTTAAAAATAGATATACTAAATAATATCTATTAAATTTGTTATTTTATATTATTTATTTACAAGCTTGTATACAATATTATAAAAATATATGATCAGCCTAACAAGCAAGGGCAGCAAGTACCTTGAGAGTATATGGGGACTTAAATTAAGTTAAATCTGAAAGAAATTTGTCTATAGTATTGACGTTTTCTAAGCAGGTATCCGCAAGTAGGCTAGTGGGTTTCATGTCCGAGAAATAATATCTAATCGTTTGCATTAATATAAACATTCAAATCAATATTTTGTCGCTATACAGCCCATACAGTTCGTGGCTGAATCTTCTTTTCCACAAACCTTCAACGCAAAAAGGACTAAAGTCTTCATCCGCTTTTGAGAAAGCCCAGGCTTCCGCACCATTCAGCAGGACAGGGATGATCAAGGTCTTATATAATGTGAGCTTGGTCCTTCGAGAGAGGGCTCTACTACTCAATTGTCTTTTGAGCCGAAAGAATTAGCGGTTGGCAAGAGTTATTCTGCGTTAATACTCGGTATTTATGTTGTTCGTACAATTAACTTGGGGGCCAAGGTAGATGAAATCCTTTACCACTTCGAATTTATAGCTGCCTATGGTGATGTTCTGACCAAATCGTTGATGTTGTGTCTGTTCTTGATGACAGCAGATTCCGCTCTTTGCCCTCATTCACCGCTAAACACATTTTTGTGGCGCCTCCGTTTCAATACGAACAAGCCCTTCATTGACGGCTCGCTGAGTTTAGCCAATCACGTCAATGTCATCGCTGTATGCTAACAATTGCACGGACTTCTGGAAGATCGTGCCTCTAGTGTTGGCGTCTGATTCTTACACGATCTTCTCCAGACGATGTTGAAGAAATCACATGACTGCGTGTCGCCTTGCCTAAAACCTTTTTTGACATTGAAGGTCTCGTTGAGTTCGTTACCTGCCAGCGACAGTTCTTCATAGTCATCCTGCACAACCTGATGAGTTTGGCAGGAATTACAAAACTAGACATAGCGTTGTATAGCTCGTCTCTATGCACACTGTCATATGCGGTCTTAAAATCGACGAACAGATGGTGAGTGTTGATTTGCACTTCTTGGGTTCTTTTCCAGGATCTTCCGTTGTGGAAGACCTGGTCTATTGTGGACTTCCCTGGCCTGAAGCCACAATCATACGGACGAATCAGATAATTCTTTTAGACTTAATTAGTGGAATTGTTGGATACAGGGTTATAATGTATTTAGTGGAGACCAAGATACAGTATTTGAATAACAAAGTCCGCCACCCATAAGATCCGTTGCGTGCGTTGCGCCTTACCTAAAAATTGATAACTCATAAGCCCAAAAAGCCCATTCATATGAGCGGCGAATTGCGAACGCGAACTTTCGAAAACAATCCTTTTCCAGCAAATATGAGCAATAAGTTATATTTCTTAGTATGCAAAAAGATTGGAACTGAATTATCGTGTTTTCCAACCAGCATCCACAAAAATCTCAACAAAAGTTAGTTTAATAATAATAATAATATGGGTGGCGCCACAGGCCGTAGGGGGCCAGGGCCTAGCTTCTTAACAACCACTCGAGTTGTGCGTGCTATTGTTCTCTCACGAGTGGAAGTTCAACGCAAACAACACTAAAGAGTGACTGTTTCCAGCAAATATAAACAAAAAGTTAAACTTCTTGGTATGCAAAAAGATTGTGACTGAATTATCGAGTTTTTTCATAGACAAAAATCCCAATAAAAGTTAGTTAAAGCATCCTAATTAATGATTTAAAAGTTTTTCTCAACGAATCAATCATTCTCTCCGCGAACTGTCAAACTGAATGAGTTGTCAGAGTTTGTGAAGTTCACAGTTCGTGGCGACCTCATATGAATGGGCCTTTAGATGTTGAAAATGCATGCTGTGATACATTTATGTACATTTACAGAAAATAGAATAGACATTGCGAATAAAATTGCTGACAATTATCTAACATGTACCCAATAAAAACAATTACCGATGCCCGTTGATAATTGTTTTTAAAAAAGTTGCCGTTTTTTGCGCAATTACATGCGTACTTAAAAGGATTCATGACAATAAATTTCATACGCTTGCATTTTTAAATCCTGGAAATGCATCCCAAAAAATATTCTAAATATTAAACAAACAGTAGATAAGAGCATAAAATCATTAACAAAGTCTTCCTGCAATAAAGACCCTAATAAAATGCATTTTCCAAACTATCAATTAAAACATATAATTCATAAAAGAATGGGTCAGCTTGTTCGTATAATGCTCTCGCTCTCTCATAGGTAACATTAGAAGCATTAACTATTTCTCGCATACACTTTTCAGCGAAGCTTGCCGGTTCACATCCTTTGTTGTATAAAGTGTCCAAACGTTTGGTAAGTTCAATTTGTTTATCTCTGATGTAGCTTGCAACACGTACAGGTGTTGGATATTCGTTAATGTCTTCGCGAAGTCTTCGAAGGGTTGATTCTACGAATGGTGTATTCGCATTATTTGCCCAATCGAATCTATCAAGCGTTGCAGTGAGAGTTGAAAAGTTAGACGCTGGCGGTATCGGAATTTCAGAAACACTTTGATGGATATTTTCACAAATCGTAAATAGAAATATGACTTCTATAACTACAAACACTTTCATCTTAACAAAAAAACGAGCACAGTCGCAGACGATGACTGATTTAATTTCAGTCGAACGATTTCTTATATACTCTGAGATAAGATTAGTTTTGAGAAAATGCTAAGTGTGCATTAAAGACGATGATAATGACATCAACACCCCAGAAGCGATATGTCATGTCGTCGACTCAGCAGAAGCCTCCATTGATACTGATAATAAGATTGAGCTCGTTTTGTATTTTATATATTATTATTTTTGCTGATTCTTTTCAGTACACAGGGAGGCTGTTGAACATTTTTAAATGTATTTTGACTTCATCACCTTTTCGCAAAAGAGATAATTACTAAATTTTAAAAATTAAGACTCTTCGGGCTTGAGCAGTGTTGTCCATGCGCTCAACATGGCCTAGCCATCTTAGGCGTTGAATCCGTAGACGCCTGCCTAGACTCATGTCGCTGTACAGCCCGTACAATTCGTGGTTGAATCTTCTTCTCCAGGAACCTTCAACGCAAACAGGACCAAAGATTGAACGCAGAACTTTTCTCTCGAAGAGACCATGTGCGTTTTCATCCGATCTTGAGATAGTCCAAGCTTCCGCGCCATACAGCAGGATCAAGGTCTTATATAACGTGAGCTTGGTCTTTCGAGAGAGGGCTCTACTACTCAATTGCCTCTTGAGCCCAAAGAAACAGCGGTTGGCAAGAGTTATTCTGCGTATAATCTCGGTACTGATGTTGTTCGTACTATTAACTTGGGAGCCAAGGTAGATGAAGTCCTTTACTACCTCGAAGTTGTAGCTGCCTATGGTGACGTTCTGACCGAGTCGTCGATGTTGTGTGTCCTTCACCGCTAAACCCATTTTTGCCGCCTCCGTCTCAATACAAGCGAACGCTTCATTGACGGCTCGCTGAGTTCGGCCAATCACAAATCAGTTGAACGGACTTCTGGAAGATCGTGCCTCTAGTGTTGGCGTGTGAGTTTCGCACGATCTTCTCCAACACGATGTTGAAGAAGTCACATGACAGCGCGTCGCCTTGCCTAAAACCTTTTTTGACATTGAAGGTCTCGGTGAGTTCGTTACCGACCATGATGGAGCAGCGAGATTTCTCCATCGTCATTTGGCAGGAATGTCTAAACTAGACAGGGCGTTGTATAGCTCGTCTCTATGCACACTGTCGTATGCGGCCTTAAAGTCGACAAATAGGTGGTGTGTGTCGATCTGCATCTCTTGGGTTTTTTCGAGGATCTGCCGTAATGTGAAAATTTGATCGATACTGTACTTCCCAGGCCTGAAACCGCACTGATAGGGACCTATCATGGTGTTGAGGAATGGTTTCAGGCGCTCACACAGAACGGCAGAGAAGATCTTGTAGGCGATGTTAAGGAGACTTATCCCCTGATAGTTGGCGCAGTCAAAGGGGTCTCCTTTCTTGTGGATCGGGCAAACGATACTAAGATTCCACTCGTCGGGCATGCTTTCCTCCGACCATATCCTACAGATGAGCTGGTGCATGCGCCCAACCAGATCATCTCCAGCTGCTTTAAACAGTTCCGCGGACAATCCATCTGCTTCAGCAGCTTTGTTCGACTTCAGTCTCGATATCGCTACCTTGACTTCGTCTAGATTCGGGGGAATTTTCTTCTATCGTCGTCCATTGCGTGGAGTGGAACATTCTGTCTGACAGCGGTATTGGTGTCCTCTTCGCCGTTAAACAGTCTGCAGAAGTGATCCTTCCAGATTCTCAGAATCGACTGCGACTCTACTACGAGTTGTCCCTCTTCGTTCCGACAGGCTTCTGTCCGATGTTTGTACCCTTTGGATAGTTGTTTCACCCGCTGGTAAAACTTTCGGACATTATTTCTGCCGTACCACCTCTCAATTTCCTCGATCGCGCGCTTCTCATGCTCCTTCTTTTTCTTTTTGAGAATCCGGTGCTCTTTCACCCCTTTTAAGTTCGTAGAGCTCACGAACCGCTCTCGTCCTTCTATCCAGCGTCGTCTTATATGCTGCTAGCTTCGCTGAATGCGCCTGCCGACACTCATTGTCAAACCATGGGTTTTTTCTTGGTGGCATTTTAAAACCCAACACATCAGAGGCAGCTTCTCTGATGGCGTTTTGACAACGGTTCCACTGTTCGTCGATTGTTTCTGCTGGCAGGGTTGGACTCTCTGAGAGCTTAAGGGAGACTCGATCGGAAAAGTATATATATGTGTATCGTAAACGGATATAAGAAGGTCCACAAGAAAGGAGACCATTTTGACTGCGCCAACTATAGAGCAATCAGTCTCCTGAACATTGCACGCAAGATCCTCCCTGCCATCTTGTGTGAACGCCTGAAGCCATTTGTTAATAATATGATAGCTCCTCATCAGTGCGGTTTTAGGAGAAGGAGAAGTCCCTCATCGACCAAATATTCACACTTCGGCAGATCCTGGAAAAGACTCGAGAAATGCAGATCGACACCCACCACCTATTTGTCTATTTCAAGGCCGCATATGGCAGCGTGCATAGAGACGAGCTATACAGCGCCATGTCCAGTTTAGTAATTTCTGCCAAACTAGTCAGGTTATGCAGGATGACCATGAAGAACTGTCGCTGCTCCATCAAGGGCGGTAACGAACTCGCCGAGACCTCGAGAGTCAAAAAAGGTTTTAGGCAAGGCGACACGCAGTCATGTGATTTCTTCAACATCGTCCTGGAGAAGATCGTGTAAGAATCAGACGCCAACAGATTAACTCTTGCCAAAAGCTTCATCTTTGGGCTCAAAAGACAATTGATTAACAGAGCCATCTCTCGAAACATTAAGATGGCCTTATATAACGCTCTGATCACCCCTGTCATGCTCTATGGCGCTGAGACATGGACGCTGTCGGAAGCGGATGAAGAAGCTGTTGGTCGTTTTCAGACAATAGCTCTGCGTGCGATCTTTGGTCCTGTTTGCGTTGACGGCGTCTGGAGGAGAAGATTAAACCACGAACTGAACGGGCTGCACAGCGGCATGCATCTAGTTAAGTGTCCAACGCTTAAGATGGGTAGGTCAAGCAGAGCGGATGGCACCACAGAGTCTTCGAAACTTGGCGGTCGTCTAAAGAGCACAATTTGGTGAACTAGAGCAGAGATCGCTCTATTGAACCGAAGGGGGTCCTCATAACTACGAGCGACATCCCGTTCGTATCGGAGTTGTCTCTCCGCTGTTCGGCGTACAACATGTGGACATCCTTCATCATCCGTTATCTATAGAGGAATGCTTCAGAAGGAATTTCGGCAATTTCTCTCGAAATTGGGGTCCCCCAATTGCCCAATTTCCCATACAACTAATTAATTAAATAATTACCTCAATTTCAGTGAAATTGTATACGAAATAGTATATTATGACAGATTATGTCAGTTTTCGTATGCTTAAAACAAACAACTAGTACATTTCTCACCGTTATGCCAGTTAACTTGCATATATCAGTCAGATTTTGTTTTTAATTTTTGTATTTTCTAGGTATTCTCGTATTGAGTAAACGCATCATTAACTGTAACGCGCGTTGAATACTCTTTACTTCAGTTTTTGATCAATAAATAAATACAAAACTAAACAAAGAGTTTTTATTGAGATTTGGACTTAACTTTTGTAACTTGGTACTGGTCTGGCTACTTGTGTAAGTTGAGTAGGCAGACTAAATTGATTCATTTGTAGTGCACTTTTGGCAATTTCGAATATGCGATGCCGAAATTGTGAAATTTCGCGTCTAGTGGGAACATAGTATTAAACACGTTCATTTAACATACAGGCAGTTAAAAATAACAAAAACTTCAAGCAATATTTTTGCTATTCAATTGATCTGAACCAGAAATTAGATCTCTCCAGACAGAAAAATTGAAATATATACCAAGTGTACCAGTATGAAGTGAGCGTCAAGATACAAATGTCTCGATAGGGAACATTTGTTGTGAACGAGCCCTTATTTTTTTTTTGTTTGTTTGCTATGACATCTGTGAAAAATATTTAGTATACATCAAGTCATTGAACAGACAAAATCATATTTTTTCATCGTGTTAAAAATGTCGAATTTTGTACTAGAAAGTGATGATTTGCGGAAAGCATTAGTTTTTTGTTTCCATTTGAAGCAAAGTGCTGCAGAGTCGCATCGAATGCTTGTCGAGGCATATGGTGATCATGCTTTATCAGAAGCACCATGCAAAGGATGGTTTCAACGGTTCAGAAATAATGATTTTGATGTGAGAAATGAAGAACGTGGCAGACCACCAAAAAAGTTTGAAGACGCTGAATTGCAAACGATATTGGATGGAGATGACACTTTGAGGCAAAAGCAAATGGCAACAATGTTAAATGTTGCACAACTAACAATTTCTGACCGTTTAAAAGCTATGGGAAAGATCCAAAAGTGTGGAAAATGGGTGTCACATGAATTGAATGAAAGACAGATGGAAAACCGAAAAAACACTTGTGAAATTTTGCTTCAAAGACACGTAAGAAAATCGGTTTTGCATCGGATTGTTACTGGCGATGAAAAATGGATCTATTTTAAGAATCCTAAACGGACAAAATCATGGGTTAATCCGGGACAACCATCAACATCGACTACAAAACCAGATCGATTCGGCAAGAAGACAATGCTGTGTGTTTGGTGGAACCAGAAAGGTGTGGTGACCACGAGCTCCTAAAACCTGGTGAAACCGTTAATACTGATCGCTACCGATAACAAATGATCAATTTGAACCATGCATTGATCGAGAAACGACCAGAATTGGCCAGAAGACACGGCACCTGTACACAAAGCAAACCCGGTTCAGGATACAATCAAAACACTTGGCTGGGAGCAGCTACCCCACCCGCCGTATTCACCAGACTTGGCTCCTTCCGACTACCATTTGTTTTCATCGATAGGACACGCATTGGCTGAGCAGCACTTCGATACCTACGAAGAAGTCGAAAATTGGGTGTCTGATTGGTTTGCTTTTGAAAGACGAACAATTTTATTGGCGTGGTATTCACAAATTGCCAGAAAGGTGGTCAAAATGTGTAGAAAACAATGGCCAATACTTTGAATAAAATGTTTTTACTTTCCGATCAATACTTAGTGTTTTATTTAAAAAAAAAAACGAAGGAAGATTCTACAACCCATCTCTACAATCCAACCAGCACAGATTAAGTTTTTCTCCAGTCTCTTTACCTGAAACTTGGCATCACTCGCATTTCCCGCATGAACGCGTTGCCATCCGTCAGTGGGCATACACCGCACATTTCCAGTTGTTGAATTTTTTCAAACAAACATTCTGACAGTCTAGTTCGACGCGTCATTTGAGCAACTTGGTCGCTTCTCTCGCCGTGCGGACGTAATGTGCTTTCGTGATACAAATACAACTATCATCCCACTGTACCTCTCCTCATATCAATCAGTTGTTTCTATGTTTTGTTACGTTTGAGTGAGTTTTTTTTTTTTGCGTGCAAAATTTAATTTGTTTACAACAAATCCAGTGAATCTCAGTAATCGAACGAGACGGGGAAAAAATTCAATTGGTTTGTGGAAGAAAAATAAGAAGGCGAAAAGACCGGCGAAACGACGGCAGTGCGGTGACGTGCAAAGTGGTTCTGAATCTCAGATAAAAAGGAAGAAAAAAAATCCATAAGTGAAAAAGGGAAATAAGGAAAAATAAAAATATTTGAGCAAAAAAAAGTATTGTATCCAACCGGCTATTTAATCCCGGGTGGGGAAAATGTGAAGAAAAAAAAAAAAGTCCGGACAATAGTGCTTCCCTGGCGATAAATTGCCGTGTGTGTGCGCGCCGGTGGTGGCGTAAGAACGAAGGGATAACACAATCAAAAGGGATAACACCACGTCGATAGTCGCAAAATGACCGAAAGGAAGTTCACTCGCGGCCTCAACAAGCCAGGAATGGCCGCCCAGCTTCGGGAGACGGTCTCGCAAGTGGTGCGGGAGAGTGCGGTTTTGGTATGTCGAAGGCTGTTTTATTTTTCTTTTTTTTTGTCTGTTATCCCTATGCACACCTTAGCCAGCATGCTTCGTGTTATCTTTTTGTTTGCTTCCTTTCTAGATGTTGTCACATTCAGACTCTGGTTCAGTGATTAGGAATTCAAGACGCGGTCGTTAATCCCTCGCGCCTTGCATAATCCCCTTGAGTTGCGTATAGCTGCATGCCTGGATCGTGGATGGTTGCTGTTGTGTGTTGCAAGGGATACACGCCCTTTTTTGAGTTCTCCCTTGCACTGGTACAGTGGGTGTGCATGGTGTGTGCATTCCCAGCATATGGGTGGGTGTTGGTGTTCATTCCTGGGAATCGTGGGATATCTCTCCTATTTTTGTTTACCCGCCATGGTAGTGTGTATCTTTTTTTCTATTTTGCTTCGGAAACATTGAGGAAAATTCGCGCGGCTGAATGGAGTCCAAGTCTGCGAACAGATGAGCAAATTAGATGTTCACCGAGCGTCAGTGGATGTTTGGATTTTACGTAATCCCTCACAGTCCGGATAGTCATGTGTTGGGAGGGGGAGCGAAAGTAGGCTGTCTGGCCGAACTGCAGATCTGCGCATTTCGCACAGAGATAACGTATCACTGTGTCTGGCTGGTTGCACTGAGCACAGCGCTCGCTGCATGTGAAAGTGTCCGTGAAGCCGCTGCCATCCGACTGATAATCAATATTTCATGCGACTGCCAAGCGATTTGGCAACAGCACTCGCTGCGGCATTTACACATTCATTGAGTGACCCAGGGTGCTGCGAAAGTATCTTGAGAATTTTTTGTTGTTCGGACAGTCCGCGCTGCTGCCTGTGGGCGGTTGAAATGGCTTTTGTTTTATTTTGAGAGATTTATTTGCCAGTGTGTCGATGTCGATTATTTCGAAATTTTCAAACAGAATAGAGTGGCGGATTATAATAAATTCTTTGACGTCAACTGCGAGATGTTGTACATATCTAGTGGATGGATGACTCGAAACGAGCAGATTGAACAACATGGTGTCGTTTGGAAGTTGGCTGTCAGACAACAGGGGGTTTTCAGTGAATTTGTGTGGAAGATTGATACTCTGAGGGAAAATCCCAATTAGCAGAGTGACTTGTTTAAATGCTTTAAGTGACACCCAGCTCGTGTAGTTGGCTTGACATGGATATGCGGACATCATACCGAAGTCAATGCTACGCAATCGTGGTTGGAGGCTATCGTCAGGAGTTACAAAAACCGATTATACGCTAGTAAAGCACCCTAAAAGTTCTCAGATCTTCACTTAACTTTGAAACTCTAGTAATAGTGGTGGATTTGCTCACAAGAGTGCATGGAATTTCCACACTCAGTATTAAGATCTGCGCCAACAGTCCGTTAATAAAACACTGAAGTTGCTCTATCTAATCGCAGAATATGTATCACATGCGCTCTCAGTTCTAGAAGAAGATTTGGAGAGGCCTGAGCCTGCCACAAATTCTTGCCAAGAAGGGCAGAAAACCCAACTAATTAATACAAGTTGGCAGACAAGTATTAGATAAGATGTTGTATGAACGACGAAGAGATAGGTAGTAAGCGTTCAACACCTCTCCTGCTCCTGCATAGTTCTCGCATAGAATCACTGTTCAGCGACAAGAGACTTAAGTGGGCTACCTACTGTGATCTTGAAAAGCTGCCTGCTAAATAAAAAATAACTAAATGGCCTTGAAATCTATTAAGGTTTCGTTTGACATTGTGACATTGACATGACATGGACAATGTGCTTGGTCCATTGTGCCCAGACTAGACAGAGTTAACAACAGTGAGACATACTGTAGTATTAAAACCAGGCATATTCACGTATGAATCGTATGAGTTTTCTCAATTCAATAGTACTTAAGCTCTCCCTTCGTATAAAGTCCTTTCATTTCCTCAACAGAACCATGTATTCGCAGGGCAGATGTTGGATAAATTCTGTTTCTTCTTTATCTCAGCAGATCCTGAAAAAGTTATTCTGCAGAATGTTCAGTCGCATGGCACGTGTACCCATGTCACAGTGCCCGGTAATGACTCCTATTAGAGTGCGTACACTTACCGCCAAAACTGATCAATGGCGTCTATTTGTGGCTCTAATATTCACGCCAACCCAGTGAATACTGGATCTGTTAATAAAGCTGAGCGATATAAGCGTCGGCGGGGTTGCCAGGCATTCCCTCCGTTCCGAAACTTTTTTTCGCGAGACTGGCCGCTCTCTCATTACCTTTTCCCGATACCCATGAGACTCACCGAATTCCCCAACGACATTTCGTTGCCAGACTGTATGTATAATCCAACCAGCTTAGATGTCAGAGTATCTGATCCTATGGTCTTCATTACCGCTTGGCTATCAGAAAAAAAAGTGATCGATTCTACTATAAAACTTAAACCTATTCCATAATCCACCTTTTTCTTCGAGTGTTGCTACAGTCCGAGATGTAACTTGGCCTGACCCAACAAGCCCCTCTTCAGCTGGAACTATATCTGCTGCAGTTTCGCACGCCAAGTTGGTTTTTTTTTATAATTTGGTCTTAAACATCTGCGGATTGTAATCTACGGGAAATATTAAGCTGGGAAGAACATTTAATATTCGTGTGGTACGGCTAAAAAACGAGTCTCTAAATTTCACTGTGCGTCCAAAAGCAGGCTTAAGGGTAAACTGATGTGCATTCCTAACGAGATTTGTTAAAATACCGATAAAACACGCTACGTCGATGTTCGAGCGAGTCTAATGAACCCGCGATATCGTTGTCTCCTATAAGTTTCATCGCTCGGTTTTGGATTCTATCTAGTACAGGTGCAGGATGGTCTTGGGGGCACCAGACCATATATGAGCGTTATACTCAAGCTTAGGGCGAATATATGCCTTATAGATTAAAGTCAAATCAGAGGATTAAGGAAACCTAAATATTTCGCAGCATTTTTGGCGACCTCGAATATGTGATCGTTCCAAATAAGTGTAGTGTTGATGTACATACCGAGGATGGAAAGTTTTCCGGTTTCGTCGATACAAGCGCCATTCATGGATTATGGCTGATTATCAGGGGTTCGCTTTAGACACTTGATGTCAATATCTACAATGTTCAGTCACGCCAGACTAGACTCATGTAGTCAGCCACCTACCAACCAAAATTTCACTAATCATGTCGTGTAATTCCAGTGCTTAGTCCAACAAAGGCAACCCTCCCGAACGCATAAGCTAATTATTACAGCTGACTCTATTTTTACTACGAAACGCTGGTTTGTTCCCATTGACGATACGATAACCGGAGCATCAAACAAAGAACCAATTGCTGAACTTTTATGTATCTTTGCCCGTAGAGAGTCGTTTAACATTGCTCCTTACAAAATCCCATTGACAATAACGGTGTCTCAGAGCCGATATAACCGCTGACCCGTCCGGATCGGCAATTTTGGATATTCGGCGACGATGTTTTCTTCATTTTCCACCAATATCGGCGGCTTAAGGTTCCACGCTCAAGCTTTACCACAGTGCAACAAATTGCTTGTTCATTTCAAATTTACCTTGTGGAGATACAACTGAGCTAGAATTTTGATATTTTTTAATGACCTTCGCATGCTTGAATCATAGTCCTTAGTGCATATTTGACAGCCTTATGTGCTATTAGCCACTTTGACAGCAGCTGAAACAAAACAATTGAATAAAAACACAAAACTAATTGCTGTCTTGCTTTATTTCAAACAAGCACACCGCTTTCCCTCTCTGTACTTCAAGCATTAACAAACAAAATTTGTCAAAGTGTCATTTGGTGAAACACAATCAATGAAGACAATCACTGCGACGATCGCAGTATACCGATGTCGTTGGGGATTGGCTAGGCTTTATGATATCGGACATCTGACGGATTTTATTACGACACCTGATGCGCTTCATATCGCGACTGGGAGCGATTCCCTGGCGTAACCCAAGTCACGCAGTGGGCACACCACCGGTAGAAGCAAGCATTGCGTTTTAGCAAAGCTGTGGGAAAATATGGTTTAGAGAAGTGTACCTCCCGAGATTCGTCAATGAGGTGGTTTATTTCGTAAATGTTACAAGAGAGAAGTCTTAACATTTATGAGCATCAGACACCAGCATTGTCCCATTAATTGGTTTGTCCAAGGCGAGTCATGAAGTCTGTTAAATGAAAATATAGTATGTAGCCGTGTCAAAAGTTCACACGCATTGAAATAAAGTTTGTTCCCAGTTCAAAATTTTTCACTGTTGGGTGGAGCTACAGTCCATAGAGGGCCAGGGCCTAGCTTCTCAGCAACTACTCGTGTTGTGCGTGCTGGTGTTCTTTCGTGAGTGGAAGGGACCTACAATTTTATGCCGACTCCGAACGGCCAAGTTTGAGAAGCTTTCTCTAGACAGGAAATACTCTTTGAGCATTGTCAGTGACTCGAATGAGGTGGGGTCGTGAAAATTATTTTTGTCGCTCAGAGCTGGAATTGAACCTACGACGTCGAGGTTGGGGTCGACGCACGTACCCGCAACGCCACGGGCCACCACTGTTGCCAGATTGGTAGACGAATAAAGAAACAAGTTTCTGAAGAGAATTCTATGCGATTTGGACCCAGAATTCGGCCCCATTTCTTGGTGTGATGATGTAGAACGTTTTGCAGACTCCTTCGACTTGAGATCGCATGACTGAGTGGGCCTTAGTACAATTGCGACATTTTAATCGCTTAGGGCTAGGTTTCGTTAGTTGCTGCTGCCTACCCTATATAACCAATCTCGAATGGCTTGAAGACACGACCATATATCAGCCAGAAGCATTGCAAGAGCTACCAATGTATCCAGAAAAAGTCACAGTTTGGTGCGGTTTATATGCTGGTGACATCATTGGACCGTACTTCTTCAAAGATGATGCGAATCGTAACGTAACTGTGAATGGCAAGCGCTACCGTGAGATGATATTCAACTTTTTTTTGCCCAAAATGCAAGAGCTTGACTTGCATGACGTGTGGTTTCAACAAGACGGTGCCACATGCCACACAGCGCGCGCAGCAATGGACTTATTGAGAGGCGAGTTCGTTGAACATATTATTTCACGTTCGGGACGCCCAGATCATGCGATTTAACGCTTTTAGACAATTTTTTGTGGGGCTATGTTAAAGCTTTTATCTATACCGACAAGCCCGCTTCAATTGACGCATTGGAAGACAACATTGGAGCATTTATTCGTGAGACACCGGCCGAAATGTTGGAAAGAGTATGCTAAAATTGGACTAAGCGGATGGACCATTTGAGGCGCAGTCAAGGTCAACACTAAAAAATCACCCTTTATTAGGTTAGAACTTTAGTTTGCCGTGAATTCCGAAAGTTGATCGTGTACAGGGGATGGGACGGAAACACCCAGTGTAGGAGTTCAAATTACGGCTAGCACTGGAAAGGAGTCGTATCCAAACGCCCGATTTTAGATCGAAATGAACAAGGCACAGTTCTTCTTTCTACTTCGAAAGGCTTTTAAAGTGACACATCAGCCAAGCGACTTCCGTTACTATGCAAGCAGGCATTGCATTTTTGCAAGGGTGTGTGAAAATATTGAGTGGAGTACTTTCGATCGTTCCTCAATGTCATGGTTTATTTTGTGAACACATATTACAAGAGTTGGATTGGACAAATCGGGTAGACGTCCTTTAAAATTGATGCCTATCAGAAACCAAATTGTAGGTGATGCATGAAGTCTGTCAGTATGAAGCATTGTCAAAGGGCGCAACAGATCCTATTCAACAACAATTAACATACGAATGTAAGCGCATGGAAAATAAGGTCGTTTTCGGGTCCTGACCAAATTAGCTGTAGCCAGATGCATATGCAGTGATGGACAAAAATACGCGATTTGGACTGATTCCAGAATTCAATTGTATTTCTTGGTTTTCCAGTCTCGATGTGGGTGAAGGTGACGGCCAAACATATCTCTTCCTATCTGGCGATGTTGTGAAAGTTGATCTCTTACAAGAAGCTTTAAATTCAACTGTTTGCGAAAGTAATGTTATATTTATGTGCACGCCTCTGTACTCGCGCACAACAACTCGTGTTACACCAAAAAGCGACTCAAAAATTAAAGGAGGATGGAGGAAGTTGTATGATGGAGAAGAGAAGACGTGGTGAACTGTGAAAGTTAACCCTCTATTGAAACTTAGACACCCAGCGTAGGAGTTCAAAAACTGCTAGCACTAGAAAGGAGTCGTATCCAAACGTCCGAACATAGATTTCAAATCGAAATGATACAAGCTACACTTCTTCTGTTTAAGAGACACATCAGCTAAGCGACTTCCGTTGGTATGCCATTTATTGTTTTTCAAAATATTCGCGGCACAATGAAACAATGAGACCGACAGTTTGACCACACCACACTAGTTCAAGTGACCGCTCTGTAAACACGCAGGCCATTTGAATTAAATTAAAACAACGCAAAAAAAACAAAAAACACAACAAGCATCAATAGAAGTAGTCAATGAGATCATAGCACAAAGCTCATGAAATATTTCTGCTCGAACGCTTGCGCATCCATTGAAGAAATAATTATACCCTCCGGCTAGTGTGTAGAGTGGATACACAAAAATAGATCCCACTCTAGTTCACTCAATTTATGATGTAAGTACGAAAAGAAAGCCCGCTCCATACGACCGATCGCGTATTTGTATCCATGAGATATCACAACAAACAGCCAAAGTGCACACAAGAGTGCCCGACTTTCGATGATAAGCACGCTAATGGGTATCGTATTCGCTATTTATCGCGACCCTCATTTGGTGCGAAGCGCATTCATAACTTTCGCTGATTGAATTAACACCTTGGAGGACAAACCGCTTTTTTTTTTCTTTTGTCGCGGAAATTAATCGGTTGAAAATTAGCCAATTTACGACGGATTGTGTGCGGGCAGTCTAATCAAATGATTGTTTGCGCGCAAATCTATAGTGGACAATGGGTGAAGTGCACTTCGAGATGTGAGGACAAGACCAGCTGATCGAGAACCTTGGAGTTGAACCGGGAACTACTGTTTCGTTGGTGACACAATGTCGGTTTCGATGTTGAACCTGTCAATTGGCATATAGCCTCTATCTCCTTGGAAGCTGTTGGAGGAGGAGCGTCAGACTTTACGGATCCAACACCTTACGTGGCTGGAGAGCTTAGGATTTCGAGCCTGTGGGGCGTTATCCAACATTGCCTGCACAAGTGGACGCTAGCAAGGCTTGTTGGTTGACCTCTCGTAGCATCTCAAACTGTAGCGCCAAGAAAAAAAACATTGCGTCTAGGTTTGTATAGACAACAAGATGAACAAGAGGCATTTCCGAAGTTGGGTTAGAGTTTTTTTATTGCCAAACAGCAGCTGTCACACTTTGGCCAATGCAGGATGATTTGGTCGCTCCTATTCCGAAAGAGAATGTTGTCCTCAATGGTCGACAATGTTGCCCCTAACGAACATCTTCTTTTATGGAGGGCGCTTCTGTTACAGAGGAGAACATCAGTTTCCCCTTTGGAAAGATGCCGTAGTGCAGAAACAAACGCTTACAGCTTCTTCTTCTTTTTTGTATGGCACTAAAGTCCGGGGTGGATCTGGGCGTCAATCAAAAAGTTTCTCCAGTCAGCTGCTTCCTGTTGCAAAGTTGGTTGAGGTCCTTCTCCAGTTGTGTGTCCCATCGATCGTGGACGTCCTTCGTTGCGTGTTCTCAATGATTGGGATGACGTTTCAAACTTTAGAGGACAGGAATGGAAGGTAGGTCTCTACCAAGACGGAACTGGTTTCATATCTTGTGAGTTCGAAGGATTGTCAAAATCTGATCTGAAATTATAGCAGAATACACAATGATGGACATCCGAAAAGCGGAGATTCTGTCGCAGTTGGCGTTGGTAGCAAAAATGAAGCCAATTCGATCCTGAACTGCATTCATTGTGGTGTAACTTTTTAGCCAATCGATTTGAATTTTCTTCCAGTCCTCCTTGCGTCAATTGTTCTAGTGGATGACGTTTGTTCTGTGATATTTTTACGTCCGACATTTCGAGTATGTCGCCGAATAAAAAATCTTGCATGCATTCTAGCTATTACAAGCAGCGACGTAATGGATGCTTGTCTTCTCATCTCCACAACTCCAAGCCGTAATAAGTGGCTCCCATTCTTCTTGCCTGACTTCCCTTAAACCTGACATCTTAACACTTTTGTCCATAAGTAGGTTTCGCCACACATATTCGATTGACTCTAGTTTCTTCAATTAATTGTCTATAGTAAAGAAATACAAATATTAACACTGACAAGGGTAGAACATTTGGTAAGGATGGAATACCTACTTATTGAAAGAAGGGTTAAAGTTTATTGGTGCCAGGAATTTCACCAACATATTGCGTCTTCTTCTTGCGTGTCGGCTATAAACTGGTAATTTGTATTTTCTTGCATGTTTGCTGAATAGACAGTAACCAGTTAGGACGCTAATCGTTTAAGGTCTAGCTTTTGCCAGATCATTCGCGAAGTATTGCACGTGGCGCTTGGTTCACATCAAGTTCTAATTCACAACTTTGGATCGTTGAATACGTTCAAAGTGAATTGTTCACTTGTCGGTAAGGTGAATGCGTTTTGAGGCCATCGTGGAAACAAAACGCCTTGTAGTTCGACTTTTTCTGTTAGAATCTACTTTTTCCTCATTGCCAAATCTTGTATGGATTTGATAAGCCTATACTATTTAATTTTTCTTACTTCACTTATGTTTTTGGCTTGCTTTAAATACAAGATTTTTCCACCGTTAATTACTGTCACTTATCACAACTCACAGAGTTGGAAATAGTCATCGGTAAGGTATTCCGCCCGCCGTATTCACTGAAGTACCATTTTCGGAATTGCAGCATCTGCTCTAATTTTTGGCAACTGCATTTTCATCGTGATTTTCTACTTCTTCCGCTCTCAGATTGTTGTAAGCCTATTCCAGATCGGTTTCATATTCGGCAATTCAATCGTTTATATTCATGGAACAGTCAATAAGAGAGAGCTCTTGAAACAAGCCAGCACATCAGCATAAAGAAAAATGCTTGAAAAACTATGCCTGCTATACCAACGTACAGTGCATGTAACATAAATTTGTACACAAATACAACATATGGCAAAAATTAACAAGAGGAAATCGACAAATAGCGAACGTAATAAAATTTCATGAGACAATAGTTGCTTTTATCGAGGACATGGAAGTACAATGATTAGATTTAAGGTGTACGTGTAGAGGGTTGGTTTTATTGAGGTCGTACTGTATTATGCAGGCCTGTTATGCTCCATTTCACCCGTGTTTGAAGCACGCTGCAATGTTTAGTCGAGTCGTTTGCCAGTTCAATATTAAGCTAGTCAAAGAAAGCCTCATCCGTTGTTAGCTCGGATGCTACCAGTGTAGAGATGCACCAAGTTATTGAAATATTTATAGTAAACTGCTTGACAACATAGTGGTCGTAATCCACAATTCACGCATGTAAAATGTATTATTTGCGAGGAGAACTCTTCTTACTACTTGAACAAAAGTAAACATTTCACAATGACACCCTTTTTGTATTTATTTCCGAAATCAGGTGAGTCGTAGACGCAGTGTCAGCATTCATCGTCCAGGGTACCTGCAAGTAGAAGTGTTGCGCGTAGCCCGGTGAAAAAACACTGCGAATATGGATGCATCCAACGTAGATTTTCCCACGTTAACTCACCAACTGTTGGTTGTGTCAAACTGACGTCTTTCGGTCTCAACGAGGTCAGAGTTGCTATCAGCATCGCTTGTCGGTAACTGCCAATTATGACTGCATTATTTGTATTCCGAACTACTGAACGGTTTCTGGCCCACTTTTTTGCTTTATCGCCGAATTTGTTGACCTTGCTCGTGGTCGTGAACCTGTTCTTTCTTTGCAATAAAAAACAGCATTTGCGGGCGATTTCAATTGATGATCGCATCTCTCCTGAGGTTTGTTATTGAAATGAACTCTCAACACCTTCGTTCAATAGTGTTCAAATGGCTTCAAGCATTGGTAAATAATTAACTCCAATGATTTTGCCTGACATAAGTGGAACCTTGAGAAGTGGTTCGCTGCTTGACGTTCAACAGGAGGCTATTCATACAAATCGCCATAAGCGTTGCTTCGTTCAACTGGTTTTAGACGAGAGCTCGCATTTTGTGCAACGAATGTGAAGGTTGCAGCACGAAGTCGTAGTTCGTGCAGTCGATTTCTGGCACATTTTTCTGTTGTATTCGCAAATTGATCGATCAGCTGACTTTTAATGGGTTATAACTATGCACACCTCACTAGTGGGCTTATTGAGAACGATTTCGCCGATTTGTGTCATAATTTTACTTTCCATTTTAATAACAACTGTGTGGTATTTTGTGTTGCCAACTGTTACCATGACGGCGCTTAGTTTATGCTAGGTTAGGTTATTGGGCTGCTAGTGAAATTGCCCACACACTTAGACCATTGCTGGTCTATTGTGATACCCAGTGCCGTTAATTCGATCCCAACGGCATATGGTAACTGGACTTAATATGAAGCATAAAACCTGTTGTTTTCATTAGGATTCGAACCTGGGACCCCTATAACCCAGAGCAGCCACTTAAACAACAGTGCCATCCAACCTATGAATTGTGAATTCACTTTCGCCGATCGATGCACAAATTCCCCTTCGCTTGCCAAAGAGGTAGTATTTACATTTGGCAAATTGTATACCACTTACTTTTCCGGTTGTACTTGACACATTTACTCTTCCTCCATGCCTATGTTCATTTTCTTCAATAATCAGGAGCAAAATATTACACGAGAGAAGAATAATTGCCAACCGGACATGTAACGTGACTGAAAACAAACAGAACTCTTCTGGCAGAATGAATTGTCAAAATGATGATAGCACGACTGTTCTTTATTCTTATTCAGAAAGCAGCTGGGTGCGGTGTAATCAATCATAATGGCTATAGTTTTTTTTCGTAAGAATTTGATGTGTGTCAAGTCAGAATGGGCCACTGTGAAGAATTTGACAACATTCACAAACTTTAAGAGATTCATTTCAAGGCACGTCATGACATATCCTTAAGGGTGTGTGGTAACAATAAAAGCAAAACAAGCACAAACTTTATATCCCGATCAATATATGTAAAATGTAAATATTTGCTGAAAAATCTAAACCCCCTTCACTTTCAAATGCAAAGCCATAAACAAATTTACGAGCACCGTGCCTTCCTTATAGTCAGTGCGTCGATGAGTGGTAAGCAAAATTTAACCCATTTTCCCATTGTCACAGAGAATCAAGAACACCAAAGTCAATAAAGCACATTGATAGGCACTAATAAAGTGCGGCTAGAACTTTATATGCAGACGACGCCCATATGCACTAAATCCCATCCGTACGCGATTAGCATTTTAATTGACAAGACGGCGCACGACCGCACTTAAATTACAACAAATAACTGGTTTCAATTATTTATTTGTTTCCATTTTCCGCAGTCCCGTCACATTAATTGTTGCAATCGTCTGAAATTGATTCAGCTGGCGCTGCTGTTGGGTGGGCAGTGTTCGTTACGATACAGCCGGCCCAGGGGTCAGTCTGTGAAGGCGGCGCGTCGTTTTGTGTCAAAAATAGAAATGTCTCGTCCAAATATGTGAATTTGTGTCACAGTATGTTAAGTAAGCGATGCCTTTATGCGGTCTTTTAAATGAGCAATAAAATGACTAATTGTGAAATCGACTGCAAATTAAAACAAAATTATGTCAAATTTTACTTTGATGGATTGTGAGTAGTGACGCGTAGTTGGTGTCTGTTGTTTTTAGTCAGTCTGGGAAGGAAGGTTTATTAGTTTATACACATGGGATTATGTCTCCTGTGATGAGACGGTCTGCATTCGAAAATGCCCTTGGTCTGACTGTCACTTTAGGAAGATCGATGTTCTAGAGCACAGAGACACAACTTTTCAAGGTGTGAACTACGCTTTAATATTACCTGAAAGATTTCATTTAAAATGCCTGAGAACATACTAGAACTGTACCCAGAAATGGTTCTGGTTAGACTTCGAGCCAGGAAAGGAATGTAGTCTGTACACCTCATTAGGTAAATTTGCGTACGTTTTCCAAACGGAAAACTTTGCGATCCTATATAGTGAAGAAGACGTATCCTCATCTGTTGTGACAGCTATAACGCTTCAGCCCATACTCAATCCTTCAACGACTTCCAAGGTGTGTAGTTCAGGAATGCAAATCATGTCTGCCGTTGATTGGAAGTCAATATTCACTGAAACTTATCTGGGTCTCAGGACACCATGGAATCGCTGGAAATGAGATCGCCGATGAACTTGCCAAACAAGGATCAGAGAAAACTTTCTTATTACCTGAACCTACGATCGGACGACCTGCGTCTGTGGTTAGTGCTTTCGAGAGGTTTTTACAAACATAAAGGTTCTCCACGATGCAGACATACCAAGCGTTTGCTGCCAAACGTCTGTAAGAAATCCGCGGCATTGTTGTCCCTTGACAGAAAAGATTGCAGACGAATTACCGCCGTAGTAACGGGCCACTACACTTTTGCCACGCATTTAACGCACTCCACAGGCGCACTTACGCTTGGTTTAAGCGAAGATACGCCTGTGGAGAGGACAACGACGCTGCAAAGCCCTTCCTCTCTCACTGTCCCGACTTTGCTCGGATTATGTGGCAGGACGTGGTGAGAGCTACTTCTGTAGGGACTAGGGTATTGGTTTCTGGTTTCATTCAGAGCCTTGTCAGTCTTGTCAGAGCCTTCAGTATTTTTCCTTATAAGGCCCAGTAGTTTGCGTGTAAATATGATCAATTTATTTTCGTATTTAGACCTCAAGACTTCATCATGATTGTGCTACTCCGTGGCGTTGTGGGAATGTGCGTTGACCCCAACGCACTTCAACCCTGACGTCGTAGGTTCCATCCCTGGTCTGTACGACAAAAAAAATGTGAATACTAATTTTCACGGCCCACCTCCTTCAAGTCACTGGCAATGTTCTACGAGTACTTCTGTCTAGAAAAAGCTTCTCAAACTTGGCCGTTCGGAGTCGGCATAAAACTGTGGGTTCCTACCACTAGTGAGAGAATAATTGCTGTTGCTGCGGAACTAGGCCCTGATCCTCTGCGAGCTGCAGTGCCACCTATTCTTATTATTTTCTACTCCAGAATTAAAATCTGGTCGTGGGTGTTATCTAAACTATTTACGTGAGGTCATGGATCAACATAATGTGAGTTTGAGACATCCATGTCAAGACTTAAACCATAATTTTTTTTCGCCAATTTCGGTAGTCGTGTGAAAGAAAGCTTCAATAGACCTTTTTTGTTTTCCATTGCATTGAAACTATGAAAAACGTAAGTGGACGTCGGACTTGTCAGCCTTTACTGAATCACATGTGTCAAATTGAGATATCATCTGTATGTGCTTAAAATCATGCAGTTGCGTATCTATGCATCTCCCAAATCTTCAAACTTTGTGTTGATTCTGTAAAATACTCAAGAGATGCAGATCGACACCCAACACATATTTATCGACTTTAAGGCCGCGTATGACAGCGTGCGTAGGGTCGAGCTATATATAGTGGCATGTTTAAATTGAGCATTCCTGCCAAACTCGTTATGTTGAATAGGATGACGTTGGAGAACTCTAGCTGCTCCATCAATGTCGGTAACGAACTCACTGAAACCCTCAAACCCCTAGACAAGTCGACGCGATGTCATGTGATTTCTTTATCATTGTGTAGCAACCACTCCCCAGCACAAGAAGCACCATCTTCTAGAAGTTCTTACAAATGCTAGCATACGCTGTCGACGTTAATTTTATTGGTCTAACATAGCAAGCCTTCAATGTCGCGTTTGCTTGTAGGTTTTACAACAAAAGCGGCCAAAATGATTATAGCACTGAATGCGGGCAAAGCGAAGTATGGGATCGTCAGTTCTGGCCAATTGCTGTTTGCTTGATCTCAAAAGGCTATTTAGTTACAGGTTAACTGACAGGCATTTCCTGTAGAGAAGGAGAGAGAATGTACATCCATTATGTCTTGCTTAAGGATCTGTTATAAATTACTTAGGTCAATCCCTCATCGAAGTACATGATCTTCAGAGAAAATGGCGGACGTTAGTGAAATTGATTAAGAAGATCTAAATCGATTTATGGTGAGGTCGGGGCAGGATTTAAGTTTACTGCGGATTGCAGTTGTATTTACAATTACACCCTTATAAAGTACAACCCACTCAACCGTTGAAGATAGCTGACTACGGGTGACTAATGTTCGCATACTTTCTTCAGCAACATCAAACGAAATTGTCCAAAAGGCCATTGCATCCAGAAACTGACACTTAACTTTGCTTAATGTGGTCTGTTGGTGTGCCAGGTCGACGCGTCTTCCAAAATGGGCAATTAGCTATCGTTAGTCAGGTTATATTGACATGGAAGACATGTAGTTTGAACAAGACGGCAACACGTCGTAGCGTTTTGTCTTCATTCCCAAATTGTCTGGATGGGTTACTTTTTTTTTTTGACTTGACAGCAACATCGTGTAATTTGTCCAGTTGAAATTAATTTTTGTGGGACCATTATTTAAACTTCCTTTCGGAACCACAAAATAGCTGACCCTGCAGCGTGGAAATGAAATAAGATAAAATCATGATACTTCCTGACCGCTTTTATACACAAATTCTGTCCTATTTCCTGTGAAAAAAGACACATGGTTTATTGCTTTTTCCCCCGTACACCACCAAAGCGTCCTCTGAAATCAGACGACACCACCCACGCCGTCGCGTCGTAGTCGAATCTCAAAGATATTTACTCCGGTGCCCACTTCCCATCCATGTATCGCGTTTCATGCCATTCTCCCTCAAGCATATCTTATGTCAGCATCATTGCTGGTTTCGAATAGAATCCCCCACCGGAAATGAAGAGGATTCCATACATCGTCGCAAATGAGTCACCTCCACGGCGTGGCGACAACAGTGCAAGTGTATCAAAAGAAACTCAACTAGCACAAGTGATTTTCCTTTCATTTCACTTCCTTCGCGTGGAGTAGTCTCTTTCACTTCGTCCCTCTGTCCGTGTGCACATGATTTTCCTATAAAAACACTCATTCAAAGGCCAAGGTCACACAGTCCCACTCGCGACGTCGAGCCGCACAAAACAAAGCACACAGCCGACATACAATTTCCCCTGACTGACACCCAATTATAAGTGGGTTCGTCTATCACACGCCCCGCTGCTCCCAAGGATCCATAACCAGTCGCACAGTCGCCGTCTTCCGACCGACGCGACGGCAAAGAAACACGAAAACGTGATTCTTGTTTTGGTTATTTTTTTCCCCGTTTTGTTCTCTTCTCGTGTGCACAATCGTGCGCTCTACTAAATATGCAATTGAATGCAAAATTAAACCAAAAAAGGAAAGCCAAAGATACGTGGGGACTGGGGAGACTAGTTAAAGGAGAGCACAGCGAGCTTGTGGCCGAGAGGTGGTTCTATAAATAACCGCGCATACCTGCTGGTGGCGATTGACTTTGACCATGACTGGGCTTTACGCGAATCGCCATCGAGTCGGAATTACTGGAACACGATGTCTGAGCAGTAGTTTTACTGTGCCCGTGACCGTGTCGCGGTCTTACCACTGGCAACAAGTGACGGAAGGTATGCGAGCGGCTCATCGCCCTGAAGGCACAATCGGGCAATCAACTTTGACAGGCAGGTACTCGGGGGATGACACATTCAAAGTGTTAGCAGAAAATTGGGTTAGTCATCGCGATGGTCAAGATGTTGGCTGTGATTCCAGAACTTGCGAAATGACCTGATGAGTGCTTTTGATAGTTAAACTTGCGTGTCTTGGAGATTTGAACCATTATGGGGATGGTCTTGGATTTTTTTTAGAGATTTTTTAAGTATTCTATTTCGATTATCTCAGAGAATGATCCACTTCGTTTTAACGGCCGGCCTTGGGCGTCTAGATTTTGAACAATTATTCGACGAGGAGAATAAAATAGAGTACAGAAAATCATTTCAATTGATGTTATAATCATGCTTATCGCATGACATCCATTCATACTGCTTTAACTTTAATTAAAATTAAAAACTGATTTCAAGCGAGTATGTACATATTCGAAAACGTTTGTTATATTTGCGAAAAACGTCGGTAACACAGTGTCAATGACCGTTGAAGTCGAATCACGCCCATGCTATGTGGTATATTTTCTATTTTTTTGAAACGATTGTTGGAAATTGTTGATAAATGTATCTTCTGTACATTGAACGCAATGATTTTGTTACCACGGTTTCGAGAAAATGAAGGATGAGTCACTGAAGAAGAGACTATAGAGGGTGGCGAGGGGCAAACCGATGAAATGAAAGTAGTTGATTTGACAAACGGTGGGCTGAAACTGACCCGTTTATTTTCGGTTACATGCTTATATAAAGTCATACATAATGTCAACATAATGTGTCGTACGATTCTTATTTACATTTGTACATAGATAATTCGAGTGAGTGTGAATGATTTGAATGATTGTGATTTCCTAAGGAATGGGTTACATTTCAATGTTCTATGCTCATTTATTTGAATTATTTATTTTAAAAGCCTACAAGACTGCACTACAACTTGACTTCTTCTTGTTTGGCTGGCGCTACAGTCCGTGGTGGACCTGGGCCTCAGCCAACATGCCTCTCCATCTAGCCCGATCTTGTGGTAGGTGCTTCCAGCCACGGACGTTCAACTTATTCAGGTCCCCTTCTAGCTGCGTGCGCCACCTTCCTTTACCGTGTTTTCCCTCGGGGTTGGATGGTTGCGCTCCGCGACGAAGTCGAAAACTTCTTGCCTAAGTCTGCTGCTGATGACAAACCCGCATTCAAGTGTGAGTTGACCACGCTCTTTGTAACAGTCACCGTATCATCAAACTTTTTCATCCTTCTTTTGCCCATGCCCCGTCCCATCGCATTTCTTGTATTGCGGCAATGTCCGCATTATAGCTATCCAATTCGGTCCTCCGCAAGTTTTTCGGCTGCACGTGGTCTGTTTAGAGTTCCTGCCACATCGTTGTCCTTATGTCGTCAACGGTAGGTAAGTTACCCCCACCTAACCCCCGAACCTGGCGGACCGGGTTCTAGATTAAGCCACTGGACAAGGGGCCGCTGCATACATTGGTTCACCTCCAAGCGGTTGCTGCAGATGCTATCCAGAGAGCGCCACGAGGAGTCTGTATGCCAACTAGCCCTGCCCAATTACATAGATCGCTGCTGGGATCTCGCCAAGTTGAGTGCAATCAACAACTTTATCCTGCATGCGCAGTCCATGCCCTCGATGAGTGTTTCACTGTAAAAGCAGCAACCTACATTTGCTGGTCTTCTGAAGCTACATTCTCATCACCCTATATCTGCCAACTGATTCGGGCTAAGGTGCTACAGTGGCCGTGGAAATACTCTGCAGTGTCATCTTCCCATCCACACGCGTCGCAGAGGGTTTCATTGATTAGACTTGCAATCTTTTCTGTCAAGAGATAACAAGAAAGCCGCTTATTACTTACAAACGTTAGGGGCCATGCGTTTGGTTTGCCATCTTGTGGAGTCACGCCTCGAGGAGCCCAGCTTGGAAGCTCAAACAAGGACGATGGTTCCAACGCAGTTTCGGATTCTAAGAGTACCTCCTCTCTCTGCGAGTGTCTGGATATCCATGAGACTAGGGTCAAATGTAATGCAGTGCGCGAGGGTATCTAAGCTACAATGCGAGTTGTACCAAAGGCTATCATCTTTTTAAGCGGAAGGTCGTTTTGAGAGTGCCCCGCATGGCATGAAGTGGGGATGTTCGGAAGTGCAGTAGAGCAGAACAATGTGTATTAAGGAATGCCTTATGCAGCCACGGCAGACCGTTTTTTGAAGGTTGATGCCACACTCTGTGAAACGTGCTATGACATTAGCCTAGTTAGGTGTGTACGGATTCAACGCCTACGGTGGCTAGGTCATGTAGAGCGTATGGACACCAAAGCTCCGGCCCGAAGAATCTTCGAATCCGAACCTGTCAGGCAACGCAACAGAGGACGCCCGCGATTAAGGTGGCGCACTCAAGTGAAGAAGGACATCAACCAACTTGGTGTGCGAAACTGGAGACAGCTAGCCAGAGATCGCGCTAGTTGGAGAGGCATGTTGGTTGAGGCCCAGGTCCACCCCGGACTGTAGCGCCACACAAAAAATAAGAAACCACGGTATTGTTGCTTCCGCAATGCAGGGTGCTTGCTACGCTAATGATTTGTTGTGTATCAGTTTCATACTCATAAAAATAAGCTACGTTAGGGCTACAGGTCGCTACGACGAGGGTTTTGTACAATTAACATAAAAACCGCGCACGTTCTTCAACACAAGGAGGGTGGTTAACCGAAGTAGCCTTATTTCCACGTATGAAGTGAAACGAAGCCAAACAGAACTGACTTTACATCTTCTTTGAAAAAGATTTTCCCACCAGCACCTTTTACAAACAAGACATAATGTCAGTTGTTTTTGTTTGATTTCTTTCGTTTTTTGTTAACGACAGGTCGGCGCAGACACATCCAATAATTAAGAGTCCTTAATGCGTCGCACTGATGGCGCATCCTACAAACCCCAATCATTCCACGACCCTCCTCAACTCTGAACGATTGCTCGGCCGTATCATCCAACACCTTACCACATCCAGTCCTTGAAAGCAATCAAATTTATGAACTGTCCAGAGACGAGATCCCGTCGCGACGACGTCTCAATAAACCTCTCCGCACATAGCCGGCGATGCTTATGCAACACGAAAATCAAATCAAAGTCCCCTCAGCGTAATCCATTATCACAGGCAACAAGTATCAGCAGTCACTGCCTCGTCTGCGTGTCTTAAATAAACATGCCGACATCCCAAAAACAAATGTCGGCCGCCCTCGCGGGGCTTAGATTCTCCGGAATCTCACAAAATCAAATTAAATCACTTACGCAGCCGCCTGAGTGTGTGCGTGTGCGTAAACAAATCATTTCACATAAATAAATCGAAATCGCGATGTGTGAACACTGAACACATCCCGCCTTGCTGCTGCTGCTGCTGCTGCCTATCCCAATGCGGACGGACGTGCGTGTGGAGCAGAGATAGCTTGCGAAATGTTTCTTTTTTTCCTTGTTAAATCCAGCATTCGGATGCAAAAGGGCGAGCGGACCAGACGGCTGAAATTTAGGCAGCACATTGCCCAATTGAGTCTGCGATGAGTGTGTTCAGCGGAATGCGAGGGCGATGCCAACTCAGATTGGCGAGGGGCAAGTACCGCTGGAGAGTGTGGCGTGTCTGGACGTTGTTTGTGTTCCAAAAGGGGGAGGCAGAGAAAAATGCAATTTCTAAGTTCACCACCCGTGCCCTAAAGAAAGCTCCAGCGAGCGGGTGAAGACTGAAGTGGCCTCCTTGACGCGCACGGTCGGGAGGTGTACACACAGCTGGGAGCACGGGGCTCTGCAAAGAGTTGGCAACTTTTCAAATTTGAACGTTCCTCTGTTTACTCGGCGTTTTGCGCTTTGTTTACAGTTCATGCGAGGACGGGTGGGCGTTCGTCGGGAGGGCGTCGCGGTGTGCTAGCATCGCAGGAGTCTCGGCTCCTTATCTTCTTCTATTTTTACGTTCCGGAGAGATGAAATTATGGCTTAGAATAGATGTGCTTCTGCTTTGGCATGCGGAATGGGGTAATTTGCAACAACACGGGGGTGAATTATCGTCGAGCGAATGTGGGCCAAGTTACTCTATTTTAAGTTCGGGAATTTCTGTGTAATTTTTGAATTAGCGATGCGATCTGGCTGCGAGATGACTTTCGTGCGACCTGGAAACTACGGCGGAAAATGATGTAGTGCATAGAGACTTTCTGCAATCGGCTTCTGGCGTTGAACTCTTCGTTCTAGCGGGTGACTGACAAGGAACTCACGCGAACTCATGCGTTGAAGCGGAATTACTGATTTTTTTGTTGACAAAAGGCTTGAAGCACGACTCGGGGTGTATGGAAGTGGAAATTGTGTGTGCTTTATATGCAATTTATAACAATCGATAATTTGACGATTCAATTAGTGCTGTGTTCCCACATCAAATGAAGTGTTTGAGGTCGTCGTACAGGTTCATTCAGAGAGCGGTCTCCGTCGTTGAATTCCTTGACAAGGGAAGCCACAATCAAAATCACTTGTGGACTAATTCTCATGAAGAAATTTTGTACTTACTTACTTAAGATGGCGCTACAGTCCGGGGTGGACCTGGGCCTCAACCAACTGGGCCGTCCCTCGGGGGTGGATTCGAAGACTTTTCAGGCCGGAGCATTGGTTTCCATCCGCTCTACATAGCCTAGCCATCTCAATCGTTGGATCTTCACTCTTCTGGCTAAGTCGATGTCGCTGAACAGCCCGCATAGTTCGTCGTTATATCTCCTCCTCCACTCACCATCTATGCAGACGGGACCGAAAATCACACGAAGAATTTTTTTCTCGAAGCAACCAAGAGCTGCTTCATCCGCTTTTGACAGAGTCCATGCCTCCGCGCCATATAGCAGGACTGGGACGATTAAGGTCTTGTCTTGCTTTTTTTACCAATTGCTTTCTTAGCCCACAGAAGCACCGACTGGCAAGAGTTATTCTTCGTTTGATTTCAGCGCTGGTGTCATTGTCTGAGTTGACAGCGGTTCCTAGGTAGACAAAGTTTTTGACTACCTCTCTGCTGTGACGTTCTGACCGATACGTCGGTGTTGGGTGTCCTTTCTCGTTGACAGCATATATTTGGTCTTACCCTCGTTAACCGCTAAACCCATCTTCGCGGCCTCCGTTGCAATACCCACAAAAGCGCCATTGACATCACGCTGCGTTCTTCCGGTAATGTCAATATCGTCGAAATATGCTAGTAGTTGGACGGACTTTTGAAAGATTGTTCCTCTGGTGTTGGCGTTCGAGTTTTGAACAATTCTTTCAGGAACGATGTTGAAAAAGTCGCCTGATAGCGCGTCGTCTTGTCTGAATCCTTTTTTAACATCAAAGGTCTCGGTTAGGTCTTTACCGACCTTGATGGGGCAGCGTGCATTCTCCATCGTCATCCTACACAAACGGACGAGTTTGGTAGGGATGGCATTCATCACAACTATGAACCACCTTTCATCTCTTCCTTAACTGGCATCAGTTGGTGGAATGGTCTGGCAAGTCATCTTTCAAAGTTCACTAGTATATTTTCAAACTTCAAATGTTCTTAAGAGTGAATCGATAAATCGAGTGGAAACTCAAGTCTAATGCGTTGTCTGTGATCATCTATTTTATCAAATCCAACCGCAAAATAAACCGTAACTCTATGTCTATGACCATTGCAGCTGATCAGAGTAGATTTAAGATTTCTGTGGCTTCGGGAACTGTACACTCGGAATGGCGGCTCTGCTTCTTCGTTTCACACCAATCCCTGTCTGCTTCGTAATATAAGGCTTTGGACTTTATTTTACTGAAACCTTATATAGACCACACGGAAACCATGTCTATCTACCATCTCGTAATGTGTGGTGTCAACTTGGGCCTCAGTCAACAGGCCTCCTCAACTATCGCAGTCTCGTCAGTTTTGTACAGTCAGGTTTATACACCCTGCTGATTAAGGTATCTTTCCAGCTAGTCACGCAATCGGAGTCGAGGTCTTTCTCTGCCACGTTGTCCCTCGGGACGGAAGCCGAAGCATTGACGTCCATTTCCCTCTTGACCTAGCCATCTTAGTCGAGACAATTGAATTCGTTTGACTATGCCAATGTTGATGTACAACTTGCAGATTTCGTCGTTCAATCTTCTCTACAAAATAATTCGAAGAAACTTTCCTCTCGAGGCGATTAAGAATCTCTACGTCCGCATTTGATATTGTCCATGCTTCTGCGCCTGTGCAGCAGGACATTGACAATCAAGGTCTTATATCAATATAGCTTGGTTCTTCGAGACACACCTCTTACTCAATGAGGATTATCCTTCCTTTCATCTCTGCGGTGATCTTATTTCCAGAGCTTACTGCGAAGCCAATATGGACTACTTCACTAACTGGGTCAATAATGTACCAGTCTATTGTAACACTTGTCTGTTAGATGGCAGTGTTTTTGGAATGTACTTTGTCTTGCTCTCGTTCAGACTCGTCTGAGCCGCATCCTTCTCAATGTTTACAAAGATCCCAAGGACAGCTCGTTGATAATGTCAGCTTTTCTCCCGATAATGTCAATCAGACTTGTAGAAGGAAGACCGTTCCTCTAGTGTTGACATCTGAGTTATGAATAATCTTCCCGAAAGTTATACTGAATCGCCTTGTCTAAACCTTTTTTGACATTAAACGTTTCTGTAGAATCATTATCGATCATGGCAGGACAACAGGCATTCCCCATCGTTATCCTCCAAAGACGGATGAGTATTGCAGTTGCCAATACTAGACAATGCACATTGCAAAACGTCGCTGTAAATAATAATAATAATATTATGGGTGTCGCAACAGCCCATAGAGGGCTAGTGCCTAGCTTCTCGGCAACCACTCATGTTGTGCGTGCTACTGTTCTCTCACGAGTGGAGGGGACCTATAGTTTTATGCCGACTCCGAACGGTCAAGTTTGAGATGCTTTTTCCAGACAGTTACACTCTCTGAGCATTGTCAGAGACTGACTGGACTTAAGCTGGGGTCGAGAAACTTAGTTTTCATACTAGAGATCGAACCTAGACGTTGGGGTTCTAGTGCATTGGGGTTGACGCACATACCCACAACGCTACGGGCCACCACCGTCTCTGTAAATACGCCTTAAAACCGATGAGCTAATTAACGACCGACCTCACGAGCCAATTTCAATTTTGGAAATCGAACGACAAACCATACTGTTTCTGGCTGCTGCTGAAACATAAGAATCGGATAATACTTTTGCTGTCATCTGCTCACACTCATCCAGACACGCGGCTCGCTTTACTAGTAAAAAGGAAATATCTTCCCACACCCCTAACTTGAACATTTAAAAATCGACCTGTCAAAATCTGCTACAATATTATCTAGCTCAACACGAACCACGGTACTAGAGGCATGACATTTCACATCTCCAGTAGGAGTAAAACTATGTCATCTGTAATGAGACTCAGGAATGAGTGATGAATCCACATCCATCCATACACAGTCATTGCCATAGAACAATAAACAGATATACAGACTCGTTCTAGAAAAAATCGATATCCTGGCTGCGTGCCCTATGGTATGGGAAACTGGAAGTAGATCGTCTCCAACCGTAGACCTCTGTCAAAATCACTTGTTATGCGTACATGGAAGCCTCACCTGATGGAAGCATCATCTAAGGGATGATAGGACCGATTTTGCAATGTTCTGGTCGTGTCTGGAGATGGAGCCTTAATTAAGACAAATGCGTCTGTTTCGTGCAGGTTTTGAATAAACATGGGGTGGCAGCCCATCAAGGGTGCGGCTGACGTGAGGGATATTTATTGAAATCGAGCCTGTGCCACAAGGGGAGCAAATGACATTCACAATTAAAGATGGGGTGAGGCAGCGAACAAGAGATGTTGCCCACTTACACGCCGTGGTCCTTACTTACTTAATTTTAAGACCAGAGACCCATGGAGGGTCTGAACCGGATTTGTAAGGATATCCGCAAAAAGTGAAGAAATCCATCTCACCACTCGTGCCATTGTCACATTTGATTTACTCATACTTCTAACTTGTCGAATTCCTTGGCCATTCGTCAATGATTCATTGCTGATTAGCATCACCTACAATTTTGATTGATTCCATCTTCAACCTGCTCGAATGTAGTTCAGCGCTGCAAATGCTTCGCCTAAAGTGGTAGCGAACAAGTTTATGAATCTTTATCGCCTAATCAAAGATGTTAAGACTTTTTTTTGGTTTGATGACATACTTCTCTCCAATTCCGGATTCAACTCGGTCATCAGATATGCAGATGCAGATGTTATGTTACTGCAATCTGGAAAAGAAAAGCAAAATGTTGCGCAAGGAAAGCGGATGGCATGTCATGGACATGGCCATTGAATGCACACTGATTTTGGATCGTTTGGTCCTTGGCCTTTGCACATTAAATAGTGACCATCTTGACATATCTTAGATGTTACTTAAGTCCGAACGAAGTCGTTAAAGTCGATTTGGAGATTGAAAGTCAATTTCAGCTCATAATCCTTCGAAGCTGGCAGATGTGCAGTCAGAGCAGATTTAAATTGCAAAATGTGATTACACAAACACTACAACACACCTGGAATGTCAGACAGATTCATATGCTCTTTGACAGGCCAATAAAGCAGGTAAATGATGCATAATAGGTGTCGCGCCGTTGCACTGATGTATGGTGGCTCCGTTTTAGGTATCAGGACACACATACACTGGTCGCAAAAAAGACTCAGAATTCTTGCAGCACTCTGATTGCAGTTGTTAAAGTCTCTTGTAAAATTCATTCAATGACAGCATGCTTACACTAGTCCGATAACCTGTGAACATTAATAGACATTGTCTGGACACTGCCCAGCCGGAAAAGAGCCGAAGTTCGGTTTCACTGTGACTTCTGCTTAAGTCGGGTGTACTTAGAGGGAAAAGAATTTGTTCGCCATCTACACTCAGTGTATTCAGTTCAAATTATAAAGAGACGTGGGAACTAAATTGGTGTTCCCACTTATTTGGCAGATTAGGAACATCAAGTCTTAACTGAAGCTAACTTCAATCATTGCTCATTGACACGACCACTTAGGTGGATGGACTTTATGCCTTACTTTTGAGGTTTGTTGTGCTTTCACTTTATCGACTCCAGACACTCATTTGACCTCTGCGCGTATTTAGTCTACGACCAATTGATGGTTTTGAGGAAATTAATGGTGTCCTTGATGTTTGAGCTAGCAAATTCTGCAAGGCTGTTGAAGAAGTGAAGTAGCCACTCACTGCATTGCAGTGCAAGCAGCACCTACAGAAGTCATTATAGAGGGTTCTAAGTCGCTTGGCTTGGTTGCCAATTAGGCAATGGCCTTTTTTTAGTGTGGATCCAAACGTTTTCAATGCTCTACAGGTGTCAATTTCGATTTTGTTGAGTAGCAATGAAAAAAAGCAGGTGGTGGTAGTTGCCACATGATTTTGTGCCAAAGGTGCCCCTGTTTTGCTGATTCGTCGTCTTTCGTTACCCCAAGAGCACTTGTGCATCTGTCCGCTATTTCCTTTACAGACAGAAAGCAGAGCTTAACAATCTTGGTATTTGTCAATGGTGTTTCGGAACAGCTGCCTCTTCTGCTTGCTTGGTAAACAATGCAGTGGTTTAGGAGACCAACTATGGATAACTCAAGGATGAGAGGTAGCTTCAGTTGAGGGTTTAATCCTCCCGGCGCCACGAGTATCAGTACCCAGATCGAAGCCTCAACGTAACTGCATTTGCTTGACAGAGCCGAGTACAATAATCAATCTTATAGCAAACGGTGCAATATTACACTACGTCGTCTACAACAGTCCCACTCTTTTCAGAGTCCGACTTTTTTCGTTTCAATCCTTTTCTGAAATTAGTGCGCAATGATTGATTTTTCTGAATTACATGGTGATTATCAGCATTGTTTTCTCTGTATTTTCATACTGTTTATTTCGGTTGTTGTACTCCTTGCTATCCAAATTCCAGATTGCATTCCAAGTTTCGTACAATTCGATGCACTCCATAATAAATTGTTCGTCACCGTCTAAAAGAGAGACATTTGTACTAAAAACCACTCGCAAATAATAAGAACCACAAGTAAATATTGTGCAAGACGTATTTTTTCTTGACTACTCAGTGCACAGCTCAGTAATGATTCTCAATGAAACGCTCTTTTACTGAGTTACATTTTTCTTTCGAAAGTTGGTACGTGTGCTTACGTCCATTGTATTAGATGTCAAAATACTCCAATTTCAAAATAATCTCATATCAAAAATAAGTGAAATTTAATTCTCAAAGCAAAGAAAATACACAAATAATAGACAGCCGAACAAGTAATATGAATGATTTGATATTTTATAAATTTGCACAAGTAAACACTGTTTTGTTTTTGTTTTGACACACAAGTGTCAATTAATCGAAAATATGTCGGATGTTAGACGTAGTTGAGTTTTACTTTGGTTTTATCCAATTCAACACATTTTTACCGAATCTAGGCTTTTTCCGTCTCAAAAAATAATTTTTTTTTTTGGGAACTCACAAACTAATCCATACGTAACCCTCCAGTTTTTGTTTCGTTTCATGTCAGTCAGAGGAATTTACCCAAAGTAATGTTTAATAATTTATACGTGTTCATCTTGAACACGACCTCACGTCCAGACATTTACTGGAGGAGGACCCTTTAATCCTTTCATCCTGAGGGTGAAGAGCCCACCCAATTCCATTTCGTATCTTTCCTTTCTGCCATCCACTAAAAGCCGTCATTTGCAAATCACTTTGAGCACTTTGCGAACGCATCCTCCTCCCCATGTAAGGAGTTCCCTTTCACTTTGTTTTCGCATAATTTTCAAATGCCCCTTTTCATGGCCTCTGACCTCGCTGACGTTGGTGGACTCAGGGTGAATTAAAGAAGCGCATTACGAAAATGAACGCCTGAATGTTTCCAATCCCGTCGCTGTGTCTGACATTTTTCAGTTTAATTGTGTTTTTTTTCCTTCCCAAGCTTTTGTTGATGTTTGTTTGTCTCTACGCAGAGAAGCTCGTCTATGGCTGTGGAAATACATAAAAGTTTACGACATTTTACCTCACCGCCCACAGGTTTTTGCTTGATACCGCCTGCAGCTCCTACCTGCAGTGGGTGTGCTGATTTTATTTGCCAAAAGATTGGGTGTTCGCGGGCTGACTGGCGAAAATGCAAACAATTTGGCAGACGTCAGACGTGTAAATATTTTCATTTTCTTTCCTTTTCCCTTCAATTTGATGTGATGATCGTGCCGTTAATTTTCACCTTCTCCCTCTCTCTTGCACGTTTTCTCAAATATTTGTGTACATACATTTTTTACGAGTTTCTTGGGTTTTCTTTTTTCATATACTTATTCACTTTGAAACACATTCACATCTAGATGTTGTGGTGAGTGATGGTGTTTTGAATTTTTGTGTTTTGTTTTTTAATGTGCGAAAATTCAAAACTGTGCTTGTATAAACAGTGTTTTTTCTTCTATTTCTCTTCTTCTTGTAGATGAAATACACGTCCGGCTCCGATGGGACTAGGGTAAATTTCGAAACTTATTTAGTCATTCATTTCGAAATGAGTTTTCTTATTTTTTCTGTTTCTTTCGAATTGGGATGGTTCGTTTTGAGTTTATTTTTTGTGATTTTGATGAATTTTATACACTTTTTATGTTCGAATGAGGATTAGTTTTTCGAAGGGAGTGTTACAAAATTGACTGGCAACGCGGTAAGTCTATGTGAAACTTGACAGAAAATCTGTTTCAACGATTGACAAATGGTTTGGAAACTGCTTGAAGTAAGTTCTTGTTGTGAAAGTGATTCTCCTGATAGTCAGTCACACAGCCGACTACTGAAGGGACAGTTGGCAAAGAATGCAGTGGACTCAAAGATTGGTTGACATAAGATGTATTCAAGGTTGCAATTTTCCATTGGGGAATATGTATCAGTTCGACTCCAGAATCTGAGAACATCAAAGCAAACTCGACGACTTGAAAATTAACTCAGTATGCCTTGTCCACATTACAATGCTCCAAATCTTGCAATTTGTAGAACCACATCTCTGCTCGAAGGGTTCTGGATCGTGTACTGTGTGAACCTCTAATGGGCATATTGGCATATCTCCTCTGCATAAATCGACTGCACTCAAACTCTGTAGGATTTTCTAAAAGATGTCTAGGAGACTGTAACTTTCAATTTCTTTGTCGATCGCGGTGCAGGCAGAAAGTATAAGCGCAGTCAAAAGAGTCCCCGGGAAATAAATCGTCTGAGTTATTTAGCTTCCATTCCATTGAAGACGGCATTCATGACAAAATACAGTTTGATCGGAAGTCTGAGAACATTCATCTGGTTGTTTGGTTTCAGGCTGTGACACGCGAGATGCACCTTCTTGTTTGGTTCAAGTATATTCAAACAGTTCCAAACTGGGTTCAGTTTTCGAGTGGTCTCCAATCTTGTTGTGTAGAAGATAGTGCTTCGGGCAGTTACTGGTTGAAGTGTCTTCAGTCAAGCAAGAATTGATTTGTGGTTTCGACACCACTAAGAACAAAATCTCTCGATCGACACTTACACAATTTAGACAGTCGACGAATTTGTTTACCTCGGGACAAATAGGAGGTCCGCACATGATGTCATATTGAAAGTCCGATGCAGAGTGCCTCTTGGCAACTGTTGTGGCTTTAACTGGAAAAGACCTATTCTTCCAATCCTGTTAAATGCACCGAACAAAACTAATGATCCTGAGTCCAAAGGAAATACAAAATCTGTGTCATAAACTTGGTCCTGTCCGTGAGGAAGATGAATCTGGGAAAAAAGAAACGAAAAGATAAAACCAAAGCTGATAGGGTTGACTGTGGACGTGTAATGAAGTTTTGACACATGCGCAGACCTTCCGAGGATCGATTTCAATGTCGAAACGAAAGTTATCATTAACCGCAAGGTCGTAGCAGACGAAGTCCGTTACTAACTCGAAATTATTTCTGCTCATTGTTCTGAAGAAATAATAATATGGGTGGCGCTACAGCCCGTAGAGGGTCAGGGCCTAGTTTCTCAGCAACCAAACGTGTTGTGCCTACAGTTTTATGTCGACTCCGAATGGCCAAGTTTGAGAAGCTTTCTCTAAGCAGGAAATACTCTCTGAATATTGTCAGTGATTCAAAGAGGTGGAGCCGTGAAAATTATTTTTGTCGCACAAACTAGGGATCGAATATACGTCGAGGTTGGGGTCGACACACATACTCCCAACACCAGTAACCACCTGGCAATTCTGAAGAAATGCTTGATCCATAAAAGCTGTAGCTGCAGTTATATCGACGACAGTTTATCCGACATTGTGCCAAAGCTAAACCAGTGAATTGGTCTTGGTCTTGAAATATGGTCTTATTGAAACCACCTCGTCCTGGGTCTGTAAAATTGCATTCAAGGCACGCCTCTGAAGTCGTGATCATGAGACATTCGTCTCAATCAACGTATAGTCCTTTGAGATGCTACCTTACTTCTTTGTTGCTCGTCCTCGTCCGGTGATTAATTCCCAAAACAGCTAAGAAATCTCATCTCGGCAGTGTTTGCTAGTTATTACCCAAATTTCTTAACCTTAACTGCGAGGACTGAACTGAGTCGAAAATTGCTAACCTGACTTGGACAACAATTTTCTCTTCCTATTCCTAATTACTGATTTGATTTGGACTTTATTTTGAGGGTACATTCATGCTTCTGCTTCTGCAGTTCTTCAAGGGTGGTCGATTTTTAGTGTAAAGCAGAAGTATGAAAAATAAGCCGGATCCATTTTGGCGCTCCTCAATTCAGCTTCCAATTCCCATTGAAGTAATTTTCGACAAGCGTAATGAAATTTTAAATCAAACTGAATATTTTGACAGAGTGTTGTCATTTGTAACTTTGACAGCTGCTGATATTTAACAATGTAGCAAAAGCCATTCATGGGTTCGGGTCATTCTTTATTTCATTTCTCCGTCGTTCACTGATGGACTTTCAGTTGCTTTCGACTCAGTGTTAAGAATCACCGTACTGATGGCTCACTGGGTTCGGTTTAGCAGGTACATGTCAGCCCCGTGTGCCATCAGCTAAATGGTTTTTTGAATGAGTGTATTTCTAAGTAGGCCTTTGTGTTTCTGCAAAATTCTACCGACACAAGTCCACTCTTTTACCTTTGAAACTGAATAAGCTTTAATTTAGCTTCTAATCGCTTAAAATGAAGGCTTGATGGGGGCGAGTTACAGAACAAAGACGCTCCAAGACCAGCGATGATAGAGAATGGCCTCTTCTCTCTGTTATACTCATCTACAAAACTAGAGCAGTAGAGAGTGTAGTTGAAGACCAGATAATGCACTGCCACCCTACTTTTTTGACATAATTTTGGAAAAGTCGAAAATAAGTGTTTGGCAATCGTGACACGATCTTTTAAGAACATTTATTCATCACACGCGGATGACACTTACGTGATTGGGCGGACAAAGAGTTCTCATTAAGGCGTCGGCGGCTACTGAAACGGAAGTGTATGAAATTAACCCGAGAAGAAGAAGAACAGGCAAATTGACAGCTTTTAAGGTCGAGTTAATCAGAGGCATGGTTGACTACGATGTGGGGAATTGAGTCAAGTGCAGAATTGGAATTGTTTTCGTCAATCACTTCTTTGGTGGGATGGCCCCTTGGCCTTGTAGTATGATCATCCTCCACGGGACATAGGAAATTGAAAGAAAAGTGTAACAGACGATCCGAGAGACGGAAGAAACCGGCATAATTTAATGACCTTTCGACAAGTTAGTTGCTGTCAAATCTGCTATTATATATCATTCTCTTCAATCGCCATGGCACGTCGCATGTCCAATCACAATGATGGCTCGATCAAAAAAAGTTACCGATAGCGAAAGGAAGTTTGACAGGCAGAGTAGCAGTCGCTGTCGGTGCTGCCAAATTGATTGCGCTTCATATAAATTATGGACACGAATTATGTAATCTATTACACATCAATATATGCTCAGAATGTACTAGATTCTTTGCTCTAATTGAAATTGGATGAGATAATGTAGACTTGCATGCAAAATATCGAATGTCGATGATGTTTAGTAGGCGGGGACGAAGGGCATGGACCTTGCGAGAAGAGTCTTCTTAGATAAACTAAGCATTCGCACAAGACATCAGAGCCATTGTCCGTCTACTGGAAGGACATTTTAATGGACTCTATGTATCAATTTGTGATACAATGCATATCTTCGAATATGTCCGAAGAACTTGAAATACGATCTCTTCAAGACGTCAAGCATTAAACACATTGTTTCGCTAAAAGGATTCCCGAGACATGACAATGCCTTCAACACCCAAAACAATATCGGCTTCTGGTCCCAAGAAACCCTTTTCACTTGTTGCTACGTCTATAAACTCCAACCCCTCATTTGTGCAAAAAATTACAACTCTCCCAATCGCCGATGGGAAATAATATGTTGTTTGACCTTTCCCTTGGCTTTTCTTAAGAACATGCGCATTCCACCCTCATGAAATCCAATTGTTGTTTCAAACATATTCATCTCGCCGAGATGATATCGATTCAATTTGTCATGTCCTCCGGCTTCTTGAGGTACTTTTACTGCCAGAGAGCGCATTACAAGCGCTCGTGGGTCCATCATCTCATTTCACCGTCCCGTCGTCAGCCTCGTGCTTATCTTTAACGACATGTACGTCGCATAGACGGGCTCGTGTATGGGTTCATTAAAATGTTCCCATTGTTTCGTAATGGGGCTTGGATTTCTTTTCCAATAAAATAAATCTCCCGGCGGCAGTAATCCTGCGCTCGTCCTGTTGCTCATGGAAGAATTGTTAAATTTTGGCAATCGTCTTTGACGGTGGGAGAAGAAGTCGTTCTATTTTTGTGGACGGACTGGATTTGAATAAATTGAGGGATCTGAGAGATGAGATATTATGTTCGGCATTAGGCACAGAGTTGAACGATGGTTTAGACAAAAGAATTCACTCGATGCACAGCTTCTGGTGCTTACTGTCAGCAAACAGTATAAGGTAAGAAGATAGATAGGTAGTGGCATTCTTGCACTTAGTCCAAGGTATGCCCGAATTAAGAGGTGCGATCATGACTAGAGATGTGCTAACCCAAAACATCTAGAGAAGAGCAGGTAGATAACGTGCCACAGCACACGTAGCCACGTCCATATGCGTCTCATAAGAAACAGAAGTCAGTACAACTCGGTCTCGGCCTTATCCAGGATACTGGTGCCAGTAAGAGGAGCTTTATATTTCCCATTAAAGATAGCGAATTCGGTCTTATGAGCGTTGATGGTGTTACCAGTCCATTTCCAATTGCCCAGTTGATTGGTAGGTTGATACCAAGAATGATGTATACAACAATTTTTTCTTGCAAATGGCTTGTAGGCAGTGAATATCCTCTAATTTCGTATTACGTCACCAAAATTTGACAGCAAACATGGTTGACGTTGGATTAAATCTATCAACACTTGTGCGTATTTCCCTAAAAAGGCTATGGCATCATTATTCCCGTAGGCAGTAGTCTTGCAACCTGTTTTCTCCAGATGCAGTAGTTCCTTATTTACTGCTCGACTCCCTTGAAACAGTACAAAATACTAGTCCTTTCGATTGTCACCCAGAAAGACAACCTGTTTACCTCATTACCACGCAGAAATGTGTCAAAACAAAAACAATGAGAAACAAAATGTTTCCTAGCGCATTTGTATGCCACTGCTTGATGAAAAAAGTGCTACCAAATTACGACGACATTCTATCCGGCATGCAAAGCAGAATTCAGCGTAATTCACATTCCCATTCTCGGCATGCTTTCCTTCCGTCATTAAACTCGCGTGTGTGTGTTTTGCAAAACGCCAACGCCAACACATTAAGCAACTTCTGATTCCATTAATTGTACACGCTCCCTCCCGAAAAAGAAAAGGGAGACTTGAAATCCGCGAATCTACTTCTAATCTGCTTCCGTATTTGCGGCGCTGTTCAATGTTAATTCAATTAACCGCCACCCAAATCCCCCCACACAATTGCCTTTAATTCAATACATTTTGTGCAAATAATAACGCTGTTCTTCTTCGAAAACTTTTTCCGATTGTGTGATACATATAATTCCATTAAGTGGAGCGTGCTTGCAATATTTTTCGTTGTCTCCGCCCGCACGTCTATCATTTATCGGCGGTGATGGTTGAGTGAGTTTTTAAAGGCCAATTAAAGTTCGAATTACCGACGGCCGGCATTCACTGACAGTTTCGCGGTGGGAAATAATAATAACTTGTCATCACTTTATTACCGTGACACCGGCACTAAAGCAACTTCTGTTCAGCAGCAATTAGTTGGAAAAGTGTCTAATTAATCGAAAATTCCTTAATGAGACAAGCCTACCGCCGAGCGCCGAGTAAGTGTTGACATTTCGAGGCGAACAAAATGCGTACAACCACACTACATTACCGGCAACCTCGTTTTCCACTTTCGTAATGCCCCCGCGAACAAACCCGCTCCCGATGAGCTACGACTGTGCGGTTTTAATGGTCTTGACTTCGACGTTAAATTCAGTAATAAACCGAATTAACTATGCCTTCCACGGTGACATTTGTCCAAAGTCATCCGTATGTGGATCAGAGCTGGGTGACATTTGTTCAGTGGTTACTGTGTCTACGAGAAGATGAATTTCACTCACTTTCGCCGGCTGATGGATGTCGTTGGCTGCGGCGGGATTGGGAGCAAATTCATTGACCTTTCGGGAGTAGCACACGCACACTTTGGCGGGAAGTGCCACTGGAATACAGCGGCGTTGCGTTGCGGAATCCAGTGAACGGCAGTTTGTGGACAGAGTTCAATCGAAGCCGGAGAGATAAGGAAATGGAGGCAAATTGGCACACAAAACAGAGGAAATTGATCGTTAGATGAAAAAAATAGCCGAGTGGGATCCATCGTTGGGTCGGTGGTGCTGGTGCTGGTGATATGCGCTCAAAGCGGGACAGTAGCAGTTTGGCGACACAATGATGTGAAATTTTTCGCAGTTGAATGCTAATGGAAATAGATACAATCTATGAAGCGAGCTGACTAGTGTGCGGTTGGCGGTGCGCGAACAGATGATGATGAATCACATGCGGAAGGCGATGATCGTAGCTTCGGGCTAAAATGAGAAAGTCGACTCACTGAGCTGTCGATCAGCGTGTGAAAGTTCACTTAATACACGGTTGAGATCAATTGCCGAAGACGGTGTTTTTTTTAACAATGGAAATGGTTAGTTATAGAGATTCTACAAGCATTGATGCGTCCATGGATTGTGTAGAGACTCACACGCGGACACGTGCCATGTGCGAGAGGTAATCCGTCGTAAATTTCGAGTTTTTCAAAGTCGGACACTTCCGGATCCGAACAAGGTTTGAAATAAAAATTTGGACACGAAATGTTGTTAAGCAGTAAAATTGTAATCAAATTCGTTGCTCCGTCATAAACTGAATCGATTGATCATTCGTCTTAAAGGGCAGTTAAGCTGGAATATCATTCTGTGGGTCACGGGGATTATGTGTTTTGAGAACACGGCTCGGACGTAGATGAGTTCATTCCTACTGCATCACCTTTCTTTCATGACCATCACAAGAGCTGTACTACAAGTTTGAGTCTCACTCACATTCGTCAAACATCTTACCTAAATTCAGTCAGCTTTTTAGGTCATGGTCGCCTACGTTCTCAGGGAGCCGATGTTTTTTGCTTTTTTCAAAAACGTCGGTGATTTCTGTTATATTCAATTTGTCTGCATATGCGATCAATTGAAGCTGTCTTCTGATAGATATCTTTCGTCGATTTCCATAGAGAAAGATACTCCGATGACCACTGTTGAGGTATTACGTGTTGAGGTCAGCTGGTCACATTCCAGAACTGATCTAGAACAGTAAAATCGTTTGTATCTGCAAACGGGCCTATACTTTCTTATCAGGCAGACGACGAAGGGCCTGAGCCTGAGCAATTGCTGCCTTCGATCGGTGACGGTCCTGGGCACGCTGCTTCCAGTCATCAAGCCAAGCTGTCTTGCATCCGCGATGACTTGGTCTTTGTACCGGAGGTTCGGTCTTCCTCTCCTTCTCGAACCAGGAGGCTCGGATTCGAATACCGTCTTTGCTGGAGCGTTGTTGTCCGTTCGCTCGATGTGGCCGAGCAAGTGTAGTCGACGGATTTTTGCCTTCTGGACTACATCCACATCCTTGTACAACTCGTAGAGTTCGCAGTCTTCTCCTCCATTCGCCTTCCTCGCAGACCGGACCATATATCTCACAAACGGGCCTATGTTCATCGTTATATTCCGACCGGCATGACCCACTGAGTGGGTGGAGGAAGATAATCCACGTACTAGAGATCAGCAGCAGCCACCTTGAGGTAGTCAAGGACTTCGTCTACCTCGGCTCTGGAGTAAATATGGACAATAACACCAGCACCGAGATCAAGCGCAGAGTTACTCTTGCCAATCGCTGCTTCTGTGGGCTCAAGAGGCAATTGAGTAACAGAGCTATCTCTCTCTATGGCGCAAAGATTTGGATACTGAAGGCGGATGAAGAAGATCTTGGTCGTTTTGAGAAAAAAGTTCTGCGTGCGATCTTTAGTCCTGTTTGCGTTGATGGCGTCTGGGGGAGAAGATTCAACCACGAATTGTACGGGCTGTACAGCGGCATGCACCTAGTTAAGCGTCTTCGAATCCAACGCTTAAGTTGGCTAGGTCATGTAGAGCGGATGGACATCACAGCTCCAGCCCGAATATGGTAGTTTTCGATACCGAGGCATTGGGACAGCGCAACAAAGGACGTCCTCGCACGAGATGGCGCGCACAAGTGGAAAAGGACTTCAACCAACTTGATGCGGGTGCTAGCTGTGCTAGCTGGAGAGACATGTTGGTTGAGCCCTAGGTCCACCCCGGATTGTACCGCCAATCAAAGATGAAGAGGAAATCAGTAAGCCACTTGATCCTCGGCCATTGGCTCTAACTGGACTTAGGGGTAAGTCATCTGCACAGAGCAGATTGTGCAAGTGAGAAACATTCCTCAGCTCGTCTTCTCTGCAACATCCAATCCATATATAATGAAAAGAAAAGGTGGTGAAGGCCAACGTCCGCGGTAAAAGATGTTTATTTAGCACCTTTAACCCGAACACAGCTTCTAAAGGTTGTGTATTTCGGCTAAATGGCCCTTGAAAGAGGTCCATCAATCTCTACTCTCTACACTCGTACAGAACATTCCAGAGTTTACTCGAGGAACTCGATCGTAGGCCTTCTCAAAATCTACAAAACAGTTGTAGGTTTGTTTGGCATATCCCCAGGGTTCCCGAGTATTATTCTTGGAGTGAAAAGCGGTTCGGCTGTGTTTCTGCCGAGACTAAGTTCATAACATGCAAAATTCGATCGGTATTTTGTAAGGGTCATAAGCGTTTTTTTTCAGAAACTCACCCATTGTAGTAGTTCTTAAATACTGTGCCTCTCCAATACTCTGTTAATCATTTTTAACCGTTCTCTGTCAGAAGGAGAATTTTAGGAAGAATGGAAAAAAGCATTCCTGATTCCAATCTATAAGTCCGGCTCTAAAGACGTAGAACATTTCCTCCAACGTCGAAAATAATAGAGGTATCTGCAAGCTTTCAGCTATACCCAAACTGTACCCTACAAAAAATAGGACTTCATAGTGAAAGAACAAAACATATTTCGGATGCCCAACACGGCGTTCTATCGGGTTGCTCAATGTCTACAAATCTTTCAATTTGCTCATACTTCATGGCAAATAAACTGGAAAATAACACTCAAGTTGATGCAATATACCATATACAGATTTTAGTAAGGCATTTGACTCTGAATCTTTTGGTTTCACTTTGAATTCCTGCTTTGGGTTGCATCTTAACGTATCCATGGTCAGGCCTTTTCTTGAATATGCTGTTGTTGTATGGAATCCTTATTTTGTCGTGGTCCTGGAACTCAACCAACAATTTTCTTCAGCAAGGACGATTTCTGCTTAGCTGCACCCAGTTTAGCATATCAGTTTGGGTCCTTCTTCACTTGTGGGTGTCACCTTAGAGCATCATCTCTTTCTATGCCACACAGTGTGGGATTCGAAGACTCTTCGGGGCGGAGGTAATTTGTTTATGCCTGCTTAGGCATTGGCTTGACAGACACCTGACTAGTATCATAAGTGCTGTAGACCCACTGAGCGGGCCACTGCTGTATAACTAATATAACCTTCTAGCACCACATTCATTCCCTTATGACCATAAATTATGAGAAATAACCAATTTTCAATAAATACGTAAACGTGTTGGTGTACGTTAAATACGTAGTCTTGGCACACCTAGGCATTGGCATTAAATTATCGAATTTCTTACTAGGAAACATCTCCACAAAAACGGCTTTAAATACTCTAGGTATCAAACTGAAATGGTGATTCACAAAGGAGGGCGAGTCCACAATCTGCGACTCTCAACCTCTTTGACTGTAAGTGTTTAGTCATTTGAATGATGTTCTCTTACGCTGCGGGTCATATGCGGGTCATCACTTAATTTACCAATGTATTCATCCATCATCCAATAGTCGATAATGTGGTCCGCTGTAGCGTACGCCATTTCCTCTAATTTTCTTTTAACATGCAAGTTATTTTACATCAATTGTTACACCAACTGTCTCTAAAAACACTCATACCTTAATTTCCCATACACCTTGATTGATTACTTCATAATCCACATAATATATCCCCAAAACTCATCGCGACTCGCCCCACAAATCTTCCCAATCAAAAATGCAAAACAAACAAAACAACATCTTCCAAACCAACTTCAACCCATAAATCAATAAACCTATTAACAATTGCAAGTGATTCCAAACTAGTTCAACAACTCTTACTTTCTCCTTGTCGTCGCATTCACCAGAAAATTATCTAATTCCCCCCAAAACAGTCATCAATTCAGAAAAAAAAACAAGAAAAAAAATAGGGCCGCAAGTCCCTAATCCAATAATCTACTTTCTTGCCAGCCACACCATCTGCCATGCAGGCCATCACCCGATGACGATAACCACTCGTATCTTACGGTATTTAAGCAATTCCAACCTCATTATCATAAACCACTTCTTTATGGCACTGCACGCGTCCATTCATTCCACTCGAGCGTCTCTCTCGCATTGACAGTGACCGCAAAAAAGGCCCAACCAGTGTCAGACGACGACGAACGACGACGCGATGCCGAGAAACAACTTGAACTGTTCGTGTGTCGAGAAAAAAAAGAAGAAAAAAGACAAACTTGTCAACAATTTGACTTGTATCTCGCTTTGTATTCTCCTCTGTGATGGGAGGGCTTTCTTCGTTTTATTTTCCGCTTTCCGGCTCGGCGTTGAATTAGAAATGTGATTGCGTACCGAGTTCAGGGGGAATTGTCACCGATCAGGGTGACAGTTGACGCTGCCTGATTCCAGAAGCCCTACATCACTCGGAACAATCGATACTCCGTATCATTTGACGAGCGGCTTTCACTTGTGGTATCGATTGATTTGATGTCTCTCTGAAGGCACACGTACTCATGTGTCCGGCTGAGTGATGGATAATACGCGACACTTTGACGATGTACGACAGTCTATTTACGGGCATTAACGAGATGTACATACGTAAATGAGTGATGGAGTCGAGGCCTGCCACCAAGGTGGCATTTGAATGTTGTCATTTGGGGCTGGTCGTGATTATGACAGGTTCTACTGTTAGTTGTGTGTTGACATGCAAGGCAGAACGGTGCTTGTGATGTATAACTGTCAGTGTCATGTGAGCCGGGAATAAAGGTTAACTTGGCACCACTTGGGTCTGTTGGTTGGAATGGCTTCGCAAAGTGGTTTAATGGAAGTTATGAAGGGAGTGGATCCATCTAATCTGCAGGGCAGGCGTGTGACGTGCATCGTTGGTTTAAGTTGTATTCGCTTTTGACACGGCATACACAGGGTTGGACTGGTTTTTGTACTGTCATAGTTTGAAAGCGTGAGGAAGTTATTTTAGTTGACAGAGAAGATGTAAGCGGAAAGGAAAAGAGGAGAAATCACCGTTTTAGGGTATATTTTTGTGTGATTGGTATCGATTTCTGGCTCCCGGGTTTTCTCCAAAATCAGCCGTAGTGTGGATATTTGACTCCTGGTGGTGGACTGGTATGGACCGACCAGATTTTTGTCGAATGGCTTCAGGCCTACACACAGATAACGCCATATAAAATCTCAGAAGCGATGTTCAGAGCAGTTAGAAGGGTCTCAATTTTCGTGGATCAAAACTCATCAAGCTGGAAAAGAATAATATTCATTGGTGTCACACGGGTTCTAACTCTGGGCTTAAACAACATACAGCGCCACGCACCTTACAGCGGTATGACTTAGCCAGGCGGCAAGAGATTGTGTTGGCTGAAGAGTTATGTTGAGTGAGGCTCACCTCCAACTCGGGCTGTAGCACCCTCAAAAGAAATAGAACGCAGTAGACGTAGTTTGTCACCCAGTTTAGTAGAGATCCGACGAAATATCCTCTTACCAATCGATGGTACTTCGGTTTATCCACGCAAAACTGCCACGATGGACCATGAACATTTGGAGATCACTGCAACCGTCTGCGAGTAAGTTTATTCAAGAAGAAGACACAACCATTATTTCTAAGAGCTGCACCAAGATGTGGATGCAGGCAAAAATTCGTCGCCTACACTGGCTCGCTCATGTGATTTGATCTTTACACATGAGATTCGATCTCTCTCTTCTCCTCCAACCATGAACCTCGTCTTCGATGACCCTCTTAACTGGACCATTGCTGTTCGCTCGCTAGATATATCCAATCCAGGCGAAAGCCTCCCAGTCTGCATCAACTTCTCATAGAATTCACGTTCATAGAGTTTCTTTTAAAAGTCAGTTCTTGTAGAGCATCTTGATATCAATGTTTTGCAAAAAAAAACCAAAAGAACTCTCGAAAATCAGTTAATGTCTACAAATGTGTAAAGATAGGTAAGTAGTTTTAAAATTTTGTAAGTTCTAGTTGCAGTAAGCGAGAATTTGACACTTAATGTAGTACCTAGCACAGCACTCGTCCACAATCCCGAACCGCCTTGATCATATCGCATTGGGCGATCCTCGATAAAAATGATCTCGTACGATCTCGTAACATCCTCCACAAGGCTATATTTATCTAAAGCTAAAACTCAAACGGGCTCAACACTCTAATCCCCCCTATCTACACTGACGGATGTGTTCTTTAATTCCTTAAAAATTCTAAAGCTTGTAGATTCCCAGCGCAACTATTTACAATCCGGGAAGCACGTCGAGCTGTCATATGCTTTCATAGCCTAGCCCAAATCTGTTACCTCCTGTAACTGGTAGTGAACTGCCAGGCATCATTAGAAGGCCAGCTAAAAATCACCCTTATCTGGGTCACAGTGAAATCGCAGAAGATGAGATGGCAAGTCAACTAGCTAGAGAGGGATCTGCCATCCAGTGATCACCTGCAGAGGAGGTGCGCATCCTAATACAAGTTGCCATGGCAAAGATCTCTACACATTTCCTTGAAATAACTAACCTCTGATGTGAACCTAGACAGCATGCATTCACACCACAGTGACACGCTCGACTTTAACAGACATTCTACCTCTGATTGAAATATCAGCGCCATCAGGCTTATGTGCTGATCAAAAACCGTGACCATGAGACCATCACAGACCTTCAATGAAAGATCTCGTTACACCCGCCTCAGACTATACGGTTCCAAAATTTAAACTATCAAACGCCAGTCTATTCCAAGACAGAATGGAGTAGCAAAAGGCAGGTATTTCAATGGACAAACTACAGTGACGGCTGTGAGTGGCCAAATTGGTTGGTGTGAACATGAACATTTCTAAAGGTTGTATGTTGTCTGACAATTCCAGTGTGTCCCAAGCGGAACTATTTGCATTCCGTGAAGCATGTCTTGAAGTCAAAATACACCCAAATATGGTATCTAACCAAGACATAAGTTTGCCGTATGTATTCATACCCATGCAGCCTCCTTCATTGCACACTCGAAGAATGTCCGCCATCATTAAAAGGTCCCTTATCTGGGTTCCAAGTCACAGTCACATCTCAGGAAATGAGAAGGCCGATGTCCCATGCAGTGCTCACCTACAGGGGAGGTGCGAATAAGCTGTCAAGGCTAAGATCTCTAGACTAGAAGTCAGAACTGATCCAAAACAATTTCCTTCAGCCAACTCGAAATGAAATTACTAAATTGGTGGCGGTTTTCAGCACTATCCACAATACCACGACTCACAGTCTCAGTTGCAACAACACTGCCACATTTCATTTGTAGCTCCCTGACGCTTACTACAGAAAGAGATCTAGCCAAAGGGAGACTCTACCTCAACTCGTATGTCCTTCCAGAGATATCGCAATAATACACTTTAAATACAAAGTATCACAACTGTGGCTGTGTACCTTCTACCAAACCGCTACTTCTACCTACCAACCACCCACACTCAGGATAATTAGGGCCTAGACATGGTAACATACATCCAAAAGAGGAAGGCTCTGCTGAACAATTTCCCCTCAAGTACAAACCCACAGCAACTAACAATAGTAATCAAGTGATTGATGTCCGTTCCGGTATCGTTCCTCGTAGCTGCTGCGAAGTCAAGGTGAACCAGGTCTTCGATCACCCCGCTGTTGAAACTGGCCATGTGTGACGTTCATCGATGGCGGACCTCTTCACTGAGTGACGGCACATAATGTGTTCTCGAACGCAAATCCCAACGTAGAAGTCCGAATTTTCATCCTGAAATATTCATTTGCGACCTGAAACCAAGCTTAGTCCAGCAACGCCCATCTGGACCTAAGTCCGTCATAAATTCCCCATCAACTGAGGCCGTCCATGAATATGAAATGAAGACATCATTAACAGCAGTCCCTTACTCATTTCCGGACTGACTGTAGTTTAATTGCCTCAAACTCCGCCCGGCAAGTACGCTTCAATAAGTTGCAGTAACTTTAAATGAATTTTCCCAGTCCACTTTAAAGTTCCATTTTTTCCATCTCCCATCCCTTAGCAACGCCATCAGAGATGCACCCTTTCAAAGCAAAGGCAAACATTTTTGCCACGTTTGCTGAATTTCCTCCCAAGGCTATCGTCTGGCGTGGCATTCTACTCGCTCCAGCCACGTTCAATTCGCAAGAACAACACTGCAAGCAGTCCATTGTGTGAAATACACGCAAATTCATGTTTCCTCTGCGCCAAGAAGCGATGTAATTTACTCCCTAAGCCCTCCTCCGCCGACTGGAAGCCATGCACCGCAAATCTTTTGTTGGATCTGAAATTGCCTGGCTGTGTTGCGCTCCCACAAAACGCTCGCTCCGACTGACACCGCGTAGACAAGTTGTCTAGCTTGGAATTACACGTCTGTGTTTCGCACTCGAGGCCCAACCAAGGGGGATGTTTGCGTCGTCCGCCTTGTGATTGAAAGTATTTCTTCTTTTTTTTCGCTGAACTTGAAAATGTATCTCTTTCACCTTCACGTCATGTCGTTCCGCCATGAACTTCAGTGAAGTTGTGCATCCGCTCGTGCGTCCGCATGTGGATTGCAGTGCACTCCTTGAACCCGCATGTGACGACTACAATTTCGTAATGTGTCAGGTTCAATTTCTGAGGGGCGAGGTTGTCGCTGCTGATGGAGTGGGGCTTGCACAGAAGGGTTGCATAATTAAAAGACCCTTGGGGTGTTGAATTCGAATAAACACCGACACTGCGTTGGTGTGCGCGGGTGTCTGGCGGCGAGCGTGATTCCCTGGAATCGAACCCTCATTTCAGAGAAGTGGATGAATTTCGTTGATTTTAAATCGAAAGGGCAAGTGAACAATTGAAGCTTGAGCATGTGGGCGGTCCATGTCACATTCAGTTGTGAAGTGATGGAAGAAGAGTTCTTCAGTTCAACAGGGATTGAGTTCCGTGCATCTGTGGGAGTCGAACGGCTGCCTGAGGGCAGCGCTGAGTGACTTAATGGATGACTGAAGGTAAACAAGGGTGAGGCGTGAAAAGGTGATGCGTAAAGGCTTTCCAAGTGATGGAAGGGAATGTCAATTTGTCTGAAATTCAGAACGAAAAGTGCGTGCATTTTTTTATTTTGTTGAGAAGAGAGAGAGAGAAGCTTCAGTTGCTTCATCTCCCTTGTGCGGTGTTACACTACACTCCCTGAGTTTCATGGGACCACAATATACATCAGACTGCAGATTCAGTTATACAACAAAGGCATCCAAATTATCAACTGTGTGCGCAGCCTTATCAAGAAATGAAATAAAAAATATTCTTCTTTTTCTGCTGGCGCTACAGTCACAGCTAACATGTCACTCCATACAGCAAGGTACTGACTGAAAATTCTTCCAACTATTTACACACGTTTGGCTGATTGAATCCCTTTCCAGTTGTGTATACTACGGAAGGCGTGGTCATCCCTCACCCCGTCCCTCGGGGTAAGAGTAGCCTACTGCCCCCGTTGGAACTACGAGTATTGACTATGACATAATCTGAGGCAGGACTGGGACACGTCGTCGATGTCATCAGACGAGCACTTTCTTCGGATAAGCTCTGACAAATATATGAAAATTGGCCTACCAAATCATCACAGACAGTCCATCAGGACTAGCTGCCTTATTCTGCCACATTGGCAGAATTTTGTTTTCCCATGCGTTAATCTACGCTGCTGTCTAGTCCTATCGACAACACAGTAAGGTTCGGGACCTATTAAGACAGATTCTCAGCCAGCCTTTGCGAGTTTATCTGCGGATTATATGCTTGCAATCCTCTTGTGTCCTGAAACTGTGATGAGGTTCCCTTTGTGGTGTCTGGTAAAGGAATGGGGTGCGAGATAGCAATTGAGCCTTTTAGATGATAAAGCCATGAGTGATGTCTGAAGATTAAAATCGTATCGTCCGTAATACCATTGAGAAACGTGTGCCTGGCACTGATCTCGATGGTGTGAATTTCGGCTTGAAACATTGTAGGACTCTATCTCATAAGTAAGGGGATACTTGTGTCAAATTCGAAAGCCGTCCACTGCAAAGTCCATCTTTGACCTTACTGTGTACCATACCAGACTTCTAGGGGCTAGCCTTTCGCAACAATGCTGCCCGACTGTAATATCCGGTCAAAGAGCTTAGTATGGTGCCGCAGTTAATTAGGAAAGCCCCTGAGACCCGCATAGGTTGCAGACTGATTGGTTGAGGTTGGCTCCCTAGTGGATGGATCGTAATGGCTGTGGGTTAATACCCAATATCGTGGGTAGAGGTGAGGTTATATCTACATATTTAAGAGTTAATTGCGACTTTTCAGGGCTAGTGCATGCGACTCCGAGACCTGAAAGGTACAGTGGCGGAAGCATAAATCTCTATTGTACTCACACAACAGTGTACTTGGGGTCATTGAAATGGACAAATATCCAGTCTGTGGGCAGATTTTCGAATGCCAATGGTTTCATATGTAATTGCACAATATTTTTATATTCACGCCTATCGTGAAAAACGCCGCGGGGAACGTTTCACTAAAATTCACAACTTTGGATCGTTGAATGTTCGAAGTGAATTGTTCACCTGTCGGTAAGGTGAATGCGTTTTGACGCCATCGTGGAAAACGTTCGTTCACCCCATACAAACCATGACATTTCACCAGCACAGTTAATTAATTGCGTATCTGGCTGTCTATTGAAGCGAAAGCAGTGAAAATGAGTTCAAGCTCGGATTAATCTTCATTTTAGACAATTAAAATGTTGAGTTTTAAAAAACTGTACACCAAATCTTGTAGTTCGCCTTTGTCTGTTAGAAGCTATTTTGTCCTTGCTTAGTTTAAATTTGAGATTTTTCCAGCATTAATTGCTGTCACTTCACAACACATCTGTTTTGCAAGTTCGGAATAGTCGTCGGTAAGGTAGTATGCCCGCCGTTTTTCATATGGGTCATATTGTCATATGGGTGAAGTGAATTTCAGATACGCCGTATTCCACCATTCTATCAGATGCTGCGACACAAAGTACACTAAATTACCAACTAATTTCATTCGAGTTAACGAAGTTCGACACTATTTTTCTGCTAAAACTGTTGCCTGGAAGAAAAAAAACCCAAGTGATAAATCTCCTCCCTTTCCAAAGTGATCCTCGTTTCGACGGGAATTCCCCTTCTTAATAGATCATTTCCTAGGAAACTTTAAGACAGTCTCTGTTTAAACTACTTTATTGCACAGCCAGCCATGGCACAGGGCACCCACCTAGAGCCACAGTGACGCATTGGAAATTCAAAGAGCAATAAAACGATGCAAGATTTGTCTTCATTCATAGAAATTTACATTCCCAGAATCACTTCAGTTTCTGGCGATAATCATGCATGTTGTTGCTTAATTTTCGAACGAAACTATTTTTAATCGCCACCAGTTCATGGTAGAGAACGAGTTCCCTAGTGAATTTGCCAACACTTCCTGTCCTTATCAGGCACTCGAAGAGTGCTATATAAGAGCGGTTACCACTCCAGCGGCATCAGTTGTTCGTTAAGTGCGTTTGTTTTCGTGTCCGACGATGAAAGTGCTTGTTGTTCTCAGTATTTGTCTGCTGGCCGCCCTCAGCGATGTCAATGCCCAGTCACATTCACATTCACGGTCGCTGGAAGATCTGCTTAGAGAGGAGTTTGACACGGCAAGGCTGTCATGCAAGCCGTTTAAGGACCTTGTGCGCAACATTGAACTTCAGAATCAGGACAAATTTAAAGCGTACACAGGAGCGGTTAAAGATGTCGCCTTCAAGGTGAAGGTGTTCTCCACCGCCGCTGGAAAGTGCATTCACTACAAACGGATCTACGGCAACATCCTTCCATCATTAGACGCTATCGTGCCGATTATTGTGAAGTTTCCAACATTGGAGCAGACCCTAAACAACATCTCGAGAGCCCAGGAGTACATGGACGAGCAGTTCAGTGACTTGGAGCAACGCAAGCATCCATCGTTCAATTTGCCACCGGAGCTGCACAAGAGAATCGACCAGTTCATCGAGAAGAGCACCCTGAACGCAGTGGAGGTGTTTAAAGACTTCGAGAAGATCTGCTACGGTCGCAATAATTGGTTGCTGAGTGACACAATCAAGCCCCTCAATTCGCTTATTGAAACACTGGACCGTTGCATGACAATAAGCCCAACTGCCTACGCGGATGTCTTCGCCTGCCGTCGCAGTGTGAGGACTCAGGGAGCGGAGTTAACTGAGCACTTGAAATCACTAACATTGAAGTCCGTGGAAGAGTGTCATACTGATACGTCAATTTACGACTTCATGATGAGATTCGTGGACGAACATAAGGAGCTGCGGTCGGCGATCTACCATGAGAAGAAGCGGCAAGAAGCTCAGTCCCAACAGGTGACAGTGCAGCAGTGAGGTTCAATTTGCTTACACTCATTGTTGCACTGATGGTGTTAATGTCTTAAGATTAAATACAAATAAATGCGTATTTTATCGAACGAGTGGTTTGTGTTAGTTTTTGTAACTCTAATAGGACTTTCCTTGTTCAAGTGTTGGACTAGTTACGGCTGTCATTTATTGACAGAATTTCATCATGAGACTTTCATTTGCTGAAAGCAAGCAGGATACCAGAGATTCTGTTTAAATCTTCTAGTTCTCTAAAACAGTTTCCACCTACCTTGCTAGAGCTCGGGGGAGATGTCGAACAGATTTGTTTCTTTTTCATCGCTGGTTCTAGCTATACAAAAAGTGTTCAACCTATTCTCCTGTTTCACAATACGGCATTGGTCGACTATGGATTACTTCATCGGACACGCGATCTATGATATTAACAATGTTCAACGTCAACTTCCGGTCTGTGGAGGTTTGTATGAATGCTAAAAACACTTACTGCTCAACAGTTGATAAGCATAATAAATTATTGAAGGCACGATACAAAACTCCGAAGCATTTGTTTTGGACTCCTATGATTCTCAGTTTCCACTCTCCGCTTCAGTACCTAAAATAGAAGGAATTGCTAATTTTCTCATTAAGAAAAGCATTATAGACATACAGTCTTTCCTTTCAAATCTGTTGTTTCTTATGATGCATATTCCCACATCTAGTGCTGAGTGGTCATTGCATGACCTTCTGGTGGACTTAATCATATAAGGGAGAACATGCGTAATAAAAGTTGGATTAAACTTGTCTGTTATCGCGCTCGGTGTTAAAAGACCTTGTTGCTCTTACTTGCCGCTATAAGTGAAGCTAGATCAAAAACAAACATTTCTTATTATTGCATAATGAGGAAGTGGATAATGTGATCAATTCTCTGCGAATCATTCGTTCTCCCTGCGAACTCTCAAGCTGTGTTCGCAATGCACAAACGGTAGAACGAAAAAAAAAAACTACCATCCAAAGCTTATTATGACACTTACAACTAATGGCTCTTATAATTAAATTGCACCTAAGCCACACTGACTGTCCCTTTCCTTACACATTCAGAGTTGCTTTATAAATGTATGCCCCGTTTCACAGTGGAGGTATAAATATAGGTTCAGTTGCTTTCCAAACCTCGTTCAACTTTTTGATTTAACTTGTTTGAATACTTTTTGATTTAACATAGGTTTGAATTGTTTTAACTTTTGTAGCGCGACTTTCAAGTAAGGAAAGGAAAATCTGCGGTTTACCATAAGCATTCATTGCAAGTGGAATTGATCTCGTAATCATCAGATGACAGAGAGAACTGCATTAAAAACAGAGCGAAACAAAATGGCTGAGCTGCAGAACTGTGCTGAACCGATAGTGTGTTCTCTTTTATATTGTATTTTTATTCATTCCTTATTCCACGCCAGATTGTAACTAAGCCGGTTCAAGGCTTAGAGGAATCTGGCAAACCGAATAAATCGCCGAACTGAAGTTTAGACTAAAAGTATCATACTTTAACTTAAACTTTTATTTTATTTAGCTTGGTATGCAAAAAGATTGCAACTGAATTATCACGTTTTTTCATCGACAAAAATTCTTTATTCCTATTTAGTTTAAGTATCGTAATTAATGACTTAAAAGTTTTCCTCTGCGAATAAATAGGTCTGTTCCAATTGATTTGTGCACAGAAATTCGTAGTTGAGCAAATTTACAGAAGTGGGGGTAAGAATCTCTCTTTGAGAGAGAAACTGTGCACAAACTTGTGGAACGACGTTTCGTAGAAATTCACAGAATTCAAGAAACGTCAAAAAATATGCCGCTTCTTGCTTTTATTTTGAATTTGACAGTCTTCAATTTTCTGCCCACAGAATTTTCTGTGGCAGAAATTCGCAGGATGGGGAAATTGTTTACTCTCTCGTGAGCACGCTCTTCTGTCAAAAACTACGAAAAAATCAGCAAATGGAACGGCTTTGGACATTTTTCCTGTGAATTTCGGTGAATTTCACAGCAATTGGAACAGACCTAGTCATTCACTTTGCGAACTGTCAAGCTCAGCTCCCAACATACAAACCGCCAAACGCAATCCACCACCTCCAAGAGCAAAAAATACGCAGTGAAGTGTCAGTTTGCACGAATGTCGTAGTTCTCTGCGAATAAGAAAGCTCCATATGACTGAGTTGTCAGAGTTTGCGGAGCGCGCAGTTCTTAGCGACCACATATGCATGGCCTTAAGGGTGTTCCCATGAGTCGCGAACGCGAATTTTCCAAAACAACGCAACATTTCGACTACTCTCTTTTTACTACAAGATTGTAATGTGCTCCGCTGCGAATCCATCATCCGCTTGGTGAACTGTCAAATGGAGAACGCAATACACAAGGAGTCAGACGCGATTCACAAATTCGTGAACAAAAAAAAATTCAAAATGAAGTGTCAGTTTTTACAAATTCTTCCTGAAGGCTCTCTGCGAATGTATAGATTCCATGTGAAGGAGGTTCGCAATTCGCAACGTGCTCAAATGAACAGCACTTAAATGGACTACCTGCAGAACGGTAGAACGACAGCACAAGGGCAGTATTGTGTTCATCCCATAATACATCAGCGATATGACTTGAATGGCACCACACGATTGATGCATGTTCATTTTATGACAAACATATGTTTTCCCTTAAAGTGGCATTTTTGAGGGAAATACCATGGCTGTACCCGAACCTGTCAAAGACACATTTCAAATAAAGAAAAATGCCCACCCCAACTATTGGTATTTCCCTTTTCATATCATCTTCTCGTATTGCTTTGCGAATTGGTGCTCCTCCCACAGGAATGACCATTTTCGCAAAACAAAAACAGAAGCATCACAATGCTCGGATGACCCCAAAATCATCTGTCAAATCTATGCATTCACATGTCATCTGTCAAAAGTGACACCACATCATTCACAGCCGCCCTATCTTCTGACAAGTAGCTACAACTGTCAAATCTTGAAGAAATTCTGTTGAAACTCTTAATTACAACGGCGTTCTGCGTCATGTCATCATTCTGTCAACCCGGCCAGTCTCTGTCCAGAGCATTAATTACTTCCACCGAATTTACTACATCCATTCTGGTGTCCCTGGGAAGGGTGTCTGTTGTGTGTGGCAAGACTACAAGTGGAAGCAAAAACACTCCAGCGAGTTCATAATTGAATTTGGTCATAAAGATTAACCCAAATAATTTCCCCAGTCATTTCCAGAGACGGAGTCTGGGAAATGTTGTTTTCTGTCTCATTTCGTCGACATTGGCTGCGCATAGCTGGGTGAATGGTGGTTCATTAGTTGCAGTTCAGTGAGAGACGGGAGGAGGAAAGCTCTTGAAAGTCTGCTGTAATTGCACTAGGCGCTGGGATGAGCACCAAATCCGAAGGTAAAATTGGATTTACTGTCTGGCAATGGAAATGGAAAGGGATGAAGTTGGTATTTGAATTTCCCAGATGCAATTTGCTGGTGCACTGCAGCGTCAACCGCAATAGCGGTAAAGAACAATTTAATGGAAAGGAGTGACGGAAGGAAGTGGTTCTGGTAATTTGAGAAAAAAAAAAAAAAAAATACTGCAGCGGGACTCGGATCGAATTGTGGCTTTCCTAATGAATTTTATTGAGTAAATGAATGAGGTTTGGCAGAAGGAAGGAAGGGAGGACAAGCGCTGTCATTGAACTTGTAGGGAAGGTGGAGATTTTTAAAAGGAAAGGACCTCTTACCCTCAATGACTGGCTTCGTTGCTTATTTGCTTGGAACTACTGTTAAACACTGACGTCGAAAAGTTTTTCACTTCATCACGTTTCTCAAATCTGAGCACAGCCGAGAAGGATTCCTTCGAAAAGTTTCCCGATTCGACAAAGATTCCGCTTAAATTCTCAAATCATTCATCAATTTCGATGATCGCCTGACGGGCCCAGTCTCTTCATTACACGAAAGAATCAGTCAATTCCAAAAAAATCGAATGAACGTCAAGCACCTCTGACAGAGTGTCTAAATGACCACCGCACAATCCTGTGCACTTCGTTGGAGAAGGAGAACTGTGCTCCAAGAATTTACTCAACCCAAAGTAATGACAATGTCTCCCCTCAAACCATGTCAATTCGAGCCTCAATTCCACAAGAGCCCCTCCTGCTGCAGACGGAGCGTAACCCATCTCTGCTGCCATCGAAGGGGTGACTAACCCCAATTGCACTTTCAAAACGTGCCTTATCGATTCACTGCTGAGTTGACTTGAAATTCACTTGAAAGTGATGCAAGCCAATGGGGCGAGTGTTGGTGAACAAAACGAAGAAGAACCGAACCCCTCCCTGGCGATATCATTGTGCAGTGAAACCAATCCAGCGTGGAAGGGTGGTGGGAAATCGATAAATGCAACTTCCCACGTTGTTCGTGTAATTCACATAAGAGCACTCGACCTGAACGTCGGACGGCTCTGTTGTCCGTTGTCGATAAGGACGGTGGGGCTACTCCCGTGGACATGTGATTCAGTTCAGAGCTGGAAAGTGATGAGGGAAGGAGGTTAATTGCACCGGAAAAGTAAATCTACAGGAAGATTGCGTTGATTAAAGGGAGCAACGGGCTTATCTTGAAAGACAGCTGTAAAATTTGTCAACACTTGCTACACTCTCCTCGGTGTGAGGTCATCGTTTGCTTCGTCAAGGGAGTTTGAAAGTAATTTTTGTGCAAGACAGTTTTTGGAATTTAGTGGACGAAGAGACTAGAGGCGTGTTTTTTGACTAGTCAGTACTCAACTTAGTAAGATTTTACTCGTGAAGCAACAACAAAACAATTTACTGAGTTTAAACTACTTAGTAAAATTTCACTCTCATCACAGAGGAAACTATTTGTTTATTAAAGGTTGGTATCAATCGAGCACTGATTAGTCAAAAAACACACCTTAGGTTAGGTTAGAGTAGGGGGTACGGCTCAGCCCGTCATAGACCTGTTGTTTCATAGTGCAACCACTAAACAGAGTAAACCTAGTTGTAGTCCTATGCTACAGTGTTGAGATGTTGTAGTTTTACAACGGCCACATAGTTTCAAAGAAACTAGCAATAATCGCACCTCGGTAGGACCTCATTGGTTACGATATCGCCTCTGCGCAAAGCCACATCACTTAATGGTTTAAAAAAGATAGACGGTCAAAGCCGAGCAGAGCCAAAGGTGGCCGACCACTCCTCATACACGACAGTTTCTTTGCAGTGCGAATCAGATCTAGTCTTTGAGCACGGTGATCCACCAGACAGTGGCTTGAAATGACTCCTACTAGTATACAGCATTTAACTCTTGGTAGCGAGGGACAGGGTCTATGCTCATAGGGCGAAGTTGCTGATCGCTCTCAACTTGGCTGGATGCCAGCATAGATCATGTTGACATGCAGCCTCCAAGCGGCGCCCACTGGATAGCTCTCACAACATCCGTTGTGAGGTGAACCAATGCATGCAACGTTCCCCCAGCTAGGAGGGCTAACAACCCACCCACAGAAAAAAAATCTGTTACGGAAGAACAAACAGACTCGGAAGAACGGACGGAATCTCAACGATGACACGGCGCGAAAAAGGACAACGATTTGCGAGGGTGCTCCTGGAATGTAAGAACACTCTAAACTCCAGGGGCCGCTCAAAAACTGGAAAATATCCTCACGCAGTACAAAGCGGATATTACTGCGCTCCAGGAAATATACTGGATAGCACAAGAGATTATGAAAAAGAAAGAGTGCGACATATGTTACAGCTGTCACAAAAGGTTGCACATATTGTGGATGCGGATTCGTCGCGCGAAAACGGCCTGGCTGTGATCCGTATCCAAGGATGATTCTACAATATCAGCCGCATATGTGCACACGCCCCTGTCGACGAAGCTGAAGACTCTGTCAAAGAGGATAATTACGACCTCTTGGACGGTGCCTGTTCAGAGTATGATGTCAAAATCGTACTCCGAGATTTCAATGCTAAAATCGGTAAGGAACACATCTTTGGCTGAGTGATCTATGAACGTCGACCCGTGCTCTTTTGTAGGAATTTTTATTTCGAATGTATCGTCGAATAAGGCCAATCTGTATTAATATTGTCAATATTTATAAAATTACAATTCCTGAAAGTTCTGAATTTTGAAAAGTGCCGACTTTGCCACAATTGATTTGGCAGATAGACGAATGCGAAGTATGTACGCTTAAAATCATGGTGATGTTGCAAAACCTCCTGTTTAGTACCTTAATACATGAGACAAACTTAAACAACCTAAACCTAAACTAATGCTTAACGTAGAAGGTAGAGAGGGAAAGGCAGAACTAGGGACAGAATTGGTGAAAGTGAGGTTGTGCTGAAAAGGAAATCGAAAGCGCATTGTATAGTATTAGCCAAACATATCATTGTTGAAAACGGTGAAGTTGGACCGATGTGATCTGATGTGGAAAAGGGCAGAACACTTCTGGTTTTAAGGGTTGGCGCTAAGGGACACCAATTGGAGAAGTGCGGGGCTGCCTGGAGGAATTCTCGGATGTAGGAGTAAAGTCTCCAATGTTCTAAGAATTGAAATAACTAGGTCTACAGTCCTTGGCTTAAGGATGACTGGATTTGCAAGCTTTTGGAATGAAGACAGCCTGACATAAGGAACCATAAATATAGCGCGCAGTTTTTTTAAATGCATTAGTGTCTATAATCTCTATACAACGTACGAAAGTTGACACTAGATAAAACCAATGCATCTGGACTTTATATCATTACTTATACTTGACCACCACTGTATAGAGACCTTGATACAACCTGAAAAAATAAGGCGTAGTGCGGATGTATCCTTGACATTTTGCAGCATTGTAGGAATGATTCTATCGGGACCAGGTGATTTTATTGGCTAATGTATAGCCATTGGACTCAGTTGAGTAAGAGTTTCTGGAGACTCATCTTGTACTATCAGACCAATGCATCCAGGTTCTGATAAGCTATAGGGGAGAGTCTTGCCCAAATAATATAATATAATATGGGTGGCTCTACAGCCCGTAGGGGGCCAGGACCTAGCTTATCAGCAACCACTCGTGTTGTGCGTGCTATTGTTCTCTCACGGGTGGAAGGGACCTACAGTTTTATGCCGACTCCGAACGGCCAAGTTTGAGAAGCTTTTTCTAGACAGGAAACACTTTTTGAGCATTCTCGGTGACTCGAAAGAGGTGAGACCGTGAAAATTATTTTTGTCGCTCAGAGCGGGAATCGAACCTACGACGTCGAGGTTGGGGTCGACGCACATACCCACAACGCGGCGTTTTGCCCAAATGTTGGTCCATATTTGACATCTAACCAACGTAATATGACGTACAGATGGTGTCGAACTTTATCACAAGTTCGTTACTCTTCCTTAACAGTAAAGGCAGAACAAGGGCAAGACGCAACAGCATGATGACTTACTGTAATGTAAGACCTTGCTCTTAATGGATTCTTGCTGAAACTTAATTACCTTTCAGGTCAGCAACCCACGAAGATTTGGCTGACTGACCACCTTCCCTTCTTGAGTATTCCCAAACATCAAGCAGATCTAATCCATCATCCACCCATTTAATGTAGCCCAGAAGTCCAAGAATAATCCCATTGAACGAACAATAAACAGTCGTCCACTTCGAAGCGCATCCCATATAATCCCCTCGTGATTGATGACCAAGCGAGCGATGTGGCATCACTTGTCCACCTGCTTTCAGCTTGTCAAACCCCATCGCACGCAAACCGAACTTGATCACGTACGAGTACCTTTTTTGTTTTCTCTAAATCCATTCCCCGGGAACGCACACGCACTATCGTAAGCCAATTAAAATAGATTCACACAGATTTAGTGTCTTTGTCGTGCGCAGCGCGTTCAGCGCTAAACCACTGCCGCCGCACCGGCCCATGTGTGGATGTGGAAGCGAATTGATTCCCATGTTTTGTGGAATGAGTCTATAATCCCCTCTTTTGTACCCACCAGCAGCGCGGCGGTCAGGTCTCAGTCGACTGGCTTTAATGCGATTATAATGCAATTAGGTGTGAGTGGCTCAGTTCCATTTAAGCGTTGTTTTTCTGTTTTTTTTTCCCTTTTCTTGGATTTTCCGCACAATTAATGGCGTGCATTCTTACAGCAGCTTAAACGCCTTGCTTGGCGACTCAAGTGAAGTGAATCGTGTTGTGTGCCTGACCAGGAGGGCAGAAGAGGCAAACAGAACCACTTGTACGAGTGTGGTAATTGGAGAAAGAAGACTTAGTTAGAAATTGTGACGCACGGTTTTTGTGACTTTTGCGCTGTGGAACTGAGTACGTTCGTGTAGTAAAACGCTTTTGTAACCTGTTTAAATGGGCCGTTGAATGGTCTAAAGTTCTACTTCGCACCGGCTTCTCTTCTGTCTTGCCGAACAAAAAACGCTGTCGATTGGTAGGAAATTTTTCAAAGCTGTAAAGGAGCATTCTCTTCTTCATCTTTCTCTGTCAAAGAAGGTACTAAGAGAGGAACTTGCTTGTTTTACCTCGGTTTCTGTTTGATATTCCAAACCAATGAACCGATGAGTCACTTTAGCAGATGAGCTCCTCCATGCATCCCCTCAGCCTCAAGTCGGAGAGTCATCAATCTGAAACAAGCGCAACCGCACTGCATCGCGGTAAGTGATAGCTCAAAAGTCAATCACCACCTCGCCATCCTGCACCCGACAATGACTCATTCCGCAGTCAAGGACATCGCACAAAGATCCACAATGAGTCACGGGATTAAATTCACAACCAGCCTGGAATGACAATATCCACAAGTTCATTTATAATCGTCCCCGCATGTCCTTAGACATTCGTTCAGCCTTGTGCTGTTCATCATCAGTTACACTGGAGCTCTGCCTTTGTGCGGTTGGCTTCGAGTTCACACGACGGAAACAAGGACCGAATGGTCCTTCATCTCGACATCCTCATCCTTTCGCATTCGCTTTCGGTTGAGGGGAGTCCTTTGTTTCTCATTGTAGGGGAAGAAATGAACGACGAATGCTCTCGTTTCTTTCCTAGAAGCTTTTTCCTTTTTGGAGCTTTCAGCCGTCACAATGTGTGCCCTTTTACAGAAATTCACGAGATTACGGTACGCTGCAAGGAAGTGAGAAGAATTCCCCTCGAGATGGAGGATACTTGCGTAATTAAATTTTCTTCAAAGTCTTCTCTTGACGTTCGGTTCTTTCGTGTGTCTTCCGTTTCGCCGTCGCAGTTGGTTACCTCTCGAGAGATCGGAGCGTGTACAACTGCATGTACATAAATTTAATTAAACCAGTTCATGAGGTTGTTAACCCGAGGACTTGAATGCAATTCTGCGTGCATTCGCAGAATGGTTTGTGTGTTGGGGCCAGTCGGCGACAAATTGGTCAGTGTTTTTATCTCTGTTTACATTCTACAAGAAAACACTTTTGACCTGAGTCATCGTCACGGAACGAAGGTTTGGATGCAGGAACCAGTTCCAGGCGAAGAGCGAAGTGATTTACAAAAGAGGTCAAGCGTTTATTTTTGTCTCACAAAATGCGTAAGCCCGCAGATTGACACGTTTTAAGGTAAGCTCAGATCTTCCATAGAATTGACGCTTTATACGATTAAGCATATTCTGCATATAAGTATAGTTCACAAAATAGAATGTGGATCCCTTAAAACAACGAGGACGAGATGAAAAAACACCCATTGTCTTGGCGCCTGCTCAGTTACCTTGCTTGGGCACAGGGGCTAGGTTAGTTGGACAGTCACAATAAGACACAAAGGCTTATACTTTCGGAACCAATTGGTGCGTCCTCTGTTGCGCTGTCCCAATGGCTCGGTGTCGAAGACTCGTTGATGTCATTAAGTAGGTTCAAATTATCGAGAAAGTGTCTTGTGCTAAGTGCATGTTTCTACGGGTAGCAAGATCTGTTTCGGAGCTAATGCAGTGAGGTCTTATCTCCTTTTGCGCAAGAACTAATTTGTTTGAAACTATTCTACGAACACATGTGACAATTGCAAATTTTCTTGTTATGACGTCATTGACTGCCCTGAGTGCTGCCTTATTTAGTCTAGGAGATTGGAGGCAGACTAATACTGTATGATGCTTGAGGTTTTAAGATGGATACCTACCATGTTTATTCTGGTTTGGTCAGTGCAAGGCCGAATGGCTACTAAGCCTGCTTGTTGGGGCTTGTGGAAGGGTTAACCAATGAGATCAAAGTGACAACACTAAGAACGAAAACAAAAAAAGGTCAGTCAGAGGCGGGTGAAAATGGCCTTAGCCGAATATTCATTGCGCCCACCAAACCGGCTGAGATCGCACTTGACTTGTGTAGTCCACCTTGTGGGTGAGCCCACAGGCTCAGGATAGAAGATTATTCAGAGCTGAGTTGTGAATATATTTCACCTGAGCTAGGCGTAAGGAAAAAGTCAGGGAGACTAGATCGGTTGGAGATGCCATTCAAATGCAAATATCGAAGCAGTGCACACAAATGATAGGTACACATATCATTTAACGCAACAAATCAGGCCTAGTGACCATGCACGATTGACACTATCCATGCCGCGTCGAAACTAGTGTCGGATATCCAGTGGAACAAGAGCCAGAAACAATGTACGGGCGCCTTCTTGATTGACCTGGAGAAGGCCTTCAACACCGTATGGTTAGCAGGTCTTTACTATAAGCTCAATCGGCTAGGCATTAGTAAACCACTGCTGTACCTACTTTAAAACATGCTTACCGGTAGGCAGTTCCTAGTCAAGAATGGCAACGTGACCTCTACAGGTATTTTTGAAGTTAAAAATGGTCTCCAATAGGGTGCCGTTAATTCGCCGATCCTGTTCAGCATTTTCTTGTGCGATCTAATAAGTTCTCTACCTCACGCAATTGCGTATGCCGATGACTTGATCGTGTACAGATCAGGCAAAAAGATCGAGGACATCACCAGGCTCGCGCAGGGTGACTTCGACTCATTCATGAGAGATTGCGATGACTGAAAGTTGAATATCAACTTTCAAAAGTCGGGTTAGACTGGGCAGTACAGATCTCCTCAAAGGGAGTAGTCGGTCAGTGTCTTGTAGCGGATTTGATCCTGCTACCTATGGCCGACTTACAGACTTAGTGTAAGATAGTTGTAAGCTGTAAATCTAATAAAATCCGTGTTTGGGGTTCGAAGAACCCGCGGGTTGTGACTATGTGATCAATTGTCGGTTGATTTAGGCCATTTTGAAGGAAAAGCTGAGTCATTTAGTTTGCACTTGACAGCAACTTAAAACAGACAACCTAGCGAACTTTAAAGAGAATGAAAAGAAGTCTTAATGGATCTTAACTACTGGTGAATAGTGGGTTTATGGGTATGTAGGACGTTCTAGGTTCGATGCTTAGTGTGTACGATAAAAACGATGCCTGGTGTATACGATAAAAACGGCCCCACCACTTTCGAGTCGTGACAATGCTCAAAGAGTAATTTTGTCTAGAAAAAGCTGTAGGTCACTTCCATTCGTGAGATAAAAATAGTACCCACAGTGGTAGGACTGTAGCGCCACCCATATTATTATTTATAATGGATCCTGACTGAGCAGGTAGATGTGAAGTTTTACTTAAACAGTTCGTTACATATTGCAACCATGTGACCTGAAGCAGTGGCAACTTTCTCTAAATTGGACCTAAAGAAGTCCTTACTATTCTGAGACCCTCGAAAACGCATATATTTATAGAATAGTAAAAAATTATAAAAAGCTGTCAATTTGTCGAGCTAAAATGAGATTTAGATGAAAAATTCTTAAAAACCTCCTTTTCAAATGTCACTCAATCTTCTTCTTTGTGTGGCGCTACAGTCCGGGGTGGACCTGAGCCTCAACCAACATGCCTCTCCAACTAGTGCTGTCTCCAGTTTCGCACACCAAGTTGGTTGAGGTCCTTCTACACTTGGGTGCGCCATCTTAAACGCGGGCGTCCTCTGTTGCATTGCCCGACAGGTTCGGATTCGAAGATTCTTCGGGGCGGAGCTGTGGTGTCCATCCGCTCTACATGACCTACATAGCCACCGTAGGCGTTGGATCCGTAGACGCCTAACTAGACGCCAAACTGTCACTCAATCACCAAACATAATAATAAGTGTTGTCATAATTAGTTCAGCTCTTTGAAGTTTCCGAGAAATTTGAAGCCGTTGAGTGTCAGACCCAACAAAGTGAGGGACACGTGTGGAATGATACTGCCGTGACGCTAAGTGAGTATTGTACGACGCAAAGGCGGTGGCTCAGCAGTATCGCGCGTTAAAATAACGCATGTGTGCACCCCACATTAGTGCGTTCCTAATCTCCTCCGCGACAGACATCTCCCACCGTCTACTCCAATGAACTTGAAATATATTTAAATCGCCTCATTAACCTAAAAGCCGGCATTATTTTTATCACATGAATTATATTTCTCCAAAAACTTCGCCAACACATCCCTCTGCGCCGATAACCGATTCGCAAACATTCCCCCTATCAACCGGCCCTTGAATAATCCGTTATCTCCAGAGACACCCTAATGGGCGGAAATACCCGAGTACACATCCACTCTGGTTAATTCGGTCGCCATCTCTGTGACTTTAGTTAAGTCATCGCCGAACGCAATTTAGTGCCAACATACGGCACATTGCTGTGCCCACACCAGCCGCGGCACCGCGGGGTAATCAAGTCTTAACTGGAATTTATTGGTTTGCCCCTTTTTTGGCGTGTCTCCAGCACTCCCATAGATGGTGCCTAGTTGGTTGGTCTAGTTCGATACATCATCCGACGCTGGGCGCAGATAAAACCTTGACCTGCATTCACAGACACACCGCTTTTCACATCCGCCGCCACCGACACACGCACAGCCATTCTTCTCTCAGTATCAAGCCGCGTGAGCTTTGATCAACGCCACATGCGGTGCATGGGTGCCTCGCGGAGTAACGCTCCTATCAGTGCGTGAAAGAGTGAAAGTGGGCGGTATCCAAGCACGCAAGCAAGATACACCAAATCTCATATCTACCATCTGTCGCCGTCACCGTCGTCGATAATGACTAACTAACGTGTGTGTTTGTTCAGCTAAATGCCCAATTAGGCCTCAGCGCGGACTGTGACGCGATGATGCGACTTCACGGCTCGTTTGAGTGGGAGACGGTGGATGGGTTTCATGGTCAAGAACTCGTTTAGAGGCACCGAGGAAAATGCATAGGCATTCCATGTGCGCGCACTCCTGGTATTTAGGTGGATAATTAAATCGAAGACAGACAGATGATTGGATTTGAAGAAAGTGGCTTTCGGTTTTGTGCGTCTGATTGGCTTGCTTTGTGCGCGCAATTTACGGCATGTTTTCTTTTATCTAAAAATATATGCCACTTGACCTGTTTCTGCGACGCGGGGTGTCGTGGAACCCCTAATTAAGTTCTCCGAGGCGGTGGCCGGGAAAGCCCATTAATAGGATTGACGTTGCTGTTCGTTTTCGGATTTATAAATAAAATTGTCATAAAGTTTGGTTTTTAATGCGAACCATGTGGTTTGGATGGGGGGTGTTTTGTGTGTGTTAACAGACGCACGCATCTACGGCAACAATTTGTTGGCGGTCGGTTACTGCGGTATTCTTCGGCAATTCTTGTGTCAAATTGTTAACAGCTAATAAAATGGCGTTGCTGTCAGAGGAGAATGGAGAAATATGTCAAATTGACAGTTATAGCCCTCTGAAGCACACGTAGGGTTACAAAATTCTTGGTGGCATTAGGGATTTCGGGTGTTAGAACACGTCTTGGGAAGATTTATTGAAAACTATTACAGATTTGAGTCGGACAAGCAAAGTGCGTTAACATTTTCGATTATTTTCACTGACATGACTGAATATGGAGAGTGTTTGGGACATATTGGGAAAAAAATGTTTTGCTAGGCCAGGTTCGTCTGATGGTGATGGTGATGATTTTCAATGAACACTCCGCTTAGGTCGAAGAGATTGTAAACGAATTGCAGAAGTATTATATGAAGGACAGGAGATGCAGGACGCTCTATATTTTCACCTCTTCCGCTCAGCTTCTGTAGAAATCATGTGCATTACTTACGCACTTGCTGGATTTCCAAGAAAACATTGCCCTTTAATGGACGTGGAATGGTGTAGATTTCAATTTGAGCCAGATCATCCTGTACGTGGTTCAATTCACCTTGTGCTCTTTGCCTGGGTTGCTGTCCCTTCTTCTTCTTCATTGTTTGGCGCTACAGCCCGGGGTGGACTTGGGCGGCTGAAGTGGATAGCTAGCACGATTTTTCGCCAGCTACCTCCAGTTGGTTGAGATCATTGTCCACTTGTATGCGCCATTTCTATAGAGGACGTCCTCTGTTGCGTTGTCTCACAATTGCTCGGAGTCGAAGACTTCAAGGGTTGCTGTTCCCCACAGCAATAGTTTACTAGTAGTTACATGTAGCGAAAGGAGTCGTTTGAGATGTGTGTAACATTAGATGCACCGCGTCACAGATGAACAGGAACTACTAGGAACAGTATTACGGTCATCACACTCGCGGTCGCTGCAGTAGTAAACAAATAAAGAAAGGTCACTGGACTTAACCGCCTGAGCTGTATTTCGAGGTTCATCATTGGTCTTATAAACTCAGAAGTGGGATAGTCCAATTGAAAAAGGAGCGAAAAAAAGGAGTAGTCATAGGATCTACAAAAGCATCTGTTGCCTGGCACACAACAAAAGCCATTTGATCAAGAAATTACTGACAATGTTTCATCTGTTTTATTTCGTTAAGGAACTGCATTCAGCGCGGCTGTGTCTGGCATATCATACTGATTTCATAGTCCGGAGCCATCATCATCAATACCACGCTAGTCTTTAAAATAGAGGTTCAGTCTTGCTCTCCTTCTCACACCAAAATGCTTGGGTACCTATAGTATTGAATACGCTAGATGTGAGAGATTACATTCACATCTCTGCGCTGAATTTTTCTTTTAACTCCACCAATAATCATCTTCTGTTTCGTTGTTTATATAGCTGCCGGCTTCATACGTGCCTTAAGTCTGCTCCAGGACTTGCCTTGGCACTAGTTTATATATAGCTTACCAATTCTAGCCCTCTGGCGACAAACATTTTTGCACGGAAACTAGAGTTCTTCTCGTAGCTCTGTCCTTGCGCTACAATTATTACGAGGTAAAGAAATGTGTGAACTTGACATTAAATAGATCCATATGGACTTCTAGCCCACCTTTTATGAATGCGGCATATGGAGTTCATGTTCCAGTCCGTCTTCATAAAGTCTTCGGGCGGTGTGGTGACTGCTCCCTTTCGTCTAAATTATACTAAAATCTGTGCCCCTGAGAGAAGATGACGGATGCGACTAGAGCGTAGTCTGAAATTCTTTCAAGTCGGCATAGGAGATGAGAATTCTGCTTCATTAATTAATTGTCCAGCACTTGCTACTAAGCAACTAATTTCTACCTTCTTTTATTGCATTACTTAAACATTGCCTTTTTCAAGCCTATTTCAAGAACTGCGTTACTTGGCTCAATTGAAATATTGTCCCTCCTTTTAGTTGGGTTCATGAAATTCGTTCTTAACTACAGACAGTATTTTCTCAAATATGATGCAACCACTACCCAAACTCCGATCAGTGATTAGAGCCTGTAGAAGATGGACTCGATACTCATCGTAATCCTGAACTTGTAAATCAGCCCTCGTACCTAAGTGAGAAAAGTAAACTGGCGTGCAGTGCACTCAGGATTATCGAACAGAACAAAATGTTCGCTTTCTCCTAGACACATTTAGTTGATAGACCAACAAAAAGAAAACACTGACGCTCAGCGCTCCCGTGCCTAATTTCGAATTTGTTTACAATTATTCACATCGGATGAACATGTCGTAGCTTACACGACACAACACCGTCACGTTAGAAACTGAAACGGTGGAGGAAAATCGGCAAGTAATTTTCAGATCTACTCTTGTCTATCAAGATAAACGAAATACGTTCTTATTTTTAATTTAGCGCGGATTAAAGTGAGCAAAAAGTCCAGTGTTGCTAAGGACTCGGTGCATAGAATCTGAGTAAAAATGCTAGAATATGACTCTTGTACGAAATGCTTGTACACCGCTGTACATCGTCCGAGTAAAGTATTGTTAGAGCTCTACGGAGACCCTGGTCATATACAGTTTGGAGGAAGTACGAATGAAATAAAATACATTGCGAATTGTAAAGCGTGATCCACCAAAGACAAAGCGCACACTTCAGCCCTAGAAATTCTCTGCGTACTCCCTCACGTACAGAAGAAGAGCAATCCACACCCATCAAATGTCGATTCCATTTCTGGACACTTGAGTAAAAATAAAAACAAATCGCACCTCGCTGCCACTTTCACAGTTAAACGAAAACACACCCAACAGCATCGTTTCCCCTTATCATTGAACTTCAGACTCGATTTCCTCTCGTGAGCCCATGAGTCATCTGCCTGGCCGGCGTTCATTCAATCCAACCGCCTTATCAGACTGACCCATTAATAAGTGGTTATCTTCCTTGCCAAGGTCGTCAATATTATCTTTAAATAATGCAAAAAAAAAAAAATTAAATTAACTGTCAAGAAAATATGACTCGGGTTATCTCGCTATTTGAACTGTGATTTAATTTATTTTGACGCGAATTTGTCATGCGCTCTTTTGTGTTTGCGATCTATTTATGATTCGAAATTCTTAGTAAGCGGACGAATGTAAAGAAATTAATTTGTTTTGTTTTTATTTCAATTTCAGAACAGACCTATGGTCGTTGAACCAATTGACTTCGAAGGATTCGTTTCGAAGAACAAAACCGTTATACAGAATGATCCACACAGAGAATTGCTGATGTATCCAAGTGATGACGTTTCGGTAAGTTGCTTTGATTATTTTCATTGTGTTTTTAGTTATTATTCGTTATGATTCTCAACTTAAAACGATTGACCAAGGGGTGTTTATCTGTGATATAAAAAGAAAAAAAATATGATAATCTTACTTTGGCGGCATACATTTGGAGTTGTCCAACGCATTCTGAACATCTATCATGTCTGAAGACATCTCTATCTAGAGGTTGTTGCTAATTCACGGAAAGGAAAGACGACCATTGTCTGGATGTAATTAAAATGTTCTCAACTGAATAGGCTGACCCAATAACAATATATCCCAGGCCTTGGATATTTTACTCCATGTCATGGCTAACTCGCGACGAAGGCGATGACGCTACAATTTGATCAGTTTGGTATTTTGGTCGCAATGTACTACCAAATCGCGCGTGATGCGTGACAAATGTCAAAACCAATGATTGCCTAGTTTTACCTTGAAACTTAAACAATAACAATACCTGTCGTCAGTGATGAAGCATTTTTTATTGTATGAGAATATTGTATGTCAGTAGATAGAAATAATAGCCTTGCGTTGTTGCAATTGCCATTTTTCAATACAATAATTACAAGGGCAATGGACAAAACTGTAGAGACCTATAGTTTAATGCCAAATCCCAACGGCAAAGTTTGAGAAGCTTTTCCTGGACAGAAGTACTCTTTGATCATTGTAAGTGATACGAAAGAGGTTGGGCCGGTCTGGTTGTTCAGACCAGGAATCGAACCTAAGCGTCGAGGTTCAAGTGCATTAGGGTTGACGCACATACCCACAAAGCCACTGGCCGCCACGGACAAAATACTACGTATGCTAATTTTTTCCAACCAAACATTTTCGTTTAATTTTTGCTTTCATCGTGTTCAGACAGAAACAAAACCAAACGCCTTCACGGCCTTCATCAGTTATTCGAGTTTAAGTATAATGATATGGGTGGCGTTGCAGCCCATAAAGGGCTAGGCCTACCTTCTCAGCAACTACTCTTATTGTGTGTGCTATTATTCTCCCACAAGTGGAAGGGACTTCCGAACGGCCAAGTTTGAATCTCCGAATGGCTGTGATGTTGTCGGTCTTTGCGTCAACTTCTACGCACTTAAACATACAGTGTCTGAGTTGGATCTCCGGTATGGTACTTTCACAGAACTTAGTCTCAGCCTGCCTTAAAACAAAAAAACAAAAGAAATCTGGTCATCACTTAGCCTAAAACGGTCAGGCAGTCTACTTAGACTGAATAAGCACTCATTAAGGGCTCTTATAGGAGTCATTACCGGACACTGTGTAATTGGCACTCATGCTCGCAGGATAGCTGTTCCATATAATGATTTTTGCAGAAGCTGCATAAATGAAGAGGAGGAAGAAAATACTCATCACCTACTCTGCTCCTGTACTGTTCTTTCTAGTCGTAGGTTCCTACACCTAGGGGCCTACTACTTCAGCGGACTTAATGAGCTAAACAGCGCCAGCATAGACCAGCTAAATCGCTTCACTAGAAGCACCAACTGGTTCTAGTGTAAGGAAGAGTCAATTCGCGTTGTATCACAATGGGCCTAGTCTAGCGTAAGTGTGACTGCCCTTAGTAGTCAGCCACTATAACCTAATCTAACCTTCCTAAAACAAGTCCGTATTCACTTGTTTTTTGAGTTGGCTATTGCAAGTTTCTGCAGTTCTGACTAGACGGTACCCTGACTAGACAATCTTAACCAGACAACGTGTTACTTTAAGAATTTCTTTCACATTCAAGCCACCTGTTAGCCATCCATACAGAGCAGCAAATTTTCTCCGTCGTTATGCTCCGTATCCGGTTGATTTTTGTAAAAATATCATCGAGGCTCGGTTGTCAATAGCTCGTCTGTACACAATTCCATATACGGTCTTAAAATCCTTTCTTACTTGTTGCTACACCAACGAATGAGTCTCTATCCACTAGAACATTGTCGTTAGGGTGGCATGTCTTATTCCAAAATGCACCACAACTCATTACATTGCTCGTGCAAGATAAAATGACACGTTTGCATGCCACGACGTAGTTGAGGGTGAAGTTGCGAGTTGATCGTTAACTTTTCTCACGCAAATCGTGCCAAGGCACTGAAATGATTCATGGCAGCTAAGTCAACAGGCTACACTTGCAGCGATGATATGTGTAGAACATTCCACTGAATAGAACACAAGCATAGGCCTCATCTTCTGTGAAAAAATAGGAACTCAAACATGATTAAATCCTAGTCCACAGCGGCTGGCCTTTCCTGCGCATTTGCCTACATTTTTGTAGTTTCTTTGCATTCTTGTCAACTACGCAATATTTTTGCAAATAACTCTTCGTCGCGTCGTTCAAACATATTTGAGTTGTCATCGCTTGCTGCAGCAATTGAAACATCCCTGTCATCCATAGAAAGTTGCTTGATCTCCGCCGTTCAACCTCAACTCGCAAGCAAAGAAAACCCCAAACCCAAAGACAATTGATTTACAACAATAGAAAGTTGGATGTGCAATGTAGGCTGCAAGTCCCCCATTTCATCTTAATTGCTGGTCAACCTAACCCAAGACCTGACTTGACTTTGCTTTCAATTTCGTCCGAACACACAAAGAAAACGTGCACCTGGGCCGACCCAAAAACACAATTGAATGCCTAAACCTGTCTCCATAAAATAATCACTTCATCACCTCCGACTCGACACAATTTCACACGCTGCTGCTCATCTGACACTCAGTCTGCCGTTTAATTTATTGCAATTACCCGGGTGGACTTCTGTGATACACAAAACGACAGCCAGTCCCCCGGGACGGCACAGTGTGTTTGCGCAGAGGCACGCCTCGGTATTACGACATCACCCGTCACGCAACGATGCATAATTAACATCTCTTTCTCTTTCTCTCTCTCCCTCGACAGGAAGTCGTTTTGCCGCGGAAATTTCGCACAATCTCCAGCACAATACCGAAATTCAGCGCACCGCCCAACACGACCATAATCACGCACAACAATAATGTGTCATCGCACAACGGGAGCATTGCCTCGCAGAATGGCAACTTCACGCGACAGAACTCCCAAACGTCGGCGTCATCGTCGCCGAATGGATCCTTGGGCTCGGTGCAATCGCCAATATCGGCCACGTCATCGTCCTCCTCGTCGTCCACGTCCACGCTGAAGACGAGCACGGGAACGATAAGCCAACGGCCCACCTCACCGGTCGGCGGAACACTTCTCACGCGCCAGGCGATGTACACGTACCAAACGAACAATCACTTGGTTCACTACAAGTACAGTGCGTATGGAGGCACTTGCCACGATCTTCCAAAGTGAGTATGAAACCCGATGTTCTGGCGTCACACGCTCATGACTCTTTCCCACAGAATTCTGCCCGCGGAACAGCTGAAGGAGGAGCTCTACGAAATCGACGCTGATCAGGATCGCATCGACGAGCAAATGACGAGATCGCAGGCCGATTCGATAACCAAACAGGGGTACCTCCTGAAGGGGCCCGACAGCAGTTCGGACCGTATGTTCGCGAACATTGGATCGAAGTCCTTCAAGCGCCGGTACTGCTACCTGCGGCAGGAGGTCGACGGCACCTACATGCTGGAGCTGCACAAGGACGAGCGGCAGGGCGAAGCCAAGGCCACAATTGTGATGGATTTCTGCACGGAAGTTGTCCAGGTAAGTCGCTACTCCACCTCGGCCACGTGTACTCCATTTGTCCCCATTTTCAGAATCCCAAACGAGGAAGACTCTGTTTCGAGTTGCGCATGACGGCCGGTCACAAGTCCTTCACGCTAGCTGCAGAGAACGATGAAGATCTGAAAGACTGGCTGAGCAAACTGTCGTCGGTGCTGCAGCAGAACAAGATCCAAGAGGACAAACGAGTCTCTAGTCTGGAGAGAGCTCCGCCCCCCAGTCCGAGCACAATGATGTTCGGCACCCTGAAGGGTCTTGACCAAAGCATGAATCCGCAGCTGATCAAGTACGGACGTGAGACTGACATTTCGATAGCCCAGGCGAGGAGAGAGAACCGACGAAGATTGTTCGCCTGCTACCAGTCCCCGAGCAAGGCCACGATCACAGACCACGTTGACCAATACCGCGAGCAGTTTGGGCAGCGTATCCTAGTCACCTGCAAGAGCTTGCGGTTCCGCCTTCAGAATCCCTCAGACGGAGACACCCTCTGCCAGGTCGAGCCGTACATCACGAGCTTGGCCCTGTACGACGCCAAAGCCGGACGGAAGTTGACTGAGTCCTTCTACTTCGACATCAACTCCGACAACGTGAGGGACATGCTCCCGAGTGCGTGCTGTTCACCAAAGCACGAGATGAATGGCGGCTCAAAGACGCTGCTGAATGGGGATCTTCCCGCGGAACTGTCCAAACTGCCCGAGGATTGGCTCAGCTATCCCAAGCAGGCGATCCTCAACGTGACTGCGCCGCACCCCGACGTTTTTCTGGTGGTGAAGATCGAAAAGATCCTCCAGGGGGGCATCAACCAGTCTTCGGAGCCCTACCTGAAGGCGGGCAAGGACCCCAAGGCCGCGCTGAAGTTGCACAAGTCAGTGCGGTCGTACTCGCAAAAGATCGGGCACTATCGAATGCCGTTTGCCTGGGCCGCTCGACCACTCTTCCGGCTCTACAGCAGCGAGTTGGACACGACGATTGAGTTCCCGGCGATCTACCGCCAAGAGGCGAACCGCCTGAAGGACGAGGAACTGCTGCGCCTGCTGGCCGAGTACCGGAAGCCGGACAAATTCAGCAAATTGACTGTGATACCCGGATGCATAAGGGTCGACATTGACGGAATCTCCGAACTGCCAAACAGTGAGACGCTCAGCGAATCCTAAAGTACCCCGCTCATGTGTGCTTCTTTTTTTGCAGACTCCCTGACAACCACACTGGCCCCGTTGAAGCCATTCCCTCTGCCGCCAGTCGATGAGCCGACACTTGAACTCGCTGAATTCCAAAGCACTTCCGAGCGTGATGTCCATCCGTACACGACGTTCGTCAATCATTTCTTCGTCTACCCCGTGAGTCTGTCGTTTGACAGCCAGAAGCTCTTCTCCAGGGCACGCAACATAACAGTGATAGTCGAGCTGCGAGAGACCGACGCCGATAACGCCAGAGCACTAAAGGTTAGCTGCGTTATCTCTATCCCTTTGAACACCCACTACATCATCTCCTCTTGCAGTGCATCCACGGACGACCGGGACAGGATTTGTTCGTCTCGCAGATAGCATGCCCCGTCCTGCATCACAGCACCACACCAACGTGGTACGAGGAGATCAAATTGCGTCTCCCATTGGAATTGACCGGGCAGCATCATCTGCTCTTCTCGTTTCTGCATGTCTCGTGTAATTTGTCGAAGAAACGCGATACGAACGCCACGTTCGAGACACCCGTGGGATATGCCTGGCTGCCGCTGCTGAATAAAGGAAAAATTAATTTAGAAGAGCAAATACTGCCGGTGGCCGCAACGCTTCCCGCCGGCTATTTGTCGATTCAGCCACTTGGTCTCGGCAAGGGGGTAAGTTTTTATTGCGATTTTTGTTTTGGTTATTTTTGCTTTGCCTTGCTTTGTCCAATGCTAGGGTACTTTTCATTTCTGTATGCTTGTGGTTTACTCGAAGATTAGAAAGGAATGCGCTGTGCAAGTGCACGCAGTTTGATAGACGCAAATAACTTTGACATAATTCTGCTGTGGAATTCTGAAAAAGAGGGAAGAAAAGAGATGTTCCGTCGCAGGGCACGTTTCTGTGTATTTTGGCATTTGTTTCAGTTCGTAGACGAATGCATGCTTGACGGCGAAATGAAATTATCATAAAATTGTGTTTCTTTGAATTGGCAACAACATGCGAGACTGGTCTTTGATGTCTACGGAATTCCGCTTGAATCATACTAGTCTCGTGATTCATTGAAAGCAAGTTATCAGCTCTGGGGTCAGTGCAGGCTAGGAAATGACCACAGTCTGATCCACATAATGTAATGATAAAAAATAAACCCAGTTGACTATCTGGAGTGGACAAAGGACTGCTGTAAAGTTAAATCACCCTACAATCATGTGAGTCAATGTTTTCGATGAATTGAGTGAATGCGTTTATTGGACATAGTTGAACAAAGGCTTGGACAGTTTTTCTTCTTCGGCATGTCTAATGAATAAAAGTCCCGTCGAACATGCATTCCTTCTGCGGTTTCAATGTTATCAGCTAAGTTCATGAGCATGACAAGCGCACTCCGTTTAGATCGTTACGTTGCATGCTCAAATCAAACTTATGATTTCAAATGAAAGAATGTTTAGAGACGTAAATCCATTTTCCCCATAATGAGGTTTAGCGGTATCAAAGACGTACAAAGGCAGCTAATGTTAGGGACGAACATATTTGTCCAGCCAAGGCAGACTTGCACTGGGGACATATTCGCCCACAGGATGGGTGTCCCATATAACGACTTCTGCAAAGCTGCATGGACCAAGATAAGAGTATGTACACATCACCTCTTTTTCTCGTGTAGTAATTACTCTGGCAAGTTGTAGGCACTCTCAGCTAGTTGAGTGCCTGACTTGGTCTCAGATTCGAATCGCAGTGGAACCGAAGTTTTTATGTTTTCATCTGATTTTCAAATCTGGTCCAGTCACCATTTGGCGTTGGTATTTTCAGGTATGGGAATAATCCAATTTGCTTGGTATCACATTGTGGCTATAAGTATGTCTGCTTTGTAACTCAGCACTCAGTACTCTTATAGAGCCTAACCAAGGAATGATTGTATTAGGGATCCAAAGACAGCCTGCATCCGTTGTATTAATTTTGTGCCGCTTTCGCGTCTTATTTTTGTTCCCGAAACGTAATGACAACGTAAAAGTGCCAGAAAGCTAAAACCGTCGTTAGGTCTGAGCAACATAACTCTGTGCTAGAAATTAATTGTCAGAATTTACAAAAAAGTTTTGCGGCGCACGCTCACTTCTAAGTGGTTTCTAAGCTTCGGCTAAATGTGATTGTGGCAGAGAAGGCCTGTCCAAGCCATTAACTAATACGTTTTTTCAGCATTAACCAACTAGTCCAATAATATTGTAGAAGAGACGGTGGTTTGGTTGCAACTACAAGTAAAAAATCCATTCCTTGGCATGCTCTTACCTCGCTTTGCTGAACAGGAGGAAATATTGGAACGACAGCGCATAAAAGACACTAGATATAGGCTGAGTTGCGATTTTATAATCGTGCGAATGTGATCTGCTAATAGGTTTAGTTTCAAACTGCGATTTTACAAAACTAAACAAAAACTAAAGTACATTAAAAAGTATAACTCCAGCCTGATTCGAACACATTGCTACGCCGTTCTGAACGTCAACACAGTTTAGATCGCAATCGCAAATTGCGGTTACGATTTTTCAATTACTGTAAAAAAATATCGCAGTTAGTGATTCTTTATCAATCTTGACAGCATAATTTAATGTGGTAAGAGTGATTAAGTGCAATTCTTGAATGCCTCAACAAGTCTGCTGTCACTTAAGCCAACCCCTACTAATCGCCCACTATCCATGAATAGCGCTCTCGTCAATGAAACCAGCAAACTTTCCATCCTTGTATGTTTATCAATACAGCACTTAGTTGGACCGATCACACATTCGAAGTCGCAAAAAATGCTACGAAATGTCTAGGTTTCCTGAATCGATGCAAGAAATATGTCACCGCCCTAATTTGGCTTTAGTATATAAGGCGTAGCTTGTGGCAGAAGCTTGAGAACGTAGCTCGTATCTGGTGTGGTGACCCGAAGACCACCGTGCACACACTAGAAGATCCAAAATCGAGCGATTAAATTTAGAGGAGGCAACAACATTGCGGAATGAATGAACTCGCTCGAACACCTACAAATGCAGTGCGTTCTTTTTTCGTCTTCTTCTTCTTCTTCTTATGGCGCTACAGTCCGGGGTGAACCTGAGTCTCAGCCAACACCCCCGCCAGCTGGCATGATCCTCAGCTAGCTGCCTCCAATTTCGCGCTCCAAGCTAATTGAGGTCCTTCTCTACTTGAATGCGCCATCGGCTTCGTGGTCGTCCTCCATTGCGTTGTCCCACTGGTTCGGAGTCGAAGACACCTGACTAGACTTATGTCGCTTGAACGCCCGTACAGTGCGTTGAATCTTCTTCTCCAGAAACATTCAACGCAAACACGACCAAAGATTGAACCTCTCGAAGAGACCAAGTGCATCTTCATCTGCTCTTGAGATAGCCTAGGCTCCCGCCCCGTAGAGCACGACAGGGATGATCAAGGTCTTATACAATGTGCGCTTGGTCCTTCGAGAGAGGGCTCTACTACTCAATTGCCTTTTGAGCCCAAAGAAACAGCTGTTGTCAAGAGTTATTCTGCATTAATTCTCGGTAGTAATGTTGTTCGTACTATTAACTTGGGTGCCAAGGTAGATGAAGTCGTTTACTACCTCGAAGTTGTAGCTGCCAATGGTGACGTTCTGACCGAGTCGTCGCATATTCTTCGTATTGCCTTCATTCACCGCTAAACGCATTTTCCGCCTTCGTTTCAATACCAGCAAACATTTAGCGGCTCGCTGATTTCGTCAAATCACGTTAATGTCGTCCGCGTATGCTAGGAATTGCACGGAATTAAGGAAAATCGTGCCTTTAATGTAGTTCTTTGTCCCTGTTCGCTATTTTTACAAACAATGCTCAGGTTAGGCAGCCCATTGCATTCCTCCTTTCATGAATTTCAACACAATATCAATCTGGCCATTGATGCCAGTCAGTGTACCGTCAAGCCCGACTATTCTCTCTGCATTCTCTCTCTCCCTTCGGTCTGTGTCGTGCTTGATCCAGGACATTGAAGTATATTGCGAAGATATCCAGCACGCGCAAATTATATCAAACTGTTAAAAGAAGTCATACATTCTGTGATTTGAATATCCCACTCAAGTTTGGTTCATTGTACTGGATCTTGTTAAAAAAGGTAGAACTTCTAGTATTTATACTCGGACGTACACTATAAACTTTCGAACAACACCAACTTTACCAACTAAGACTCATTCACGTTGAATTACAGTGATCAAATTATGACCAGAGTAATTTATCCCACTCCGTTGTCACTCAAAAAGTATCATAATCAGAAACCATACGCACCATACACCACACTGGCTCCCTATCTGATCGTATTGCGGCTGATATTTGGTATGGAAGTAGACGGACTGACTTACAGAAACACCGACACATAAAACTAAAATAGTTGCGCGCCCTAGCCTACACACAGGACACAGGTGTGCTACAAACAAAATATCTGAACATATCTGTTGACGCCGCCTTGTCTTCAGTTTCACAGCTCAGTTTTGATTAACAACCAAATTGCCAGATCAATGAACTTGCTTGGAGCAACCTGAACACCAGCAGATCGTGATTGATGCTTTGGCTGAGATACGTCATCCACCGCTTATCGTTCAAACAAACATTTCCATATTTTTCGTAAAATGAAAAATTCGCAAATTTGCATAAAAATGCCACGCTGTGTCATCATCGCCGTCTAACGTAAACAATCCGAGCCGCTGGCGCTTTTCGACCCATGTTTGGATTCATTCTATTTCGCTGAAAGATGTCCGCATGGAAATGACAAGTGAGAAGCATTGTCTCTTCAATTCACGTTTAGACGTTCATCTGAATTTGGACGTCTAATTGTCGCGAGGAATTTTAAATTTACTTACTCAAGGAATTTAAAGCGCTCCCGAGCGATAAACAAAAGATTTAAACAATTGTGCCAACATGACGAACAAAAAAAAACGAAAAAAAAGTAATTCTCATGTTTGACCCCGACGTGATTTGAACACGCAACCTTCTGATCTGGAGTCAGACGCGCTACCGTTGCGCCACGGAGTCATGTTGAATTACCTCGCTATCAATTGATTACAACTCACAGCGACCAGTCCAATGAATTCTGTTATACAGTTCTAAACGAAGAAGGCGGCTGCAATTGTGATGAATTCTGTTTCCGTCTTCCGCGATAAAGTCAAGTGCAGACTGTGTGTGGGTATATTAAGTGTCACGGTCGGCAAATGATAAATGCCTTGTCGCGTCTCAACTTCGTTTATGGTGTGCAATTGCACACCAGATGCTGATTAATTTGCTGACGGACGACGATGGGGGTTTCAATTTATGATTAGAAACTGCGTCAAGTGTGGGAAATGTGACGTGAATCAAGCATATCAGCAATCTTTGAGCAGACCACACGAATTCAATGACTTGTACAGGGTGACCAGATAGGAAGGGTAGGAAAAGAATGTTGAATAAAATAACAATGGCGTGGGATATAAAATTGATTATGGTTTTATTTTGAAGCTATATTCCTGGCGGTATGTACGTGGAATGGGACATCTTACAAATGGGCGCCTAAGCTTCGGTTGTGTTTCAATCGGTCAAGCCGATTTCTGATGAACTGATGCAATATGTGCGACGGTTAGTGTATTCTCTTCAGACTCCTTCAAAATCGTCGGCGATTCAACTAGTCCCAGGGAAAATAATCGAATCTCGATATGACCCTGTCACCAAATTTCATTTTCTTAAGTTCGAGCGTGGTTTCGTGTCGCTTTTTGGCTTCATTGGGGCGTCATGTTGCGGACAGTTCAGATGGATCGAGCGGCAAAATAAGACTGGCTGTCTGCTTGGCTATGCTCAATTGAGCTGAGTGGTGGCGCGTCGACTATGGTAGGTAGCTAAGTTATCTTCAATTGTACCAATCTCTGTCAGGTTTATGTATAATAAAATAGTGTTAGGTTAGTTTTGAGTGGCTTACTACTGGTAGCAGAAGTTACACTTAGGATAAAGGAGGCCCGTTTTGTTATTACGAGGATCTGAGTTCGGTTTTGATGAAGCAGAGTGGTTGACTGATACTAATGCTATCTAGTTCCGTCAGGTTATTACTGGCGCATCATGACTATTATCGAAAATCAATCGTCGAGACGATAGTTAATGACAGTTTCCAGCTTATGTGAAGCAGGCAATCTTTCAGACAGATAACGTTTTTTCATGGCATTTGGCTAGCACTACAGTCCGGGGGGGACCTGAGCCTCAGCCAACATACATCTCCATCAAGCACGATCTTGTGCTAGTTGCTTCCTGCCACGCACGTTGAACTTATTCAGGTCCCGTTCTCGCTGCGTGCGCCACCGTAAGCGTGGTCTTTCTTTACCGCGCTTTCCTTCGAGGTTGGAGTCGAAGACTTTCCGGGCCGGAGTATTGGTGTCTATTCGCTCGACGTGACATAGCCATCTGAGACGAGAGAACTCGTTTGACCTGGTCGATTTCGCTGTACAGCCCGTACAACTTGCCGTTCACCAAAGATCCACCCAAAGATAATTCGAAGAACTTTTCTTTCGAAGCGACCAAGAATATCCTCGTTCGCATTCTTCTGCACCATACAGCAGAACTGGGACTATCAAGGTCTTATATAGGGATATCTTAGTTCTTCGAGAGATGGCTTCATTTCTCAGTGGCCTTCTGAGTGCGAAAAGGCAGCGATTGGCCAATGTAATCCTCTGTTTTATATCCGCTGTGGTACCGTCTTCATATTACATGAGAATAATTATGTTTACATACCTTATTCTACACTTTCGTGATGATTTCAGAGTGATAGAACGCATATGTATTAGATTTTGTCGCAAACTGATTTGTGAATGGATTGGTAAAAGATTGGAAAAATGCGAGCATATACCATGAGTATGTAATTTTTACGATAGAGATATAGGTCTCAGAGTTGCCATACTGTGTAAAAAATATACGATAGACGAGACTATAGTGATGGTCTAATGTGAAGCAAATCATCGACGATGACGACCCGAACTCTTCGGAGGGGGTTGTCTTTGTGTATGAATCATTCGCCGTCCGCTACACTCTTTCTGTCTGAAGTTGTCCACCAAATCTAAACGCCATCTAGTGGTGTGTGTACAAACAATGTACTCACGGAAAATCGTGACGACGATATACCGCACTACGAAATTCACGTTTCGTATTAACAACTGTGGCAGGAGTTTCATTTGGATGTCATTGGTTACTTTAAGAGCTGCTTGGAAAATCGCCAAGGAAAATGAAGGCGACGCAACCATAGAGACAGCAAATAGTAGGTGGCACTATCTACTCATGCAATGGTCTAATTTGTGCCGACAGCAAAAACCACCACCCTCCTCCCATATTTCGCTTACTCCTTCTCATGTATCCCCTCGTAACTATTTCAGAAACATTCAGGAATTCGAACGATGAAATGAAAACAAACAAGTGCCCTGTTAGTTCCGGTATCAAAACATGTGGTCTGGGCACATATTTCGACTATGTTTACAGCAGTCTTTCCCAACAGTGTTTTTTTAAATGTCATGACATTTGACACTGAATGATGTTTCCCGCTGGAAATCTTGGAACAGTCAGTATCATACCTCCGCGGTACAAAATAGGTCGCTTTACGCTTCAACAACTTATTTCCAAAGTAGGTGCTATCTAGCCGAAACAGTTCGTTGTTTTAACAGAAATGAAGCACGCATTACTGCTGCCGCAAGTTTGTGCAAAAAGTTCGTGAGACTGGCATGCTAGTGGACAACACTCCTGGTCCTCACCGTCGTACATTGCGCACATACAATGTGACTGCTGTTGCCGATAGTATGAGATTCAATTAACGAAAATCGAAATTATTATTGAGCCCTCTAACCGACATTCTTTTTACTGAAATTAAAGACACTATGACGCGTCATGCTACACAGCCCACGGCACAATCGATCTTTCAAATTCCTTATCCTTAGCTGCCTCGAACTTATTTTCTGTGGTGTACCTACCGTGAATCAATCCGGCAAACTATTCAAGCAATCCGGGAGCTGCAGCCCGAAACTAAACAACAAGTTTATAGAAAATTGGGGTGACAGGATGCGAAGCCAGCCACTTGAACGACGTTGTGTTTCATAATTAAAGGGAATGTTTGTTGTTACTAATGTAGCAATAAAGCATGGAGAACATTTAATTTTGTTCATTTGATTGCATTTTTAAAAATTCATTTGTTTGTAGTTCGCTCTGGGAGCAACAATTAAAAAACCTATCATCGCCATTTGGTCACCCTTTACATTTAATTTGATCTCCTTTCAAAGCTTGGGGTTTCGGTTTGCAGGCACAGTTTGGTTTCATATCTAAGTTGCTTCCCACTCACTCGCAATCATTGCTCTCCTCTGCCTTTGGGTTTCACTCTATCGCGCCCTCCTCCTGCATTCAACTTTTCCAACAAAAAACACCATCACTACAAAACAATTTCCATTTCTATACTTTTTTAGCAGAATTGTGGTCCCGACATCCAGTGGATTGACAACCAACGTCCGCTGTTCACGGTAACATTCCGACTGGACTCGACAGTCCTGACAGGCGACCAGCACTTGCACAACCTGTTCGCGCACGCAGAGAAACTCCTCGAGAGCGGAAAGATATCGGCGATCCCTGCCGAATCGGAGACCTGCAAGATCCTGAAGGCCGCGCACGCCATCCACATAACCTCACTCATAACATTCCTGCCAACCATTCTCAACGAACTGTTCACGCTGCTGGTGAACACGACCAGCGAGGAGATCGGTCTGAACGTCATTCGTCTGCTGACGAACATCATTCATTTGATCATCGAGGAGGCCGGTCGCAAGGAGCTGCTGGCCTCGTACTGCAAGTACGTTTTCTACGCGCCCAACTTCAGTCAGAAGGGCGTCGGCAGTCAGGCGCGGACCGTGCACGGCGAGTTGTCGCGCCATCTGCCAACGATTTTGCATCCGAACAACACGGACTTCCTGATCGTGAACAAGTTCATGAAGTACTCGGGGATCTTCTTCGACATCCTGATCAAGAGCATGGCCCAGCACCTGCTGGACACCGGGAGGATACGCATGCACCGCAACGAGAGGTTCCCCAAGGAGTTTCCCATGCGAATCGAGTCGTTGGTGCACGTCCTGGTGCCGTATTTGATCGCGCGGTACAAGGACCTGCCCGTGGAGACGCAGCAGTTGAACCGTTCGCTGTCGCTCTTCATCAAGAGATGCCTCACGTACATGGATCGTGGGTTTGTCTTCAAGCTGATTAGGTTCTACATGCAGAGCTTCGGGCCCGGCGATCCGCGCACCCTGCAGGAGTTCAAGTTCAACTTCCTGCAGGAGATCTGCCAGCACGAGCACTACGTGCCGCTGAATCTGCCGTTCCTGCTGAATCCGAAGAACCGCCCGCCCGAGATGATGCTCCACTTCTCGCTGTCCGAGGAGTTCTGCCGGCAGCACTTCCTCTCGGGCCTGATGCTGCTGGAGGTGAAGAGCAGCCTGAACGAGGTGGCCAATGTGAGGCGGCATGCGCTGGCGATTCTGAAGAATCTCCTGGCGAAGCACGAGCTGGACGACCGATACCAAAACGTAGGGCAGCTGGGCCGGATCGCTCTGCTGTACGTGCCCTGGCTGGGCATAGTCATGGAGAACCTGAACAGGATCCCGGACCTCATGGACGAGGGCGCGCAGAAGCAGATGTTCGGCGGCGACGCGGGTTCGTTCACGCAGCGCATCTCGTCCAGCAGCAGCTACGTATTCTCCAAAGACATCGGGGTGACCTCTTCGTCGAGCACCCCGCGAGCCAAAAACCGAATGACGCTGCACATAGAGCACCCCAGCCCGTTGCGGGCGTCGATGAACATCAAGGACACCAACTATCTGGCCGCCATTGCCGGTCAGATCATGGCGAACGGCACGTCGGAGACGTCGCTGAATTCGCTGAACTCCGATGGCGGCTCGAACGAGACCACGCCCATCAACAACGAGACCGAGGTAGCCCTGCGGAACGGCCACAACCGGTCCATCAGCGTCACACAGCCGGTCCAGATGCCGCGCAACGACAAGTTCTCCACCGTCGAAACCAAAGACCTCCTCACGGCGTTTCTCTTTGTCATAAAGCATCTGGCGCAAGATCAGATGATTGGATGGTGGCAGAATTGCACGGAGACAGAGATAATATCCTTCCTGACCATCCTCGATCTGTGTCTAGTCCATTTCCGCTATGTGGGAAAGAAAAATCTCATCCTGAGCGACGAATCGGCGAGGAGCAGCCGCCTGGCCAAGGCCAGCACCCTGCCCGCACGGATGGTGCCGCCAAGCATTGAGAACGGCATCGTGCACGAGACGGGCACCCTGAATATCTCGCAGAACCGCGAGAACCTAGTCGATGAGACGGTGCGCAGCCAGTTGTCGCTGTACGAGTCCAACTTCGCGACCGAAGTCGGCATGATCATCCTCGACTGCATGGGCCTGTACTCGATTCAGTTCCGCGACAAGCTAATCGACAGCTGTGTGCTGCCCAAGCTGGCGCGGGTCTACCTCCGCTACCTGCAGCTGGGCCAGTCGGAGAACCTCTCCAAGCACGTGTTCGCAGCGCTGCGGGCGTTCATCAACAACTTCTCGCCGGCCCTGTTCAAGGGCAACGCAATCCTCTGCGGGCAGATGGTGTACGAGCTGCTCAAGGCTTGCGACAGTCGGCTGGTGACCATCCGACACGAGTCCTGCGCCGTGCTGTACCTCCTGATGCGGAGCAACTTCGAGTTCAGCGGAAGAAAGGGCTTGACAAGGGTGCACCTGCAGGTGATCATATCGGTTTCCCAGATGATTGGCAACGTGATCGGGCTGAACAACGCCCGATTCCAGGAATCCCTCTCGCTGATCAACAGCTACGCGAACAGCGACAAGGCCATGAAGGGCACTGGCTTCCCGGTGGAGGTCAAGGACCTCACCCGACGTGTGCGGACAGTCCTCATGGCCACGGCCCAGATGCAGGCGCACCACATGGACCCCGAGCGTCTGCTGGAGCTGCAGTTGTCGCTCGCCAATTCGTACGCGTCCACGCCAGAACTGCGTCACACCTGGCTCATCACGATGGCCCGCAACCACGAGCAGAACGGCAACATCTCGGAAGCGGCCTGCTGTCACCTGCACATCGCCGCTCTGATGTCCGAATACCTGAAGCTGAGGGGCTACGAAACAATGAACTGGGGCGCTGCTGCATTCACTGCCATCTCGAGGAACATCCCTCGCGACGAGAAGGGTCTGAAACTGGACTGCGGCACGCAGGACTCGCAGTACACCGAGCAAATGCTGCTGGATCAGCTGAAGGAATGCGCCGACTATCTGGACAGGGCCGAGCGATTCGAGTGCTTGGGCGAGTTGTACAAGTTGATCCTGCCGATCTACGAAAAGCGACGCGACTACGTCGCCCTGGCACATTCCTACGAACACTTGACGCAGTCGTACAACAAAGTCGTGGAGGTGAATCGTTCCGGGAAGCGAATGCTCGGGCGGTTCTATCGGGTGGTGTTCTACGGACAGGTAAGAGTTGGCATTGGTTTGTAGTTGAAGTGGTGGTATGATTTACTCTTTTGTTGTAGATGTACTTCGACGAGGATCATGCTGTGGAATTCGTCTACAAAGAACCCAAGCTGACGTCTCTGAGTGAGATCTCCGAAAGGCTTTACAAGCAGTACAAGGATAAATTCGGTGCGGAACTTGTTAAGCTGATAATGGATTCGTCGCCGGTGAGTAGATGTAGCCGGGTAAGGTTATGAATCTGAGTTCCTTCGGTCTTGTTGATTTGAGTCAGTTGAACCAGGTTCGTCAAGGTGTGTCAGTTGAAGTTCTGCAGCTCATTGCATCTGATGGCTTCCATCATGACTAGATAATTTGGGACTCTTCTTCTGTGTATGGCGCTACAGTCCGGGAGGGATCTGGGCCCCAACCAACGAGCTTCTTCAACTGGTGCGATCTCTGGCTCTCTGTTTCCAGTTTCGCACTTTTTCTCCACTTGGGTTCGCCACCTTAAGCACGGGCGTCCTATGTTGCGTTCCCCCACAGTTTCGGATTCGAAAATTCTTCGAACCGGACCTGAGTTGTCCATACGCTCTACATGGCCCAGCTACCGTAGGCGTTGGATCCGTGACTAGGGTCATGTCGTTGTACAGCCTGTACAGCTCGTGGTTGAATCTTTTCCTTCAAAACCCGTCAACACAAACAGAACCAAAGATCGCACGCAGAACTTTTCGTGTTGAGGCTGCGAGTGCCGCCGTTGAACCTCAGCCGCCAACTCTACTCCAAAATCCCGACATGACCTTGGAGGAACCTTTTAGTTCTGCCCTCCGAATACCCACTCTTAGAGTAGCTCTAAAAGTGGGTGCACCAGGTAGGTTCGAATGTCGCCGTTGGCCAATCTGATGATAAGCTCCTTCGCCTTTATCCGTGCTGATACATACTCCGTGCTGGACTCGCTTGGCACAGACTCTGTGCAACAGAGTATGTTGGCTTTGCAATTGTGCAGTATGTCATAATGTCCTGGCACCCACATGGGATGTAAGTTGAATTGCTCATCCACCTCATTACAGCCTGCAACTAAGTGAAGTTTTTGAATTGAAAATAACATTCTCCAGGGTCTTGATTCCGGCCTGACTGCGCGAACAAATGCTGATACTTATCGGAGGAGTGCCAACTTCCATGCCGATCGCTATATCCTACCATCTCGCAAGATTCTCACAGTCAAGACAACAAATAGCCAGAAGGCACCACATACTTTAAATAAAGGTTATATGGCCATCACTTAATCTTACACGGTCACTGCGTCTCCTTAGCCTCAGCAGGCTGTCACTAAGGACCCTCATACGTGACATAGCCGGACACTGAGCAATTTGCGCTCATGGCCGAATTTTGGTTGTTGATTTCTGCAGAAGTTGGATGCATGAAGTGGAGGTGTCTGCTCGTGTAGCGCTCTTGCAATTCTATTTCAATAGTCGCAAGGTGCTTATCAACACCAGCATAGGTCGCAGAGCTTTTCAAGGTTTGGTTTAATAGGTTTGCTTGCAAAAAAATTAATGTTAGCTTCTCAGTATCGACTGCTAGTATACATTTTCCCTGAATTCCTGAGAGTATCAACTGTTGCCAAAGACTGAAATCTCATCTGCTAGGGTATCCATGATTTTGGACAGTTAAATATCGTAATCATTGGCTGCGTTCTGATCTTCTGTATTTGAATTTGCAGATCAACATTAATGTTATTAACTTACTTAGGTACATGAAGTCGATCAACTTCGGCAAAATTGTTCATCAATAGACAAGTAGCGTACAATCTTCTGAACTTAGTTCCAATGCCTATCGGACCAGTCAAGCGTAAATGTAAGAATCGCTTCCTCCTCCCTTGTGTCCATTACTTGCATGTGATTAGTGGTGCGACTTTATTGATTCATCAAATCAAATTCTTTCCCCAGGCCTCTCTTGGGCGGAGATCACTCTGTTCGCTGACACCACTGTTTTTGTTAAATAAGCACTAGGAAAGGCCGCACATTGACTTAAGGCTTGAGCTGTTTTAAGTCGAATTCACAGTTTCGTTTAGTTTCGTTCAATTTCTCTTACTTAATTGGAAGCGACATCTATGCCTGTGTACGTACAAGGCAATTGGAATTTTGCGTAAGTTCTGTACAGCAATCATGACCATGCTTCGGGTCATCGAAGATGCCGTCGCAAATCGAAAAGCTAAGTCTGCGTTTGGTATGTTGTTCAAAATGTTTAATGTTGAGTTCATGTTGTTATATGGGTCGAGCACTAGGAAATCAACTTTCACAAGAAGGCTACAGAAAATGTTGTGAACCGATGTCTACGAAACAATTGGATTTTCTGGCCAAATCGTATCTCAAACGAACATCTTCATCAAAGAACGGAAGCCTATAGACACTACTATTCAACGGCGCAAGTAGCAATGGATTGGTCATACCCTTCGAAAAAGCGACAGTTCCAAAGCAAAACATACCGTCGACCGAGAAGCCCATGGCCCGGAATAGTAGAGGAATAGTCCCGACAACTGGGGATGAGTTGGAGCTAAACTCATTGCGAGAAACCGCACACTATGGCGCGTAGGTGTAGTGAAGGCTCTAGAATCCGCGAGGGGATACAGGATCTAACTCTTCTGGCCACCTTTAATTCGGTCCTGATTCATCAGATTAACTTTCTGAATATACGCCATAAGTTTGCGCAATAGATTGAACTGTTGCCAGTCCGCTACATGACGGCAAGTTGTGGGCACAGCTCCTAGTAGTCGACTTCTGTCCAGCTATTCCGTAGGAACTGTGTTTTTCTTTGTGTGCGCCACATGATCCGACCAACTTAGGCATGATGACTGACTTTATTTAACTTTACAATTTAAACCAGTAAAACTTTTGTTGAAGGTAGGCCCACGCTCCTTCTCTAACGAAGTGTAAAAATCGTTCATCATAAAAAAATGTGTTCCAGTTTGCATCACTTTAAATTGGGCACTTTGAAGGCCTCTACTGTTTTCAAAAAATATTACAGTTACCGTACAACGTCAAGTACGTAATTGAATCCCACTGTCGATATGGCCTCCGTGGCGCAATTGGCTAGCGCGTTCGGCTGTTAACCGAAAGGTTGGTGGTTCGAGCCCACCCGGGGGCGATTCCTTTTTTTTTTTCCATTTTCCTTCCTTTTTTAGTTTCCTAGTTTTTCATCACTTCCTAGCAACATATTCATATTTTTGTTCTTGTCTTCACTCGCAGGTTGACGTCAACGAATTAGATCCGAAATTGGCTTACATTCAAGTCACCCATGTGATTCCGTACTTTTGCAAAGATGAACTGGACAACCGTCTCAATGAATTCGAACAGAATCACGATGTAGACACGTTCATGTACGAAACGCCATTCACCAAATCTGGCGGGGCCCGTGGCAGTGTCGAAGACCAGTGGAAGAGAAAAACCATCATAACAAGTGAGTTGTGCCTGCCATCCAGAGCTGAGGCCATCTTTTCATGCAACTGTCCTCTCATTTCAGCAATCTACTCGTTCCCGTACGTGCTCAAGCGAATCCCAGTCAAAGACCGTCAGATAATCGAACTGAGTCCCATCGAGGTGGCCATCGATGAGATGCAAATGAAGGTTTCAGAATTGGAGGAGGTCATCCTCCCGCCGGCCGATGTGAAGAAGCTGCAACTGCGCCTGCAAGGCAGCGTTGCGGTGACAGTCAATGCTGGTCCATTGGCTTATGCATCGGCGTTCCTGGACCCGAAGGTCGCTCAGAATTTCCAAATCGATCGTGTGGAGGACTTGAAAGATGTCTTCAGGTTGGCCAGTCGAAATTTGACATTCAAAACTGTTTAATGAGCGGCTTCCTCTTTTTTTTTTCAGAGACTTCATTGGAGTGTGCAACACAGCCCTGCAGTTGAATGCCCGCATGATTAGCAATGATCAAGTCGAATACCATTCAGCGCTGAAGGACAACTACCAGAAACTCTGCACCGCCTTGAGTGAGCTCCTCGACGAACCATTCACCCCATTGGATGATAGCACTTCCACCCAGCACCGCAACAGCATGGCTTTATTCAATGCAATTAGCGGCGCGGCTAACAACTCAAGTACTGCTTAAAATCAAATCAAATCACAAATGATCTGAGAAAAAAACCATAAGAACGCACGCGCATATGGTCTCCTAACCTAGACTCGAAATCAAAACATCCCTTTCCACTAACAAAAACTAACCCCGCTCTTCTGTTCCTCACCAAATGCATGCACTGATACGCATTTGTGATTAACACATAAACTCCTTCATCTTCTCGAAAAGAAATTGTTTGATTATTTTGTTTTATCTTGTGTTTGCATGAACAAATTGTGTATTATTTTGTTTTTATAGGTTTTGGGTTTTCAGCGTTTGATAAAATTTAATCTCCATCACCAACCAACCAACCAAACAACCAATCACCTCCACAACCAACCAACCAACCAACCAACCAACCATCACTCCTGCCAGATCCAACCAAACCAAGAAAACGAGTATCAAGAATGTGTGTTTATCTCCCTCAAATCCCCTTATTTGTATTTTTATGTTTCACTCCCGGTACATTATTGGATGCGGGTGTGGAAGCTGCTTTTGAAATGGGAGGTCCTTCTGTGTGCTGTCATAAATACTCTTGCTTGCTCTCTTATCTGGTCAAAAGAGTGTGAAAAGTCAAAGGAATTTAGGAATTCCATGTCAGTTGTCCACTGAATTATTTTTGTTTGACCTTGAGTTGGCGAATTCAACAAGGAAATAGTCAAGCGGTTCTTGACTTGAAATGCATGAAGCCTGTTAAACATGTTAGCTGTCGCCTGTCGGTCCAATTCTGAGCACGTTTCAAAATGTGTGTCAATAACAGTGAAAGAGGATATAAAACGTGAACAATTACGAAACTCCAAACAAATCCAAGTTCACGTACATAAGTGCCAGTATTTTCAACTCGCATTGAATATTGCTCCAAGCTGCTATCAATTTTCAATGCCAGGGCATTATTCGAGCTAAATTACGGGGTATCAAGTGTGACAGTCAGTGTTGTTAGAAGAATAGTTTGTTGTGGTTGAAACTGAAACAGATTGAAGGTGACTCACGCTGAACCGATCTGAAGAAGTTTGATACATTCACTTGCCACACACTTGTCATAGCATTTGACTTGTCTTGCAGGGCATTCTTCGAACGTCCGCTTTCAGTAAGTATTCATAAAATAGTTTATTTACTGCTGAAAAACGCTTTATGTCTAAAATTTTGATGGTCATAGACGGAAACAATTTGAGACTAAGCCAAAATGGCTTATGTAGCTCTCATTCCAATGTTATCTACTGGAACCACACATAGAACATGAAGCTACTAGACCACACAGAAATGAAACGACAGCATTGATTGAGAATGTGCCTAGACGTAGAGTGGATTGTGTTAAATGAACGTTGAATTAGCGACATGTACTGTATATAGAAAGCAAAAACGAAGTGTGTGTTTTTCTCATAGTCGAGAACTGTTTGAACTTCAGCATTTGCCAAGTGCATCAGGCACCCTTTAAAATGCTTTCTATCTTCCAAGGCCAAAAAGTGCGAAGAAATGAATAGATGCTTGAATAGTCATTTACTACCTCACATAACGACGCCTTAATCCATACAATTCTGACTACTAACTTCCCATCATTTGGCATCAAAGAGTGACAGTCAGTCAGACGAAATGAACAAGAGAAGGACTACACATCCTAAATACAATTTAATGTCTTAAATTAGCGATGGGCGATTGCGAATGAATTTCACAATCGAATAAATTGGCAATTGTTAAAAATTGAATTCGATTGTCGATTTATTCGGTCTCATTAGAAAACAATCGAATAATAATCGAATCGAATCGAATTCTACAATTTATTCACAGAATCTACTACAATTAATAATCTCTCTCCGACTTCAAGAATTGGCGAATACACACATTCGTTGCCAATTGGAATCGTACCTACAAGAATCGAAAATCAACAATCGACTTCGCGATTGCGAGAACAATCGAATTATTCGATTGGTTTTTATTCGCAATTGCCCATCGCTATCCTAAATCGAAATCTAGACGCCGAGATAGTATTCTTCTCAGCTTTGCCTGGGTTTAGACAAATCTGTTCGAAAGACAATCCCATTCTTTGAGTACTGTCCATTATTTCTCAATTATGAGAGACTGTCGCCAAAGATACACATATTCGTTTAAACATTGTAAGTGTGTGCCATATCGAACGCAATGGCGACTAAATATGTTCAACACATTGACGTTGAGAATGTTGAAAGAACGTTTACCAAAACTTGTCTATTCGGTTAGTAGGACCTATTCGGAAAAGCTTATTTTCCTATCTTCTTAATTTACATAAATATTTGCGCTACTACGTTTTAGAATTGTTTGCCGTACATGCATTTCCGAATGATATACTTTACATAATTTGCGTAAAGTTTGCCGTAGTCATCATCAAATTTGCAACCGAAAGAATCTTTAATTCTCCAAAAGCCTTTGCAAGACTTAAGTCTTGAACCACGAGGGAGTTGTTGCTGATTGCTATCTGGTCTGTGTCAGTTTCCTTTTGACAGGAGTCCAGTCTTCATCATCCCATTTTCGCAGAGGTACCTTGAGCTTTTGTTCGCATTTATTCGCTTTCAACCCTTTTGAACGTCATTTCTAGCATCATCAGGATTCACGACATTTGGTTTCTTCGTTCACTTCTTCGAACTCCGTAAGCGTGAGAATCACCTTCTCCGTTGTCATATGTTTGTAACCGATGAGTGGAGCGTCTTTCGTAAAATTTCTTTAATGCCTTTGCAAAGTTCCCGACGTCTCCTAAAAGGAGTTGAAATGAAAAATGTGTGGTCTTTATTGTTAAAGGAATATACTTTCTGCTAAAGTTGGTGTTAAAATTGTTTAAAGTGCATCCTTTCAATTGTCCTGTTCCCAGAGCACATTAATAACAATGTTTTAAAATGGCCATTCAATTTGAAATTTATGCTTATGTCACACAATACCATAAAGTAGCACATACTATGGCCTAAATGTTTGCAAAGGATATACGTATATTTGTGTCCCCGCGTATCCATCACTAAGCTATAAGCAGCATATGTACAGTCATTCTCAATAAAAGTTTACAGCAATAAAAGTGTGTTCTGGGATATCCTCATTTGTTTGCTTTACTTATTACTAGTGTAAATTGATTTTTTTTTTCTAATTCATTTTGATTTGTTTTTTTTGGTGAGAACATAAACAACTTTATGCTGTAAACTTACTTTGGAGACAGACTGTACATGGCCCCGCGAAACATGACGTCTCAAAACCTAAAGCTCTACTTCATGGGAACTTTAAAAATAAAATAATAATCCCTGACCTGAGTGCTAAGGTATTTCTTGATATCAGCACTATTCAGCTGTTATCTTATGACATGTCAGTTTATGTTTTGGGATACTCCTAGATAGGACCTTTTAAATTCTGTTCAGAGAGCAAGCCTTACTTGGTCTTTCATTTCTTATTAGAACCCTCAAATCTTGGCCCAAAAAAGGTCACAATAAAAGCGAGGTTTTTTGGAAAAGTGTCACAGTGTCTCAACTTCAAAAAAGGGTAAAATTGCAAATAAAGTCGCATAGCGGCAACACTGATCATATCTTTATTTATTTAATTTGTTTAAGATCCCCTGTTGTGTCATTGCCAAGTAACCTCATCTAGATTTCTTATTCTTTTTTTAATAAGTAAGAAACCTCGATAGTTTAGTCAAAATGACTTATTTGTTTTAAGCAGGTTTTAAGGTTTCTAAGTGCATTTCTCGACCATCACTTACTGTCACTGTTATCGAATTCCGTCATTCATTCCTTATTTATCGGACTTTCAGTCAAGAGTTCAGAAGACAGAGGACAGGAGTTCCGTTCGTCTTATGTTTTAATGAAATCCACGTGAGTGACCGGATAGAAATCCTTTCAAATTCACCATGTTTGTGGCTCAGTTACACTCATCTTCCATACTTCATCAACAGTAGGCGAAACTTGACAGTTTTAAAGCCCCTGCCCATAGAATCTGTAGCTTGCGTGGGCTTATGAGTTGTCAATTTTCTGACAGAACGTAAAGCATGCAAGGGCCGGAGGCTTAAATTTCGATTATAAAAGAATTGTTAAGTCAAGTATTTGTGTAGTCAAGTATTAAAGAGAGTCTCTCTTCCCTCTTAATATTTTTGGAAGCTTCGCAATCTGCAATGTTTAATTGCATAATTTTGTGAATAACTGTCAAAAAGTCACTGATGGACAAGGGGGCAATCAGCTGTGAAAACTACTGGTAAACTCACACCTCACTGACGCCTAGTCCACTCATACGCTGTTTTGCGTGGTTTGGTTTCGCACTGCTTCTATTGGGCGGTGTCAAATCTGCGCGATTTTCATATCTACCCAGATTTGATTTGTGCGACTTCGCTTCGAAGTACCCTTTTTTCTTCAAGGAATCATGATGCGCTATGGTCTTTCTGTTAAATGTATACACATCCATGCATGAAGTCTTTTGTGGATTTCATCTGCAACGCACGCACCTCGGGGAAGCTATCCAAGAGACTGCCCGCTTACTGTCCGTGAATTGGATAGGCGGGTTATCCATCGCAATAGGCGCCCATCAAGGCCCTGGATACACGATAGATCAAATTAAAGTGGGTAAAATTTTGCCGTTTCTCACTTAGCAGTCAGATGAAGCAACGCGCGCACCGGATTCTATAAGCTTAGGCCTTTACTTCGTTTTGCGCGGCTTGGCTTTGCACGAGTTAAGAATGTACTAGATTTCTGGTTTGAACAGAATCATCTAGTTTTGTTGCACTCTACACTTTTCTTGTATATTCTTCTATTCAACTGTGGCTACGTCGCTGTGGAATTGACATGTAATCGTGGCGTAAAAACGAGTATTTCTTTCTGCATAGCTAGACAAGCAAGCATAATCATGGCGTAGTCATACCTACGTTAAGTGCTTACCCATTAGAGTAGACTTGCTGGAGTTACGTTGCTTTTAAAAACTGTGCAAAGAAGTTGAAAGCAACTATAAGCCAGCGAATGTTTCCTATCAATTGATTGGACCCAGAATTAAAGGGAACTCGCTTCTGTCATAAACATCGAACCATTGTGCGGTAGTTATCAAGTTGACAGATGACACTTTTTGGAAACAATTTATACTGTAGTATAATTTTTGACAGATCCACGGGCTAGCGCAAATGCTCCTAAAATCACAAAGAAGGACATTCCATTTCAAAAGCAAATTCCCTCGTCAACACTAGACGTGTAGTAAATGCGTGTGGGGGGAGAATGTATAGATGGTCGACAAAAAAAAAATACGAACCTAACCTCTGTAGAACAGTGAATGGTCTATTCGGAGACTACCAGAAAATTAAAAATAAACAAAAAACTTAAGAAAATTCATAGTAATTGCATTGTAATCGGTATTCATAGAGTAGAATATCCTTGTATTTATTCTCTAAATGTTGTTAAACTACTTATTATTTCTTCATTACATCTTTTGTTGTTTTAAACAAAGTAAAAAGAAAAACAAACAAAAAAAAACACAAAAAAAACGTTCTATCTTGTGTAAAAGCTTTAAATTGTCGCACATATTTACAAATACATATATACCTTTAAATTTCTGTTTATATACATACTTATATCATATTTAAAAGTCTAGTTTATAACAATTGATTGTAACACACTCATGAATATGTAGATATTTTCTAGGACATTTTTTACATGAAATCTAGATTTATAAAGAACCTCCCAGAGATCCCGTCTTTGAGGAGATTCCTTGTGTTCTTGCTTCAAAAGTCGCCCCAATCACCTCCTCTTTCTTCTGAGATGTACACTATATTTCAATGAAATTTGTTCCCTCACTCTGTTAATAACTCTATGTTACAAAACCTAGTCATTTAAGAGTATGTATCCCATTTTTGTTTCACTTTTGTAAGCTTAGTGAGTTAAGTTCATTCGCCGGTGGCGTCCAAGTCCATCGAATAAGTTGTATATATCTTTAAGTTAGATCCTCTCTGTCTACCTGTATTTGATAAGGCTATGAAATTGTATTTAATTTCTCAAAGAAACCATTCGAATAACTACTTTATTTTAAGTGTAACGTACGAAAACGACAGCCGCAATGGGTTCTCTCGAAAGAATGTTCTTTTGTTTCTAAATCTTTTTGAAAGCTCTGAATGTTGTTTATTTCTCGTTTATTGATTGATTTGCAAACGCATTGCGATGTGGAAATATAAATTTTACGTTTATATACATGTATGTGAACTATACTATATATGCGACCATCGGGTTTTGAACTTTATATACGGATTTAATAGATGATGGTAATAAATGTTTATAAAAATAAAAAAATGTGTTTTATTGCATTTATTTAAATGTCGTTTCTTATAGAACTTCCGATTTCAGTTGAATTTTATGTCTTTCTTAAAATAGCTTACAAATGAGGCGAACTGCAGGAGAGTGAATCCAGAACCAAGAATTCGTCACAAAAATTCTGTTTCAAGCTATTTTGCAACGATATTGGTTTTTAAGGAAAAACATGAAAACCTATTACTTTTCAGCATAAGCGCAGTCAGCTTTCGTTTGATCAAAATCATATGCCATGGACTACACAGCGGAGGTATGAAGGTACTCTATATTTAGGGAGGGCAACCGCTAAAACAACATCTAATGAACCAAGGCTTTGTGGAAGGCAGCGACTTGATATGGGACGCTTTCGGATAAATGAAAGACGCCTGTAGCTATTCCATGCCTGCTTATAGTAATGGTATTCGAAAATGAGCGCAAAATTCAAATAAAACAGTGAAAACAGCTTTTTTGTCATTTGATTGTTATTTTTATTATTGATTAGGGTGACGTCCAGGTCTTTACTGGCATACATGCAATTTTAAGTCAAATTTTAGCATTACCTATGGCATTAGCTTTTAATACACCTTGCACTCCTTATCAGTGACAGGTTAATCACCAAATAATGACTACAGACGATCGAGTAATGTTCTGTTGATATTGCGCTTTTTATTTTATTTCATTTCGCTCGACGCTCGTGAAAAGACTGATACTCGGATGAGAGGACACAATCACCTCTATCATAGAATTCGTAGAATACGCCATATCTGATCTGCACTTTACTCACTCCATTTGCGTTCACTTACGTATGGATCGTAAAATACGGTGGGCAGACTAGCTTACCAAAACCCTGATCATCCCAGTCCTGCTCTATGGCGCAGAGACATGGACGCTTTTGAAAGCGGATGAAGAAGCTCTTGGTTGTTTTGAGAGAAAACTTCTGCGTACAATCCTTGGTCCTGTTTGCGTTGATGGCATTTGGAGGAGAAGGTTCAACCACGAACTATACGGGCTGTACAGCGGCATGCACCTAGTTAAGCGTCTTCGGATCCAACGCTTAAGCATGTAGAGCGGATGGACACCACAGCTCCGGCCCGAAGAGTCTTCGACACAGAGCCATTGGGACAGCGCAACAGAGGACGTCCTCGCACTAGATGACGCACACAAGTGGAAAAGGACCCCAACCAACTTGGTGTGCGCAACTGGAGGCAGCTGGCGAAAGATCGTGCTGGCTGGAGAGGCATGTTGGTTGAGGCCCAGGTCCACCCCGGACTGTAGCGCCAATCAAAGAAGAAGAAGAAGACTAGCTCACCAATTAATGCTTGAAAACATTAAGCATTTAAATTAAACAAGCCAAATAAATACACAAGTGTAACGCAAAACGAAACTATTGGCAAAGGGATGAAGGAGACCGGGTATTCTGACGGTGACTTTTAATCAGGATAGACATATATTTTTTAATGTGGAATATTTGTAAAATATAGTGAAATTGAATTTTAAACAAGTGAATTAAGAAGAATGGGTAGTATATATACTTATACTTAAATGCATTTAATAATAAGGACAAAATGGCTTCTTACAGAAAAAGGTGAACTTCCAGATTTGGTGCCAGTTTTCTGAAATTCAAAATTGAAGTTTCAGAAAAGTTATAGACCTTGACCTGCGTACGGTAGTATTTTCCTATATTTTACATGTCTTCAAAAGAAATATTAATCCGATATCGAAATAATTTTCACTGTCGCCTTCACAACAACCATCCAGATACGCAATGAATTTGCTGCGTTTGAGAAATGTCAACGTTTGTATGAGGAGTTTTATTTCTAACGTCTTTCTAAAATGGCCTTGAAAAGCATTCACGTTACCGACAGCTGAAGCATTTAAGTGAAACGTTCTCCCCGGCGTTTATTTCATGTAATTTACATTCACCCCTATAGTAGAATACGAATTATATAATTATATAATATAATTAAAATATTCGGTCAGCAGCTAGCATGTACTCGATCCGTCACAATGCTGAGGTTAAATCATTTTTCTGGAATAAAATTGAGCTCTTTCTGATTATATAAGACAGCCGTTTCTATATTTTGCGTCACCACAGAAATAAAAGCATTTCTTGGTGGAACTTTTGCTTCTCATCATTCTGGTTTATACATTATACAGCTCCCAGGGGCCGTTCATATGAGGTCGCTACGAATTGTGACATTTCAAACTTAGGACTGTTAAGCTCGATAATTTTATTTCCATCTTTCTGCACACCATAAAGTTAACATTTTGTTCATATTTACCGGAAAAGGGTTGTTTCTGAAAGTTCGCGTTCGCTTTTCATATGAATGGGCCTTTCTTCACTATCCGTCGTCCACTTTCCTTTATCTTCTGTAAATTTGTCTCAATTGATTACTGCCACGGGTTAAAATAGGTAATAGATACAAATCTACATGTCCGGGAAAGTAATCGGCATAACAGCAAGAGAACAGCGATCCTTTCTTAAAGCTGCATTCAATTTCAGGGTATTAACAAAGGTGATCCCAGGGAATGAGTGAAAAACTGAGGACTTTTCAGAGTTTGTTAGCGTGCAAAGCATTATTGTCATTAAAAATGAAATCTAACTCAGCATCATCGAGAAAACCAGTTAAGAGTTTCATCCACGTTTTATGAAATGCTTTTGATGGAAAAAAATATTCAGGTATGTCTCAGATTGAGAAGACTTAACAAAAGTTTTAATCAGGAAAACCAGCCTCTCTGAACGAATAGGATTAGGAGTATTTGCGGCATCTTGCGTTGTGACGTTATTCGGATATCCTACGCGCTCTGTATTATTATTGCTGTTTTTAGGGAACTGTACACAATTTCATGTGGTCTTCTGTAGCGCAAAGAGCAGCGCTTTTTTCTTTTAAAAGCCCTCGTTTTCATACTTTCGGTTGGGTGAAGAGTATGGTCCTTATCATGTTCTAGCAAACTATTGGATTTCGTTCAAAAATTCACTTCGTTTCAGCTTGAAGAAGAATAATGTGGTATGAATGAATGAGCCATAACTTGAGGCTATCTCTTCAAGTGGCAATCCTTAGCACCACCAAATGTTACATATTTGTACAGTATAGCAACAAATCACGAGCTCTATAGAATAATCAGTCTGTGTATGGTCTAGCCGAAATCTCTCGTAATATGTCTTGTAGACGGCATGTGTCAGTCGCGCATAGTCCTTATGTATGTCTTGTCACCTCACCCTACATACAGACCTTCATAACTGCCAAAGACGCCTTCAAAGGGAGCAAAAGTAACAAAGTGCAGTTAAAAATAAGAAATTGACGGTATGTGTCGTACCCATTAACTGAGCAGCGCGAAAATCTCATCACACTTGTAGCAGTGAAAAATAAAGCGTGAAAGCTTGAGCCTTTGAAGATATCGATTGCGTTGGCGCGTTAGCCTCGTAGGCCGTCCTGCCATATCAGTTGAGTTTTGTTTTTACCTCAATTCCTACGACTACATTTGCCACACACTTTCTGTAACTTCTTCGCTGACAGTTGACATTTCAAACGACAAGGTGTACATATGTTTTATTAGAACTATTTATTTTCAAAAACATAAAGATCATAAAAAAAAAACAAAAAAGAATATTTTTAGAAGAAGAAGTACTTGTGAAGAGTAAAAGTTTGTAAACAAAAAAGTCGATTCCTCCTGGATGTGTGATGAAAAGACACTTGCTGCTGGGATTAGTTCCAATAGTCCAGTTGAATCGTCGCATAAATACTGTTAATTTGCCTCGCTTTCCATGGTTGTTTTTGTTTAATCAATTGACGGGACGAAAAAAAAGAAATTATGAATTTATATATAATATAAATTTCAGCCCTTCACTCGCGCACAAAACTTCACCCGCAGCCTGGCCGGCGTGGGGTCGCATAAAATAAATTAACTTCTTGATTAGCCTGGGGTGGGTGCTTAGAGGCGGACGCCTGGATTGCGGGAACGAACGAAGTTCAGCAGCTCCTCGGAGTCCTCGCAGACAAACGGCTTCAGATGGTGGCAGGCCACATCGTGCCACTTCAGGCCGTCGTTGTAGAAGTTGTTCAAGATCGACAGGCATGACTCGTCGTTGCCCTGGGCGGCTTCACGGTTGTCTGGCTGGGCCTGGTTGTAGCCTCCGGTGTGGGACCAGTCGCCGGTGTTCCTCTGGCTGGTGGGTCCGATCTTGGCTCCAGAGCCTGACCAGAACCAACCGTTCTCGTTTGGTGGCTGCAAATCGGGGCGGTCACATCCGGCGAAGTTGCACTTGCGGCCGGATGTCCAGATGTAACGAACGTTGCCACGGGCGATGCGCTGCTTGATGAATTCATTCTCCTGTGGCGTCTCCAGGGACACGGCGTCCATGCAGTGACGACGGCAGATGTTTCTGGCGTCTAGCCAATCGACCTCCAGACTGCGGGTGGGTGCATGCTCCCAGCTGAAGAAGTACGAGTGCGAAACCCCACGGGAATCACGGTACGATGCATGGCGAACACCTGCAAATGATTGAGGGTGTCTGTGATAAAATGGGAATCAAGAGGAGGAGAGCGGGTGGTTCTACTTACGATTAGCGCAGCTGCGAGGATCCGGAAGGGCCAGGCGTCGTTGAGCCAAAGTCATCGTGGCGCCGAGCGCCAGTAACACCAACGTACGTAGCACCGACATCTTCTGAAATGAGCAAGCGGATGATGTTTGCTTAGAATCGACTAGTAATCTGCGCGCAATGGCCGACCTAACCCACTTCCTGTCAGCCATGACGAATTTGATTAGTTATTGACTGGGGCAGTGGTCAGTGAATTGTCTGCGGATCTGTTGAATGGGGGCAAAACGCAATGAGCTGTGATGGGAATGACTGAGTGTGGGTTTCGTGTAAGTAAATGGATGGGGTTTTGATGCGATGGATGGTGTTTTTTTGGGGGAGAGGCGACAATGTGTAGGACGTGGGAAGACAGCGCGACAAATCGAATTGTTGTGGCTTTGATTAGAAATCGATGAGTCAGTTGGAAGGGATTGGCGAATGTGAGCACTGGAAGGTCACAGATTTAATTAACGACAAGTGTTCTGCGAATCACGGTGTAGTCAAGGTGGCGACTGTTCAAGATAGAGCGGGAATCGAATTAAAAGTATATCCAAACAGTATATAATTCCCTTCTCTCGTCTGCCGATTTGTGGACCACAACCAAATCGACAGATACTATGCACCTTAGTCTCACATGTAAGCATGTTATGGAGAACGGCATGAAATTTGGTAGTCTCAAGAGATTTCACATCAAATTGGCCGTTGATGCAAGCTCAGGTTCATCCCAGGATGTTCCGTCATACAAAGAAGAAGGAAGGACGATCAGGGATGTGGACATACAATTCGCATCATGGCGTCTTGTGTAACCGACAAGGACCATATTTTCTTTTTTCTTTCAAACAATGATTGTCACTGTTACAACAAAAGATCAAACTCTTAGTGGATGCTCTTTCCAAGATGACGGAAACGTACTCAAAATGACTAGGCCTCTAATAACACAAGGGCACAAGTTCTGAGAGCTCTAGTCCGCATCATATGAAGTAGCCGACTAGAGCGAGAAGTACTGAAGGAGACCGTGATCAAAAGCATGGACGATTTCGTTCGATTCGGGATACATTTTTTTCAGAAGAAATTGCCTATGACTCTAGAGCACGGAATAAGAACGACTTTTGGTTAAACTTGTACGTGAGGTGCTGTATCTAACAGGCCTGGTGCAAATTGAAATCCCGCGAAATCCCTGCCATAAATCAGACATCACTGTGAATCAGCAAATGACAGCGGCATAGGCTGTAAATGTTTGTTGTAGCCACTATCGAGCTATGGTCAAGGAAACAGTAAGTCAGAGGTAATTTAGTTGCGCAACATTATTCCGAAATTCTATTATTTATGGTCAAAGAAGATGGTACCGATGTGCACCGCACATAGATAAACAATGCAAGCCTTACGAAGGTATGGAGATTCAATAAGCGTCTTAAATGCCAAAGTATTTCCAAAAAATGACGACTACAAACAGAAATAATGTCATGGAAGCAACTAAGGCCAACTTTTTCTTTTCGTCGAAAGAACTATAAGTTGAGACTGGAGTTGCTTTTCGTCTCACTTTGGTTGATGAAGAATTGTAATGCCCGATTTCACAGTGCGAGTTTAAGTGTCGATCCGATGCTAAACTCACTATCATTAGAAATTTAATTTTCACAGTCTAACTTAAGTGACGGATTGCACTTACATAGTAGTTTAACTTAAGTCACCAATGGCTACGGCTTAAGTGTCAATCCAAAATACACGGAGAAAACTCACACACATAGCTAAATATTTAGTTGGCAGTGCTTCTAAGAGAGCGGTGAGCACGCAAATTTATGCTTGTTTTCAATCGCAATCCAAATTTTGTTCATGTTTCTCTTGGTTTGTGTATACAATAGTTCACAATGACACTCAATCCTTGACTTACTTAAGCCACCCTTATAAATTGACTGTCGATTCTACACTTAGCTAAATCAGCAGATAAGGTTGTACTGTGCAATCGGGCATGAATGAGCTTTAGAAAAACGTGTCAGAAAATGCATTGCGTATAAATCACCAAGTAACGACTGATTTAAATAATGGATCAGTGGAGGACTATAATTTTGAAAACCAAAAAATATACACTGTAAAACGTGGTGGTAATAATTTTGTGCTCTGTTGGTATTTAAGTATACCATTTATTGCCGCTTCCAGTCGATAGCGATTTTCGCCGGAGACATTGATTTAAGCATTCTTGCTGAACTTAATTCAGGTCGTTGGAAATCCAGTGCACTGCTGACTGATGTTGATGCGGTTGATGGTATTGACATTGCGGGAGCAATTAACTTTAATTTTTTTTTTAAATAATAAACACTCCAAGATGGTTGAAAAATGTGGAGGGTTCAATACTGGCATCCTGTCTGCGGAGGATTCTATTGCAGAAAATGTCATACCAAGTGTGTTGAACTATCGGCGTCAGCCCTCCAGGTAATTAAATCAACGGACATTATACGCTATAAGTGCAAAATCTTCCACCATATGCCATTTTTGGGTTTAATTAAAAAGCTCAATCCATTAACCAATGAACTGAGTAAGATTTAAGCCAATATTCGTAAAATGAAGCATAATTCTTCACTAAGCACTAAAACCAGTGAAGCGCCATTGGTAACGAACGTGTCAGTGCAACCGCCCGTCATCCCTGCATCGGATATTTCCATTAGTGCGTCCAGCAGTGACATTCCAAATGATGAGTGGGCATAGGCAAGAAGTAAAAATTCTCGAAAGAAAAATAAACGCGTTAAGAAAATCAAGCCGATCGTAGGCAACGACGTGTCTGCTTCCGATCTTGCCGCGATTGCCATGAAAGAAATGCATGCCGGCTGATTTTCGAGTTCACACTACGCAAACTCGGGCGTCAACCGCTGACTTCACAAGATAACGATTTATTAATTTTAAAATAACACTGCTCGTCAAAACTTTAACGCTGTGAATGGAGGACGTCTTTGATAGAGTCATCGGGGGGAATAGTCTGCAGGACAACACAGCCGACAACGAACTCATTCTTTGTTTCCTTGATCAATCAGCTGTCGCAGAGGTTGTTCACATGCGATAAACGCCAATATTTTTGATGCCCGTATTGCCAATATTCTTTATATGATTTGCAAGCACTCCGCTCTTTTCTTTGCTTTAGCTTAGATAATAAGCCACACATCACGAAAAGCATGGAAACGTTGGTAAAAACCATCAAACAAGTTCCAGGAATGTGCTGATACTCACGACGCAACTGAAGAAAACCACATGTTGGACAACAATTGAGGAGAACAAATCTAGAAGTCTGCATGAAAACGCTATTACGAACCACAAGAGCTGTTCTTGAGCGCTTCTAAGTCATTGTTGGACCAGAAAAATAATCCAACAACAATCCAATGATAATTTTTAAAATCCATGATACTGTCTGAGTCCAAACACGCAATCTTCAATAGATTTGTAAAACTATCAGCATTGAAGAACATTGAAGCTGTCTCTCGGAGCTCAGCAATGAAGTGTGATCTAGCCTTAGTACGGCTCTCTCCAAAGACACCCTTTAACCACCCCTCTCCGTCATTGTTGGCAAAGCAAACAAAACCCGTCGATCATTTGTGGGATCGAATGAACCTTGCTCAATTGCAGCCTGCATTGCAATACGAAATCGATCAAGCGATACTCCATTCAGATAATAGCCGGAGCATGTACAGCTCAAAACAGTGATGAAAAGCATCTGAACATGTGTCTATTGGGACATCGTTGCATTACATCATCGCGCCTCGAAACGAGAACAAAACAGTTGACTGGGTAGACCAGCATACCGTCGCGACGGCTTAGCAGGACACAATAGTGAATACCTCGCAGATACATATCTAATTCGTCACGCATGCGTCATCTGTACAAACAGACACTTGTTCCCCCGTTAGGGTGCAAATACGTACGTTTTCCGGCACCTCTGGACGGACGGATGGAACTTCGCGAAATGCAAATTTTCCGTCGATGGAGCCGGCTGACAGCGGAGAAAGTCAGTGTCTGGTTCGTGGGGTGGCCCCACCAAATCTGAACCAGCATGTGCATAGCGACATGCGTGAAAAATCAAATGGCAGTCCGTTGGAAATTGCTTAATTAAATGCCATGCCACTGGCTTGAGGAAGCCGCACTGCTGTCTGTGACTGTCTCCGGCTCACCCGTGTGGGTTTCCTATGACTTCCCTGTGGATGGCATGGCATGATTACGTGGCAGGTAGGAAATCACCGGCACACCGAATTCGTCGAAATGAACCCGTTCAACGTCCTGCTCATCGTGATTAGCTCTTATGCAACACAACTGCAACAGCGGTAAGTAACATTCCTTTCACTTTGCCGACAACACAATCGCATCCTTCTTCATCCGGCAGATGAGCATGCGCATGCAACGAATCTGTGCGCTGCCAAGTGAAGGTAACCCATCCAGACATTCGGCGACGGTAATTATGCAGAGTGTAGTATGCAAAGTGATTAGCTGCGTCCTCTTCAGAGACGCTCTCTCTTCCTATCTCTTTGACAAATCGATCATGTCCGTCCGTCCGTTCGACCATCCATCCGAGATGATGGATTTACTTAATATTCTTTTGAAGTGCATTTGGTGGCAGCACTCGTGCGTCAAGTGTCTTCAATCGATTTACACAACATCGTTGTGGCGCACGTAGGTCATGGCATAACGTCTGCTTGACACAGATGTATGGGAAATTCAATTGCTTTTCGATACACTTGTTACATCAGCGTATGCGGTGCGTCATGTGCGCGTGGTGTCTCGTGCCAACACCAAGAAAGAACGGAACTCAGTCTACCCTGAGGCCGCACTTGATACCGAAAAATGTTCGGTTTCCCCGTCACGTTTCGGAGTACTTCGATGAGTAATTATTCATAAGCACATCGCGCACTCGCAATTTGATGTAATTTAACGCGATCGTGAGTTCCGTTAAGGACGCGAATTACCTAGCACATAAGTTAATCAGCGACGTGTGTGGAATGTGGAACGCGAAGTGAGAGATTGTTTGGCAATTGACGGTTGAAAGTTGCCTTTGCGTATCAACCTTTAATGGCAGTCAATTATTGACAAGGTTCAGGGTTTGGAAAAACTTTGGTTTTTCGATTGTGAGCAGTGTTACGGTTGACAGTTCTTGGCTGGCTGACAGTTGGAGATCTGTTTGATTTGAATTTTTTTGTCGGTTTGACACAATGGACTTCTGAGGCGTATGAGGCATCAACAAAATTTGTGAAATTTTGGCATTTGTTCAAGTCAAGCATTTGAGTATTTTGTATTTGATCACTACATCCGTTTGATTGGAGAGTAGTGTCAATGCTCACAGGTCAGAGTAGTTGATCGCTCTCAACTTGGCGGGATGCCAGCAACGATCCATATACACAGTTCACATTGCCTAGTGGCGCCCCCTAGATAGCTTTCAGATTTGAAGAGTAGCTTTCACAACACCCGTTGTGAGGTGAGGCAACTAATGTATTCAACGATTTCAGTGAGGGCTAACACCCCACTCACATAAATTGTTACGAGTGAGCAACACAGATTCTACAACATCAGCCTTATATGCGCACTCGCTGCTACCGACGAGGCTGACGACTCTGTCAAAGAGGACTATAACTTAGACAATGCCCACTGAATCTGACCGGAACACTTTGTCAAATTCATGCTCGAAGTCTTCAATGTCAAAATCGTTAAGGAACTCATCTTTGGCGGAGTGATTGAAAAGCACAGACTTCACGACACGACCACAGACAACGGCTTCCTGATTTTGCGACAGGCTGTAATGCACAAACCCACACATAAACCTGGTGATCTCCAGACGGTCGAAAAGCCAATCAAATCGACTCTCATGTGTGCTCATTGGCGGAAGACTTGCGTCAAATATCCTGGATGTGCGAAAATTCATGTCGACTCTGACCATTTTCTCGTAGGAGCAAGATTCAGAGCTTGACTGTCCAATATCCGTAAGATACAACAGCCAATAAAGCGACGTATTGACACTGGAGGCCTGAGCACACCGGAGATAGCCAGATCATAAGAAGAGCAGCTGCATGGGATACTATGCCGACGTCAAACCCAAACGCCATCAATTCTCGGTCATCAAAGATGTCAAGGCCGATAAACCCGTGGTATGGTGGCGAGTGTGAGCAGAAAGAACGAGCAAACGACGAAGTATACCAAAAAGCGTTGCAACGGGAAACAGGAGCATCGCGGGAGAGGTACCAGGCTAGTAGACGGGAGGACAAAAAGCTTCTACGCCTGACGAATAGGTCTTTCACAACCTCGCAACTCAAGGATATCGAAGTGTCTAGGACGTGCAAAACATACGTGCCTTCTATAAAAAAGTTAAATCCCTGGCCTCAGGCAATAGGAAAGGCACCCAGGCACCCTCTGAAATTCCGAGGTTAATCTAGTTACTGACCCGCAGGGAATAGTAGATGTTTTTAAGCAGCACTTCCAACAGGTGCTTAGCGAGCCTGACAAGGAGAGAGTGGTAGGGAACTGGAAAATCTTAACTCCAGTCAATGAAATAGCCCGCCCACCTAGCCTAAAAAAGCCACATGCTCAAGTGGCAGAGCTCTTCAGAGCTCTTCAAAGCTGGTGGCAATGTTCTGGTAGGGAGCATGCACCAGATCATTTCGGAGGACGAAAGCATGCCCGGCGACTGGAATATGAGCTCCGTCCTGAAAAAAGGCCATCCTATCTCTTGCAACAAATACAGAGTTGACCAGCGAGTTCCAAATCGATACTCATTATCTTTTCATCGAGACAAGACGACAGCATTCATCGCAAGGGGCTATTCGAAACGATGGTCGAATTCGAGATACCGGAAAAAATTTATCCGGTTCTGTCTCACCACGCTAACACACACTCCATGAACCATGCAGTTCGGAAGCCTCTGATCAGTTTGAAACCTGCACCGAAATTCGGCAAGGATATTCGCTGTCGTATGATTTTCGTTACTGGAGAAAATAGCCATCTTCTACAAGCAAGTTCATCTGGTGGAGTATACGCCGATGACATCTACATCGTCACGCGGTTCCAACGAACCGAAACAGAAGCTTTCACGGAAATTGAAGAAGAGGCAGAACTAGCTGGTCTTAAGGTCAGTGAGGATAAGACGAAATATATGCTGTCGAGCAAGAAACGATCGGCCGCACACCATCTAGGCCAAAACGTCACAATCGACAGCTACATTTTAAAAGTAAAAAGTTTGTCTACCTCGGTACAAACATTAACTATACAAATGACGAACCGATGCTACTTCGGTTTGTAAAAATAACTGGGCTCGAAGGACCAGAATCATGCTCTTTTTCTTATGGCGCTAAAGTTCGGGGTGAACCTGGGCTTCAGCCAACAAGCTTCTCCAGCTGGCACGATCCTTTGCCAGCTGCCTCCAATTTCGCACTCCAAGTCCTCTACAAAACCCTTATTCAATCTCTCAACGCACAAGTGACAGCAGGTGCCACATTGGGCCAAGCTGGTGCGGTATTTTTTTTTTGTTTCATTGAGTTGATTACCTTGTCGGATGATGTTCATTGACTGATGCTTAGAACCTGAGTGACGTTTATTTTCAACAGGACACCGTCAAATGACTGCTGAACTTGACGGATTCCTTCCTAGACGATTCTTCGCTAAGATCGTGCACCAGATCATGTTTAAGCCATTAAACCATATTCCTATTCTCTCCCTCTTCATCCATCAACCGGCTGATTGTTTGCAAACATCGCAACTCCCACGCACATATCACATCTGTCACTTGACATGCTTACAAAAGCATTTCCTTGCAAAACAAACGCAATCAATTTCGCCACATTAATGAAACCGACACAAAGAACGCGTCTTTCGAGTGGAATACCATCTGCCAGCAAGCGCTGATTGCCTGCAAAATGCAAGCCCGTCTTATTGGCTAATTCTACCCGCCACCGTGACAGATGACAATCGCATGACAGCAACTCATCATCACACGATTACGTTACTCGTACCGATTCGCGCGTTACAGAAACATCTTGGCACAGGTACAAGAAACGGAAAGATGACTTGATGACATTAATAATTGTTTGCAAAGTAGCGGAACAATGCGTCAAGTCAATGAGCTACTGCACCTGGAAAGAGTGTCATGTCAAGAGTGAAAGAGAACGACGCGGCAATTAAGGCACACGCACGCGTGGAAGAGGAGAAAAAAAGTGCAATGGCCTGGTTGCAATTAGCACTGTATCTAGTGCAGTTCAGCGCCAAGGAATGTCTCTAGCACACAAAACAACCGGAATGACACTCGGTGCAAGTGGCTGCCGGCCAGTGACAAGCACATCATGCCGCTGGTAAGTTGAGAAAGAAGCGGATTGTGCTCACCTAATTACCAGCAAGTGACTAACACACCTTCCACTTGGCGTCTTCCACGCCCCAGCCAGTGGCTAGTGGGTCAGTGGAGAAGTACAGTGGAGTCGCTGAAAGACTCAATTTGAACGCGATGCCGGATGGAGAGAAGCCGACCGACACGTCCAAAGTTGGACGTTTCAATGTTATGCTGGATAAGGAGTGGAGAAAATTGCAGATTGTGCCTAATGCATACATAAATAGAGCGTTCCACAATGGGACAGCTGGCGTATGATGGAATTCAATTCAATTGACGCTCATGACGAGGAGATGCTTGGAATCATAAGGGAATTTGAGAGAGAGAGAGCGAGAGAGGGACATCCGTCGTGGGTTGTGGGACACATGGGAGCTTGTTGTGTTTTTTTTGCTTTTGTTGAGGCTGATTTTCTTCAGATGGCATGTGCGGAATGCAGGCGAAAGTTGGATCAGCGAGTAGTTGAGGTGCAGTTGAATTGGTTGGCGATTGCTTTATGCTACGGGAACTTTGTGGAAATTGGATCCTACAAGTGTGTGAGCTTGTTTGTTAAGAATGCTTTGTTGTAAGGTGACCAGGGACTGTTTTGGGAGATTTTGGATGCTGTCCATGATTAGATCAGTCTGCTGTGTCCGAAGCAAGACGGGGTGCGAAATGTGTTCAAAAATTTCGCAAACCACCGGTATTTCAGTTTAGCCCAAGTAGTTTTTTTTACAAAAAGCCGGAAATTATGTGAAGATGTGATTAAAGTTGTAGACGTTGATGCACTTCCAAATTCGATATAGCAAGGCTTTCAGTTATTATAGCTTAACTTGTTCAAGTGGAACCCAGATGTGATACAGTTAGGTAGTTTTCCACGCTTTTGGAAAAATGGCGAATAATTGACATATGTACATATTTGCAACACACTCAGCTTAAATTTTAAAATTTGTGTTCCAGATTCGTGCTGAATATTCCTCAATTCAATGCCGCATAATTCGTAGCGATTAACTTTATGCAACATTTGTCCAACCTTTTCGTTCGACATTAATTCCGTAAATGGTTCGTGACAGAAGTGGCCCAAATTTGCAGCCCTTGAAATATTGTAAGTAAATCACGATCGCGGTTTTGACTGAATACAGAAGCTTTTGGCAACATTTACGGGAATGCCGTTCAAAAAGGTGTTCCTAGGCGTAATCAGCATCCTAACCCGGTCACAGGACAACACCAAGTGTGGGAAATCTGGTGTTTTTTTTGACACTGACAGCTGTTTCCCTCTCGAAATCTTGGAACAGTCAGTATCAAACCGCCGCGGAACGAAATGAGCTTGACCAACTTTGGAAAATGTTGAAAACTTATTTCCAAAGTTGGGACTGTGTGCCCAAACAGTGTTTTTTTTAAGCAGTTTTGGCGGAAATGAAGCACCATTACTGCTGTAAGGAAGTTGGAAGTTGGTGAGACTAGTATGCCAGTGGACGAAACTTATAGTCCCGTCGTCGTACGGTGAGCGCATGTGCTTGATGGCACCTTTTGACCGTTTTTTTTCTAAAATGCGGCTAGGAACAACGATTTGGTCAACGCGAGCATCAAAGATGCATTAAAACCGACTTTACCGACATGCTATAATCGGTCTTTTGCGTTCCAAATTCTTAAACAGTATTATGAGACATCTTGGCGATATCAAACGACCGCCTGGGAACTAGTCTCCGTTGGACCTTTTTTTGTGGGAAACCGGGAATCACCATTGTTATGCCAACTATCCGGAAACGATTCAAGCACTTAAGGCCAATATCGTCCAATCCATGAGCTACATTCCGAAACCATCAACATAGTCTTTGAAACTTAGGGTGGCCGAATACGCTACTGCGAAGTCAGCCGATCCATTTGAACGACGTTGTATTTCATAATTAGCTGCCAAAGAGTCTTTCTAACAAAACCGTAACACAAGGAACAATATTATTGCATTGTTAAAAGCAAACAAGCTCCACTCTTCATATTTAAAGAAAAAGGAAGGAAAGAAGCAATGGCTAAACTTTCTTGAATTGCAATGACAATGGCAGTCGTCTGCATGCTTTGGGTGCGGCGGTATTTGCTGGATGACACTGTTGGTTGCCCTGCTTGAATCCCAGTGAAAGCTAAGTTAATACGCTTTATTCCGTTTTAAAAACTGCTCCAATTAGCTTTTGCTTTTTTACCACTGCAGAAGTGAGTCATTGGTAGTACTCTGACTGACCAACATTGGTTTTATAATAATATAGAAGGCTCTACAGCCTAGTTTCTTAACATTGGTCTTGGTTGGTTCGAATTTTGTGGTCTATATTTTTTAAAGGAATGACTCAAATGTATTTCACAAACTTTTTAGTGTCTATTTTTTTTTCCAAGAATTTAGACTATTTTCAACTCTTCTGTCCCCGTTTTGGAGGACTCTCTGCTTCTTTCCTAGCAATTACAATTTGATTGAAATTTTGGCAAAAAAAGACAACCAAAACTTTCTTCGTTAAATTGCAATAACAACGTCCATCGTCATCGTCAAAATCATTCGATTTCACTTTAAAGTTTATCTACAATCAGGTCTATCAGATAGAGCGGCATGCCAAAAAGAAGACGTTACGAAAATTTAAAATTCATCACCTGCTGTGCTCTATGCACAGAGTCGAGGAGAACATTCCAATTATGTTTTTACAATCATCATCACTTCGATCCCTTCGGAAACACTTGTAAATTCATTAGATCTACGCACGCTGATACTTAATGAACAAGTGTTTTCGTAGTCAGATGCGGTAGACAATTTAAAGAAATTCATGATCATCGGTCGTCCATAGATTTGTAATGACATCGGCGCTGGTCTCTGCTTTCTTGCCAGACCTGACGAATATGTAATTCGACGATCCCATCTGTGACATTTTCATTTTAGGGGTTTTCTTATGATTACTCGATCAGTCGGCGCACGTGTCCGGCTTATCCTAACCAGCAATTTGGTGTTTAATGTCGGAAGAAAGCAAATCGTGGGCAAATTTCCGGTAATGTACGATTGGTGGTTGGTAAATTTTGAACAAGTGTTTGAAATGCGATAATCCACTTAATACTTCTGAGCTGAGATTGAGCTGACAAGATTGAACCACATTTCAGAAGCTGAAGATCGAAAGCTCACTGAATATCTAGCCAGAAGGCGTAAACCACAGTGTTTGGGGGTACTTTAGGTACAAATGTCAACTATAATTTAGACCTCATGGTGGAGTGGAGTGGTCTGAAGAAAGTTTGATGCTTTGAAAACGAGTCGAGTTTCGATGACTTTTTGACACATGAGATATGCCTTTGAACATTAATGGGAGAACAAAGCGAAACCAATCTCACAAGACCGACGGCCATGGGAGGACGGAGGAAAGTGACACTGAGAGATCGAACTAGCTGTTCCAGGTGTGTTCGGATTGTATGATTGGCGAACGGAATTTCGGAAAGTATTCATTTTTTATTAAAATTTTGCGTATATAAGGCCATCCAATTCGTGGGGACTAGACGGTCATTTTCAATCAGTCTCAAAAAATTAACTGTCATCTGAGATTGTGAATTCTAAGTACCAGACATTCAAGCCGATTAAGGCCGATTAAAGACGATTGTCACGACATGTCTTCTCTGATTCATAGGATCATTAGCCACTGTCTTGTTCAAGAGGGGAGTCTCTGTTGCTATTTGAGTAGATTGACGAAAGGGAAAGATTAAAATCAACGAAAGTGCGTCATTTGATAGTAAATATCGATTAAAATTCGCTAAACGTACTCCAAACTAGAAAAATTGATTCAAATTGTACGACAATTGTTAATCTAAACGTCGTATTGGCAAAAGTAGCTCTGTTACCGACGTCCCAAGACCTACCCATCAGCGCAACGCACACTATGCAGAAAATATGGTTGTCACTAGTGGTAGTCTTCAAGAAGATTGACATCTATCAATTCCCGGCAAGCACAGTATTAGGCCTTGTTCTACAGCATATGCAATTGAATGTCCAATTAGACGCTAAATCCGAATCACTCAAAAATTAAAGCCAGTCTAATCACGGAGTGCGTTAAAGATTCGCCGAATGGGGTGACCACTTTTACCTACCACAGCAGCGACGGTACTTTGAGAGAAGTGAAATTTCACTTACAACTGCACCACTGTACACTACTCCAAATTATATCATTAAGTCACCGTATGGTGTGCAATTCGGTATGGTCGAGTCGTTGGCCTATACAATTTGTAAAAAGTTGCCACGGTCAATTCTCAGCGCTATAGCTGATTCGTGACTGTCGAATATGGAAAGAACGTTGCTTTAATCTTATACCGCACCCAAATTCAACATTTCTGGAAAAACATTTTGAAATTTCGGGCTGTTAAGGCTCTGGGCTTTAACGGCGCGTTCGTTCTCTAGCAGGCGTTGCTAGGCGTTTTATCGACTTTACGAGAATCTTGCGCAGATCGTTTGAATTCTTGCTTTCTACTTGTTGTCTGATTGTTGATGCCGGGTTTCACTGATATCAAAGAGGAGAATGGCAATGACTTCGAGTTGCAATTTTGGATTTTTATGTATGGCGCAGCTACCCTGAAGATGAATGGGTGAGTGTTGTTAGTCTAAGTTGACTGTCATCAGATCTGCGAGTACTTATTAAAAGTCAGTGGAAGGAAACGAATATGAAATAGAAACCAGGCGAAAGATGTGTTTTTTTATTGAAGCGGGCTGTTCTTTGTACCATGCATAAGGTGAAGAAGAGGCTAAGCAGATGCGAGCCCTCGAGGCGAACCAAATAAATTAAACCTGTTTTGTGGCACCTCTCAAAACTAAATCGAACTTTAACTATACTGATGACACAGAATTACCTTTAACAACTACAGCTACATTGGTTTGTCATATAAATTTGGCTCGAAGGACCAAAAGATGTACGAAGCTATAAGAAATGTGGGGTCATGAGCTGTGCAGTGGACATAAGAGCAGAACTCTTGCTTTTGCTTGCTCATTGCAGTAATTCTGCTTCGGATAGTCAGTTCTGTTTGCGAGGTGTGTGATTTTAACAAAATTTCCATCAAGGTGAGCGAGGCAAAAGCGACACTGTCCACAGCTTTGAGCGTGCCAACGAAACACTCTTGAGCAGCTTAGAATAAACTTGATACAAAAGAAAGTCAAAAAGTTCGACAATACTTATGACCAGAGGTGTGAGAATTGCAACATCAGCTCCTTATCTGCGTCAGAGCACAGACCAGCAAGGAACAGAGACATAACAAAATTTCAAGGATGCCGACAGCCAACGACCAACGACTTGGATTATGCTTCGCGAATTTTCTACAATAGATCATGGATGTCATGAACATGTAAATTAAGCAAGCAATTGAACCCAGACTTTCCACAGCGTAGGAGTCGATGCACTTACCCAGTACCCACTACCACCACAACTGAAAACGAATGCAGTTGATTTGATTACACTACTTATACGTGAATATCATGTCAAGTCGTCCGAGGCGGTCAACGCTTCAAACAGAAATTGAGTATTCCGTGAACATCATTTAAAAACAAATTAAATAGCAAGGGACCCAGGTGACTACCTAGTGGGATGCCAGATGTTAATTTTATTACGCGGGATGGGAGAGTCATCGAACTTTACCAATTGCATTTTGTGACTTATATAAGCACTCTAGCGTAGTCTTCTATTCTAGACTGGTTACATAAGTAAAAAAAAGACAAACAAACGATGAAGCTTAGTTAGAAGTGAAGATCTTAAAGAGATCAAACGTGTCACGGATTAAACGATGTTCGATACTGCTTTAATTAGAGGCTGAACGTTCTGAGGAGACACTACTGACTCGGAGCCCTTTTTGTTAAAAAGATGGATATGTTTAATGTGTCCGAAGTTCCTCAGAAGGGGATACTGACTTGGGTCATGTGCAGACTTGAGACAACAATGGTATGGAAAGGAATAGCGGATGATGAGGTAATCTTAGGATGACTACAAGCCAAGAAGATTAGGTTATTGGTTTGCGGTGAAATAGACAGACTGCTAGCGTAGATCGGCAACTCCAGCGATAGCAGCGTACAAGGGCTGAGAGTGGAAGTGACGCAAGCAATCGAAGAAAAATGGTGTCAACAGCCGGACTGATCAGATCATGAACCTGCCCTTCAAACACCGGACTACCTGCATGGTTGGGGTCTTTCTCAGACTCAGTATTCCACCAAAAGTGTACTCGTACCTCCCTTCCGATACTCGCGTGAGTTGACGGTTTTTTTGACAAACTGGCTAGAGTCCGAATTCTTGAACGTGTGTATCCAAGCACATTTCACCTTTCTTCCAACGCGACTGAAGAACTTAATTAAATTTTAATCGAAAAACCTTAACCACAAATCCACAGTCGTCATAAATCAAATCCACACACGTTTACTGCCCCACATTGCGATTACACCATCCCACATTGCGCACACCTCTAATTAAGCTAATTCCATCCGAACCATCCCACCGCTCTTGACTTTCTTTTGCAAATTTTTGCCAAATTGTGTCTTTCTCCCCGAACGCCTGGCCCCGTCAAGCCATTGGGTAACCCCAACTAAACAAACAATTAACACAAAGTGTGCAAACAACTTCAGCCTGCAAGAGAGCCCATCAGCCAAGCACTCAGCAAGATCGTTTCAGTCCTAAGTAAATTAATCCGCATCTCATGCCGGAGGCGATACGCGGACAGTGCAGTAGGACTGGAAACAACAGCAACAGCAGCAGCAGCAATTAAATGTCGATTTCACTTTAGTCCCCCATCTGGTGGAGGAATAACTTTGAATTTCTTCCGAAGGCTCTTTCCACTCCGAAGAGGAGTTGAAGGCATCTCCTCCACCAGAGGCAAAAGTTTTCACTATCAATCTCGACGCGAGAGAGTGGATTCGCCAAACAACAAGGCCATTCCATCGGCGTGCGCGGGGCTCGGTGCTGGATACCAGTTTGCAGAACCATATTGTGGGGAAGTCAAGTCAAGTCTGCGTACGGCGGAGTGACTCTTTGGTGTTTCTGGGACAACCGAACCATCGTCACCGGATTTGATTGCCTGCAGAGCCTACAAATGGTTATGACTTGGGTTAATTGGAATTCTCAACCGGTATCTGGGTCAGAGCACACAGCTAAGGATGTGACGGCGTCATAACATCCATTCCAACCGTCGACCAACGGCCGTCGAATAGAAATCTTTTGATGGCTATGATCGTCATCTTGTCATCTAGTCAACTCTTCCATTATCCATTCAGAGTGTGTGCGCGCACCGCGCCGTGGTATTCCATGAAAGAAAGTCAACACAAGTGTCCCAGTCGCTGAGAATTATGCAGCGTCTGGTCTAGCGGAGAAGACGCACCTGCGTGCTGGTAGACCACTGTTTTGTTATGGCGTTTGGCATACTTTGAGAAGACTCTGTTTTTTTATTTTTTTTCGTTGTCCACACAATCACTGAACACACTTTGCCTCTGTTTACTTGCAGCAAATATATTTGTTTTTTCTGTTTCTTTTAACTCGAATCACGCTTTATTTTTGGACTTTTATGTGAGAGAAGCACGGCCTAGTTTCCAGTCGCCCACATGAAATGAGGCCGCGACGGGGAGCGTGGTGTGAGAATGAATTAAAATTGAAAAAAAGAACAGGAACCCAAAAAATGTTTCAAAAATGTCATGTCCTACCTTTCGTTTTCGTTAGAACACACGAAACGGAAAAAATTCGCGGAAAAAAAAATTCACTAGTCACCACTCAATCGTCGACAATCGACACGACAACACACAGCGCAGCCTGAGTATCCTTTGCTTGCAAAGACGACGACTTATCCACGAGCACACAAGAGCTGTTGTTAATCCCCAAACGGAACGATGAACTTTTACCGACTGATCACTGGCACTGGCTGGTCTCAGTTTATAGCTGTCCCCAAAAACAAAACTCCACCGAAGCGGCCGCGGTGGCGGTGCAGTTGCTTTGCGAATATCGACGCTCTCCCCTCCTCGGACCGGACGTTCGCGCGCTTTGGCTGTGTGTGCCCGTTCGTGTGGCGATGGATCTTCAACCACGAACCACACTCGAGCGAGCGGCTGAATATGTTCGTCGAACGTGTGTGATGTTGGCCGCTCTCCTCGGGCCGCATCGCCATTCGCCACGGGCAATGTATCTGTTGCAAGAAAAGATGAGGTCTCCCCTGAAGGGGGGGACACGCGATACAATTATGAGAAGTCGAAGGCAATTAAAGTGCATTTTTCGATACCAACCGTCAACCGCCAACCGCCAACCGCTACCGTTTGTGGACGGATGGCATTGTTGGGAGCACTACTCGGCGCACGGTTTTTGTGTACCATTGAGGAGGGCGGGTTATATAATTGGGCGGATGGATGGTTTCTTGGGAAACGTTTTCTTTTCTTCGCCTCTCTTGTGTTTGTCTGATTTACTTTTGTGGGATTAGTTCTAGTCGAATTGGACTTTGTCACGCGACGGCAACTATAACCACGATGGATGTTGAAGGCGCGTAGAATCCGTCGTCACTGTGTTTTTTTTTGGAGTACCTTCGTTTTGTTGTGCGAGTTTGCTTGTAATTGTCGCTATATCTTTGTTTCTGTTGTTAGCACCGCACCTGAGCATGCATGTCGCGCTGACGTTTCCTTATGCATTTTGTATGAACTTCGAAGGCATGAACAATCGGGTGATATACGATTTGTGGCTGAGGTGAGTTATGTAAGTGGAAACGAAAAAAAAAAAAAAACAAAGCTTAGATGCTTGATGAGTTTGAGGGGTTAGCACATAATTTGAAGTGGTCTTGCTCATTACACAAGCGCGGCTGTCAATTGAAACTTATGTCAAATTAAAGCGGAAGAGTCACGCTGAAGTGTGAGGATGAAGTGACAATACCGCCATAAAGTGGTTAAAAGACGACGATGGGATGAGGATGTAGTCGAGTGCAAACACTGTAAGCAGTGTCGTTCAGGAAGCCCAGTAATTTGGTGGGAAATTCATAAAAAAAAGTCGTGTGTGTTCCATTGGAAAGTGCAGATTCATTGTTAAACAAGGGGAGTCTTCAAACAGGCTGTGGATGAAAGTGAATAACGTGATATATTCCAACGCCGTGAGAACGACTACACCGGGCTCAAATCCATTGAATTTGGAGTGCCGTAGGGGAGTATCATGGGTCCTCTCGTTGAAGATCAATGCATCAAGCCAAGGAAAAAGAAGTTGACACAACTGCTGCGGATTTGGACAGTTTACACGGTGACAGAGAAGACTTTCCTCGTTTTTAAGTGTTATGTTCTAGTATTCCTTTTTATTTGTTGTTTGGGGTGGACCTGTGTTTTAACCAGCAAGCCTCTCTAACTTACGCGATATCTATTTAGTTGTCTGTAGTTTCGCACGTCAATAAATCCTTCTGCTCTTCGATGAGCAACCTTATCCGCGATAGTACTTAAACGTTGCTTCGGTGGCCTTTGAAATTTTCAGTGTCAGTTTGTATAGTTTACAACCAAAAACATTCTCGGCATTCTTTATTTCGTTTAGGTTAGGTTGGAGAGCCTGACTGCTGTCACAAGTAGGCTAAAGTAGGTCTATTGTGTTACTTAGCGGCCCTGATATTCCTCTTCCTATTCCGCAAATCAATTAGCATTTTTGAAAGTAATATCGGATTAAATTGGTTGACGTTTTTTACGGGTGATGATAGCACTTGAATTGCTCTCAGATGAACTATACAGCTACACAGCTTCTGTAGAAGTCGTAGTAGGCAAGGCCTAATCTAGAAACCTGCGTCGCAATAGATGCCTGTGCCAGACTCCGGTAGAGAGTCCTCCAGGCTATTCGGCGGGGTTCTGGTTATCCCGAGTTCAGAAAAGCAGATGTAGTCATCTTCATGACTAAGGCTACCTTGGATTGGGGTTTGTGCCTTCATGCCAGAACACTCCTCCTCCACCTCCATCGGTACCGTGCTGGTTTCGGGGGATTTTCCCTTGATAGAGTGTGGAGTAAAGAGTCGAGGCTCGCTTGTAGCACGACGGTCTTCCAACTACCTTTCGACTACCGCTGTCAGTGTATTACCTGATGGAGCAGGAGAGAGGCTGTTCCGCTGTCACAGATGTCTGCCATCCTTTTTATATACTCTTAGGGTAATCGTCCCAAAGCCATAGTGGATGACACCCTCCGATTTGGCGAGAGGATCAAGTGACTCTTCCCAGTCTGCTTATGGCTATTTTGAATAGATCAGCCGATTTCTGGAAAGTGAAAGTCACAAACTTTATGTGACCCTAGTGCCATCCTCCGTCGTGCCCTACAGGTGCAAGGCCTCCGCACCAGGCTCAGATATCGCCGACTCCACTTTCTTCCAAGATAGAAGGTGGAGAGATAGCGCAGTCAGCGTCCCGTCTATCTAACACGGCGTAAGTGATGTCTACTTTCAGCACTTCACTATACGGCCTGTTGAGCCTGCTGGCAATATTAGATATTTCACCACTGTTGTGTTTGCCTTTTGGGCTCCGAGGGTGACGCCTCCAGGGACCTGGCGCGTTTGGACGTACTGCCCTTAGTAGAGTCCACTTGAGACTGGCTTTTCACTACTTTTGTTCTTCTCTTCTTCTTCTTTGATTGGCGCTACAGTCCGGGGTGGACCTGGGCCTCAACCAACATGCCTCTCCAGCTAGCACGATCTTTCGCCAGCTGCCTCCAGTTGCGCACACCAAGTTGGTTGAGGTCCTTTTCCACTTGTGTGCGTCATCTAGTGCGAGGACGTCCTCTATTGCGCTGTCCCAATGGCTCTGTATCGAAGACTCTTCCGGCCGGAGCTGTTGTGTTCATCCGCTCTACATGACCTAGCCATCTTAAGCGTTGGATCCGAAGACGCTTAACTAGGTGCATGCCGCTGTACAGCCCGCATAGTTCGTGGTTGAACCTTCTCCTCCAAACGCCATCAACGCAAACAGGACCAAAGATCGTACGTAGAACTTTTCTCTCAAAACAACCAAGAGCTTCTTCATCCGCTTTCAATAGCGTCCATGTCTCTGCGCCATAGAGCAGGACTCACTACTTTTGTTGCCCAAGCTAAAGACCGTTTGCTATTATCATTTAGCTTCTCCGGGGGAATGCCTTTAAGGTGCTCCAGAATCCGGGCTGCAGAGCGCCTCTCCTTGTATTTTTTATAAGAAGATCCTGGGACCTTCGAGGAGAAGGCAGCTCCGCAAGCAGAGGTTGCAGGTTCCGTGCAGGAACTCTCAGTGGGAGTTACCGTGCAGGTTCTTCATTTTTGAGGCTCCACGCGGCCTTTGGCAGACTTTAAAACTGTCCTGATGACCAGTGGTCCATCTACGATTTATGTGAAAGCGATTCAAGTATATGCTTTGTAGTAGCGATAGATACGGATAGCAGATCTTCATAAAGTTCAGCAAGTTCGCCAGCAATTCACTGGCTATGTTGTGTGCTAAAATACTCGGTCATCTCGTTGAGAGGTAGATAGCAATTCAGGGAATTGTAAAAGTTAAAAGCGATTGCATTCAAAGATTTGGTCGCAGCTCTGTCTGCTCCATTTTACATTTTTTTACCCAGTATAGAGCTTAATCGAAACAGTTGTTGTCTTTCGCAGTCGGAATGACTCGCTCACAAACCATAGCCCATCTTCGATCCATAATTCGCAGAGTAACATCCAGAGCCTGATTTTAAGACTTCCAGTATGATCTAGGGGGAATTGTGGTTGAGAAGTTCTTCTCGAAGAGGAAGAGTAGCTCGGTTACCATTATTGTAGGGTTAATCGTTGTGTATTCTCCTTCATCCACCTTCTGCGCGGATTCGAATATAACCTTATAGTACAGATTGTTTCCTTTCGAAGTCTTTTAGAATTAGATCTGTTATATTTTTCGAATTAGTCTTGGTAAAATTTGTGTGGCTGATGAGTACTGTACACAAGAAGTCCCGATGTGAGTAAACATTTGCCTAAATTGGGCCGATTTTTCTACTCGAGCATATGGACATCAGTACTATACGAAAAAGAGTCCTAAAAGGTAGAAGGTTACGTTAGCAGAGATCTAGCTCAGTCCTCTAAAACAAGTACTTAAAAGTCCATTACTCTATGGTATGTTGGTGGAATCGCATCAATATTTGAACTGGCCACAAACATTTCTTAAAGTGAAGCACCATAACATCGGCATGTAGAATAAAGTGATCGCCTTACAAGTCTAGATCTGCCCGAATGACCCCCCTCTGAAATACACAAGGCCACCAGCTATGGCCATCCTTTCCTCCGTGCCCGAACAACTCCCATTACATACGAAGAAACCCATCCCATGTCATACCTTAAACAGATGATACATCTGCTCGGTGATCTCCAGTGACCTCATGGCCGTCGGAACATCACAACATCGCCCCCATCCGCCGCTATGGGACGTTTCTCTTCTGCAACGAAACAGAGGAAGATTGTCTTCGATACCGTGGAATGTCAAAGTCATAAACCCTCGCCCCGGGCGGGTCCCCTCAGCGCGCATAAGTTCCAACCAATTGTCCGCGTCATTACGAACTGCCAGCCAAATCCGAGAATCCCCTTCTGCTCGTGCTCCAACTCGGCACTTATTTTCGTTTTCACTTTCTGGTCAAATGTCGCTGGTGCGCGCCTTAAGGCGCCTCAAACGCGTGAGATAATCTCTTAGTCGGGGCCCCGTGTGCCTGCGGCCATTTTGCCCGAGCCGTGTACACTTTCGTTGAAGAGTGTTTACTGCTGGTGTAACCAGCTATTAGCAACCTTCTCAGCGGCCCCTTCGCGATGTATCTTCCGTTGGTTTTCACTTTTGCACAATGACCAACGACGCACGCCTCCATCGTCCGGCGGGCGGGCGGGCACCGGTGCCTGCTAGGAAATTGAAAATTGATGCCATCTTTTGGAGTTTTTCTTTGGTCAACACTTGTTACGTGCATTCCTGTGGTTGATACACGTACCCGTGGTCTGAAGCCTGACCGGCCGGCTGATTAGGTCTCGCAGGCGGGGATGATTCGTGGTTTTATAATAGGACTCAAATGGAATGCTGTTCATTAAGTCTTCCTCACGCTGATGTGTGATGGGTTACCTGAAAGTGTTGCTTCCTTGATTGAGACATCAATGCCTCCAAGGTCCGACTTAATGGCAGCAATTGTCTTGAAAAATACCAAGTGGAATGGAGGCAATTATGAAAATGCTGTCTTTGCTTTCTTCGGCCTTGCGAAAGGGAATCAGAAATAGTTACAAAGGATGCTCATCAATGGTTCAGAAGGAGAGAAAGACAGAAGAACTTTCTGACGAAATCGGATGTTGTTTATGCGATCAAGATGTAGTTTCAACAAGACGGTGCTACATGACATACGGCAAGTGAAACAATTTGATTACAGCATGAGACATTTCCTGGTCGTGTACTCTATCGTTTCGGCGAAATTCAAAAGAAGCTTGTGTGATTTAATGTTCATATTAAATCCTTAAGTGCCATTAAAGTCATGGAGGCCATTTGTCCGATGTGTTATTCCATATACAGGGCAGGCCTCAAAGACCATGTTAAAATAACCATCGTAGGTCATTGTGAGACTGACAGCTGTTTCTCGCTTCAGAAGGTTAGCAGAAGATTAGACCTTGGAACGAAATGAGTCGCCTTACGCTTGAGCAGCGTTAGAAAATATTGAAAAGTCATTTTCAAAGCAGGTGCTGCGTAGCCCCAACAGAGGTCCTTCAAAAGAAGTTTCGACCACGTCGACAGTTATACAAGGTTGAGTAAAAAGTTCCTGAGACTGGTATGCTAGTTGACAACACTCCTGTTCCCTATAGTGGTACGATGCGTACAGATGAGAATGTGGGTGCTGTGAGGGTAACATTTCACGCAATAGCTCGAGAAGAATTCTGCACAAATATCTAGGATTATTCGTTTACAAGGTCAACCGTTGTTGATTTTCGATTAACGGTGGGCGATGCTAGACTTTTTTTACTGAAATTGGAGATATGGACTTGGACGACCTCTGGTTGATGCAGAGGGGCACGTCATGGCACACAGCCCATTCCCAGATTAATTCCCATATCTTGTTAGGCTGGTATTACACACGTTAAATTTGACAGCAAGCATCTTTTATGCAAGCGAGGTGAAGATCTTCTTATGTCTCACCTCTCATGCCTACAAAATGGAAAGGCTTGCTGTCAAAAATAACAGTGTGCAAACCAACCTTATCTGCCGTCTTTGCGATGTCAATTGGCTGCTGTTAAGGTTAAAGAGGAAAAAACAAAATGCATGCTCTCGAGCAAGAATCGATCCGTCACAGACCATCTAGAATAAAATGTCAGGATTTACTACCTCTGGGCAAACGTGAACTCCACAAACGACGTCTTAGTGGAGATCCGACGAAGAATCGTCCTTGGTAATCGATGCTACTTCGGTTTGTCGATACAACTGAGGTCAAAAATCGCGACTCGAAGGACTGAAATCATCCTCTACAAGATTCTTATCTTGTTCCCGCCACTGAAAGCTGGGCCAGAAGCAAAAGTTTCTCTTAAAATACTCGACAGAAAAATTCTACGACAGATTTGTTGTCCCGTTTGAGAGAAAAGCGAATGGAGGAGGCACCACTCTACGAGCTGTACACGGATGTGTATGCAATCACATCTGTGACATCATCTAAGAGGGTATCGACGGTAAAAAGACCAAGTCATAGCGGACGTACAAAAACTAGGAAATGTGACCATCTGAGACAAAATATAAAACTAGATAACCATAATTCTAGGGTAGTGGTGGCTCGTGGCGTTGTGGGTATGTGCGTCGATCCCAACCTCGACGTCGTAGGTTCGATTCCAGCTCTGAGCGACACAAATAAATTTCACGACCCCACTTCTTTCGAGTCACTGACAATGCTCAAAGAGTATTTCCTGTGTGAGATTGCTTTTCTCAAATCTGGCCGTTCGGATTCGGCATAAAACTGTAGGTCCCTTCCACTCGTGTGAGAACAATAGCACGTACAACACGAGTGGTTGCTGAGAAGCTAGGCCCTGGCCCTTTATGTAGCGCCACCCATATTATTATTATAAAGGAGTTTTTCTACTTCGGTGCAAGCACCACAACCGACATCCTAGTGGAGATTCGACGTGGCAACGTGTCCGCGGGTAAATTGGAGCTAACAAAAATCGTGCCTTGCAACAGTCTTTTTTTTCCACTCCTTCTGTAACAAGGCGAAAACTGTACGATAAAAAAAAGCGAAGCACATTCTTTAAAAGAAAAGTTCTGCGTCGGGCATATGGTCCTATCTGCAAGCAAGATTAATAGAGGAGGAGATACAATCCCGAACAAATCAAGACGTGAATGTAGTCTGGAAGACAGAAAAATCGTCGACTTCACTGGTTCAGACACATCGAAAGAATGCTCTTGATTAGAGAGTCTTAAAAAACGAACCAACTGACACATGAAGGAGAAGACCATACCTCCGGTACGCCGACCAAGGGAAGAAGAATCGTGACTTGAGATCAAAAACACTCTGCCCATCAATGGAGGAAACAAAAACATGCAACAAAAACTTCCGCAGAATTAGCTCTCATTAATCGGAAGTCATCTTGTCAACAGAGACACTAAGATGTGTAACACTCAACGCATCTCTTTTGTCATTTCGACAAGAATCGACGGACAGTTCGATACCCTTGCAGCAGTCTCACGCCAACCGAGGTCACATGCAACTCTTTTTTTCAGGAAGCTGCAGCCATACCCCCCGGCACATCGATGAAGCAAATACATCGGATTTCCAAGCCCGAGACCACTCGAGACGTGCCAACAATTGTTCGTTTGTTCAACTTTTCGCGCAGCAATCTCATAGCCATCGGCACTTATTGGCCTCAAGACGACCAACCCAGTCAATGTGTAGCATTGTTCAGAAGAAGCGTTGGCCAGAGGTCACCGCCAACAGCACTCCTGGCAACTGTCAATAAAACAAAAATATTGACATACACCCACTTGCAGTCTGAGCGATTCACCGCTCGGGGTTATAGGTTAACAAGCCGACGCCGAGCCACACCGCTCCATCTCGATGATCGTTCGCACTTGTCAAATCAGATTTTCGCTCTCCACTGTCATCTGTCAATTAGTGCGTCCAGCGGGGAGAGCCAGTGTTGCCTCGGCGGGTGGTCGAGTGTGAGTCTATGCGGCCACACCACCAATTTCGGCTGAATTGAAGTGGCGCAAGACCAGAAGGCAGGGTGTTGTGCAACCCGACGCCATAGTTGCTAAGCGGCTTTCCCCACCAAGAGCGCGACGCTGCCAGGGACGAGTTCGCTCATGCTGCAGATGTGCTCGTACGTGAGATACCCGACGCCGCACACCAGTGTTTTTTTGTTTTGCCTTACCTGCGACGCGATGCAAAGCAAGACACTCGCTCGAACAGGTGAGTTTACGATGCATTCGCAATCCCACCACCGGCAGCGGCAGCGGCAGCATCACCCAGGTGCTCGTTTTGGAAGTAAATCATCACCGTCGCCACGAGAAGGAACGCTGGGGGATCATTAGACGGGTTGCATAAGCGACCGTAATTCAAAATTCATCGGCATCCGCTGATCTTTCCTTGCCATTGTTCCAGCGGGCCGGTGCCAGCGGGAGTACAATTGAATCGGGTAACCCGTCCACTTACGGACGCCCTTTTGACGCTACGCTCGCAACGGCTGAAGGTTGCTCTTGGTCTTGTCAATCCGTCTGCCCCCATCATCAGCGGCGGACGTGTAAGGTCTCCGCAGATAATCGCTCGCAGGGTAATTAGTTCCGTTGCTCGTTGCTCTTGTCATTTTCACCCGAAAAAAATGGTATTCCTCTCATCTCCTTGGATTTGCATGTCGGTCTCTTGGGCAACCGATGTTTTGTTTTGTAGCTAAACACCCGCCGAGCGGGCGAGTGGGGTGGTTCTGCACGCAATCAACAGAGGCAATGGGTTAACGTTCGTTGCCCAACTCTTTTGTTTTAATGGCTATGGCACCCAGTTTCTTTGTGCCTCGGTGTGCCAACTGACCTCTAATCTGAACTTCAAGCGAAATGATTTGTCAGAATATGGAATTGTGCGGCTTTCAGTTTTGCGCTGCATTGAAACAGTTGATGTGGGGAATGGAGCATCTGCGTCTTTCTCTGCAATCACTTCAAGGTGAGGCACTTGTTGTTTGTTGCTTGTTTTGCAGTCGATTGCGGCACATCTTCAAATGGAACGTAAACACGTGTGAATCGCTCGATTGAGGTTTAACTAAAGCAATTCTTGAAGAAGGCAAGAAAAATGTCAAAGCTAGCTGTGATCGCTGAGCAAGAACAGCCTCAAGCTGAACTGCGCACTTTCTGGGAATCGAAATTGTGAACTTTTCAGAATGTCGGTCGACACTTTAGATGTAGTTGAAGTCTGCCCGCCACACTGGTGTTTTTTCTACAAGCTACTATTTTTCATTTAAGAGTTATACTCTATGAGTCGCACAACACAAACTAATAACGTTTACCAATACTTACCCTTGTTCTTCATTTATTGGCACTACAATCCGGTCTGGCCTCAACCAAATGCCTCTCCAGCTAGCACGATATTTCAACTTTTCAAGTTGGATGAAGTCCTTCTCCACCATCTTGTTCGAGGAAGCTTTCTGTTGCGTTGTTCCAATGGCTCGGTATCGAAAACTCTTCGGCTTCGAAAACTCTTCTCTATGCCATAGAGCAGGACAGGACATGATCAGAGTGTCAAATAAAGTCAGCTTGCTGGTTCGAGAGATGATTCTAAGCGAGCAGTTGAACGGACTTTTGAAAGATCATGCTTCTGGTGACGTTTGAGTTTCGTACGATCTTCTCAAGTACAATGTTGAAAAAATCACATAACAACGTGTCTTCTTCTTCTTCTTGTGGCGCTACAGTCCAGGGTGAACCTGGGCCTCGGTCAACAACCCTCTCCAGCTGGCACGATCCTTAGCCAGCTGCCTCCAATTTCGCATTCCAAGTTGGTTGAGGTCCTTCTCCACTTGAGTGCGCCATCGGGTTCGTGGTCGTCCTCTATTGCGTTGTCCCACTGGTTCGGAGTCGAAGACTCTTCGGGCTGGAGCAGTGTTGGCCATGCGCTCAACATGGCCTAGCCATCTTAGGCGGTGAATCCGTATACGCCTGACGAGACTCGTGTCGCTGTACAGCCCGTAAAATTCGTGGTTGAATCTTCTTCTCCAAGAACCTTCAACGCAAGCAGGACCTAAGATTGAATGCAGAACTTTTCTCTCGAAGAGACCAAGGACTTCTTCATCCGCTCTTGAGATAGTCCAAGCTTCCGCGCCATACAGCAGGACAGGGATGATCAAGGTCTTATATAATGTGAGCTTGGTCTTTCGAGAGATGGCTCTGTTACTCAATTGCCTCTTGAGCCCAAAGAAGCAGCGATTGGCAAGAGTAATTCTGCGCTTGGTCTCAGTACTGGTGTTGTTGTCCCTATTTACTCCGGAGCCTAGGTAGACGAAGTCCTTGACTGCCTCAAAGTTTCTGCTGCCCAATAAGACGCTCTGTCCGAGACGTCGATGTTGTGCGTCCTTTCGTGATGACAGGATGTACTTTGTTTTGCCCTGGTTTATCGCAGACCCATTTTAGCCGCTGCCGCTTCAATGCCAGTAAACGCTTCATTGATGGGTCGCTGAGTTCCGCCAATCACGTCAATGTCGTCCGCGTATGCTAGCAATTGCACGGATTTTTGGAATATAGTGCCTCTAGTATTGGCGTGTGAGTTTTGCACGACCTTCTCAAGTACAATGTTGAAAAAGTCACATGACAGCGCGTCGCCTTGCCTAAAACTTTTTTTTGACACTGAAGGTTACGGTGAGTTCGTTAACGACCTTGATAGAGCAGCAAGAGTTCTCCACCGTCATCCTGCAAAACCTGACGAGCTTAGCAGGAATGTCAAAACTAGACATGGTGCTCTATCGATCGTCTCTATGCACGCTGTCATATGCGGCCTTGAAAGCGACAAATAGGTGGTAGGTGTCGATCTAGATCTCTCGATTCTTCTCCAGGATCTGCCGAAGTGGGAAGATTTGGCAGATGGTGGACGATGGTTTCCGGCGTTCACACAAAACGGCAGAGAGGATCTTGTACATGATGTTCAGTAGACTTATCCCTCGATAGTTGGCACAGTTGTAGGACTTTTGTAGACTGGACAAACGACGCTGAGATTCCACATCATCGGGCATGCGTTTGTGTGACCATATATTACAGATGAACTGCTCTAAACAGTTCCGCCAACAGCTTTGTTCGACTTCAGTGTAGATCTTGACTTCGTTCATCATCGTCGAAATTGAGTGAAACATTCTGGCTGACAGCGGAATTTGTGTCGTCATCGCCGTTTAACAGTTTACAGACATGATTTTTCCAAATTCTTAGCATCTACTGCGATTCTACTACTAGTTGTTTTCGCCCGTGCTTCGGTCCAGGGTCTATACCTTCCGGATACCTCCTTCCTGTCGTAACACCTCTCCATCTAGTTACTAACTGCTAAGACCAACCATATTTGGGTTAAATATAGGTTCGTTATGGTAACACCCAATTTCGTGCCTCCTATGCAGCGAGTGACTTGACTAGTACAGAAATTACTTAGCTTAGTTGGAAGAAGCAACCCAGAATTTGGGATTTCATCTGCAACGAGGACAATAATGCAGTAGAGGGGACGTTGGATGGTGTCTTCTCTGACGGCAGCTTCTGATTCTACTGGGACTGAGACCTAGTCTTTACTGGTCTACTTAGATTTATGGTTGTGTCCTCAGGCCAATAAGAATTCTTTAGACTGATTGCTGATTTTTTTCAGTTTCCTGGCATGTCGCAGTGTCTTGTCAATTGGCACTCACTTCATGACAATCCACTTTTGAGTTGGAGTTTTGACGAGAGCGATTGAATCGCACCCTTATGTTCGATCTTCTTTAATCATCATGATCATAACCGCGTGGGTGCTACGAAGGTGGTTCTTCATAGCACCTCTGGATCGTCTCTAAAGACTTCCAGATATCCCTTCGACTTCAACTTCCATCTGAAAGGAATGCTGATTATAGACTCTTCTCGAAGATAGATTGTTATTGTAGGCTGCCTGTGTCCTTAGGAATATAATTACTCAGTTTTCACTGTTCTTCTTTTGCCAGCTCAGGCGTGATCTGTAAAACTTGTCAAAAGACAACACTACTGCATTTGACCCGATGAGCATCACAAAAGCTATAAAGGCAAACAGAAAAATGTTTGGTGCGGTTTATGTTTGGGCCTTGTTGAACAATGTTACGTGACATTTAACGATTTCGAACTTCTTTTTGCTAACAATGTATGTTGGTCGACATGTTGTTCCAGCAAGAAGACGCTACATTCATTCCTGACAACTCACAAATCGATGCGCCATTAACTATGTTTTATGTGAAGCGTTAAGTACGATAAATATCACTTTGAGGTGTCCCCAGAAAAAGTGTAGTAGAGCATAGCATTTGTCATTTAATTTATTTATCGCTGTTCATTAAAAAAATTATGCCCTTTTAATTTTACAGGAACATAATGAATAAAAGATGAGGTTTTAAGTGACAGTGCGACTTTAGTCCCGGCAAAAGTAAAACAGACAAGCTTTCCACTCTAGGAATGGTACTCGGGACGGCTTGTGAGTATGCCAAACCGATCAACAACTGAAGTGCAGATTTGGAAAACGCATACGACTGTCTCAATACACAAACTGTAACAGCGGTGTGCGGGTGAACTGTAATAAATCAATACCTTTCAAATCGGAGGTTATGGTCATTTCAAGAACTACGGTATAGTCCCATAAAGGAGGTGGGGACTCTTAAGAATCCCGGGACGTTTTCACGAAATGATAAGAGGACTAATGTTGAGTTCTGCAGTAGGTTTGGCCTAAATGGTTTAATTCTAAGACACCATGCAAGAACTGGAAGACTGCGTTAGGCATCAAGCCGGCTTTCAGCTCTGTGTCCATGGACTGTTGGGTAATGACGGAAAGAATAAGGTCGCCAATACAAGCAGCCGAGATAAGATTTCTTCGTGTTGCTGCGAGAGTTACTTGACGTGATAGGATGAGAAAGACGACACTGTTCTAGAACTCGATGTTGAGCAGCTGCTCCTGCGAAGGGAAATGGCCTTAAATGGTTCGGGACCATGTACGAATCTAGCCTTCATCACGACTACCAAGATGTGCATTAAATGGGTCTACATCAGATCGCTTTGTAGACTCAGGACGAGGTGAATCCAAGAGCCTAATTCAAAAGCTTGAGTCGTTCCGTTTGAGCATGGCTCCTAAAGAGTTAGAGTCAATGTCGGAGGATTGAGTGGCCTGGAGATCCCGTGTGCGTTATGTGCCATTGCGACTGCTGGTGACGATGACTTGAGATGAGACTTTAACAAAAATTCGTTATGTTCAGACTCATGGAAGACGAAACATTGCTTAGAGCCTACATAGGTTGGTTTGGGTGTTAGAGAAGGGTTCCATAGCTGATGCTGAGCAGAAAGAGATCATTTTAGTGGCAAAGAAACACGCTTGCTAATACGACTCTGAGCCTGTCTTTAGCAGAAGCTGCAGAGACGAAGCAGATATTGAGTCAATACAGCATCTGCTCTCCAAAGGTCCAACTCTAGCAAAGAAAAGGAGAAAATTTTAAGATTACAAGAAAATGAGGTAATTATTCATTCCCCAACAGACTGTAGAGCACTGATACACCTCCGCACCTACCTGTTCTAACCACAACACATACTAAGCCAGTTCCTTACATATCTGCTAACAAATCTTTCGATCCATTAAAGCAGGAGTACCACAAGAAGGCGCTCTTGGTCCACCGTTTCCTTATTTATTTCGAACGCTCAATTAGGGAATGCATGATGTGTAGTCTGTTGTGTCATGTGTATTATTAAGCTTATCTAGAATACCCTTGACGTTTCAGTGTCAGATATACCTATTTGAAGTGGCAATAATGATGGGGAGAGCGGCAGACATCATCGAGCTTAAGCACTAAATAATAAAAGTCAAGCAATGTTAGAACGAAGCAGTGGAAGGAAAATGCTCAGCCGAGATAGAGGCGCTACAGTTGGGGAATAACTGAAGCACTTTGCAACAGCCCACAAGAGGAAATAGGCTCCTCAAAGAGAAGATTCAACAACTGCCTGGTCAAATCGCATCTTCAGGAGCAATTTGTTTACTAAGAGCAGAAGTGACTAACGACTCGTGGGTGCCACTGAATCGGTCACATTATCCAGACGCAGTTCGATTCTCTTCGATGACCTGAAAAATAAAGCCGAGACACATAGCAGTGGAGAATGGCAGAAAGAAGATTAACCACGCGATCAACAATTGCACACGATGGTACCGAGGCGATGTTCGACCACAAGGACATAAGAGACAAGCAAAAAGAAGAGCCTCACAAATCCCTGCACGAACACCGAAAACAACATGATCAGTTGCTTAAAAGGCGGCTCATAAGATCCCACAGTCACCTGTCATAAATCCCATTCAATTCCAAGAACATGCGAATCGTGTGAGAAGAGCCTCCAGTGGCCGCCTTTCGAAACAACACACTACAAGGCGAAGATTCCCCGCGAAACTGAATTCTCATTTAAACGCATGCGTATCGAGCGACGAAACCAGGTCACTCAGTTTAGTCTGAGCTTGGACCGAGGCTGACTGCTAGACGCGATCGTAATCAATTATTCCATCGGTTCGCAGTCAACCCCCGGCGAATCATCTTTTCGAAAGAGAAGCACTCCAGCGATTGTCTGACCTTAGGCCGCGTGCGCTTGAGAATTGCATCTAGACGCGAGAAAAATCTGACACATGATCCTCTCGCGATTAATTTCTCAAATTCAGTTCTAGGTGAAGTTTATCGCATTTGAATGCGCCAAGGCTGCGCCCAGTCGCTCTGAATCTGCGGAGTATGACGTAGCGCTCCCTCCTCGCATCTGACCCACCTTTTCGGCGCAGCAGACGCCTTTTTGTGCTTAACGATGCATGCACTGCGACTGTCAACATCTGTGTGCCTGGGTCCCCCGGGGCACTGATGGTGAGTATCCGCAAGAGTATCTCAAAGTCAATGTAGCCATTTGCCAGCGAAAGAAAACAACACAAAAACCCAACCGATTCACGGTCAACCAGGCGATGACAACGCGCCAGCAGCGAGCGTCGAGAAGATGCCGATGAGAAGGCGGCGAAAAAAAAAGTGAAATCACGTAGTTTTTCGTGAGCCACCTCTTCGAAGTACAGGTTATGGATTTAGAAACCGCAAGTCAGTGCAAGTCACTGCAAGGCCCATGTAAGTACTCGAGAGTTGCCAAGACTCGAAGACTTTTACTTTCCTCTCCTCGGTCGCGCACCGGTAGCGCTCCGAGAGCCGTGCGGTGGATTTGAATAAAAATGCACCGCGTCTGCGGTAAAAGTCGACGTCAAAAAAAGCAAAGACTCCACTTGCAGGGAGCCGAGATGCCACGAAAGTGACACGACGAATGAAGCGAAACAATTTGTGGGATGGGATGATTGCAAATTGGTTGCATTGGCGGACCGAGAGTTGGCTTGCCAATGGGACTGCTGCACTGCAATGGACTTGGGTCAAAGGAACAGCTTTCAATTTTTGCGGCCATTGTGATTGTTGTTGCGGCCGCAACCGTTTGCGGTGGATTTTAAATTGGGTGAGATGGGACATAAATCATGTATCGCGCGGAAGTGAGCGCTGGGCAAACCGCAGGAGACTGCGGATGGAATGGCTTGACTGCCGTTGCTTGATTTATTTGAAAGCTACCTTTTTTATCCACCAGATGGTTAGGATGGCGATTTGCTACCCTTTTCGATGAAGTTTTGCCTGGATATGACGAGAAAGTCCGTACATTGACGCCGGGAACCAGTTTTTTCGGGAACTCCATTCTTTCTGGGACTGTCAACAAAGCTCCAATCATGTTGTTGAAAAGACTTACTAAAGCGAGCTAAACGTTAAGGAAAGTGAAGAATTTTGCAAGTGCTGACCGTTAAGAAAAAGCTGATCGCCACCTACCAACTTGTACAAAATGTCTCCACCAGGCCAGCGGACGTTTTTGTAACTTCCAGCATGGCCACTGACAATACGATTACTAAAACTCGGAGCATCATCAAGCGAGCTTTACGAAACGCAACCAACGGACTTATTAAGCCTTTGCAACAACTTTGAAATTGATGAACCGGGTAAGAGCTCTTCATTCAATCTTTTGAACATGGCTGTGAATAATCTGATTCGAATTTTAGTGGAGTTCTTAATTCAATTTCTCTTCGTTCGTCATTATCTCTAAAATTTTTCTGTTAAACTTCGAAAATATCATAATCTTCAAACTGTCAACCCTTCTTCTTAAAAAGCATTTTTGAAACGAGTGTATTTGTTTCATATTTCCGCTTCCTAGTCCATCTATAGCTCTACCTTCTTCTTCTTCTTATGGCGCTATAGTCCTGGGTGAACCTAGGCCTCAGCCAGCAATCCTCTTCAGCTGGCACGGTCCTTAGCCAGCTGCCTCTAAGTTCGCACGGCAAGTTGGTTGAGGCTCTTCTCCACTTGTGCGCGCCGTCGGCTTCGGGGTCGTCCTCTATTGCGTTGTCCCACTGGTTCAGAGTCGAAGACTCTTCGGTTCGGACTCGGCACTACATGGCCTAGCCTTCTTTGATGGTGAATGCGTGGACTCCTGGCTAGTCTCATGTCGCTGTGCAGCCCGTACAGTTCGTGGTTGAAACTACTTCTACAGAAACCTTTAACGCAAACAGAACGCAAAGATTGAACGCAAAATTGTTCTCTTGAGACGACCAAGGGCTTCTTCATCAGCTCTTGAGATAGTTCAGGCGTCCGCGCCATAGAGCAGAACAGGGTTGATCGGGGTTTTACGTTAGCTTGGTCCTTCGAAAGAGGCCTCTACTACTCAACTGCCTCTTGAGTTGGTAAGAGTTATTCTACGTTTAATCTCGGTACTGATGTTTTGTACGTACTAAACGTCGATGTTGTGTGTCCTTTCTTGATGATAGCATATACTTCGTTTTGCCGTCATGAAGATCCGATCGACGATTTCCTAGTAGCTTCCACTAGCTCCACTTTGCTTTCCCTAAAGAAGTCACCAAGGTTCTCTTTTTTGTATTTTTTCTACGACATATCTGGGGTCCCCCAAGGTTTTCACTTGTGCCCTGTTCCTTTAATTCTACTCAGAAATTATATTGAAATCATAAACAAACATTCTCTGGAGATTCAATTTTTTTTTTAGACCATTTTATGAACTCTTGACCGTGCTCTCATTCAATCAGCTTGTCTGGTCTTAGATATGTTGCGTGGAGCTAGCTATTACCAACAACTCAGAACTCCTTACGTAAGCCCATTAAAAATTTCCTTAGTCTCTATTATAAATATAAGTCTCTGACCTGACGTATCAACAACTGAGATCGCGCTACCTGGAGAGACTTGTTGGTTAAAACTCAGGTCCACTCCTGATGGAACGCTATACTGCTACACATGACAAAGTGTTCAAGCCGTAGACATGTAGACTGGTTCACATGAAATCATTCAGCCGTCCTTGGAATCAACAACAACAAATGTGCATTCACATTAACAAACTGCAATTGAGAGTTGCTAAGCAGTTTTATGCCGACTCCGAACGGTCAAGTTTGACAAGCTCTTTCTAAACTTTGTCGGTAATTCGAATAAGGTGGGCCCTTGAACCTAGTAACGTATGAACCTAGTAACGCCACGGGCCATCACTGAATTAGTACTTGCCGTGCAATCGTCCATTTCCTGATCTCAAGAACAGTAATTTTGCGAACTAGACCTGGGCCTCAGCAAACTTGACTCTCTATCTGGTCTTGCGTTAATAGCGACCATGAATTTCCTCGTCCACCTTTGTTAGTGTCTATCCACCAAAGGACAGGACTGGACTATCATGGTCTGTTGTTATAATACGTTGGTTCTCGTTTGAGGACTTTATGGTCCAATTTTTTTCCAAGTCCAAGAACACAGCTATTGGCAAGGGTGATCCTTCGTATTACTCTCCGCTGGTGTCATTGCTTGAGTTAATTTAAGAGCTATTTACTACTAAAAGCTTTAATCTGCCTTTGTAACGTTTTATCTAAGACATCGTTGTTGGTGTTTTGTAGAGACTGCAGGAACTATCTTAGCCGATTCTTCCTAGATGCACATAAACGCCTACAGACAGCCCGTTATGTCAATCCGTATTTTAAATCAGATGTACGCCACAAATTTCGCTTCCTTGGACCATTGTCGGCTGATGGGACTATAGGCCGGATTTTATGAGGGTGATGGGTGTGGCGCGTGTTAATGGGGTGCATCTATGTATAATGATGCTCCCCTTTCGTGTTTGATTTGCACAATGTACCCGAAATAATGCTTTTCAGTCGTAAAAGAGGCGACTAAAATCCTGATTTAAAAACTAGTGCTTTAGCAAATGCTGGTTAAAAATAACGGTCTCAAGCTCGCAAACAAAGGAATAAATTTATAATGCCTTTATATAGATCTTGCACTGTGAACCTCGACTTTGTATTACATTGGCGGCCAGTCTCATCCTACTAGCAGTTTAACCAGTTTACACTGTTAACAGGAGGTTCAGGAATGAACTCTAAGACCCGCATAAGTCTCAGCCTGATAGTATGAGGTTGGCGCCAAGTGAGAATGTCGTTGAGGTCGTGGCGTACAACACAAAGTGGCGGAAAGAAGTACCTGCATGTCTGAGAGTTAATCTTGTCTATTAAGGCTCTGGGCTTTTGCGACTTAGACGCGAAAGGAATTGATGCAAGTCTGTATGGAGTTGCAAATAAAACAATCGGTTACTACGGCCCAAAGAGTAGCAGAGGTGTTAGATGGGCCTCACCACCCTACGAAGGTGGATACATAGGTTAGAACAGAAGTCTGGTCCAGCGTCGAAAAATGTTCGGAAGAGTAAAAGTCTTCGTGGTATGAGCTTTATGGCAGGGGGTCTCGTTAAAAATGTTTTCACCTGCGCAATATGATGTGGAAGTGGGAAAGTGTTGGGTGTGATAATGCTGAGCTGCGGTACTGTTTTTATTGCTGTTCTAATATTCGATGAAAGAGCAGAGCTCAACCATTGTTCAATCCCGGACGGTTGATGATTCGCAAAGTGATCTTCGCTACTTTATACTTTTGACTACATTCCAGCACTCAGCAGCCGGAGCCGCTGGGCGCATCGAAGGAGTTATCGGTGGGCTCTATTGTGATCGGTGGGCTCTATTGTGACAGTATCAAGTCGTTGCGTAATTTCGAATAGCTGATGATTGGTGCTCATCAATGAAGCTTGACTGCTATTTGTGACACGTAGGCAGTGCTATTTGTGGAATTTGTCCAAGCTAAAAATGTTAGCCTCATTGGGGAAAAGTTTGGAACGTATGTGAAAAATCAGGGAAACATCGCTTGTATTGATTTAGAAAATATTCCCCTTCGAAAATTTATTCAAGAGACAGAATGTTATGGTTTATGCTTGGTTTAACGACACTCGTCTGAAGCCTTTTTTCTGATAGCAAGGGTTAAAACCTTAGTGAAACCAAACGATTTTTTGGGAAAACGTCGGGAAAGTCGCTTAATAAAATGTTGCTCAAAAATAAACCGTGGCCCTTCTAACAAGCCTCCATCCAGGCCAAAATGACTACAAAATAAAATTCTATCTCGTATCATGAGAAGACTTTGAGACTTTTACCAAGTAGCTAGTTGACAATTTTTCAGCTCGAAGTGCTGCACATTGTAATTGATGAACGGCTAGATCGACTTCGCCGTTGCTGGAAAGCGATTGGAGGCCATCTCGAGTAATTTGTGTTAAAATGTCTAGCCATTGACTAACTAAAAAAGAGAAGGTATTTCAATGATATTTGATTTGTTACCTTAACTACGCAGTACATATTTCTTTCATAGTATCGTTCGCATTAACATTTCGCATGTTTAGGAGTACAATCTTATCTGAACTACTGACGTGTGATTTGACGAGTTTTGAATCAACTTGTGGCAGATTTTCAGACAGAAAGAGAGACTTACTGGAAATGACAGCGTGTAGGAAAACGTTGTTGAAAAATTAAAAAACGAAGAAACAATTGAGTAATTTGTATGGCTTAGGAATCGTCAACAACTCCGAATAGGTTCTCATCTCGATCAGCTTCGAAAGAAGACTGCTCCTCGTATTCCCAAGTCTCCCTTTCTTCCACAGCCTTGACCCCAAAAACCATTCAATTCATCTACATGTCCCACTGCCTTCAAAAACTCATTACATCTGAGCGAGGGGGAGGGAATGAGTTCATAATTGATTTGTGCAAAAATAATGGTCACTAATTTTGATTCATTTGTCAAAATTTCCATATCTGACAACAATCAACAAACAACGGCCAAGAGGTCATGAATAAACACACTCTTGGCGCATGCAAATGACGATCTTACACCAGAGCCATCAGCCAGCGGTAATGACAGGTAGTCGCATAACTTTGATGAATTGTGCCGTGCATTCCAAGTTGCTGAGGACTTTTCGGGGGTCTTTGCCAAAAAAAGAAAACGAAAAAAGAGGTCATTACTGATGGTCAAGTTTGTGGATCGAGATGGCCAATTAGTTGATTGCCGGCGGAGAGATGCGAGATGTGTGTCTGGATAATGGCGCTAATCTGATGCTGAGAGTGGTCGGCTGACCGAAATGGACGGCGGCCGATTGGAACGCGTGCGTAATCGGTGGGATGTCGGGCGAATTAGTTTCGTTTTTATCCATGAATACGTGATTATGCATAACAGATGCCATTAAGCGATGCGATTTGTGTTTTGTGTTTATCTCTTATTTAATTAATTGGGAATACAGATGGTGTGCGGGCCTTGCGGCGTGTGGCATTGCCTTTGGTTGGATGGGATTTATGGATTTATGGACTGTGGAACATCAGTGTTTTGGTGAACGGTGGAAATGGAAGCGGAATATAATGCGTTGTCTCGGGATTAGATCCGAGAAAGTCTCAAAGAGCGCGAGATGCCATCGTATGGTACGAAGGAGAAGAATGCGGCCAGTGACGGGTGCGAGTAAAAAAATCACCTTTGTCGGTCACAACTCTAACGCTTTTAAATTCGACAACGGTGAGTGGTAGCGGTGCTGCAGAAACGGAAGTACTCCTCCTAATTCATGGCGAGCTACAATGGCTGAGGGGAAGTATCACTACCTGACGATGAGAGCTGTCCGAAACTGATCTGACGGACTGACGAGGTGTTGACAACGGAGGCAGACAGATGAAGTATAGAGTGTGAATGCCGAAAAAAATGCCCCCGTAATAGACACTCTGTTCGGGACGTGCCGGAAATGATACCGATGTTCGACCATAAAGCGTACGTTTTGGACTATCCTCCGAAAGATGAAAGCGGAAGGTCATCGACATGCAGAGTCTACGCTTTGGACGAACGAGTGAAACGATGAACTACAAAATATCTAACGATTCGTTATTCTTGAGGTTTTGCTTTGAGATCTTCAGGAACACAACATTTGAGCGGTCGACGATTATAGTTGTTGTAGAGCAGGGGTTATGGTGCACGTCGTCTTGTCTCTGTCCCACATTGATGGTGTGATGAATTGAGTGTCACAACTTTAGGACTTTCTCGTTCAATAATGTTACGCCGATTATCTACACTTATAGTTTCAAAGCAGCGGTTTGTAATTTTCTAAGTTTTTAAAAATGTGTGGCATATGCTGTGCCCCATTTTAGTATTCCATATGTCAATTTAGATATGTACCACTAGGGCATAGTAAACTTGTCTCAACAATGACGTTGTGGCGTAGAACTTAAGATGGGTAAGTGCATATAAAGCTTTTCTAAGGTTCAAGCGCAACTAATTGATTGCGTATCCCAAAGAAAATTGCAGTCAATGGTGACTCCAAGATATTTCTAGCTTACAATCTAAATCAGACAGCAAGTTGAGCTATTGCAGGAATCATTACTAAATTGAATTTGTTTTTGAGAAGTTTCAGCAGCGGACTTCCTATGTGCATCATATGTATATGTTTCTGTTGCATTGATCTTTAGACCGTGAAGGTGTCATTTATTTCACCGCATTGTCAAACTCCTACTGCATGATTGATGTTGCCGTATCCGGAGGTTTGAGGCGTCCAAATAGTGCAGCATTGTTTGCTTGAAAACTAGTAGAAGCTCGTTGGGTATACAAGAAACAGGATTGGACCCAATTCTGATCCTTGAGGGACTCCATATTCCATACGTTATTTTTCGCTATATGTCTGGTTTATTTTGGCACAAAATTGTCTGTTGCCAAAAGGCTTACTAAATTCCACGAACAACCCTACCAGTACTTTTAATTTTCTGAATGCCATACTAAAGTGTATGAGAGAATTTTTACCAATGAAATCTTGTGGTTACGACCAGGCTTATCAGATTTCAGAAAAAAGAAATCGCCCAATGAAAAATTAAAATCGCCGAACTCTTAACATTTTCGACGCCATAATTGTCAAATTAAAAAAAAAACGAAAAAAACTTAGTGTCAAAAATAAATAGTCAAGAAACATTTTATAAAAAAAAATGTTAGCTACAAGTCAATGCCAACCTGATGACGGGTAGGGAAACTAAGCCTCAGTGATCAAGTTATCGGTCGAGATCACCTCTTTGTCAGATTTCATGAATAAACCCTACGTATCAGTTTAGCCCTCTTGTATAGAACCTCGTTGGAGCACAATTTTCTGTACTGCGACTCTGGCGTTCTGCAAAGGTGCAGGCAAGCCCTAAAACAAGCCCTCTCGAAAACCCGAATGTTGCATGTAGCATCCTCGCATCGTGTTGGCTGTTGTAAAACAGTCCCTTTGTCTAACTACTAGTCATCAACAAAGCGAACTTAAACCGAAAGAGGAGTAATTGATGTTCATTGTAGCAAATGGGGTGTGCTCAAATGCAGTAACTAACGATGCGAAAGATGTTAAGTTTCTTTTCTGAAAAATATAAATACATTTTTATTACAAAATTGACAAAGTCTCAAAATATTTAGCCATATAATCCATTTTTCGATTGTGGCGATATACGAATTTTTTTGTCGCCAAATGAATTTTAAGATCGCCAGTTTTGCGAAAAATCGTCTCATATGACAACCCTTACGACCTAGTTAAGGAGCACGTTTTAACTATCGGTAATATTGAAATGGGTCTATGATCGCTGAGCTCATTTTGAGTACCTCCTTTATATATTGCCCTGACTAGGGCTTCAAAGCTGCAGGGATTCTTGCTTGATTAATGATAAAATTAACAATCACAGTGGAAAGTGTTGAAGAAGGATGAACTGTCGCTGAAAAAGGGCAACTGAGAGAAGCATAGATACGGTTCGTGCCTGCTTCACAAATAAACGTCGTGAAAGGAGAGTTGAAGGAAGCGTCCGCACAAGAAAGGATGATGTTCGTAGAGAGGAGCCAATGTGCAAAGGCGGCAAGGAACCGAAATCACTCGGAAAATATTCGATACCCAGCCGGGAAGCATAAGCCATCATTGCGTCGGTCTTAATGAAGCGAGCTATCGAACGAATGGCTAAAAAATGACAGCAGCGAGGAAGATGGTTCAGATGGCGAGGTCGAAATAGATATTATGATGACGAGCTGTAGCAACAGATGCACGCGGGTAGAGAAACCCTTGTCACAGCCTGGTCGGGGACAGTTTATCGGTCATCAACGCGATCGAAATTCTTTCAACTAAACTATCCCAGTTTCACTTCGAAGTCTATTATGCGCTTTAAGGTTATATCACAAAAGCGCGTTCGGGCGTTGGGCCTCTGGTAGGCGTTTCTAAGCTTTCTATCGACTTTACGAAAATGTTTTGTCAGAAGCAAGCAACCTTAGATTTCCATATCAAAACAAACGCGCGCGTTTAAAAATTCGAATTTTTTGGAAATAACGATTATTCTTTTAAAAATGTTCACAAATAGTCGCCTCAGTTTTCCAAAAATTGTAAATCAGAAATAATTCATAATCAGGAAAACGCCAGGCTGAGTGGAGAGTAGAACTACCTAGAAGCTTGTGCATTGGCTTACGATACACGGTCTGCGAAGTTACGGCGCGAGATCGCGGCTGATACAAGTGATTTACGTGTACCATGGTACATTACTTAAAATGTCAAAGTCGGAACGTCCGAACGAGCAGTTGCGGCGTAGCCTTCAGAATTGAATTCATTTTTCACCTGTCTACAAGTGGCAGAAGTGTCTGTCAATAAACAGACGTGCTTTTCGCCCACAACGGGCATTCTTTTGTACACGTCACACTTATTCCCTGTTCCCACTGCCATCCATCATCTAAAAACCCACTTTCGTTGGCATCCAACGTCCTTCACGATCACTCTCCACTCTCGAGCACCGTCACAAATCTCTCTCTGTCATTAGCACCCACCACGGGAGTCCACTTGCAGCCGTCGTCAATCTCGGCAGTCATTAGAGCGGCGACTACTTTCAAATATGCCCCCACTTCTCAGACACCTCTCCACTCCATGATCTGTGTCCTGCCACCTGAACATCTGACCATCTGCCAGACGAGACCATAAAACAATTACGATTCCGACTGGCAATTCTAAATGCGCCTCCAGTCATCTGGGCTAATGGATCGTCTTTTGCACAAGTCGCCTCCGCTCACTGCGATCCGAGCCGACGACGACGTGACCAAAGCATTTGCCAGCGAGTTGCATTATCACGCGTCTTCTCCGGCGTCGCGCCGCCTCCAATGCCGCGGTGAATGTATCTCAAAATCCCATCTGCACGGTGCAACTGCTCGGCAACTAATTGCGGCGTATTTACTTGCCTCTTTTTCTGCTTCATTATTTCGCAGTAAAGAAAAACAAACCATGTCGCCGATACGACTGAAGTGATTTACTTGCACAATTTGACAACAAACACACGGCTCACAGCCCAGTTGGGACATCCCCCGCGGCTGAACTTGAGGCGGCTTTTCTCCGCGATTGAAAGCAAATATTTGCCTCGAATTTCACGGTTTTGTGATCGAACACAAACAGATTTTCGCCCAGCAGCCGGGGTCAGAGATGCTGTGGCTAATGCCCGCCGCCGCGCTGAATTGGGCCAACCAATGGGGGCATGGTCGGTGCGGGATGAGATAATTGAATTTTATCTGCTTTCGATTGCGCGTTCGAACGGGCGTTCGAAGCGGGGGCGCAAACAATGTCATTGTTGGCCCGTGAAAAATTTGTGAAAACCGGAAAAGGTTCGCTCAGACAATAGCCGCCGAGGTGTGGTCATTCGTGAACTACTTACTTTCTAATTAGAGTACAAGCCTCAAGTTTCTAAGGCGGGTGTTACATGCGAAGTCTATTGTTGGCTGCTGTCTTTCCGTCGAAGCAGTGACAGCAGTAAATCTGATGATTGAATCTGATTTATTTGTTAAGTGGCGGGAGGGGCAGGTGGAGAGAGAGAATGATCACAATTGGCGATAGCAGGCAGTGGCCGAAAACTGACCATCTTAACTGGCAACAAATTGGGAAACACGCACGGGTCCATGCGGCGGGAATTTAATCGCAGATTCGATGTATTCGTACGCACTACAGTGAGGGACGAGAATGTAAATACATCGCAAGTTTTTTTTTTCTGCATCTAATCGCTGTATGCAGAGATCAGGTAGGTGATGAACCTATACAGCGGATTGAGGAGAACGATATTCGTGTCTGCACGTATGTAAAATATTATTCCTTCCTTAGCAGTCGTGAGGAAAGGAAGCAAAAAAGAGTACTACAACCTGCGACAATCATCTGTAGTGATGGCTACAGCATTGCTGATCAACGCAGTCTAAGGCAAGAAGTCTTGACTAAGGCTTATAAAAGCGAACGCCGCTGCATCAGGAATATATTTGGCAACATTCGCCCCATTTGCGCTTAAGTCGCAGGAAATGACTACACCAAGGGTGATCAATGCCAAGAAAAAACTACGGGGCTAGTCCGAGGTTACCACACCTCTACTTCTAAAAAGGAACTTGACGTTGCTCTGATCAATTGACCGATAACTAAACTCGTTGACCACATCTTGTAGCCAAGCTAAGAGATCGGATATCGAGGGCAGAGTCTTCCATTCCGATCTAATTGAGGACAAAGGAACAGAGGATCTCCGTGTCTAACATAAACCCACTTGGTGTAAGTAACTGAAGGGCCATCAGGCTGAAGAGGCTAACAGGCTTTGGTCCAACTCAATTCCTCAACTATAACTTTGCTAGATCGCCTGCATTATTTTCGTGTACCTATGTAGACATTGCCTGCTTAGGGAAATGCGTGAATTTACTTAAAGTCGATACGAAAGTCAAACCTTTTTCGACTTTGATGGAATAGTGCCGGTTTTCCTTCATCATTTTGTACAACCTGAAAATGTTGGCATGTATGTCAAAACGGGTCTAAGCTCTGTAAATGGTAGTTCGTGCGGCTTTAAAATCGACAATTTGGTGATGACGAAAAAGGTGATGAGTGTACCTAGTCAATGATCAGAGAAAATTAGTTGCCAGTTTGCAAAAAGAAGAGGTTATAGTACTGATAATCTGTAGACTTCTACAGACGCAAATGTATTTCACTCAATGTGGACGATGATAGACGAGAATTCCGTCCCCCCGATATCAGACCTACACATGGAAATATCAAGACTGAAGCTTAACAAAGCTGAGGGCAGTAGAAGATCCGATGTAAGAAATGATCGGGAAAAGAGTACTCGACGAGTAGAATCCCGTCTCTCACTTTGTCGCTTGTCCGATCCGCAAGAAAGGTGACACCTTCGACAGCGACAACTACAAAGGGATGCTCTTAGCATTGTGTATAAGGTATATTCTTTCGTCTTGTGTACTTGCCCAAAGCAATTCGATAAGTCCATATCAGTGTGGCTTCATGCCAGGGAAGTCCATTATGCACCAAATTTAGGACGCAAGATCTTTGTAAGTCTTAAGTGGAAACCTACAATCACTACCCATTTGTCGTTGAAGAATTGTCGCCGCTAGGTCAATGTCGACAAAGAACTCACCGAGATCTTCAAAAAAAAGGATTAAGACAAAGCGACCCGCTGTTAGGTGATTTCTTCAGGGACCATTGAAAGGAGCAAGCTGACATTATGTAAGTCGCCCCTGCTGTGAGGAGCGGATGCAAGAACACTCTGAAAAGCGGATAAAGGAGCTCTTGGTTTATTGGAACAAAAAGTTGTGCGGGTGATTTTGGGTCCTGTTTTCGTTGTCTTTCGTTGTATTTTGAGGAAGAGATTTTATATACTGTACGTGCCTGAATACCAACGAGACTCTAGCCAGCTGTTTACGGATTTAAAGGGGACTGGGCTGAGTCTGAATCTGTGAGACAACGCATCACAGGACGCATGTTACTAAGGTGGCGCATTCTAGCGGAAGAAGACTTCAACCAACTTGATGTGTGACGCTAGAGACAACTAAATAGTTGAGGCCCAGATCCAGCCGAGAACCAGCCGATTTCGAGATGGAATAGGGAGACCGAACCTTCGGTATAAAATTTAGTCTTGATGTTAACTACAAACTACCGGGAGCATTGTGACCCAGTCTGACGCTGGCCTGACAAGAAAGATAACAAATGGATCGTGTGAAGATTTGTGAAAGACCTTGTATGAGTGGTATTTTTTTCTTTATACAATTTGAGGAGACGCGCTTCAATATTACTATCTGTAACAGCGGTAACAAACCACCATGTTCCGGTTGGCATCATTCGTTTAAGCGTAGATATAAATGATGCTCAAAATAGCAGAAGCAACCGTGAGAGTTACAGACAACTACTTCGTGCACCATTTTGACTCGGAAGCCAACATTCGAGAAGAGGTTATGATAAAGCCACGGCTGTCGATTGCCGCCAAAATGGTATTCAAAAATCAATGCCATCAAATAAGGGGTAGACTAAATTCAACTTTGTAGTCAATTTTAGTTTAAATCAGTCCCTTCACAGAGGGTTTCGACTGTGTATTCCAATGGGTATTCCATTGATAGTGTGCATAGAGACGAGCTATTCAACGCCATGTCTAGTTTTGACATTCCTGCCAAACACGTCACTTTGAGCAGGACAACGGTGAAGAACTCTCGCTGCTCCATCAAGTTCTGTAACGAACTCAACGAGGCATGAGAATATCAAAAAAGGTCTTAGACAAGGTGATACGCTGTCATGTGACTTCTTCAACATCAAACTTGAGAGGTCCTGCAAAATTCAAACGTCAAAACCAGAGGCACGATATTCCAAAAGTCCGGAAGAGATGATGAATTGTGCGGGTAGTCAATGAGACGTTTGCGAGCTAAGAAGTAGAGGCTGCTGGTAAATGAGGGCAAAACGAAGTACATGCTGTCATCGAGAAAGGACATCCACGTCTCGGACAGAGCGTTACAGTGGGCAGCACAAACTCTGAGGTTGTCAGAGACTACGTCTACTTCGGCGCCACAGTGAATAGGGACAACAATATCAGCACCGTTATCAAACGCAGAATCACTCTTCCCAATCGCTGTTTCATCAGGCCCACGAAACAATTGTGTAATAGAGCTCTCTCTCGTAGGACCAAGCTGGCTTTGTACGGCGCAGAGACATCGACGCTGTTGAAAGCGCAAGAAGAAGCTGTTGGTCGTTTTGAGACAAAAGTTCTGCGTGGGATTTTTGGTCCTGTTTGCGTTGATGGCGTCCAGATGAGAAGATTCAATAACTGTAGTTAGCGTCTTCAGAACCAACGCCTAGGATGGCTAGGACATTTAAAGCGAATGGACACTACATCTCCGTCCCAATAAATCTTCGAATCTGAGCTATTGGGACATTGCAACAGAGGACGCCCACGAAACAGCTGGGACACTCAGGTGGAGAAGGATCTCAAGCAACTGGGAGTGCGCAATTGGAGACAGCTGGCAAAAGATCGTGCCGGCTGGAGAGGCATTTTAAGTTCTGCGTCCTTAAACAAACTCATCCATTGGGCATAAATTTGTCGTTCAAACATATTGCGGCACCCACATCGCGCAACGGCCAACTCTTTGTTTGAATTGAAACGCGTTCGATCTCATAATACTGTGAGACTTGATGGATTGCTCTTTCAACTTAATTCCAACGTAATTTGTCTCCCACGAGAACTCAATATCCATCAATCAAACACTATTTAATGCGTTCCATCAAAGTCAGTAAATAACGTTTAGTAAGCAAACTTGAACCCAGACTAGGTTTCCTATTAATTGACTCAAATGTACACCTGGTTTGCCATCATAAGTTGCGAGGTGGTTATCTGCTTCGGCTGATTGGTCATTTGGTGGATAGATGGTATTGCGATTTCGTAGAGGAATTTAAATCGAATCGTAACTAATGCAAATGTTATTAAATTTTCTTTGTTCCGGTCACAGAAGCAATTAACCTGTAGTCGTGAAGCATCTAGCAATCACAAACCCAGATGTCAACCTGGACAAGCCTGCCTGTGCCTGTGGACCCATATAGGACATATGGTCATTTACCCAAACGAAGTTCCACTCCACTCTTCAAGTTAGCCGAAGCTCAATGGGAATGAAGAAATATTTTAATGGGCTCTTAATTGATGATCGATTGCATTTAATTAACGCACGACTGAAGCGGGTATTTCAGAAGGCGTTCCGTTTGGTTGCAGAAGCGGTCAAAGTTATGTGCGGGTTGTAATAAATCTGAACGTGCGTCAGTGTGAAAACATACGTCTGGCTAAGTTTTTTTTAGAAATACCAACAGCAGCATTTACATAAATTAATTGAACTTACGTGTGTGCCTTGCATTCTCGCACGTGAACTTTACACTCATGAACTTCAGTACAGGGTGCTTCTTTAGTTACATGCTTACTTTTAAGACTCATATCAAGTATGAAAGCAAGAAGGCGTCGCCGTTGAAAGCGGTTCTCACCTGGTTGCAGCCTCACCTTGGTTGCCCTGGATATTTCCGTAGGATTCTACAACCGAGAGTGGTTACAAGAAGTAGCTTGCCTGCTAGCCTGCATGGGCTCTACACACATTATTTTAAACGAGATTCAAGGAGTGTAACTTGGAAAAACAAAAAAGATCATAGCAGCCAATGAGAGTGCCAAAATAAAAGTGCCGCGAGTTTAGAGTGGTGGATCAACTTCAATAATGGGATATGGATCCACAAGCTCAAACCAATCACAGAACCTTGCTGTGCCAAAGAGGATTTTTTCCAGCAGCCACCCTTAATCCAAAGTGTGCGGTTGTCCCCTGTCGTTCAGCGTGAGTCCCTCCCAGATGGAAAAGATGAGGTTGTTGTGACAGAGTCTTAGGACCTGTCTCCGGTTGTATCGTACACCCGAGCCTGAGTACAAGGAGTTTTATCCGAAAGAGGTCGTCTACAACTAGGCATGCTTAAGAAGGATAGATCATTTTATTATTAAGCTGATTAGTATAATGGAGAATATGTGCAGCCTCCGATTTCGTACGCCGAACCGTGGGCAGGGGACTCCATTACTATCGGCTTGTCACCCACAGTCACTGGTCGTTAAAAACGTATGACCATGATTTGGGAGATGGAGATATTATCTATTTTTGTTTTTTGAGGAAGGAGGTGCAGAGAGATTTTTTTGTTGATGTTTCCCCAGGAGGCCTAGTCCTTGGTATATAAATATCAAAAATAAAAAATCAGAAAAACTTAAAAATGTGTTTCCATTATACAAGTGAACGAATCGTTCATTCAGCAAAAAAAACCATTCGAACTTTTTCCCAACTGAGTCGAACCATCGACTCGATGCATGAACAATCTGCCATGCAAATATTTTGGCAATGTGGGTATGCATACATTGGACGAACACAGCAAGCCGTCAATGAGGCGTTTGCTGGCATTGAAGCGGAAGCGGCTATAATGGGTCTAGCGATAAAATAGGGCGAAACAAAGTACATGATGTCATCACGGAAGGACGCACAACATCGACGTCTCGGACAGAGCGTCATATTGGGCAGCAGAAACTTTGAGGTAGTCAAGGACTTCGTCTACCTAGGCTCTGGAGTAAATAGGGATTACAACACCAGTACCGAGACCAAGCGCAGAATTACTCTTGCCAATCGCTGCTTCTTTGGGCTCAAGAGGCAATTGAGTAACAGAGCCATCTCTCCAAACACCAAGCTCACATTATATAACACCTTGATCATCCCAGTCCTGCTGTATGGCGCGGAGGCTTGGACTATCTCAAGAGCGGATGAAGAAGTCCTTGGTCTCTTCGAGAGAAAAGTTCTGCATTCAATCTTAGGTCCTGTTTGCGTTGAAGGTTCTTGGAGAAGAAGATTCAACCACGAATTGTACGGGCTGTACAGCGACACGAGTCTCGTCAGGCGTATACGGATTCACCGCCTAAGATGGCTAGGACATGTTGAGCGCATGGCCAACACTGCTCCAGCCCGAAGAGTCTTCGACTCCGAACCAGTGGGACAACGCAATAGAGGACGACCACGAACCCGAGGGCGCACTCAAGTGGAGAAGGACCTCAACCAACTTGGAGTGCGAGATTGGAGGCAGCTGGCTAAGGATCGTGCCGGCTGAAGAGGGTTGTTGACCGAGGCCGAGATTCACCCTGGACTGTAGCGCCACAAGAAGAAGACGAAGACACGTTGTCATGTGATTTTTTCAACATTGTACTTGAGAAGATCGCACGAAACTCAAACGTCAGCAGAGGCTTGATCTTTCAAAAGTCCGTTCAACTGCTTGCTTAGAGCCATCTCTCGAACCAGCAAGCTGACTTTATGTTACACTCTGATCATCCCTGTCCTGCTCTATGGCATAGTGACATGGACGCTATCGAAAGCGCATGAAGAAGCTCTTGGTCGTTTTGAGAGAAAAATTGTCTGTGAGATCTTTGGTCCTGTTTGCGTTGGTGGCGTCTGGAGGAGAAGATTCGACCACGAACGTACGGGCAGAACAACGGCTTGCACGTAGCTAAGCGTCTTCGGATTCAAAGCTTAATATGGCTAGGTCATATAGAGCGGATGGACACCACTGCTCCGGCCCGAAGAGTATTCGATACCGAGCCATTGGGACAGCGCAACAGAGGACGTCCTCGCACTAGATGGCGCACACAAGTGGAAAAGGACCTCAACCAACTTCGTGTGCGCAACTGGAGGCAGCTGGCGAAAGATCGTCCCGGCTGGAGAGGCATGTTGGTTGAGGCCCAGGTCCACCCCGGACTGTAGCGCCAATCAAAGAAGAAGAAGAAGGGTATGCATACACAAAATTCTCTCTCGAAGGTTAATACATACGAATTCTCTTTCAGAGCAGCTACAAAACCATTCGACTCAGTTCAACCAGCCATACAAGTAAAGACAATCGAATGTTTATTTTTCATGAATGAATAAATAGTTTGCAACTATCGGTTAACTCGATACCACTACCTAGCGGTAGTCGCAGAAGCGTCATTTAAGGGTGCCGACTACTCAGATTTGCGCATCGTTGAAGTCTATAGCAAGCTTTCGAAGATTACATTCTTGGACGTAGCCAAAAAAATAGTTCAACGTTCTATTACCATTTTTTCAGAGTATTCAACGTGGGTGTGGGCGTTAACAATGTTTTTATGTGGACAACATTATTAATTAAACACACTTGGCCTTGGCTGCTTCATAATCAGTATAAGCGCTGTTGGGACCTGTTAGTTCGCACACCAAGGTACTAGAAACTCGCTGAATAATTGTACTCATTACAAAACATACAAATGGTCCCAAAAGTGAAGCTGGGGACATTCCAAATCTCACCCAGTGCGTCCGCACCCACAGACTTGGTGTTTTCAACTGCTGGGCGTTGTCTCGTGTTCAGTCTCTTTTGGGAGACTGATGCAAACTCTTGTAGATCTAGTGACAACATTCACCTCCTGTTATTATTCCCATCAGCAGCTCACGTCGGCCCCAGTTTCGTCATCCATCACAGACAGTCAATTGCTGGACTTTTTTAATCCATTCCAGTGCGAGAAGGAGAACGACTGATGCAATCGTTCGTCAACCGAATACCCGTGACCCACGGAACACATCTTGATCGAATCGTGCACACCAACCACCATCAGCCAACATAATTCGCTTCTCATTCGTCACGTGCTCCGGCTTCATGCCCCTTGGCTTTGGATAGTTTTCCTCTATTCAAATCTACAGTTCTCTATTATGCCACCAGCCGCGCCTGATCCATCGTCACCCAGTCAGTGCCTCTCCCCGACACCGCTGCTTCACTCACCAACACCTGTTGCATGTTTTTTGTTCTCAAAATATTTAGATTTGCCTCCGTTCCCGAATCGACAAACGACCGCACTAATAGGAGCATAACGAGCAGCAGCAGCCACCCTCGCACACTGCCCCTCGTGAATTCTCAACAGCTTTGCGGCGAATTAACTAATTAATTTTCCATGACTACTCGATTTGCTTTCAATTTACATTCTCGCCTTCCAGTGTACACACTTGCTGCCGACCGATTGAAGGACGCACTGCGTCCCTTCGCAGTCCTGTCCTCGTTCAGTCGTGTCGCGCACACGGGCACGAGCGGTTTTAATCTTCAGATCGGTTGTTTTTCGGGGCATGTCGGTGCTACGTCGCGTGCGAGGCTTATTTGTCTCGAGCAATTTCTATGGCTCCTTGCAGCCGCTGTTCTTGATGGCCTTCGTCTACGGGATGGCGCCTTTTCGCGTGAGCACGAGCAAGGAGGGCGCCACACGCGTGAGGACCACCGCGTTCGGGTACATCAATCCGATTGCTTGCTGCATCCTGTACGCGGTGTGCTACGCGTACACCTATCGGAATAACGAATCGATTATCGGGTATTTCCTGCGAACGGATATTACCCGCGTCGCGAATGTGATGCACATTATGAGTGGCGTGATCGGGGTCGCGGTGGTCTTCTTCTCGGCCATCATCCGCAGGCGGATGCTGATGAAGACGTTCCGCATCCTGAACCGCGTCGACGAGAGTTTTCAAAACATTCAGGTGAAGATTGACTACACGAGGATTTTACGGTTTACCATAATGGTTCTGGTTATAACGATTGCCGTGAACTGCATCTTCACCGCGGCCAGCATGTACTTACTGCGGCGGATGGACGTGAGCCCATCATTCTGTCTCTGCCTCATGCTCTTCATGGACCACAGTGGGATCTGCATGATCATCTGTATATTCTGCTGCGTCGTCAGGTCGCTCTATCGTAGGCTTGTGATTTTGAACAAGGTGAGTGAGTGACGTTTTGGTTGTGTGATTACGGGTCTATTTGTTGACAGTTCTTCGTTCCATTCGATGATTTTTATACGTCACAATGGGTGGGTGTGTTCGTTGATGTTGACAAATGGCTGTCAATTTGACAGCTCTGACAGTTTGTTGACACCTTTGTGGGATTTTCTGAATCAAAAGGCTTTTGTTGTGTGCCGGAAGTATTTTTTCCAAAAATAATTGATGTTCTGGCTTTGACCTTATCAAAGGCCTCTTAAATGTTTGAGAGTGTGACAGGACTGTCACACATTTAATAGTATTTTAATGGATTTTCATTTTAGATATATATTAGGTAAGGAGAAGCTTAGATATATGGTTCGTGTCCGTGTTGATTTACTGTAGGATGATGTGCCTTTTGGTTTCCATGAAAGGAGTCAGTCAATGTAGAATGTATTATGCTGATAGTGTTCCAGGTTAAACCGAGCTTGGTTTGCATCAGTGTGACTGTTACAAGAAGGAATACAATTATTCTGAATGGGGTGAAATCGAGTTGTCAACTCGCTGCAATTCGGTTCGCTTGAATTCCAACTCGTTTCAACTCGATTTAAGAAAGTTTCGAGTTGACACATCTCTACTATTAGCGAGTGACGGACTGAGTAGAAACCGGGACTTGTGACTTGTAGGAAGAAAAGCTTTAATGATGACAGGCGATGTCGTGTTGGTGCATTGATGGGGATGCCAGGTACAACTCCCACACTTACTAACATTCCTCAAAATGTACCGTGAGACCTATGGTGACATGGCTTCGGTATACTTGTGATATATTTGCTTCCAATCTGCGAATGAAATTTGCCCAAATGTCATTCCAATGCCACGATTCGGACGAGTTTCAAAGGCTGCTCCAAAATTAATCTCTAGTCTGGTATGCAGAGGAACCAAATCACAGACTGCACACCTACCCCTGTTCGTTAGATTTATAGGAATGACTACCATGTGTACTATTCTTCACTTAGAGCTTTAAGATCCTTAGTGCTTTCACCGCTGAATCCTCGTTGAAATTCTTGCTCGCTTCATTGTTTGGCGAATAGTGCCTTCTTCAGCTATCTGTTTTGGCTTTTTATAATCAGTCGGTGCTGTTGGGGTGGGATAGTAGGATGTCCATAGATCTCGGTTAAGGAGCATTAAAAAGCGCGGGCAATTAGCGATATATTGTCTGGTGCTTGTGGTTCAGTCTAAGCAAGTGCAGAACGTCTTTCTCAACTGTAAACACAGTCAATACAAACTGATTATCCTGGATGCGAACTAGGAAGAAAGCTAAGTTTAATAGCAACCTTTTTTGTGGATGGTGCATATGCAGCTTATTTTCCAGTCGTCGGGCATGCTTTCGTCTTCCCAAATTAGGCAAATGATCTGGTACATGCTCCCTACCAGTAAATTGCCCCCAGCTTTAAAAAGCTCCGATGGTAAGCTATCGGAGTCTGCGACTTTGTTGTTCTTCAGCCTTTTAACGGCTGTGCCGACTTCTTCAAAGCTAGGTGGAAGGACTACTGCGTCGACCGGAATTCGGATTTCCTGATTCCCTATCACTCTCTCCTGGTCAGACCCGCTAAGCAGCTGCTGTAAGTGCTGCTTAAACACATCCACATTTAGACTCTTCGATATTCTGAGCTGGGAAGCTGCGAGAGACCTTTTCTTCAGGCGTAGAAGGTATTTCTCCTTCCGTTCTCTAGCCCGGTTCTCCTCTTGCGCTGCTCTTGTTTTCAGTCGCAGCGCTTTTTGGTATGCCTCGTTGATTGCACGTTTTTTCTGCTCAAACTCGCCATCATACCACAGGTCTCTTGTCGGGGGTGGTATGTAACCTCTTTATTACTTGCGCCATTTTCAAATGTCGGATGTAGGCAAATCATCACCCGTCTATAATGAGAATTTTTAGACAAATTAAGGTATGTACCATACATGTCCAACAACACAACAACGAAAGAAGCACTACAATTGTTAGGAATTTCGATTCCTGGTCAGAGAACTCACTTCTTATCTCAATGCAATAAGAGATCACATAAAGCGTCCATTTTCGTAAATCGCTCGCGTGACTATCGCCACAATCTCCTGAACCCGCCCCGAAATTGAGTTCATACACCACAATAGACAATGGAAATATCCTCAATTTGTGGATTTCAAGGTAGTATTATTAGAGTAAAAATAATTGCTATTCGATAGTATATTAGCTTAATTGGCTTACTTTTATCTGACTTACATAATCATTTTTTTTTATTTCGCTGGCTATTCGTAGCCGTATACATAAGTAGACGGGCCGTAATACATAAGTAAGTGCTCCAAATAAGGCTGGACTAAGGCGTTCTTGATAAGAGAACTGTATCAAAAGAGGTACGGCTGCTAACTCTGAACGTTGCTCATAGGGCCGTTGACTTCTATGTCACGGCTGCCATCTAGGAGAACAAGAACTCAGTCTTAAAAATTCGTCAAAAAATGATACAGTTTGATCAAAATACACAATTCGCAAAAAAATTTATTAAATTTTGCTTAGCTCAACGAAACTAAAATATCAAAAAGGAAAGCATTGTCAATCGTTTTCTATACTTTCTTACAGCAGTGAAACGTCACATTGACGTCCATGTCATCGGAGTAAAATTCAAGTAAATCCTAATGTGCACTCCTTATAATTCAGAGACATCAACCAAATTATGTAGATACATAGTTAATTGGTTACACGATGTATCTACATAATTCGGTCGATGTGTCTGCATCAACATAATTGAGTTGAGTGGTACGTTGGTAATACTTTTGTGATTTGATTGCGTGGCCTTGACGTGTTAGACATGGTAAAACACAATTATATTACACTTTATTTTTAGACATGGAGTTTCGAATTGACGATTTGATTGAAATTGCTTTGCATTAATTTTCATGAATTGTGCGTTATCTTTAGGATACATTCCAAAAAAAATTGTAAAGGTTCTGATCTTATTGACATTTGTATAAGCCGATAGATAACTTAACCACCTTCTCAAGCTTCAAGGTCGAGAAGGAGATAAAAGCCTTTGATCATTGACAGTATTGCATGTTGCACGCTGTTTGACCTCAGTCTTGAAAAAATAATTTTAATTACTGACATATGCGCCCCAGTCCGTGGTGGACATGGGCCTCAACCAACAAGTGTCTCCAGACATCGCGATCTTTAGGTAGCTGGCTTTAATTTCGCACGCATTGTTGGATGAGGTTCCCTTTCACTTGTATGCGCCATCGGATTACCGCTCTTCCTCTACTGCCCAGGGCTTTCTCGGCCTCTCGGGGATGTATTCGAAGACTTTTCTGGGCGGAGCATTTGTTCTATCCGCTCTACATGACCTAGCAGTGGTGGGATTGTGGTAGTCGTTTGATCTTCACTCTTCTGGCGAAGTCGATGTCGCTAAACAACCCGCACAGTTAGTCGTTATATTGCCTCTTCTAATCACCATCTGTGGAAACTGGGTTTAAAATCATCCAAAGCAACTAAAAACACCTCTGTCCGCTTTTGATATGCCTCTGCGCCATATAGCGAGACAGGGACGATTAATGTCTTATAGACAACCACTTTGGTTGTGCGAGAGAAGGGTGCGCGTCATTGCGTTGGCCCAATGGCTCAGTATCTGAGCTATGATGTTCCTCTGCTCTACATGACCTAGACAAGTCTTGGATCCGAAGACGCTAGGTGCGTGCCTCTGTACAGATCATCAAACGCCATAAACCTAAACAGGGCCAAAGATCGAACGTAAAACGTTTATATAAAAACGATCAAGAGCTTCAACTGCTTTCAATAGCGTCAGTGTCTCTCTATTTGGTCTTGCTCTCATTTATTTATGGGGGTATAGCCATCTTCGCGGTCTACGTCGCGATACAAACAAAAGCGCCATTGACATCACGCTGTGTTGTTCCACATTGTCATTATCGTTGGCAAATGCGAGTAGCTGGACAGATTTCTAAACGATTGTTCCTCTGTTCTTGGTGAACGAGCTTTGAACAGTTCATTTATGAATGATCGATGGAGTAGCATGACATTCACATCAAAGGTCTCGGCTAGGCCTTTTCGAACTTGATGGAGCAGCGTGCATTCTCCATTTCGTCTTCTTACATAAATGCATGAGATGGTAGGGATGCCAAATCCAGACACTGCTCGGTATAGATTTTCTCTTTAAACGCTGTTATAAGCGACCTTAAAACCTGATAAACCTTTTCGTTGCCGTAGTCAATCAAGATTTAACCGCATGCTTGAAAAATAAACGCTCTAATTTTCGCGGACAGAATCATGCCCTCCGAAGCGAATACCCATAACTTGCCAGCTCCTACGCGAGTTGCATGTATTAAGATGACACCAAAAACTTCAACAACAACTCGCAACGAGTTGAATAGAGTCCATTCTTCACCAATTGAAATGCCTTCGTTAGAACGCAGTTCATTCTCCAATATTGGTCGATGTTGCACCGCAGGCAGAAAACGGAAATAGAAGACAATCGCCGAGGTCAACAATTTTCCCAGTCACAGCCGACAGTGCTGCCAAACTGGAAGAACCAACCCCAAAAAGGAGCACGTTTTCCTTCGGATGTCTGAAGTCAGAAGTAGTAAATGTGTGTAGTAACTAAATGATAGCCAGGCAACTGTGCAATAAATTAATAAAAACACACTGCTGGTTGTACTCAGCAAGGTTCATTCTCGAGGTTCCTCTCTTTGCTACGTAAAGGGGCGTGTTACGTTTCTTTTGAATCGAAATCAAATCGGATATTGACTGCATTCTAGCCAAAGGCAAGTCGATGTCCCTGCACTTGGGTATTCAATCTCAACACAAAACCATTGCAATCCTCCTTTAAATCTCCCGTCAACCCACCTAACTAATCCCCACCCATTAAAGCCTATCACAGACGTTCACTTTAATTTAAGCATAATCATATGCCCTTCGTTTCGTTTACTAACCTTGTGCGTGGTGCTCCGACACACATGGCCAGACCAAACCCATCCTGTTGCTGTAATTTAATCCGAAAAAGGATCCCCATAAAGTTATATGTCTCCACCTGGCAGTGGCTTACCTACTTTTCTACGCCCGTAGGGCTGTAAAGCGAAAAAAAGAGAAAACTGCTTTTATTGAGATAACATCCGGATGTCAACAGCCTGTGTGACAGCCGCACACTAACCCACACACACAGCCATACAGACAATGCGACCGTGTCACGCAGGATGTCAGGTGAAGTCCCGCAGGCGAGCAACTCAATCGTGAGTGTATTGCAAATTGTCGTCGCGCTAACATCCCGCACACGATCGGATTCCGCAGATTCGTTGATTCGCGACATTCTCTCTGCCGAAGACGCGCCCCCCTCGCTGGTATTCAAAGACACGATGCCTCGTTTCGAGAGAGCACGGAAGTACCTAGTGTCGAAGCAGGTGTACGAAGCCCTGCAGCCCTTGTTCTTTTTTACGTTCCTCTTCGGTCTGACGCCCTTCCATGTGGTCACGGACAGCGAGGGCAACAAGAACGTGCGGACGTCCCTGTTCGGCTATCTGAACATCGTCCTCCAAGTGACCATATACGGTGTGTGCTACATCATAACGCTGGTGAATCGGGAATCGGTGGTGGGTTACTTCTTTCGAACGAACATCTCGAACTTTGGCGACACGATGCAGATATGCAACGGGCTGATAGCGGCCACCGTGATTTACTGGTCCGCAGTGTCGCGCAAGAATAAACTCCTCAAGACGCTGAGGATTTTGAAAATGCTGGACGAGAACTACCTGAACATCGGTGTGAAAATCAAGTACTCGAAGATCTACAGGTTCTCGCTGGTGATGCTGTTCACCATTCTAGTGATTAACATGGTCTACACGGTCGGCAGCTTTCAGCTGCTCCGGTCTGTGGACGTGACGCCATCGTTCTTCTTGTATGTGGCCTTCGTTTCGCAACACTCTGTGCTGTCACTGAATATATCGTTGTTTTGCTTCATGGCACGCTCGTTCGAGAGGCGATTGGATAAACTCAATAAGGTGCGTATGTGTCTTGGAGGGTGTCCGTAAAAATACTTTCTTGCTGTTAGTACTTAAAGTTGCTAAGAACGTTAGTGAGCTTCATAAATTTAAGGACTTGTGAGTGTTTTAGTTTCAATAATGCAATAGGCTGTGGGAGAATTAGAAACAGAAAGTAGTACATACAATTTTCGTCACATAGGTGTACGAAGTGTCAGTTCATATCTTACTTGATTTGATGTGCCCTCTTGCATGCTATCAGCTTTTTTCTAAGAAGACGCGGACACTCAGTTGTCTTTCAATTTATCAATGGAAGTATGAGTGACTTTTAAGTGGTGCGCGGAGTTAATTTAATTTGTTCAAAATTCTGTTTCAGGACATTGCCTTTCCAATTGACCTACTAACAAGTTTATTTTGATGACCGTGACTTTACTGACTGTTCCATATAATTCAAAATGTCTCCATTTTATGACGTACCTCAAGGGTCCACTCTTGGTCCGTGAATAAGGTGCAATGTTCTACTCTACTCCATAACAAAAAAAATCTTTTTATACATTGTTGGATGAGAAGTTTAGTCTAGCCCCCACTACTGTGGCAACACACCAAATTTATATCCTTGACCTACATAGTTGCCTATTAGAGAATGAGAGAAATTCAGAACCAGGCTAGAAATGAACAAAGCCATACGATGTGAAATAATATTGAAAATGGATGCGAAATAACGATTTTAAGAGCAGACTGTATTATAAGTAATTAGTACGTTCGTGTGTCGTTGGTGGAGGAAGAACAGATCAGCGGTTTTCCAGGGCCTCTGGCGCCAGGACTTCAGGCGTTCGGAGTATGGAAGCAAATTGTTTCTATCAAACCAGGCAAGAGCGCCTATAGCGAAACGTATGTACCAGCACTGGATAGCTTCAATACGACGAATGTGGACGATAACGAATGTGACATGCACGAATTTGTGGCTTTTAACTTTGTGATCGAAAATTGAATTCACAATTACTCTTCTCTACTTCGCTTGAACTTTAATCTAAATTAGATTCGTACACAGTACACTCCCATTTAAGCCCAAGTTCTGCACCTCTCAGATTTTGTTCAATATTGCCGGTTTTGTTCTCTCTAACATCTGATGTTCGGCAATGAGATGCATTCCATCATTTGAAACTATTTGCAGTGAATTTTCAGACCGTAGCTTTTTCCTCACTTGGCTGATTAACGCAACCTTTTCTCAGCCGAACTGAAGCTTAGAACTTCACTTTCAAATGGGCATATGTCGTGTACTGGTAAAACTGAAGTTCGTTATAGACAAAATATTTTCCAGACGATTACGGTGGAGGTTTTGGGAAGCATGTTTGTTGGTCAGTCCTCTTGTCCTCTCATTAATCATTACGCACTACTATAAGCATGCTAGTCTAACAAATGTTAAGCAAATGACAATGAATTGAATCCAATATCAATGTCAGTTTTGAAAACAACTGGCAGCATTTATAGTCAGTTCTAGTCACACTACAAATGCCATAATTTACCAGAGACATTCATTTAGATTTAATATGCCTCAGAAAGTCTTGCGTACCTTTAATGTATTGTAAAGGCTCTCCTCATTCTTGCGGTGAAACAAAAATATTCGAAGTAAGTAAAGTAGAACCAGCACTGTTTTTTTCTAAATAAATGCGCTAGTTCAAACGTTTGTTTGAAAGGGAAATACGGTCAGCTCTACAAAGGCCATGTCAAGTATTCACAGATGCTGCAAAAATAATAAGCTGTCGCCTTTTGAAAAGATATCAAAGCTAAACAAATTCCAAAATATCCCGGAACACTGCAATATTTTCATGGTGACTTTTACTCACTGTCATGGCTAATATAATGGAATCTTCTTCTTCTTTGTTTGACGCTACAATCCAGTGTGGATCTGAGCCTCAACCAACAAGCCTGTATAACTAGCGCGATCTAAGGGATCAGCCCCGGACAAACTTTGAATGCCTTGCGTATTGCTTTTTTTTTCCCTCTATGGCTTCAAGTAACACTCCCAGGAGCACGCAGAAATCTCATCTCTATATCTTGCCATTATTCAATTTTCATGACCGTTTCTTAGAGTTGGAATAAATACTGTGTTAAAAACCACTAAATTGGCTCGGCTTTCCTGATGACTACAGAAATCAGCATTACTCTTTCCATTAATAGTGACAAAGCCCCTTAGATACTTGAACTTCTCCACCTGCTTCAATTGCACTAGAAAGGACCACGACCCATTAATCTATCCACGTCAACATTCCTCCTGGCATAGGCCCATGTCGCCACAAACCTAACAAGCATTACAACATGCCTCGTCTCAGCTGCAATAGCTGGTTTTGCAACAGCTGGAGAGTTGACAAGACACACTCTTGAACTCAAACTGCCACAGTTAAATGGCTTCATTTATTACCATATAACCGAACACAGGTGTCCTCAATTCCATACTCCTGCTGAATATTACACAGTTTTCCTCGAGGCTCTCTGTATGTCTGTACTGTACATATATAAGTGATCTTCTTTCGCTTAAATACTCCGTCATTTGATTGCGAAATAACGTGACACTGTGACATTGGAGCATGTTGCCACGACCATATTTGACACTTAAGCCCCAAAAGACAAGTATATTTCCAGTTGTGTACTGAGTCCTTCATAAAATCGATTCTAGATGATGAGTTCCCTGTTAACGTCGTCTTCATATTTTTTCGTTTGTCACTTATCGAGTTTGAACAGTGTCCCCAGTGTGCCATCTATTGTAAATAGTTCCTCGTCAGTTTGAAAGATCATTTTCAGAAATTATAAATTTTGCACGATGAGGCACCTCCTAGGTGCTTGTCCATCAAGTTTTGATTAGTTTGTACGTCTATTGACATCGAAGCAAGCATAAGCTTGGATTATTTGAGAAACTCTCACCTAGTGGTTACGCTGTTTGATCAGGGAGCCGATACACTAGCCCGTAAGACTGATGTTCTACAACAGAACTTAGTTGCTCATGTTCCAAAACATCAAATAATTGCGCTTCGCACTTTGTTTGCGCAGTGTTCCAAATGCGATATGGAACAGTATGCATTGGCATTACGTTTTTGTTTGCGTTATGGTAAATGCCATTTCCCTCTTGTAGTGGAATTATTACAAGTCACAAGTAATATGAATAATTTGATATTTTATAAATTTGCACAAATAACACCAACAAGAAAGAACTTACAAGTATCAAATAATCGAGTGATACCAACCTTTAATGAACAAATAGTTTCCTCTGGCGCCATCTATGATTTCGATGTTTCAACGAGTCCTAGTCAGTAATGACAGTAAAATTTTACTAAGGAGTTCTAACTAAATGAGTTATTTTGTTGTTGCTTCCCGTTTGAAATCTTGCTAAGCTGAGTACTGACCAGTCAAAAAAACACGCCTTATGGCTGGTCACATGGCCGATTTTTGAGGTTGATCTGATGACATTTTTGGTTATGAAAAAATGTGTTCATGGTGAAAAACGAACGTCTGCAGAACTCTGAACACGTTGACCTCCTTCGCCACGCCTTTGGTCTCTGGTGTTTGTCTAGGACACGTGTGTGTTCGGACTCCCAATGCATAGAAGCTCCGTTTGTCCCATGAGATCATGGATCAGATTCTGGCAACCTCATGAGTGAAATGATGAATACTCACGTATACAGATAAATAGCTTCAAGGTCGATTCAATCATAACTCAAATTTGGAGAGAAACCCTCAAATTGCCTGCCAACTCTTAAAAATGGTCGATCCTTTTCCCAGAAATCTGTCTAACAAGCGACCCTAGAAGAAGTTCTTAATGAGCTACCAACCATCCCAGGTTCCTTTGGGATCCCATCAACACTTACATATCTGTGTTCTCTCAAAATATACGTAAACATCAAGCACTCAGCCTTGGGGAACAACTGAAAGTAGATAATTGCTGCACACAGACAAGCCATAACCAGTGGATAAGAAAGACGTGCCGTGTGCACATCACCTTGACCCACAATAGTTCTAGTTCACCCCGGGGACAGGATCAAGTTTTCATTTCTCCCTCAGGGACCATTTTATCAATTGCAATATCCTTCAGTCAAGCACCCACACCCAGTCACACCACATGACACTGCGGATTTCTCGCATTCGCCACCTCGATCCCACTCCAAGCGGCCACACATCGTCGTGGATGGCACTCGTCCATATCCTGTTTCCACGACTTTATCACTAGATAATTGCCTTTCAAGCTGAATGCCAGCCATTATCCGTTCGCTTTCATTACCTGTGTGCTCTGCCGTATCGTATTTCCTTAAAAATACCTGCAGGGTTAATTAATGGCCCTGCTCAGGCCCGATTAATTATTTTCACATAAGTATCTCAAATGAAATAATTAAGGGAATCAATTCCCCGCTGATTAGCCGCCCTGACCACCCACCTGCGCACCCATACACCGCGACGCGGCGCGCCGGCAGACTGTTGCGTGTCTCGTTCGCTTTTTACGAGCATTTGGATTGCCCACACTTGTGTCCTGTAATTACAGTCGGGGTTGCCACCTGATGGAATACGACCTGTTGCCCGCGCTCGGGCGGAGCAATATAAGCCCCCACCCCCGCCCACCGGGTCTGTTTGCCTACGACGTTGCCTTGAATAATTATCAGCTCTCGGTATGCGCACACCCCGTGAAATGGAGATCATCACTTGGTGCGTGGAATCCTGGCGACAGTTCTGCGAAATCCCTCGACCGGTAGAGAAGCACACTATTCGGCCGCGACATGCCACTGAAGAGCTACATCCGTCGCGTGTTCTCGGCGAAGCAGGTGTACGAGTCGCTGCAGCCGTTGTTCTTTATCACCTACTGGCAAGGCCTGACGCCGTTCTACATCTCCCGCGACAAGGAGGGCAACAAGAAGCTGACGCCCTCGATAGTCGGTTACTTGAACGCGATTGTGCACGTCATCCTCTATGCGGTGTGCTACGTCCTCACGCTGACCAACAACTGCGAGTCTGTCGTGGGGTACTTCTTTCGGACGCGCATCTCGTACTTCGGTGATTTCCTGCAGATTCTCAGCAGCTTCATCGGCGTCACGGTCATCTACCTCTCGGCCATCATTCCGAAGCACCGGCTGCAGAAAGTGCTGGTCATCATCCATGCGATGGACGTGCAGCTGAAGGATGTCGGCGTGAAGATAATGTACAGCAAGATAATCCGCTTCTCCTACGCCCTCATGTTCTCTATGCTCGCCATCAACATCACGTACATCATCGGAAGCTTCGAGCTGATTAAGTCCGTCGAGATACGGCCCTCGTTGTCGCTGTACGTCACGTTCGTGCTGCAGCACTCGGTGATATCGATTGCGATCTCGTTGTTCAGTTGCATCACCAAGACACTCGAGATGCGGTTCATCATGCTTAACAAGGTGCGAAATCTAAAATCTTGTGTTGTCTGTCTATGTACGTGTGTTGTGTAATTGGGAAAGTTTTGTCTTGTTTTCTGGGCAGATTCAGTCATCACATTCGGTTTGGCAATTGCCATCCGCAATTAGTGACAGAAGAATTGTTTGATGGCCGGGCCGAGTTCCGTGAGTGACAAGTGGCACCGAATGCAGTTTCTAATTGACGTTTGTTGCATTTTGATTGCTGTCTTTTGTAATTTAAGTGCGTCATTTGACACATGGGCACAGGGTGAGTGAGAGAAATAGTAAGTGCCCGCGGGGATTACTGAATTCAATGTGAGCTGTGTTGGGATGGTTGCAAATGCAAGTGTCATTGCGACAGCAACGAAGTGTTTTTCTTTCATATCTAATGAATTATTGCCGCTTTTTGTGGTTATTGTGCGCCCCGACAGTGATGAATAGGCTGTGAAGCGACGGGCATGTTCAGAGATTAATTGAACAAGATGGTACCAAATTGTGCCGGCTTTAAATTGCTGTCAAATCTGATTGCGATGACGTTAGGAAACACGGCGGTAAATTTGAATCGATTTTGTGGGCATTGGCTTAGTTTTTTTTACAGACTTTGACATTTGACACATTCTTAACAGACTTTAGACAACATTAGAGTGCTTTGGTAAGACAGTGGTTTCTTCAGTTTGAACTGACATAGTTTTTGGTATACATTTACATTACAGTCGCAATAAAGTAGAACACACAAAATAAAGCACGGGATAAATTTGTCCTAAGAGCCAACCAACCCCACTGACCTGACAAGGTAAAACTCCTTACCATGGCCCTGATTATACCCGAAGTCCTCTTCGAGAAAATTTTCTCAAACAGGATCCCTCACAGGACTTAATGGGAGTTTGATCATCAGACGCTGGAAGGTCCATTACGAATTTTCACAGATGGATGCAGCTGTGGGTGCTGGCGCAGTTCTAAGGATTTGAGAAACCAACTATCTTTACGATAACTGAACCATTGTAGCGTCTGCCACGCTGAAAGCAACCACTATCAAGGAAGTTCTATACCGACTAAAAAGCTATGTGGTCTCAAGATTAGATGTCTTCATCTGTTCCAACAGCCAGGCAGCAGTCATCTCTGCCCTCAGTCACCTACAACACCACGATTTTTTAGTAATTGCGGCCAACTTTTAACGCCTTACAAATACAAATTCTGTACTCTTTGTGGATGGCGAGCCACTGTCCATGCCTATCGCTGTTCTAAAGCATCTACTGAAGCAAGGACTCATATCAAAACAACTCTGGCCTGTGCTAGACGGAAAGTGATCACTTTCGCAATAGGAGCAGGCCTAATATTAGAACCCTGGCGTTATAATGAGGCATTGGGCCATTGGTACTCACACCTCTATTAAATTCACCGAAAGCATCTTTCTAGTTGCTTCATTGATTTTTAAATTTCTGTAAATTCTCAAATCTAAGTATAACTGACATTTACGCAATAGTTGCCATAGTCATACCACGCGGATTGACTTTTCCTAACATCGGAACCAGTTGGTGCTTGTAGTGAAGTGATTTAGCTGGGTTATGCTGTAGGTGCTTAGCTCATTGAAGTTATTGAAATAGTAGGCCCCTAGGTGTAGGAACCTACGACAAGCCAGAGCGCTGCAGGACCAGAGTAGGTGATGAGTGTTTTGTTCCTCCACTACATACAAGCAGCTTCTGCAGAAATCATTCTATGGGGCACCTATCCTGCGAGCTTGAGTGCCAATTGCACAGTGCCCGATTATGACTCCTACGAAAGTCCTTAATGAGTGCTCACTGAGTCTAAGTAGACTGAGTGACCGTTTTAGGTTAAGTGATGCCAAAATTTCTTTTGTGTTAAGGCAGGTGGTGCCTTTTAGCCATTTGCTATTAAAAGATGATATACTGTAGCGATCGGCATAGAATGTGGTATACCTGCTATTGATAGGGATGAGCTTGTACCACACCTGGTGAGTTTGTCGGCTTTGCAGTTTCCTGGTATGTCACAGTGTCTCGGCACCCAGATGAGGTGAATGTTAAAATGCTCAACCATCTCGTTTTTGGATAAAACATGGCACTATCCAGGGATTTTATAGCGGCTTGACTGTCCGAACAAATCATGATATCCCTTTTTGATATCATGTTGTTTTTGAGACATGACAACGCCTCTTTGAGCGCTATGGTTTCTGCATGAAAAAAGCTACAGTGATCAGGGAGCTCCAGAGAGATAGCAACGTTGAGATCTTGGGAATATACACCCGCACCCACACCTTCGTTAGTCTCCGATCCGACTGTGAAAATAAGCAGAGGATCATTCAACGTCTGCCTATCAGACATCCAGTCCGACGTGGAGGGAATGCTGAATCTCGAAGATAGCCTGTGGTATTAGGCGGTCAGTGTCGCTAGGAAGGAAGTTGAATTCCTTGAGAATGCTCGAGTTCGGACCACAGTCGCAGTGTTTTGTTTTTTTGTTGTCTCAAGGCTGTTGCATAGTCATAAAGACGTGTAATATGCCTAAAATACTCTCCAGATCTGGATTTTTGAGTGCATGACAATTCTTTTGGCCACAATAACACAGTCTTTGAAGAGGTATTCGTATATAGAGGCACTGTTAGCCTTTTGGCGATTTTGTTGAGCAGTGACCGAAAAGACTCTCGAACAGTATCAGCTTTTAGGTGAACTCCGTTTCATTGCCGTTTTAAGTGAGAGTGAATATTTTTGATGAGCTGTGCCTTCATTTTGTTTTTTTTTTTGTAGTCATAAACAATGTTGGGACATTTTCAAAGTGTAGATAACGAAGAAAAATAGTGGAGAGGCCCAGGTTCACTGTACCTGTATACACTCTTACTTAATTTTCAGGCCGACGACGTTGTTGTCCATTCACTCGATGTGGCCAAGCCAGTGTAGTCGAAGGATTTTTGCCTTTCGGACTACATCCACATCCTTGTACAGCTCGTAGAGTTCGCGGTTGTGTCTTCTCCTCCAGTCGCCTTCCTCGCAGACGGGGCCATACATTCGACGTAGAATTTAGGGCCCACCTCTTTCGAGTCACTGGCAATGCTCAAAGAGTAGAGCGCGACAACATTTTTCTTTTTTTTAACGGCGCCACAAAGCAACTGTCATTTTTTAAATCCAATTTGTCACTAAATCCGAAAGTACATTTTAAGACTTACCATAAACATCTTGAAGTCTGGGTACTCTCAACTATCTCGAGTTAAGTTTCTGTAGGCAAAACATCGGACATCGCTCGTGTACAGAATGTTTTAAGTATTTGGTATGAATTTTGCCCATATTTGTGCATTTGACTTCACGATTTTAAATGTCAGCACTGAATTTTAGTCTATGGGTCAGCCTGAATTGAGGAATTAAGTATAATATACGTCTACTTACAATTGTTATTTTTTCCCTCATATGTAGCAAAATTAAACGAAACTTGACGAAACTGAACGAAGAGTTGGAAATGGCCACAAAATGCTCAATTTGTCTTTTTGACTTATGTCTTCGTATGTCCATTGTGGTTTTTCTTTCATTTTCCACGCATTGAAGTAGAAGTCGTTGACCTGATTTCTGCGGAACAACAAATCGTTAACAAGATGCCATTGTCCTCAAATCCCTTGCTGCCACTCCCTACCTATGGCAAACGAAATGCAGGCCTAACAAATCTGTTCGCAATGAGTTATGACTGCTTGCGTGTAACGCATAATTGCCGCACGTATTATTCCATTTATGTCCGTTTCGCGTCCACGATTTGATGTTTTGTAGGCGCTCATGTTTCATTCAAATAGCTTGCCATTCCGAGAGCGAGTGTCCTCCCAGAGTGGACACTTAATTTAATTACAAGATGATAAAAATATCCGCCGGTGCTCGCTATGATGACTTTAGGTTTCCGCCCACCAACTGCCGCCGTCATCAACACACGCGCACTGTCAACGAGTGATGAGTGGAAATTCTCGAAGCTCACATGTCAAATCAGGTGTCGTAACCTTTTGGCGAAACAACGACCCGCAAAGCGATCTCATTTAACCCCCTGCCCTCGGCAAGCGCTAGACAAATAGGTCCCCAATAGGGAATACCAGCGGTTTCGCCACCCCCAGTCACTCAGCAATAATTCAATTCCAATTAACTGATTGGGGTGGAGCTCACCCTGAAACTGTAGCCGGTGCCATCCTTGACCAGCTCCTTCCCCTGGGCCTGTTCAAACAATGCCGGTTGTAGCTGAAATAATTAATGGCAACCTTTTGGTGGTGTCCAGCGGAGTGATGCGCACGTCAATCAGTCCCCGGCCTAATTACCTCGTCGCGCAAATCGAAGTCCATTGAGCCGCACTAATAAAGCCATGAATGACTAACTAGCCGGCGTCGGGACTATAAAACTGCCTCCAGCCGGCTGGAAGTGCTTCAGTTGTGCTCCTAAGTGCGCCGTGTTTTGGGCGGCCATGTCGGGGCAATTTTGGAAGGAATTCTTCAGCCCGACGGACTCGTACGGCTCCATCCGCATCCTCTTTCTCGTGCTGTATCTCCTCGGTTTGACGCCGTTTTTGATTCGAGGTCCGCCGTCTAGACGCGAGATCAAGGTCTCCTACGTGGGCTTCGTGAACGCCTTCGTGCACCTGACCTTCTTCATGGTCTGCTTTTTGTACGCGTTCGTGAGGAGGGAGTCCATTGTGGCGTACTTCTTTCAGACGGAGATCTCGAAAATCGGCGACACGTTGCAGAAGTTCATCGGCATGTTCGGGATGCTCCTGCTGTTCGGGATGTCTCTGCTGGAGCGACGCAAGATCATGCAATTCGTTCACATGATAGCGCGGGCCGACGAATCGCTGTCGGGACTCGGGGTGGACTTTAACTACAGACACGCCCAGCGGTTTGTGTTGACGCAGATCGTGTTCGTGGTCGGATTGAACTTGATTTACATTTGCAGCAGTTTTGGGCTGTTGTACAAGAACGGCATTTGGTCGTCCTTGGCGGCGAATGTCTCATTCTTCTGGCCTCACGTGTTCCTGCTGGCAGTGGTGATGCTCTTCACAACGTGCACGACACGGCTTAAACTCAGACTGCGGATGGTTAACAAGGTGAGGTGTATTTTGTGTGTTCTGCTGATTGAACAGGATTTATTGAAGTGGCTGCGAATTAGGGAGTGTAATGACGAATTCGTAATTCGTCAAGGTTTGGGAAGAGATGCATGAGACTAAGTTTAATACAGTGTGGTACTTGGACAGCAATTGGTTGAATATTGTCGGAGGGTGCCGCTTTGCAAGTCAGCGGAGACTTCTATTTTTTTTTACATTTTTATGGAGACAAAGTTAGCCAGGTGTTAATTCAAAATCGGATATTTATGACGTTTCGGCGTTTGTTTTGGAATTCTTGTTGATTTAAAAAAAAAATTACGATGGTCTGCTATTTCTGAAGTGGATGCAGGGGTTACAAAATGAGAGCGAACTTTATTGCACACGCATCCGCTTACTAGCAGATTCTTCATCATAACTCTCATGAAGGCACAAGTAACTACCGAGTCTTAAGGCGTTATTAAAGAAGACCTCTATAATATCTTGTATGTAACCTGTCTGAAATATAATCTCAAGCGCGTCCTCGACTGCTAAAAAATGAGTACCAAAGACGCAATTCCAAACATTTTGGAAATCTGAAAGAACGCTGTCTCTTCAAGGGGCTACTCAAATTTTGACGGAAGTTTATGGATAGACTACTTTAGATCAGACTTACAACATAGGCACCACAATTACAAGTACACGAAACAAAGCCCCTTTCGGATTGACTCAATCACTGCCCAAAGGGAAAAGTCATGTCGTTATAAGTCTTTGCATTGTTTCTCACCAAAATCGTGTATTTTCTGGTGCCCACGCTAACGATGTAACAAGACGATACTGCAATTAACTCTAGGGGACTGCAAGAGGTATATTGAGTTAGAAGACTGCGGGAGTACTCAAGATAGTCTGGAGAATCGGTTAGTTCGAAAAAGCCGCTGATACACTATTGACTTCTTTCACACAATATCATTAGTTTGATACTGGATAGTTCCCCTGCCTCTAGTACTTGAAGAACAATAGAATTTTCCAATCGTACTCAAGGCAGGGGAACTATCCAGTATCAAACTAATGGTATTGAAATTTTGAAAGAAGTCAAAAGTGCATCAGCAGGTGTATGGGAAGTCAACCAGGATTTATGACAGTGTGTGTTTCCAACACGTGGATAACAACGCAGCGTGGTCGGGGTTGCAGAAAAACCAACAATTAAACCTATGTATTAGTCTTCCCATTTAGAATAGTAGTTAAACAGATCACAACTCAGCTGTCTAAGAGGTTGATAACTATAAGACCACAGACTTAATGGGGCTTCCTTCAAAGTTCTTTAAGTTCGATCGCATTCTACTACATCGTCTGGAGAAAATAACCGAAGACATGCTGTTTCAGGGCAGTGAAATCTGTGTTATATATACACCTAATTCTGTTTTCACACGGTAGATTGGTTCCAGAAAAAACCGTGTAAAAAAAGACATTGGGAATTCCCCTAAATTTGTGCTATTTACATTGGCTTTGACCAGTAAATTTGCTTGTAGGCGCAACAAGGGAATTCCCTTAAATTTGTGATATGGACATACTTCGCAAAAGTTAAATTTGACAAACAGAATTTGAGCATACAAAATTTTAAATCGTGCTAAATGGAACAAAATCGTGTAAAAAAATTAAAAATATTTTATTTTCAAACCGTCTAAAAACAGAATTAGGTGTATATGCTTTTGTAATAGTCAATCATCAGTTACATCATCTTTTTTATATGTTTTTCTATACTACGTCTAAATGGATGAAGCATCACATTATTTTATCGTAAATGGATGATATCCAGCTGTGTACAGCCTGTGGTGGCCCGAGGAGTTGTGTTTATGTGCGTCGACGCCTAGGTTCGATTCCTGGTCTGTGGACGGCTAAAATAATGTTTACGACCCCACCTCTTTCAAGTCACTGACAATGCTCTCAACAAAGTTGGAAGAATTACCAAAAAAAAAATGCCTTGATTGATCTTGATTTGGTTCGAGTGACCTGTTTCGAATTCAGCTTCAAAATGTAGAGCTCTGGATAGTGTTTTATATTCATTCGGATATCCGAAGTAGGTGGCATTTTTACTTCCTTTTATTAAGCAGCCATCAAACATTCCTTGTAGAGTGTAAAGTTTGTCAACAACAACGTGTTACTAAATGACGTTTTGCTGAACTCGATGCGATTGTTGTATTGGCGGAGAACACTGATAAAGACATCATCGGGCTTATTCGGAAACACAAACTTTGCGCAAATTTTGTGAAGCATATCATTCAAAACTAATTATTGAACTTCTGTAATTTAAGAAATTCTAGATCTCGGGCGCATCAGGAGATAAAAATCCTTATTTCAATCCGATTAAAATTCGAAATTTGTTTTTGTTTTTCAAATCCACTTTAGTTCTTGGCCACTTTATGAACTTCATTCAAAGCCTAGTTATAAGATTTATATAGAATGCGACGTTCCTTGACCAATATTAAATCGATCCCATAAGTTGCGATACGTGCAACCGTTAGCTGTTGTCCATAACGTAATGTAGAGTGCTGAATACAAACTTAGTCCGGGCCTTGCGGCTCGTGTTTTCCCAAAAAGGCTCTAAAATAAACACAAGTTATCCCTACCTGAAGGGTTGTTCTTTTTATTCTGAAATGGCTTTAAAATACGTCATCCGGAAAAGTGTACACAATTTCAAAAAAGGCCACAGATTTAGGTATACGCCGTTGCATATTTAAAAACCCCTTTTTTCCATTTTATTTTTTATTATTTCAACCACCCCATAATATGTTAAGTTTTATATTCAAAATCATTGTTGTTTTTTTGTAATCTGTTCGCAATCGTCGAAAGTATGCTTTTGACGTTTAAACTGCCAGCCAAATTCTCGTTCTGACTCGAATTCACAAATCAGCATTTTCTTTCTCTTTAACAGTCAAGGTAATAGAAATAACAATGAAACCATTTCCTAGTTCCCATTCTAGCAAATAGAGACCATATCTCCTGGCCTACATGTGTCCTAAGATTCCGTTTTGAAATAACTGACAGCTTCTGATCGGGAATTCACAGTTCAGTCCTAAGTTATTTCCTTTACCATGCACCCGCTGATTACACATCCTCATCAATTTCCCATTGACACCCATCATTTAAAACCACCCATCTTGACTTAAATTAATCGATAGGCATATGTCACCCGTCCATCGCCTCACTCATTTCATTAGACCGTTCGTGCGAAATGATAATCAATCGCAACTGCAGTCTAATTCACTTAAGCCCTTGAGTTCTTGGCCAAAGAACAGACATTCGCGACAGTCACCGTGTGATCGACGATGAAGGCGCTCGTAGCAAGAATCTTCAAGGACATTTCGCATCCCGTAGATGTGTACTGCACGCTGCAGCCGCTCTTCCTGATGTCGCTGCTCCTCGGTACGATGCCACTCACCGTGCAAGGCACACCGAGATCGCGCTCGCTCCTCTCGTCCCATCTGATGAATTTATTCGTCGTCCTACGGATTGTATCGCTTACGGCCTTCTTCGTCTACTCAATGGTGGCGAGCAATTGCATCCTGTCCTACTTCTTCGTGACAAAAATCACAAGGGTCAATGAAATGCTGCAAAAGACTAATGGTATGGCGGGTGCCGTGCTGTCGTTGTTAATTGCACTGGCACGAAATCGGGAAATGAAGCAGTGCATCTATACACTGGCGGAGGTGGAGAATCGCTGCCGAAATATTGGCATTAACTTTCAATACATGCGCTTGACACTGACCATTGGGGGACTCATGGTGCTGCCGGTTCTCCTCAATCTGAGCTACATCTTCTACACGTTCTTTGGGATCTTCATGCGAAACGGTGTGTGGCTGAACGCAGTTGAATACGCATCGTTCTTTACGCCCGGCTTGATGCTGAACGCGATCAGCATGATGTTCGTCTCGTTCGCATTCATCATCAACGAGTTCCAGGAGGCGTTCCATAAGGTATGTTTTGTAGTTAATAAGTTAGGTGAAGACACCATTTCGACTGAGATTCAGCTAACAACAAGCCTTGCGCTAGCAAAATCTATACGGATCCAATTAATGTCCACTGTTTAATTTGGTATTAAAATTAATATCCTACAATGTCCAGCGCTAACGTCGCTTTATTCAAATCCGTGTTTCCATGTTGGTCCTCTTAGAATGGGGTGATTATGTGGTAGCCGATTTAGCAACGCTGATGACTGCTTTCACTGCTCTGGTAGAAGCCATGCAACTCGTTGTTAGACGTCGTTTGGAAAATCTGCTAATTTAGAAGGTTTGCGCGTTGAGGTAGCTTTGTCCGGGTATTGTAATTCTCAGGTTTTTGATTGCCTAGTTGGGTGGGTTGTTGATGTCCAGAAGGTCCTCTCTGAACCATCTAGTCTTGCAAGAGGACGATGTGTCCTTTGTCGTATAGCTTCTTATTTCTGTGATAGGCTAGGTTAGGTGAAGTGGCTATAATCGCAAGCGATGGAGTCGCTTACATCCAAGGGTCCATTGTGCCACTGATCCGGTTACCGTCCGTTACCCTTGAAAACATTTTGTGTTTTAGACGAATGTCCAGATTGTTTGGCAATGAATAAAAAATGGTCTAAGTGTGCTGACAATTCGTTGGCAGTCCAATAAGCTAACCTAGCCTATGGTTTGGAGGGTTTCCCTCTTCTTCATCTATTCATCTATGCAGAAGTCGTTTTGTTGTAACCCTATCGCTAGCATTCGGCTATCAGACGTTTTCAATCTGTTGTTCCGTTTCTGGCTAGATCGCGGGAACATCCATGTCAGAAACTCAGCACACCGTTAGGCTGCATTGTCTTAATATCTTGTTAAGAGACATACGGCAGAGTCTTCCAAATTCTATCTTAAAAGTATTGACTCGGGTGTCATAACTGCTGCCTGACTGTTCAGCCGCTTCACGAATAGCCATTTTTTTCTGCTGTACACTGTAACATAATCTAGTAGTCTAAAAGATCGTCTGATTCGAAGATGTTTCCGAGTAAGTTCAAAAAATTAAACTCCCACTCCAATACCGGTTATTAGACCCGCCAGTAGTGTGGCTCTCCTTGACGTGGTCATTGTCTGTTCTGAACCGACTACCAAGTTCGTCCCCATCAGTAGTCTACTCGGTATTCTAGTTTTCTGTAAATTGGTACGAGTTTAGAATGCTGGTGTGACCTATTTGCTTCGATTTTTATGCCACAAACATCCACAAAAGTGAGGTGTAATATCGCGAAAGGTCCTGCAGTTGCTGATGAATGCATTGCGCCTGTGATGTATATGCACGTCATCCTTTGGACACTGTTCCGCATTTTTGTGTAACTAGTTTAATCAAGCGCTGGTCAGTCATTTGATCAATCATTTTAAATTTATTTTGAAACACTAATTTTAAAAAGGCAAGAACTGCATTCAGTGCATGTATCAAAACTGCCCTGCTCTACGTAACATGTAACGTGACGGCTATTGCCAATAGAAAGCTGCAGGCCTTCCTGTTTATTGAGGATCCTGAAAATCTGGTGGCCCAGAACCATACTAAATGAAAGACTGAGAGAGGTGCAACCAAAATCTTGTGGAAACTGAAATTAGTAGGCTAGAAACGGTCGGGTAGGGCAAACGCTGCGGAAGCCAACGGATGAATTATCGCACACTGTTCTACGATAGTATCCCCAAGGCAGATGGAATAGGGGTAGATCACGAAACACTTGGCAAAGCACCAAAACTGGAAAATCTTTCAATGAACTGCGGTCCATTGCGCGAAATAGACCAAACTGGAAATCTTATGTCAATCTTATGAAACCTCTTACTCTTAAATTGTGTGTCTTAAATGTTAGCCTTCCATTGTGAATTGATAATATTGTGACGTGGACGCAAACCAACCTAAAGCACCATCTGCGGAAAAAACAATCGAACACCATTCGGAGTAATAGCTATAATCCGTCGCAATATTAGTGCTTCACACAAACCACCACCACCACCAAAACCTATAGAGTAAATGAGTTCCTGTACATACTGCTTGTCGTGCAGGTATACATAATCAACACCGATTGTACATAAGTACATAAGTGCCCATAGGAAAATTCCACAGACAGATGGCGACAGAGTTTTCTAGAAGGAATAAGCTTGTGAGTTTCATTTTGTCACAATCCAGTGAACGAACCCTTTTATTGGACAGACTAATTTTGAATACATATGAATACATAATTCTGTTAAATCATAAAGTGTCAGGTCCTCATTACACAGGGATATGCTCAACAGCGATTTAGGGCTATAACCCGAATCACTGGTAACGCTCCCCTGTTTTTGTCATTGCAACTTTTTTTGATACAATGCACTTGTTAGGAAAGTAGCAATTGTTGAATAATAAGTATCATCACCGTGCTAAGTTGAATAATTCTTCGCCCGTTGGGAGTTTCGTCTTCCTTTCCTACAGGGTCGTCAGCTGAATTGGTTTTCTTGAAGACTACGTCTGGTGCTGATGGGTTCTCTAGTATATTGACGTAGTTTTCTTGACCTTCTTAATAGCAGGCTTTAGTTGCGCACATCAAGTTGGTTGATTTTCTCCTCCAATCGCACTCTTAAATTGTGGGAGACTCCTGCTGCATTGTCCCACAACCTCAGAGTCAAAAACTCTCACGGTTGGTGCGTGGATAAACTACCGAATTGGGTCATTACTGTAGTCTACATTTAGGCGCATTAAATTGAAGCTCTAAAGTTTGATTGCCAGTTAGCAACGTTTTTGTTAAGAAAAAGATCCGCTTTTTAGTTGAATGCTGAGCGCTATGAGAATTCAGTACTATCACGAAAACAAGGATCTGTAGAATGTGGCAAAAAAATTCAAGAACATGTGGCTGCAGCAAGGCATCTCCACAAGGCTTCTTGGGGATCCACAGCTAAAACGTTCTTGCAGTCAGGTTCAAACAGACTCACGGCACACGCACAGCTTTAAGAGAATTGAGCTCTGATTTAATCACTCATTTAATCAGACATTCGCCCATCTTATCTTTCAGTTTCAATTACTAAGAACCCCAATTGTAGCAGGAGCAACGCCGATTAGATCCCATTTCATTCCTTCACCTGTGACAAGTCAATTTTAATTAGAATACCCAGCATTACGACAGAATCCCGGCACTCACGTGACAGCTTCAATCCAATCGCTGATTGTCATCTAATTCCATTAAGTGCGCGCCTATCTACTATCTATCCAATATCAGGGGTGTATTATTTGAATAATTAAATTGACTGGATTTCCCGGGTCCCCGAGGTCCTAGACAGAAGATAGTTAGAATTCGTGCGACGATGTGGTGCCTGGGACGTACCTTACGCGAACTAATCGCCGACCTAATCAACCCACAAGACGTGTACGCAACCCTGCGGCCCCTGGCCATGGTGTCAGTCTTCTACGGGATCACTCCGATGAACATATACGGTTCGCCTGGGAATCGCGTCGTCAAGGCGACTTACGTGGGCTTCATCAACATCATCTGTCGCATCGCATTCTTCGGGTATTTGTTCACGCAATCAATTGGCAAGGGAACGTCTATTGTCGGGTACTTCTTTCAAACGAAAGTCTCGCGCTTCAGTGACAACTTGCAAACTATCAACGGCCTGATTGGGCTGTCGGGGGCACTCATTCTGGCGATGTTTAAGTGGAAGAACCTGAGGAAGCTCTTCTGGCTGTTGGCGCGTATCGAGGAGCGGTGTCTCAGTGTCGGGATTATTTTCAATCACAAACGTTGCTTGGCGCAGATCCTGCGGATGATGTTTATTCTGATGGCATCGAACCACCTGTTTGCGATCTGCAGTCATTACAAATTGATTGTCGGGAAGAATATTTACCCGTCGTTGTCGGCGAGTGTCTCGTTCTTTCTGCCCTCCATCCTGTTGACTACAATTACCATGGTTTTTCTGTGTTTGACTCACAAGTTAACGGAATACTTTCGATGTATCAATAAGGTATGTTGCTGTTTGTTTTGTTTTTAGTGTCTGGCTGCGTTAAATTGAATACAGCTTACTTGAGTTTCCTAAAAGCATTGCAGAATTATTATAATTTTTTCAAATGTAAATAAGCTCATTTCTCTGCCTGTGAAGATGATGAAAAGAAAGAATTTAGAGAAACGGTTTAAGCAATGATTTCGAGGTCAACTATGGAAAAATTTCAAGTGTGTTTGATGAGTCCATGAAAACGTAATAAAAAGGGTGAAATAAAGGTAAGGTTTAATATGTATTGATAAATCAATGTTTGTCATTTAATACGACTACGTTTTGCGGTCTATGCAGAGATTACCATTTTGAGTCACTTTTGTTGAGAATATGGACCGCAATTGATATTAGACGAGTAATTTGGGGTGTGACCATAAAAATGGCTTCAATGCATCCAAACTATTCGCGTGCTCTAGTTCAGGCAAAGACTTCTGACTTAATACACGTCACGAATTACGCATGAGCTGTCAAAAATTAAGAAATAGCAAACAAAGAACGTGATTCAAAAAATTTAAAAACTTAACTTAACGAATTCATCTACAATCGTGCTTAGAACCGTGCGAACTGTTTTCATCTTCGTGCAAATGCGCTGAATTGTACTGCAGAATACGGAACTTTGCCTGTGGTTTATTATTGATCATTATCTGTATTATTTATGTATCAATTTAGTCTGAATTTTGTTATATTATGTTTCTTACCGAGGCCACTATACATGTGAACGTTATGTCAGAATCGGCGGAACTACCACCGTGTATGTACATCCATAGGGTCAACTTGGATTGGAGGCCTCATCTGTTGCCGAAGGTTCTACTGCAGGCGTAGAAGGCTATGCACGGCTATTGACCAGCTGATTTGCGTTAAGGGGGGAAGGTGGGGGATTTTGGGTCTCTTATGTAAAAATATGGGACTTACGGCAAGATGACACCTGCGGAATGTGTAACGAGGAGGAACAAATTGCAGAACACATACTGTGTGAATGCAAGTTCCTAGTGAGGACACGTCATAGACACATAGGGAGGATACTTTCTTGAAGCGGACAAATTTGCCGCCAGTTTATTTAAAAATAAGCTATGTTTCATCATGAACTCAGTTGACTTGCGTGTACACTAAATGGGTAAAAACACAATAGGCAGTGATCAGACGATCCCTTCCCACCAACTCAAATATTCTTAAATTCTAATGGTATCGACTGGTTGGTGATGATGATGGCAATCAAGAATTTCGGAGAAAAGCTTTGATTCAAATCAAATAAGGTACAGTCCGTTTGATAAGATTGCATACTGGTTTATGAAAAACGGTTTGGAAGTTGCATTTGCATTAGCAGACAAAAGAAATACTTCTGCTAAGATGCTTTGAATAAAAAAATTAAAGTGTTCAATTTTTGTCAGAGGCGGACGTATTTTAAAATTTATTTTATATTATTTAAAATAGAACTCAGTTGGGCCAAGGAGAATTTGGCCAGAGATTGGAACAACGTTTTTTTTCGGATAAAGCTCCTTTTCGGGCATTGTCTCCTATCACTTATACCTGGTGTACACAATCTAATAATTTAATTCAGCGAACCGTCAAACACGCGGCAAAGGTGCATGTTTGGAGATGCTTCTCAAAACAAGGACATGACAATTTGTTCATGTTTACAAATAACTTAAACATGGAAAAAATGTATAAGAAGGCTTTATTACCATCTGCCCAAAGGTGGCTTAAAAGAAGGAATGAGAATTGGTTACTGCAAGAAGATAATTATCCCAAACATCGCAGTCGTTTGTGCAGTGCGTGGAAACATGCAAATTACGGCAATGATTTCGATTGGCCATCATAGTCGCCGGATGGAAATCCGATTGAAAATGTTTTGGCATTCATGAAGCTTAAGCTCGACAGTCAAACAATGTATTATATCAAAGTGCAATACCAGATGAGGAACGCCTCTTCTGAAATTGTTTGCTTAATTTGTTTTTTCCTCCATCAGGATATTGTAACCCTTAAGAAGTAAATACTTCAAAATATATTTTTACACAATTGCAGTTAAAACACAAAAAGCTCTAGTGTTTACTTGGTTTTCTTTTTGAGGCCTTTATTGAGTTCCAATAGACTTCTTTCGTCGTTTTACTTGGCTACTAAACTTAATAGCACAATACTGATAGACGACAAGTGTCACGGAAGGGATACGTTCCACATGGAGTTAGTCGCTAAATCTCTTTATGCCGACTTAAGGCCATATGAGGGCGCTGCGAACTTCGCAAATGCTGACAACTCATTCATATGCAGTTTTTTCATTCGCAAAGAACTACGCGTGCAAACTGCCACTTCACTGCGATTTTTTTTTCGGTCGTAGTGGTTGTGGATTGCGATTACCTATTTCTGTGTTGCGAACTTAGCTTGACAGTTCGCAAAGAGAATTATTGATTCGCAGAAAAAAACTGTTAGGTCATTAATTAGGATACTTAAACTAAGTTTTGTTGAGATTTTTGTAGATGAAAAAACTCGATAATTCAGTTCCAATTTTTATGCATACCAACAAATATAACTTTTTGTATATACTAGCTTGAAAAGGGTTATTTCTGATAGTTCGCGTTCACCATTCGCCCCTCATATGAATGGGCCTTTAAACGAGTGTCGTTTATGTACGCAGTCCGTCAAGTCATACTAGCAAACAACAATGCAAAACGATTTTGGTTTTAATTTCGTTTTTACTCGTCAATCATGGGTCTCTTGGTGTGTTTTCTTATCTTGCTCTTCCATCTGTCTTCTTTTCCTCTTTTAAACAATCTAAAGAACGGTAGAACAGTGGATTGAACATTGCCTGTATTGGAAGGCGACGCACGTTAGCATCAACGCAGCATTGTGTGTCACCGATTTTTCTCTATTATTCTTACTTGTATGTTCGATGTGTCAAATTATAGCTCTAGCTAGAGTAGGGCCCTCGGATGGTGTGTAATCCACTGCACCGAAAAGCACCCACGTTCGGCATACCTATGATACGAAAATAAGTACATTTAAGATTGAACAGTTGAATGTTCATTGACCTCATAATTATCTGGAATGTCGCAGTGTCCTGACATCGACTTCAACTAATTCTTAAATTACCTATCCACTTTGGGCAGTCAAAAATAGCTCGATGTCCTACAGCACCTCTCATTAGTGTCAGTATGCCAAGCTGATTGTTGTATGTTTTGATTCGTTCCTTGATTTCACTTGTGGTAGCCACAGATGTCCTTAGACTCACAAGCGTAATCCCAAAAGGTATTCGCCTAATGAATTGACACAGCATATTTCCTGGTCTATCACACATCGTGGCCAAGTAATTTGTAATTCATTCCACAGCACATCAAGAGCAGAGCCAATTTATGTAATTGAAGTTACAAATGTCACTGCCCATCAGAATATTAAAATTCAATAAGTTAATGAAGCGACCACACCACAAATTCCACACCAACATTCGGTTTCGTCTCGATTTTCTGTTCAGTACCGCATCGAGAGACAATGTGGAACGAAGTTACTACCGCAATTCGGCATCTACTCGATGACCTCGTCAAACCGTCAGATCTCATGGCTGCACTTCAGCCGATGCTAATCGTCTCTACCGTCTACGGGATAACACCGCTAGTCATTGGCGGAAGGCCGGGCAATCGAGTCGTCAGATCGTCGAACCTAGGCATGGTGAACGTGGCCGCACGCTTGGTGCTCTACTTGTATGTCTTTTTGAATTCCCTCTCAACGCACAAGTCCATCGTGGGGTACTTCTTCCAAACGAACTTGGCGGAGATCAGCGACAACCTGCAGAAGGTCAACGGCGTCATCGCCATCGAGCTAATTTTGTGCGTGTCAATTTTAAAAAGGAACAAACTCAGGAAGAGCGTCCTCCTGCTGGCGGAAATCGAAGGACGCTGGTGCAAATTTGGGGCCAGGTTCAACTACAGACGGTCCGCTCTGTGGACACTGCGACCGGCTTTAGTGCTGGCGATGTCCAACATTGGTTTCGGAGTGATTAGCATTTTCGGTCTCATGAAAACGAACGGAATTGATCCGCCATTTGAGGCGTGCGTGTCGTTCTTTTCCCCGGGCATCATTCTGGGCGGGTTTGTGAACATGTTCGTGTGCATCGCTCACAAGTTTGACGAGGGTTTCGATCAGCTCAATAAGGTGACACTCAGGGGGTTCGCTTGTCGAGTGGGACAGTGGCTGTCATTCGAGTTTAAGTAACCGTCATTTATCTTTGCAGGTCCTTAAGAACCTCTCCAACCAGTGGGAGAACCGAAAGATCAGATCCATCTCGGCCAAGAGTCGTTCGCTCAACTGCCTGGACTCCTTCTCGATGTACACGATTGTCACGAAGAACCCATGCGAGATCATCCACGAGTCGATGGAGATACATCACCTCATCTGCGAAGCGGCTTCCACAGCGAACAAGTACTTCACCTACCAACTGCTCACCATCATCTCGATTGCGTTCCTCATCATCGTCTTCGATGCGTACTACGTCCTGGAGACGCTCCTTGGCAAGTCGAAGCGCGAGAGTAAATTCAAAACCGTCGAGTTCGTGACGTTCTTCTCGTGCCAGATGATATTGTACCTGATTGCGATAATCTCCATCGTCGAAGGCAGCAATCGAGCGATCAAAAAGGTAAGACCACTCCCTCCCTCCGACGCCCTTCATAACTCTCATCATCGTTTGCATTCCTTCTCTGTTTAGAGCGAGAAAACCGGTGGCATCATCCACAGCTTGCTGAACAAGGCCAAGAATCCCGATGTCAAGGAGAAACTGCAGCAGTTCTCAATGCAGTTGGTTCACTTGAAGATCAACTTCACAGCGGCTGGCCTCTTTAACATCGACCGCACACTATACTTTACGGTATGCACTTTGATGTCAATCTGCGAGCTAACGGTAATCATTTGGTTTTTTGACAGATCTCTGGAGCACTGACAACATACTTGATTATTTTGCTGCAATTCACATCGAGTAGCCCACCGAATTCGAGAGCGCCGTGCATTTTCATGCAAAATGGCACCAATGTCACATTGACAGCCAACGGGAACTAGCTTGGTCGGAGTGACGCGACGTGAGGGCTTGTAGAGCCGTGTGTATGTGTGTGTTTGTTTGTATTGTTGGACTTGATAGTATTTGCATTAAATGTACTCTCTGATTTGAGGAAATAATTATAAATAAAAATATTTTCAAATAAACTGAGTTTGACTGGGGATTGGACTGGGAAATGGGGTTGGGATAATTGACGTCTGAAGGTGATGATTAGAGGGCAGTGTTTAGACAGTATTTGTTCAAAGACTTGCAGAAGACTTGAGGACTGAGCATTTGTGCGACGGCGAATAGAAGTTTTTTTTTTATTTTAAATTCATTTTTATTTCATTATTCAATAGGCGAATAGAAGTTGTTAGGTGGATATGTATGGATTGTCAAATTTCAGACGAACAAGTGTTTGGTTCATGGTCAAGGCTCAGGTCTGGAGAATTTGTTTTTGTTTCTCACTGCGGGCTATGAAAGCAAATAGTTCATTTAATTTAAATAAGTGAAGCATATGATGTCGTTAAAAATGAGGATAAAAATATGGCATTGAGCCCAAGCACTTATGACTAAATTTGTGTATGTTTAAAATATTAAATATTTAGGGCCAACATGAAATCAGTGCGAATATTAATTGAGAAATGCGTCAAGCTGTTGTATGCAATCTAAAAGCTTCAATAGTTCTATAAGATGCAATTATCTTTGCGAACTTGGCACCGATATCAGGAAACTTGCTATTTTCTTGCTGGTTCTTCTAGGCAACGAGACAAGCACTCAAGTGTACGAAACATTCTCTTTTTAGGCAGCGCATGGTGATAATCGTCGTTAGTAATAATAAAAAATTAAATGGGTAGCGCTACAGCTCGTAAAGGGCCAGAGAGTAGCACACAGCAACCACTCTTGTACAAGCTATACTCCTCTCAGCTACAGTTTTATACCGACTCCGAACGGTCAAATTGTTCTACACTGTTTTACTCCATCTTTGTCATATCGGGAATCGAATTCAGACAGTGCAGGATTAAATATGTAGAAGACGAAGTAGTCTGTTTGATAAGATCGTACACGACACACACAATAAAAAATAAATTGTACTGGTTTATTTTGTTTATTTACTTGAATGCTTTTCAATTAATACCATATGTTGTCCACTCTCCTCCATTATCAATAATTGCTTGGAGTCTTCGAGGCATGCTTTCTACTAATCTTATAGCATAATCTTGAGGCAAAGATTTTCATAAAACTCGTATTTCTCGTGATAATTGTTTGACCGTCCCGATATTTTTTCCTTGAAGCTTCAGCTTCATAAATGCCCAAACATTTTCAATGGGATTTGCATTCGGCGACTGTGATGGCCAATCTAAAACATTGACGTCATTTTCTTGTTTCCACGCACTGCACAAACGACTGCGATGTTTGGGTTAATTATCTTCTTGCAGAAAACAATTCTCGTTGCTTCGTTTAAGCCACCTTTGGACAGACCGTAATAAAGCCTTCTTATAAATTTTGGCCATGTTGGGTGCATTTAAGTTATTTGTAAACATGAAAAATTTGCCAAATCCTTGTTTTGAGGAGCATACCCAAACGTGCACCTTTGCCATGTGCTTGAAGATCCGTTGGATTAATTTATTGGATTGTGTACACCAGGTAAGAGTGATAGGAGACCATGTCAAAAAAGAAGCTTCATCCGAAAAAATAACACACAATCCCAAAACATCACGGCCAATATTAAAAGCATAATAGTCTGTTTGATTTTGGGCTCTCATTCGGACTTCTTTCTTCCCAATCTCTGGGTTAGTAATGTCTTAGATACGTCCTAGATCTAGCAGAGTTGGTTTACCAAGTCCAACTGAAGTGGGCCGCATTGAATAAGTGTGAAGTACTTACAGCCTGACCTATTTCAATAATAATGTAGTCGAATGTCGGAGACTAGATGTATGGCACTCAGGATTGGCTCTGGCAAGAATGATCTAGAAAAGGACAACTTTAGCATTTACATGGATCGCTCCAAGACCAAGTAAGACTCTGGAGTTGGGGTCTTCGAGGAGGACAGCAACATCAGACTATACACCTTATGTAAATTTAAATCGGTTTTCCAATCTTTGTGGTCCTAATGGCCAGGAACAAAATTGTGATGAACAGTGTCTGTATCGACAGCCAAGCAGTGGTTACGGGCCTGCCTAATCCTTCAGCCATCTCTACGGAAGGTCAGGAATGCAGATCTTCTCTGAATTATAACGCTCCCAGGTCATCCCTAGATCACTGGACATGTGATCGAATTTGCAAGAAAAGAATCACATGAGGTTCTCTAAGGACCTGAACCTGCGTTGGTTAGGGTTTCCATCGACGCCGACGGTTGAAATTTTCGAGAGCACAATCGGAATTTGCATGACTCTTCAGGATGTAAACAAAACAAGGGCATTGCTTGTAAGAAATATGCGGCATTTTTGCTATCTCTTAACAGATAAGTCACTGCCAAGATACTGGCTTGTTAACATCGAGATCGAGTCACTCTTCGTGTGGCAGTCAGTCAATCCTCCTCATTTGCAGATGTGCATGCCTGTGAAGAGGACAACGACATTGCAGAGCACTTACTCTGCCACTGTCCCTCATTTGCTCGGATCAAGTGGCACTTATTTGGTGCTGTGTTGAACGCTGATGATGTAGGCTCGTCAACAGGAGCACCTTATAGAGTTTGGTTTATTCAGTAGCAGAAATTACAAAGATATAATAACAAATGAGTGTTTAGAGAATTAGGTTGTTCCTTTACAACTAAAATAACAGGAGCACCTTATTAATTTCAGTAAATGTAGATTGATAGTATAATCAGCCGGGTTTTAAGTCTGACTGATGATGAAAAACCTTCATTCAGATGCTAATCACGAATCGTGTTACCACAGGTCAAATTATTTATGAGTCCCAGAAGCTTACAAAATGAGTAATTTTAGAAAAAATGAGTCCCAACAAAGGTTTTTAATAACGCAATGCCTCCTTATGTGAGAACTAAAAAAACACAGAAGAAACCAGTATGATGTTTTTTTTTTTTTTTTGAGGTTTTGATACTGCACTGGAGCACGCACTCAAGACTGGTCCATGCAACTACCAGGTGGCAACCTACAATACCTTCGCAAGATCAGCAGACTCTTCTGTGGTGAAGGACCTACAGAATCAGCTCTAACCACATTAGTGCCGAAGACCTACACCTAAACCAATCAATGACGGAACAGTGACAGAGGAAGTGCTCTGCCATGTAGCCGTTCACTCCACAGGCATCGCAGAGTCGGTAAGTCGTCTGCAGTCTTCTCTGTCAAGGGACAACAAGAATGTCGCGGAATTGGGAAATCTACATCCAACCATCACTCTTACACATGTTTTTCAAATATAGTTGCGCATAGGTTGCCGCTTAGAAAACTGATACTTAATGAGGTGTACAGTCTACTGTTGTCCCTTCCACGAAAGCAGCGGTCCCTTCATAGGTTCTGGAGCCATTTGTGAAGATACCACGCTGGCTCGAAGTCTGGCCAGAGCCAATCCTGGGTGCAGTACTAGTATGTGCTCAGGCATTTTAAATGAAAGCGTTCAGGAAATATAAAAGCGTAGTTCACACTTTCAAATTTATGGAAATGGAAATGTGAAATAAAATTAAGTTAGATGTTTAGGTAATTTTGTTCTTAAAAAATGAGTTAAATCAAAAAATTTTGAATCCTATAGAGTCTCTGTGGTTACACTGATCACGATGGATAATGCTCACAAGATGTGTTGTATTTTTATCTTCTTGAACACCTTCACTAACGATAGACATAATTTCTGCAGGGTGTTGATTTCGATGACGGATATGCCTCAAGTCATCTGTAACAGATGGAATCTCTTCGAACTATCTTTTATGGAATCACCCATTTTGCATAAAGTTTTCAAAATTTGAATCCATTCATTGATTCATACACGATTCATGATGGTAGGCAGGCACAAAACTGCTCCAGTCCGAACACTCCAAAACGTTGGAGGATGCCCACGATACAGATGGCGCACACAAATGGAGAAGGACATCAGCCAAATTGGCGTGCGAAATTGGAGGCAGCTGTGTAAAGATCATGCCATCAGGAGAGGGTTCTTGGCTGAGGTTTAGGTCCACTCCTGGCTGAAGAGCCACTAAACATCGTATGCAATAAGGAATTCACATTCTTGGCTCATCAACCATGAAGAACAAGACCATTTCCCCACAGTGGTTGACAGTTAAAAGACTGCTATATTTTGCAGGTTAATATCGAATGACTTTATTTTCTATAATGCAACTTGACTGAATCCTGATTCTGCTGGAGCATAGCTTGAGCAGAAAATGCTGACAAGGTGATCAATGAGTGATTCAATTGGCGGAAGGGTTATGGGGAGTTCATTGGGCTTACTAAGATACCTAGAATGAATCAGGGAAATAGCTAACGTCCAGTCATTAACAGGGTTATGTGATGCAATATTCATAGTTAGACGCAAGCACTTGCTAATAGACTCATCCCTCATAAGCCAATAATGAGGCAATATAGACTGAACTTCTCCTTTATAACAAAGGTCATCTTTCACCCCAAGTCTTCGACTCGTTCCCGTAAATATGAAAAAGATACATCGTCACCTTGTACGTCTTTCCCTAAAACAAAAATGCCACTAACAACTTGTTGCGATGTGGAAATATCCTCTCCCCCACACATTCTTCGCCTTCGAATGGCAGCCATTCCATAACCCATATTTCCAATCAACTGCTTATGTCGACTTCTTCGCTCAATCGAAGGCGGTTCTTGGAACGGTGCAAACCGCTTGGCAAACAAATTACAAGCAGGAACGCGTTCCACGAGGACTCCATCAAGGTTGATTGATGTTTTTCCGCGTTCTAGCCATTAAAGGATTATCGTTTGCAATTGCCGCCACCTTTCGCGGGCCACTCCCGACAGGAGGCGGTCAGAAGGGTTGCGATTCAATAGAAAATAGAAAAGACGGAATTGGATAGCCCTTCTCGCCAATTTTCTCTGTTTACCCACCAGGGACTTCGGAGGGCAAGTGCGACGCGTATTTGCTCCTTTGAACGGGGAAGTAATAGAGGATTTCGCCGACCTAACGTTCATTCAACCACCAATTTGTCTAATTAGATATTTGTGTCAACCTTGGTGGCCGCTGGACGTCGCCAATGCGGTCAGTCTGTGTCGGAAGGCCCGTGGAATCGGTCGTGTGCGCTTGGAATTCACTCGTGATGGGCTTCAAAATCTGGGACCGCTTAACCCAGGCGGATAACATCTATCAGTCGATGAGGCCGCTGATGTACATCTCACTCATCGGCTTGGCGCCATTCCGGATGCGCTCCGAGAAGGAGGTGCAGACGTCGGCCCCGGGGCTGGTGATTAGCTTCGTTCATTTCGGCTTCTACGCGCTGTGCTTCGGGCTGTCGCTCATGGAGGGCAACTCGATAATCGGATACTTCTTCAAGACAAACATCACCGAGGTGGGCGACTGGACGCTCCGGCTGACGGGGGTGGTCGCGATGCTGACCATCTTCGGGTTCGCCATCTTCAAACGGAACAGCCTGATCCGGATCATCCAGATGAACATCATGGTGGACGAGATCTTCGTGCGGCTCGGCCTGAAGCTGGACTACCGCAAGATCCTGTGGTTCTCGTTCGTCATCTCGGTGGGCATGGTCGCCTTCAACTTGGGCTACCTCTTCGTGAGCTATCTGCTGCTGATATCGTCCTGCAACACGCCCTCGTTCGTGATGTTCACCACGTTCGCTCTGCCGCACATCAACACGACCATCATGGTCTTCAAGTTCATGTGCACCACCCATCTGACGAAGAACCGCTTCCTGATGTTAAACGAGGTGAGTGCTGGAGACGGAACCGGGGCCCGAGTGCTTAATTAAGTGAATTAATGTAATTGATTAAAGGTGCTTCCGCCAGTGTCAACGTCGATCTGTCAGTGTCAGTGCTGGCTAATTGCGTGATGGTGTGTCCGACGTGCCGTGTTGACACTTTGCATTCAATAAGTGAGTCGGTCGTTGGATAAGGTCAGTTGTTAATGAATTGGCACACCCGAGCTCACGCTGCATTGGGACGGGGAGTGTTGCAATTAATTGTATTCGTTGGAATGCACTGAGGTGATGGTGGGAATTTGTGATGGGCACTGCGAGGGGACTTCGCCAATTGGATGTGATTCGGGTATTGTCTTGAGAATCGTTTAATAAACTAGCTGCCTTTTGTTGTGATTCTTTTTCTACTAGGGATTTGATTGGACTCGAGGGCAATTGGGTTTGATTTTCAAGACATGCCAAAAAGAAATAATCGAATCGATTGGTTGTTATCAATTGATGGCTTGATTGTCACGTGTAGATGGGATGCCCATGGTTCAGTTTCCATGACATCTCAGCCTAGACTAAGTGGGCCACGATGTCAAGCTACTGTCTTTACTTGATTTGATTCAGATTTACGTAAAAAAATAGTTGTTTCCGAAGCGAATTTGTCAAGTTTTTCCATTTAAATTGTTCCAAAATTACTTAGTGACAGTAATTTCTTCTAATTTCGACTTCGTCCAAGTCGCAATGTAATGACTTTTGAGCGATCTTGTTCCTCGGCTACTCTCATCCATAGACCGCCACATCAGAAGAAATGTTATCATCGACTAGCGATTCTCGATTCTGATGATAACATCATCGACATCGGGGCGACCCTTTCCAGTTGCCGTCCTTGATTTGTGCTGTCTTTGCTGGAGAGACGTGTGGACGCAACAGAAGGTGTCAATCATTCTCGACTGCGCTCTTAAGATATGTGAGCCAGGTTTTCCCTATCCCCAGGAAGTACCTGCAAACTGGACCTCTATGATAAACAAAAATTCACTAGGCGTCGGAGCAGAATGATTGTCAAGACATTTTGTTATCAGAACAGGACGTTGGACTACCAGTTCTAAGGAAATCTGCAACAATATCCAATTGGTTAAAAAAAACCGACTGGAGGCCATACACCAGGACCACGGATACCCTAAAATCTCGATTCAGGCTGCCAAAGTGATTGGTCCCCTTGTGAGGCCGTCATGGTGGCTGTAGTTTAAAACCCAAGTTAAGGAGAGAATTCAGTGAAGACAAAGTTAGGAATTCGCGTTAGACTCTGAAATGCGGTTAAACATTTTTATTGTGAAAAAAAAAGATTTTTCTTACAATTTGAGATTACCATTAGGTTTAAGAAAGATTAGGTTGTTGACTCATACGAGTCCAACTGATGTTCATTATAAAATTTAGCATTAGGTACTATGATATCGTTGAAGTCGTAAAAACTTTATTAAATATGTTCTTATAATAATATATAATATAGTATAGGTGCCGCTACAGCCCATACAGGGCCAGGACGTAGCTTCTCAGCAACCACTCGTGTTGTGCGTGCTTTTGTTCTCTCACGAGTGGAAGGAACCTACAGTACTACAAGCTTTTTCTAGGCAGGAAATGCTCTTTGAGCGCTGTCAGTGACTCGAAAGAGCGGGGCCGTGAACATTATTTTTGTCGCACAGGGCAGGAATCGAACCTACGACTTTGTGGATGGAGTCGACGCACATACCCACAACGCCACGGGTCACCAAATGTATTCTTATTATATTATATTTTATTCCTTTCGTTCTCCTCGTGGCACGTTGCACGTCCAATCACAATGGTGGCACGATCGAAAAAGGACCGATCAACGAAAGAAGAGAGAATTATGTAATCTATTACAAAGTGTTAATTCTTTATACCCGTGTGTCCATGTTGATGCCATTTATGAGGTGGTAATGTGGTTGCTGACTTCGCCTCGATGGTGACTGCTATCGCTGCTGCAGTGTAAGCTATACAGGTCAATGTTAGACGTCGTTGGGTAGTTCTGCTCACTTAGCAGATTTAGTGCGTTAAGGAAGCGCGGTCCGGGGAATGTGTTCCTCAGGTTTCTGATTGCCTCTTTGGGATGGTTGCAGTTGTTTTCTGAACAGTGTCACGATATACTACTGATAGGAGATGATAATGCGGGCTTCTAATTGCTGTGGTGCTCGACAGTCCTTGTTGAAGGTGAGACCGGTACATTTTAAAAGTATCTCTCGAAGGTCGTAAAATGCGAGCTTGGTGGTGTGAGATGGTGTGCTTTAGTGGGATGCCGTACATTAAGACCGACTGAACAGTACGAACTTTTTGATGGTCATTTAAAACACATGAGCACCCTATTTGGTGAGTGAAACTTCTTTTCTGTCTGAATTTTGACTGCTTGCTTGGTTATTTGTGGTGACTTCGAGGTGGCATAAGTCAGTATCAGTCATCAAAATGATGAGGAACATCGTTCCCAGCTCCTTGCATAACTCTTAGCTCAGATTGCATGCTACCTGCATAAAATCTTCTAAAGTTAGAGGGGAATTCGCTTGTAGATGTGGCCCTCTATACGGACTGTCCTTCTATTCATTGCCTTTGGCCTTTTCCACTTCCAGGAGTTAGAAAACGGTGACTTCGTTTTTGTTCAGTTCGCATTGTAATGAAACTTCGTTAGAAGGATCTAGCTTGGAATGTTTTTTTTTTTTCAGGAATTCATACTCCAAGTCCGGGATGGTGTTCAGGTCGGTCGACCGCCGCTTTAGTTTTTGTGCTAGTATGTATTCCAGGAGTAAACAAACAGCAGGACAAATTAACACGGAATGTGTGGACCAACAACCAACGAAAGATGTGTTTTTTTGCGATCTGGTAATATGGTACTGCACATAATTCGCACCTGATGGGTCCTGCAAACTGTACCACCGGATCACATATATTTGGCTCAGCTGAAGACATTCTTTCCCCAGTGCTGCAAATGCTCACACGCTAAGACCTGTTCTTTTTTAAGATTCAGTGGAACCCGCTTAAATGAAATGACGAAAAACTGGAATGTTAATTTCAATCAATTAAAAACATTTTATTTAAGCGAACAATTTCAGTGGTTTTTATAAACAAAACTGAATTGCATTTTTGCTTATTGAATTGAAGAAATCGGGGTGTGTCTCAAATGCCACTACACAGACCCAGTCTTTGGTCTAGGACTTCAGTGCTCTTTTCAAAATGTTTACAACAATATAATCTACGCTGTACTATTTCTAGATAGGATTACTAGACTTTTCCCGTTACAGATCGATATTCTATTTATAGTTTTGAGTCGTCTTCAGTGCCTTCAGATTTCTGTATTGGAATTGGAATTGTATTTTTAATAAATCTATTAGCCTAGTCTATTTTTTAGTCGCGGTGATGTCTGCTTAGATTCCAGGGTTTCTGCTGTCGCCTTGCATAACCGAAGGTAGGTTGTCAACATGAGATGCGTCCGTAACCGATGCAGACATTGTTTCTGTTTGCGCATTTTAACGTAGGTAGCTAGTCGCACGTTCATCTGGCGGGGAGACTAATCTCCTTTATCTTTCCTTCAGCCGCCGCGGGCAATAGCATGACAATCTTTGTCCGCCTCTACCTCTTGGCATGAGACAACACGACGGCTTGCTGCCGAGTCTAGACCCAGATCCACCTTTAATCACATCACTTCTCTCTTTCCAGATCCTCCATGCCATGCTGCTGCAGATTGTTGAAGAACGTCACTTAAGCGACGTTTCTCCATTCCCCTCGGTGATCTACAAGAAAAGCCGAGTATCCCAGCACTATCAAATCAATTCACTCATTCACCAGAACCGGCAGCAGTGCTTGAAGCAAATCTCCAACATTCACGACATCCTCTGCGACATCTGCCTTATCATCGAAGAGTACTTCACATATCCCCTCCTGACAATCATCACGATCTCGTTCCTGTTCATCCTCTTCGATGACTACTACATCCTGGAGGTGATGCTCAACCCAAACCGCCTGGCGTACTTCGAGGCGAATGAGTTCTTCGCGTTCTTCATCATTCAAATGGTTTGGTACGTCCTCATCATTCTGGCGATTGTCGAAAAGAGCAGCAGCACCATCAAAGAGGTGAGTAGATATCCCGGGCAGAATTTACAGCCAGTCTGTGAATCCCCTTTTTGCAGAGTCGACAAAGTGGAATTTTGATCAGCAAACTGTTGAACGCAACCGACGACCCGGACATCCACGAGAGACTTGTGAGACTATCAATGCAACTGACGCACCGAAAGGTGAACTTCACCGCAGCGGGTCTCTTCAATTTGGATCGCACTTTGATATTTACCGTGAGTTTGGAAGATGGGTTTCGATTTACTGAACATTGACAATATTTTGAATTTACAGATATCCGGAGCGGCTACCTGCTATCTCATTATTCTCATTCAGTTTCGGTCGCCGACGATATATCCGGACGAGTCTCCCCACCCCAATTGCACGGCGAATTATTTTTAAGCCTTCGACCACGAAATAGTGTACACTTTCCGTTTCGTATTCATAGATGTAGGTGGAATAAAAGTTGTTTGAAAAAATTCAGCAAATGTGATTTGTCTCTTTTTAAAGAAATTTTGAGAGAGGTAAGGTTTATAATGGGATTATATGGTACAATAGCAGGGAATTAGAGTTGCTTTGTTTTCCAGTTTGTCAGTGAACTGCAGAATTAACTTTGCTGTTATTTTGCTGACGTCGGTTATTTAGATCGTGGATGAGCAACGGAGGGGTGTAAAATATTTTTCTCCTGTTCTTCAGGACCAGCTACCGCTGAAGCCATTTGAGATAGAGTATTTTTGGGCCAAGACCTAAAATGTTATACTTACTGTTGTGCTTATTTTTTATCTCGTAAAGGAGATCAGGCTGTCCGATATATTTGTAGATAGTAAGGTTGTGCCGGATTTGCTTCTAGGTTTGGCATGTGGTACCTAATTTCTATATGGCATTAACTTTATGTTTGTTATGAACGTTGTTACGTGCTGCAACTTAGCTAAGGTAGCTAAGGGACTACCTACATATGTCAAAAGGGATTTCATCCACTAGCAGTTTAGTGGTGATTTTAGCCAGTTTGTCAGCTTCCCAGTTTCCCATAATGATTCTACGGACTGGCACGTAGTACAGGCGAATTTGAAATTGTTCGGATATCTCGTCTAGAGATGTGCACCACAATTTTCGCTTGCAGAACACTGCAATTTTTTTAGCTATTCTCGGTTGCACAGAGTCGAAAACAAAAAATCCTCACAATTGAAGACAAAGCGGGTATAATTTTTTGGTTGAAAGTTGGAAAGCAAAATAAATTCCTTGCCAAAGAGTATTGTGGTTTATACAGGTTTTAAAGGATAACGACAAAATTTGAAAAAACATTTTAAAAACGAAACTGACGTTCGAATGCAAACGCGAAAGAGAAACAGGCCTAAAAACTCCTGCATCATACAAATGGAAAAACACCAGCATTTGCTCGCCGTTATTTTTAAGGACGAATTGGAAGATCGGTTAAAACGGTATATCTATTATAACGACCAAAATCATCAGTCCCTTGAAGGTGGTTATAACTGGTTTTGACTTGACTGTCCTAGAATATAGTCTCCAAAAGTCGCAAAAAACCACATAAAAACTTTTAAAATCGAGTTTTTTGGAAAAGTCGTGTCACGACCTCTCAACGTGAAAAGGAGCCAAATTGCGTCACTTCGCGGCATCAATGGAGTACAAATGGAGTCTCCTTCTGGAATCAGGGTTTCGAAGTTTCTCTTTGCAAATACCTAGCTAGGTTAGGTGTAGTCAAAATTAGAGTGGGTAAGATTTTGTTTTCTTTGAAATTCAACACGCTCAAAAGTGAAATCATGCCATGTAGGGGCAATACGCCCAATACGACTAAAAGCATGCTCTCATGTCTCGTATTGCTTACACAATTTTCTATCAAAAAGGGTTTAGTTTTAGTAGAGTTTCAAGTGCATCCGTGGGCGTAGTTCTCTTCTTCTTCTTATGGCGCTACAGTCCGGGGAGAACCTGGGCTCAGACAACAACCCTCTTCAGCTGGTGCGATTCTTAGCCAGCTGCCTCCAATTTCGCACTCCAAGTTGGTTGAGGTCCTTCTCCACTTGTGAGCGCCATCGGCTTCGTAGTTTTGTTGTCCCACTGGTTCGGAGTCGAAGACTCTGCGGGCTGAAGCAGTGTTGTCCATGCGTTCAACATGGCATAGCCATTTTAGGCATTAAATCCGTAGACGCCTGGCTAGATTCATGTCGCTGTACAACCCTACAGTTCTGATTGCTCTTTCCTTCGTTGAGCTGAGTTCCCCTGTTGAGCTTCCATCTTAGATAACGTACTATCCATATGAGTTCAACCTACTAACCATATGAAGTCAAGGTATTTCGCCTTATTTATGAATTGTATATTGGTGGCATTTAGGGCGGGTCGTTGAGAAATTTTGTATTTCGTAAAGAGGATGGTTTTCTGTGGGTTCATGCTAAGACCATTTTCAATCGCCCAATTGTTGAGTAGGTTTAGATCATGTTGCATTACGTCCTTGAAAAGTTGACGCTCCTTTTTCCGAGAAGACAATGCCAACATCATAACTGAGGGTTAATGGTTGTTGTTCTTATAATAATAATATGGGTGGCGCTACAGCCCATAGAGGGCCAGGGCCTAGCTTCTCAGCAACCACTAGTGTTGTGCGTGCTATTGTTCTCACACGAGTGGAAGGGATCTACAGTTTCAAAAAAAATCACCAAGGCGTAAACTCTTGAAATTCTAACACGTTCTTTGAATAGTCGCATTTATAAACCCGCCTTTGAATCCTCATTACTTCGCCTTTTATCAATAAATTAATACAGAACTAATCTCCAAAAAGTTGATTAGCCAGATTAATTCGAGGAAAAAATTAACAAATAAGCCATTTACTTAAAAAAATATTTTTGCACTGAAATTAACGAAAAATCTCAAAAAAACTACTACTTACACTTTCGTTGAATAAACCGAACAGTTCCTTGGTGGCAGTCATCGGCTAAAACACAATGTGTCTCCGCTAAATTATCCCAGCCACAACTGGTCGACAAACTTGTGTTCAGCAGCAAATGTCACATCATAGACACACACCATCAAAACTGTTCGACACTGATGGTAACACTTTCGCAGCTGTCAGTCTAATGACACATGTCAGTTCAGATGGCTGAGGTATCAACAATTAAAAAGTGAAATTATTTTTTCATTTTCATAAATAAAAACATTTTCAAATGAGATTCTCCGTCATAGGCCCCACAAAGAATGGCGAAAGGAAGTAAAGAAACTGAGGAGAAAAAGAATTCGCCAGAAACTCGCCGAGGAACGAAACAAGAAACTCGCGGAAGGTAAGTACATTTCATCTTTCCCCTCTTTCAAACTATCACATGTATCTTTTCGGCAGAAGAAGCAGCCCTGAAAAAAGATCCCAACTATCAGTCTTGGCTTTGTGAACAGCAAGAACTTGAGGCGGCCGAACTTGAACAGGAACGACGCCAGCGACAGGAACAAGAAGAGCTCTGGCTGCGTCGAGAGCTCATCGCTCAGAAAGTATTCCGGGAACAGAAACGAAAGGAGGAAGCTACCCAAGCAGTCAAAGAAGCCGAACGTCAGCGAATTCAAAAAGAATTCGACGAAATCCAACGGCAGGCGCAAAAACGTCGCGAAGAACGGCAACAGCGCGAAGAGCAAGCCCAACGAGAGCACGCGAAGATGATGGACAAAATTGCCGACTACGTTGAGGTCGGCGGGGCTATTCCAGAGGAACTCACCTCGAATGTGCAATCTAATCCCAGTAAGCCGACCTGTTCGTTCTTTTCGAAGACAAACGCGTGTCGCTTCAAGATGCAGTGCTGTCGCAATCATATACGCCCGAAACTGAGCAGGATCTTGTTCTTTCCCAACTTTTTCTCTCACATCAAGCTGGAGCAGGCTCAGGACACCGAGTACGGCAGTGACATCAACTTGGAGTGCACTGATAAGGAATTGTACGACGATTACACTGAGTTCTTCAACGACATTGTGGATGAGCTGAAGAAGTTCGGTGAAATTATAATCTTCCGCACGTGTATGAATTCCCAGCCACATTTGAGGGGGAATGTTCTGGTGGAGTACAAGGAGGAGCGGTATGTGATGTGCGCCGGGGTGTTGAATTTTCGTTTTGTTAATTTGTGCATTGTTATAGGGACGCCCTGAGGGCGTATATGAAACTGCAGGGACGCTACTATGCCAGTCGACGGATAAACGTTGAGTTCTCCCCAATTACCTCGTGGAGCAGCGCTGTCTGTGGTACGTGTTATGGCTGAAAAGTATCCTTTTTGAGATTATTTGTTGCGCTTAGCTCATTAGCCACGTGGTTCACTGATAGGCGAACGTTCTTGAAAGGCAGTTGGTGGCGTTTAGCGTGAAGACGTCTTGAGAACTTAGGGGTGGGGATTGCGAGGTTCTAGGTGCAAACTCCAAGTTCTTAGTACCCTCTCCACTCACGCCCAACCGCTGCAACTTCACATTCAATGCATGCCGAAGTTGACTGCGAAAAGTCAGCTTCTTTGTTGTCTGTGATTTGACTTAACCTATTTACTGTCGAGAAACAAAAGAAATATTTCCTTAACCCTTGTCAGGTCTTTCATATTCGAACAAATGTCCGAAAGGGAGGGACTGCAACTTTATGCACGTCTTCAAGAACCCCGGTGACATGTACAACGCGTACCATAACAGAGAAGAGCAATCGGTGAAAAAGCCAAACCCCTCCAGCAAAAGGGAAAACTCCGCACCGAGGTAAGATCACTCACTCTCCCATCATATGGCCGCACAAATCACATTCCATTCCCTTGCAGTTGGAACGATGACGACGATCGGAGGAGCAAACGCCACTGGCGATGGTCTGAGAGTCCAGAACCGAATGCCAAGAAGACAAGTGAGGTGAGCTCCCGCTCATCGGAACATCGTTCAAGAAAGTCATCACGCCCCAGAAGCAGAAGCAGTCGAAGTACTGAGAGACGGAAATCGTCTCATCGATCTCATTCCAAAGAGAGGCGATCGCATTGTAGCAGCTCAACAGGTCATCAAGAGAACGGTACCTCCAGCAGAAAAAGAAAGGATCGAGCGTCGAGATCGAAAAGTCCTCGAAAACGACATAAAGACCACAAAAATCGAAAGAGATCACACAAAGAGAAGAAACGCAAGCACAAGTCTAAGAGCAGCAGCAGGTCCAGAAGCAGGAGCAAGATTTCAGTACCATAAGTGAAATTAGTTCGACTATTTGTGTTAAATCAGTTTGAGTACAAAAATAAAAAAGAGGTGCTTCGTAAACTTTGATGCTTTTTTGTTGGAGGAAAACTATTTAATTTCCCAGAGTTAACTTCGTTGTTGTCTTCTAGGCAGCGCATACAAGATACTAATTTAAGTTTTCTCAAGTTGACTTGTGCTGAATTATTTTTGTGTGATACTGTGGTGTGTTGGCTTTGTTGTTGGTGTGTAACTAATTGAACAATTGTTGAGAATATATGCAACGATTGTATTCAGAAATGTGATGAAACCAACCACTTGCTTGTAATTATTTAGCATTTTTCTTTTTTTAATTTTACAGATTGGCTTCAACTCCTACCTTTTTAAAGAAAAATGCCTTAGTGAATGAACGAGTAACGATCCTAAGCGATCCTAAAAGTCTCAAGTCTCTTCGCCACGCCTCGAACCACGGCTGGGAATTGAATGTTTACGAATTACTATAATAAATCAGAGGCAGTGAGGTGGACAGGCTTTTTCAAAATTATCTTTTCAGAATAATGATGCTATGAAAGTCTACTCGAAAATGCCCGTACAGCGACGTTTAACTGCGAATAATGATGTGCTCTTCAAGGATGTTTAATATAACAAAATTCGGTTCGGTTGTAAGTGGATGCTTGCACTCACAAATTCAGTCCGAATGTAAAATGGAAGCGTTAAGTCTGGGCAGCTTAAGTGTGTTGAACTTCAGAGGGCGATTATGGAACTCTAATGTGAAGATCATGCCAACTAAGTATTACTCAGCAATACAGAACATATATTCCAAAGTGCCTCTTGATCAAGAAGCTTAAATATGGGATAAATCATCTTCAGTGACTGCTAATTTTTAGCTTAATGAGCTCATCAACAAGCAAAATATGCGTTATTGGCCGGGTAAAAATCCACATGTGCTCGCATTGGAAGATATGGGCTTGGAAGACATTTGATTTCAACAGGATGGTGCCACAAGTCACACAGCACACGGTACAGTTGAATTATTGAAGAGTAAGTATGGTGAGAGTGTTGTCTTAAGAAATGGGCCAGTCGATTGGCCGATTATGGCAAAAAGGCAGCGACTTTGGATGAGTTGAGCTGTCGTTTCGGCCGAAATGTGAGGCCGAGTAGTTGATGGTCCAACGAATCGACCTTAAACCTACCCGCGAGCCATATGAGCGATGTTGAGTGCCATATGTAATAATAAATATATATGTATATGTTTTGATTGTACTTCAAGCTGATAATAAAAAGTGAGTCAAATCTAAAAATGATGAGCTCCGTGTCAAGCTAAAAAAATGAGTCCTTTTGACTCTGTAGAGTCCCTATGGTAACACTAGTTGCATAGTTGATCATTATGTTGAGGGTAGTTGGCCGATTTTTTATTTAACAAAATATTCTTCATGGTTGTTAAAAGCTTTTCAATTTCGCATGTGATTTCCGCTCACTGGAACATCTCAAACCAAAAAATTCCAACGGGATTAGAGATAGTACATGTTTGGCTCCGGTATAGAGCAGGATTATTTATTTCGCAGAAAAAGTAACAACATGGCGCACCTTTGAATTTATATTTTGAAAATCGCCTTTTTTCAACCACAAATCAAGTTAAAAAGTAAAGGAGATTGATTTACCGATTGATTTATCCTTTATCCTAATTTTTGAGTAAACCCATGCTGCAGTCGTAAAAGCACTGTTTGGAGAAAAAAGATATAAATCGCCTGACGCTTCTACCATAAATCGGCTATATCTTCAAGAGTTTTTTGAAAAAAGGAACATTCTTGAATAGTTATTGGTTCGAATTTAATCGAATTTAATCGGTTGTTTTCTTCTTAATTTAATATGCAAAGGAGACAATATTGTACACTAGTGAAGCATTTATCACATTCAGCCTCCCCGGGACCAAATCTCGTTCAAATCCCTCGCATAACGGGTAATATTTCTAAATCCAATGCTCGGATTTGGTTCTGCTGTCCCATAATATACTCAGTTATATTCTATGAAATTTATTTCAAAAAGATAGCAGGTGCTATCCTTCTTTAACTTTGTTTGAATAGTTTAGTTTTTAGTTAAAAAAACCTCATGCAACAGAAACATTTTCTGACTAGTAAATCACTCAACACTCGAATTTATTAACACAGAAGAATACACGAAGTTAAGCGGTTGCTTTTTAACTGGATTGTTATAAACTGTTATACAGATACGAGTATGGGCACCGCCAAATCAACTATTGCCCAAAACTCAATGGCCATTGTATCCTAAGTGGTTTTTAAAATTCGGAATTTGTACGACTCTTGGTCATCAAAGACAAGTAGTAGTTCATCTAATCCAAAAGCAAACAAATTACTTTCACTGGTTAAGCCAAACTTTTTAGTGTAACGCTTCAATTTAGAGAAGCAGAGCAATATCTGGCTATCTGGCTCCAGTTGCTCATACCAAATTGGTTGACATTGCTTCTTCACAGGTTTGGGGTGGGTGACTCTTCGGACCACACTCAAGCTCTCTATGCGCCCAACCTAACCCAGCCACCTTTAGCACTTTACCCGCTGAAGCCTAGCTAGGCCCATGTTCTTGAAGAACGTTGCGTTCACTCTTTTCTTCCATAAGCGATCAACTCAAACTGATAATTTCTTAACGTGCTTATGAAAGTGTCCATGCCATTGCTGAGATGAAACTGGTCTTGTATAAAGACAGTCTGATACTTATGGACAAGGCTCTTTTATTCCATTCCTCTCAAGCCCAAAGAAACATTGTCTAAGAAGAATGTAGGAGTTATTTTGCATTTAATCCCGGTATTTGCGAGTCGAAGAAATCTGTCCTTCCTAGATGACATCATTTGTTGTACGTAGATTTTGACTCGTTCACCGCCACATTAATGTCCATGAGTTTACCGCAAGCGAACGTACTATGTATCAACCGACATTCTTCTCTCTATAATTTGGCAACTGCCATGGTGCATTCTGAGTTTCATTTGGATACGATGGAGCCTGTATTTGTCCTCTTCTGCAATGTCTCTCCGGGCTCAAATTAATGTACATTAAAGCAATAGCCCACCACAAACTGACGGACTGATGGGGCTTTTACAAATCCGCCTCCGTTGGGCCACTTACTTCACAACTTCTGATGGAATTGTCTGCTTGGCGAAGTGAACGCACATGTGGAAAAGTATTTCATTTAATGCCACGCACAGATGCGGAAATCGAGTGAGTCAACGGCCTGTTCAGAGGCCTGTGGGAGTAGTGCGTATAGTGAAAGGAATCTAATGGATTTAACAAATGGCGTAAGTTTCCTTTCTCTTGCCAATGCTGTGGTGTCTGTGGAGGAATTTGGTTCACAGCGAGTGGAAGGAAACTTTTAAGTTGCAAATTGCTGACTGAACACAACTGAAAACTGAACCATATATATATCCGGCAGTTGTGAAGGCAGGAGGTTCGTGTATAGCCCATTGGTAGATGTTGGAGTGCCAAGGCAATGATCTATTAGTGCTCTTCTTGCTTTTCGGTGATGCAGATCTTAGGTTACATATGTTCTATCTAAGTTGCTATGCTTAACAAACACAGCGTTCTCCTTAACACGGAACAAGGCAATACCTCACTATTCAGCGCACAAAGAAAATGGGACGAAGAGGATCAGGTGGACATCAAGTATCTATCAATACACGCAGCGTCTCAAAGTTATATGTATTTAATCGATTTCCCACATTATGGAACAGGAATGAGTGCCCTACTGTGTGAATCCATCGGCACCCAAAGATATGGCATGCAACCGAAAAGCGGGCAGACACTAAGTGTGTATACTTCGGTCAGCGCTTAATATCGTATCAGGAATCCCATTTTGTCCAAAGTGTCGCGGCCTCCTCGCTTGGTCTTTCATGGTATCGACAATTTATTCTTGATTAAAAACTGCATATTTATGGTTACCTTGAATCAGTCTAAGTGTAAAAGTGATATCAGAATCACTAGAATCACATGAAGCTCTTCAACACTCTGAGCTTATATCTGCTTCTTCTAATCCAATTCATACGTTGATAGCAGCACCCTCAGCTGCTCGTTTCAAGGCGTACGACTGCGTCTTTCGGCCGTAAGATTGGAACGGTGGCTTTTGTTACCTAAGCACATTGAATACTTCAAAACTTTCTTATCGTGGAATGTGTATCAAAACATTTTCGAAGTCCTCAAAAATGTTGTGAAATGTCTATGTTTCCTTAGACGATCCAAGAAATATTGCATCTGATTGGATATTAATTTATAATGCTTATATGTGACCTGTGAGGCACGATCTTCCAGAAGTACGTTCAACTGCTAGCATACGCCGACGATATTGACGTGATTGGCCGAACTCAGCGAGCCGTCAATGAAGCGTTTGCTTGTATTGAGACGGAGGCGGCAAAAATGGGTTTAGCGGTGAATGAGGGCAAAACAAAGTATATGCTGTCATCAAGAAAGGACACACAACATCGACGACTCGGTCAGAACGTCACCATAGGCAGCTACAACTTCGAGGTAGTAAAGGACTTCGTCTACCTTGGCTCCCAAGTAAATAATGCGAACAACATCAGCACCGAGATTAAACGCAGAATAACTCTTGGCAACCGCTGTTTCTTTGAGCTCAAGAGGCAATTGAGTAGTAGAGTATTTTTCGAGAGACCAAGCTCACGTTTTATAAGACCTTGATCATCCCTGTTCTGCTGTATGGCGCGGAAGCTTGGACTATCTCAAGAGCGGATGAAGACGCACTTGGTCTCTTCGAGAGAAAGGTTCTGCGTTCAATCTTTGGTCCTGTTTGCGTTGAAGGTTCTTGGAGAAAGAGATTCAACCACGAACTGTACTGGCTGTACAGCGACATGAGTCTAGTCAGGCGTCTACGGATTCAATGCCTAAGATGGCTAGGTCATGTAGAGCGCATGGACAACACTGCTCCAGCCCGAAGAGTCTTTGACTCCGAACCAGTGGGACAACGCAATAGAGGACGACCACGAACCCGAGGACTCAAGTGGAGAAGGACCTCAACCAACTTGGAGTGCGAAATTGGAGGCAGCTGGCTAAAGAACGTGCCAGCTGGAGAGGATTGTTGACCGAGGCCCAGGTTCACCCCGGACTGTAGTGCCACAAGAAGAAGAAGAAGCTTATGTGACCTAAACCTGAGTACAACGCTCCATGTCTTCTTCGTCTCTTTCGATGCTGAAGTGAGCCAGCCAATTGCACACTCTGCAATACACGTCTCGCCGGGAATGTCCCACCGTTTATCCTTAAGCTTCCCTTTTGGACACACTTAAGACAAGAGCCACAAGCCCACAGTCTGTCTTCTCCGTTTGTCCTTGATGGCACATCCATTGAATCCCAACACTGTGAATCTGGAAAAGAGACAATCGTACCGAGACTAAGTTGTATTCTTTAAGAAATATGATTGAATGGTGTGTTTAATTATTCCAGTTGATTGTCAACAACTATCTCGTCCAGAAATCAGAAGTCACTGCATGGACTACCAGTGATTCTCCCAATAAATTTTCCACTGTTTATTTGGGGAATTTCTGTTTGTTTCTTGCACTTAGTGAAGGCCATATTAGTCTAGACGATTTAACAGGTTTTCATATCATCCCATCTACGATTTAGATTTGTGACGACGCGGTGTTTGTAGGTAGTAATCTTATAATTGATTGAAGTGCGGTCTCCGATTTTGGCGCTAATGGATTCTGAACATTCAGGCTTGGCAATTCGATCCATAAAGACTTTGTGGCTTTGTCAGATGCAATCTCATCCCACATTGGATTTCTGGACATGGAGGTATTTCACACAACAAAAGAATTGGCAAATTAGTAATGCTGGGAGTGGGCATGCCATTAGCACCAAATCAGACTGTCTGTTTGGAGACAGAGAGATTTATAGATTCATAGATTCATAGATTCGGACATGGAACGTTTTTTTTGCAGCCCTAACTAGTTCCCGGAGACAAGCCGGTGGAATTATAACCCACAAAGTATGAGATTTATGTTCTTGTCATTTCTTGTAGTTGTTCGATGACTTATGTAGCTCGATTAACACCTTCGATATGCAGGTACGTTTTGATTTGTATATGGAGTAAGCGTGGCTAATCTTCAGCACGAAATTTGTTGGTGAAAGAAGTACGAACATACGAATGTTTCTTCAATCAATTTTTATATGACACGCTCTCCACCTACTCACATGAAAACGATCGTTCATCAATAAGCTACATAATGTGATCAATGTCTGCGAAATTTAGTTGATTATAAAGGACTATTTAAGTTTTATATCTATATTTTACTATTGGGGCTACAGCTCCGGAAACGACCCAACACTAATTGACCGTGGTTGCAGTGGCCTAGCAATGCCCTCAGACCCAATGAATCATTGCACAGGCAGGAACGTGCGTGCATAGTGGATATATCCCCACAGGGAAGTTGGTTCAGTCGCAAATGTTATGACACAAGGAGACTCCTAATGGTCTGCGTCTGAGAGTCGATAGTGCCAGGCAATGGGCACTCTCTCAACATCTTCTTCATCAATCCTGAAAGCGTTCAATCCAATCCTCCTAGTATACTTTCCCTGCAGACAGTGACCGCGGAATGGTACCACTTTGAAGCTTCTTTTGCGTCGGTCTTAAAAAATCAAAGACTTTTGGGTTAATTGCTGGCCTACCAGAATGATGGTAACTATGCAGTTAGTGCCCTCCAACCATCGTTTTTTTTTTTTAAATGAGTTCCAGTAAGAACTTGCAGGTAGTTAGAAGGATAGGGATCCAACCTTGTGTCCGGTGTGCTCATTCGCTTCACAGTTTCTTGGGAAGACTATGTGGGCTGGTAGTCAACACAGAGAAACACAACCTCCATAAGAAAGAAGGCAAAAGCGTGATGAAGACAGCAAGCGTGCATCATCTTGAATCGCTTTGACTTGTGCTTGGAAGGTGGGTAGTGAAGGGTGCCCCAATTACAAGTTATTTACAAAAATAAAAAAATGATGCGATGTTCTATGGCGTTAATTAATAAGAACAGACATTCCCATTTTATTAAATTATTAAACATAACATTCTTGTAGTGAGTGACTGCCTCGGGCGGCTTCGCAGTACCTCATCGTGTCACACCAATTTTTGAATACCTTGTTGCTGGTTCCTGGCTCTAGTTCACGGATTTCTTAGATAATAGTTTGTGTTAGGTTATTAGGCTGCCAGTGAAATTGCCAGCACACTTAGACCATTGTTAGTCCATTGCAATATCCAGTAACGTTAATTTGATCCCAACGCAAATGTTGACTGAACCAGATTCACTGGGATTCGAACCTGGGACCTCTAAAGCCAAGGGCAGGCACTCAACCAACTGCGCCATTCAGCCGTTTTCTTAGATGATGCTGGTCCTAGGTGCTGAAAGGGTTTCCGAATTGTTTGCGTCACATCAGTCCTTTACGGTTACCCACGACAGCTATATGCAAATGGGTTAAATCAGAGCTGCAATGCGGCCAATTGACGTCAAGCCGACTGATAATACAATTTCGGGAATTTGGTGCAATTGTGGCATGGGCCTTTTGGCATAGCGCGCCTTCCTGCATAAACCAGAGATTCAATCCGTGTCTTCAATACTAACAACCAGCTACGTTACCACAAAGGTTGTTCCCAGACTCATTTTCGAAAAAAAAAAATGATCCCGTGATGCCATACTGTCACTCTCTATGGATGCATTGGCTATTCGACATTAACGTGCAAATTTTCCGAGCCTTGGGCTCAGATGCCTAGCGGCCGAGACGTCGTCAATTATCATTTCGCTGTGGTCACGCGAGTTTCTGATTTCTGAGTCAATTGGACCTTGTAAACGAGAAATTCCAAGTGCTTATGCAGAATTCCCCTCAGACTAGTGCTTAAAATGTTGAGCTGTTGAGATCGATAGCCATTTGATGTTCGTTAATTGAGACTTACCCCCTCGGTCTCAGCAACCACATTCCCATGTGGGCCCAACCTAAGACGATGGAGACCATGAATTTTGACCACTAGCATAAAAATCTCATGCTTTCTGAACAATGTTACCATGTACTGCGGCACGGGGAAGATGCTTCGTCGTTGATCTTCTTATGGTACTCTCAAAGGTCTTACCAAAATTTCGAGCTTGTCCATGCTGGTCTTAGAGATTGTGTGCCTCATTTGGAAGCCGCAAGTTAAAATCAACAGTATGAGCTGCTTGTAGAGGAGCAGCCTCGTCCTTTGGCTTAATCGATTTTGCTTTCGCATCAAAGGAGGGATGCGATGGAAGCATGGTTTGGCCTTCTTAAGGATCAGTTTCAAGTGACCTTTTAACTTCAAGCTTTCCGTGAAGCCAACACGCTTCCACTTTTGGTCGTTTGATGTGTCCACACCGTTAGGAAGCACTCCGACATTTAGCAGCTGACTGCATCCATCTCGGAATGGTCTCTCCAATTTAAGTACATTTACCAGACTTTATATGAATACCCCTTGAATTGTCCTTGGGCCGTCTGAATTCCAACTCTTCGCGTGACGATCGGTGGTGAATTCGAGCTAGCATGTATCAGTAAGTCATCTGCCAAGAGACAAGATGTTGAAGAACATCAGTCACAGCTTCGAACCTTGCGCAACTCTCCCCTTATTTCTCCACTCTGTTGATCAGCTGCAGAAGCATGGACACTAACTAAAGCGGACGAGGATATTCTTGTTCGCTTCGAGAGAAAAGTCCTTCGAATTATCTTCGGTCCCGAACGACGAACTGTAGGGGCTCTGCAGCGACATCGACTTGGTCAAACGAGTTCGAATCTCTCTTCTCAGATGGCTAGGTCACATCGAGCGAATGGACACCAATGTTCCGGCCCGGAAAGTCTTCGACTCCAAGCCCGAAGGACAACGCGTTAAAGGAAGACCATGCCTACGGTGGCGCACGCAGCTAGAAGGGGACCTGAATAAGTTGAACATGCGTGGCTAGCAACTAGCACAAGACCGGGGTAGATGGAGAGGGATGTTAGCTGAGGACCAGGTTCACCCCGGACTGTAACGCCAGCCAAAGAAGAAGATGATCGGCAGCCTTCCACCTGGATGTAGGACGCAGAAAGCTGATGTAAAAGCGGAAGACAGAATTTTGATGTATGCATAAGCACTCCAATGCCTGTTAGTTAATTCGCATGAATTTGTTGAACAGCTGTGTTTGTGATGAAATGATGTCCTTCTCTGTATAAGCTGCTCCATCGGTTGCATTCTCTAAGCCTGAATGCTGAAACAGGTTGCTGAAGTCCCAACACTCTGGCAGAATGTTACGCTGCTACACCCCAACACGATGAATGTGTAAAAGAAAAGAAAGGCATCATCCCATCCCAACGGAGATGACACCACTCCGCCCAGAAACCCCCCTCCAGCAACCAAATAATAACAACAATTGTATAATTTTATTTTGTTTTTTTAATTTATTTTTAGGATTTTTCATTTTGTTTTCTTCTTCTGTGAAATTTATTATAAGAGAAACATCTTTCAGTAAAAAAAAGAAAATAAATATTCGTTATACAAAAAAAAAAACAATAGATGATCGGGCAGAAGATGTGCACCTCTCCTTTAAACACACACGCGCACGAGGGCGGCCTCAAGAACTGCCGCAAAATTCAATTTTATTCATTCAAAACCAAAACGGAGTCGCCAGAGCCGTGGCAGAGGTCAGCCCCGTGCGCGGCGCAAGTCCCACACACAGGTCTCCGTGTTTCCATTCATAGTCGGGTCTTACAATACATTACAAGGCAGAGGACAGAGAAAAGTGGGACGAGCAGGAGCAGGAGGACAAGATCATTACACAGTGAAGTGAGCGGGGGCGGGGGGGAGGAGAAGGAGAAGAATCAGAGAGAACAAAAAAATATAATAAAATCTAAGACTAAGAACACACACACTCTCCAAGAGGGGAACGTCTTATAGACGGATTCCTGGATTTGTGGCAGCTACGTAGCGCAGCAGTTCTTCGTTATCCTCGCAGATCACTGGCTTCTCGTGGTAGCAGGCAACGTCGTGCCATGCGATACCGTCATTGTACACGTTGTTCAACACCGACAGGCACTGTTCCTTGGTCTGGTTGATGTCGTACTCGGCGTTGTCTGGTTGCGGCCTCTTCTTGTGTCCGGTTTGCGACCATGGATTGTAGCCCCAGCCCTGTGGAATCCTGTTGGTGGCTTGGATCTTCTCGCGGGTTGCGGACCAGAACCATCCGAAGATGTTCTTGGGTTCCAAGTCTGGGCGGTTCTCACAGCCGGCGAAATCGCAGATGCGTCCAGCTGTCCAGATGTATGGGACGTCGTTTTGCTGAATCACACGGAAGATTAGGTTATTTTTCTCTTGGGTCTCCAAGGCGACCAAGTCCATGCAGTATTCGCGGCACAAGTTACGTCCGTCCAACCAGTCGACCTTCTTGTTGGCCAAGTGTGGCACATGGCTGCTCAGGAACATGTTCTTGCCACGGTACGAGAACTCCTTTGGTCCTGAAACGAGAGAGAAAACAAACGACGACAATGAGAATGTTGCCCAAGTGTGGCTGGCTGGCTGTAAAATTAAATGTCAATTAATGCGACCTCATCAGCGCCATTAAGTGGCCGCCGAGGCATCATCATTAAGCGGCCCGCAGCCGAAGGTGTTGCTCTTGCGCAACATAATCGCAGTTCAATAAATGCATTGGCCCACTTAATCCCCGTCGCGTCGCGTCGGTCGGCCAGTGGTGTGCTGCTGCCAGTGTGCGGCGCTATTTCAAAACCTTAAGCGCACTGCTCTTGTATTTGTATCTCGCAGTCACTGGCTGGCGGCCAGAGCCGTTTACTTTCTTTCGAATTGGATTTACGATCGACGAAAAGCAAACAGGGGCACCGTTACCTAAGGATCCAGAACAGCGGCAACAGGTTTCTCCCAGCGGAAGACCTGAAAAGCTGGCTTGTCCCGATTGATCCCCTCTCACCCCGCAGCCGGCTGGTGGAATTCCTGGGTGCGGTTTTGGCTTGGAATGCCCGTCTCATCAATCAGCCGGAGACGTCTGCAGATGCATTATTTAACCCGTCGGCCAAACCGGTCACCGGGTACACACTACACACCATCCGAAGAAGGTCAGTGCGGAGAATTCAATTAAGCCGGCTGGTAAATTAGCTCCGTCACAGCTTAACGTCTTCCCAGAGTCGTGGCGCTGGTGGCGACTCTGGCGGAGAACTAGTTTCATTGAACCAGCCAGTCGATGGCTTGTTGGCTTGGTTACTCGGTTTCCCCTGCGACGCGGCTTATGTAACTGATTTTGTTTTGTATTTTCGTGTTTGTTTTGTTTTTGCAACAAAACATGAAGAAAATGAAAAGATGGACGTGGAAAAATGTGCAAAAGAAAACCAGATGCACTATCTCCGGTCGCGCCGACCTGTGTGGTGCAGTGGCGGGGGTGGTCCGCGGTCCTTATCGTGTGGCGGTTGTGTCGGCATCGACCGCGTCGTGCCTAACCTGGCCTTTATGTCGACTCACTGCGCGAAGACAATGGGAGGGAAAATCTTCATTTGTTTGTTTTGTGTGATTTTTTTTTGCATGTTGCATGCCATGTTTCCACAGAAGCTGGGAGGAAGGTTGGCTCGTTGCAGTGCGCTGTGATGCAACTAGGTAACTGCGATGGGTTTTGTGTAAATCAAATGAGTCAGTGCGGGGCGGATGAGATGATGCCACATGCGATGGCGATTAGAACCTGCCTGACACTCTTGAGAGAGTTTGAGGGGGTTACTTCATGGAACTGGGTGGAGTCGGGGAGTTAGGAAATTGTTTCACCACCGTTAACAGGTGGGAAATTTTTCACCCAGGAGACAGAATGTGGTTGAATGGGTGAAGCGACTAAGCGAGATACTTGATTTTGCGAGGGTTCATCTTAGACATGGCTGAAGTCATGAAGGACTTAAGTCCAACCATAAGGACACCTAAGTCAGCTTTAACAATCGCATGGATACAAAAGACTGATGTCAATCTCTTAGTGTGACCGTAACAAAAAGTTCCCTTAGGTTCGTTGAGTTTCGTTGAGTTTCGTTAAGTTTCGTTGAATCTCGTTTATTTTCCATTACTTAAGTGGGACCGAAAATACTTCGTTCCCTGCGTACCCAAATGGCAGTTGGTGTTGATAGCACTTAGTAAGCTCCCAGGAACAAGAACAGTAATCTTTTTGACTACTTTCTGACTTATAGTTAAGTTAGTAGCTCAATGTTGATCCTGTTGAATGGAGTCGAAAGCAAATCAGCCGCACTTATTCTTGGTATCGTCGAGAGACCGTGAGATGTATGTTTCCCTCTGCCTGCAATTTGAACGGGGGAGCAAACTTACGGATTTGTACAGAGTCTTGGAAGGAGTCGGATATATGCGCACGACGACATCGAGAGAGATTTTCCGATTCTCCAAGTGAACGTCAAGCAACATTTCGTCATTCCCTCAAACGGAATGCGTCCATCGAGCTCTTACAAACTGCGCCAGAGATTTATTAGATAAGCCGCTAAGAAAACACACGTAATTCTGTCACCAAAAATAAACATGAATTCCATTTCATACGAGTCCCTTGCCGGAGCTATAAATCACCTCATATTCAACGCGTCAACTTTAATTTGAATTAGTGAAGGAAAAAAAAAGATTACGTATACGCCCTGGTATTCGAGACATTCCACGATGAAGAAAATGAAGAATTATCACTCGCAGCCGATTTTACCATCAAAAGCCATGTAAATTAATTCGACCTAATGTCGCCTAAGACCGTCTCACACGCATACGCTTAACCCACTTGCCGAAGTCCACCATCGCCGCGCCAACAGCACACACACACTCCGCAAGTCGTTACATAATTGAATTTAAATATTTTTGTGTATTTTATCTGATCGCCTGCAGTTGGAGACCGACCAAATAAATTACTGCATGCCAAAAAAAAAGCAGAATTTTGTCTCATTACCTCTTGTCGAACATTTAACCTTTTGCGGTTGTGTGTGCGCACGTATGCGGCTCTGTGATTCGCTTAATGACTACTATGTGCGAGCAATTAAGCAGCTACACGAACACACGCTACGCCATGGCTAAGGGAACAGGCCATCAATGCTGTGCGGTGAATAGAATCACGTTTTCTTTTTGTTTGCTGAGCTAGAGCAAAAGATTTAATTTACAATTCTAATTGATCTTCCGAGAAGGAAGGGAATGTCGTGTGATTTGATTATGGGAATGGGAATATAATGAATTTGACGTTCATAATGTTTTTCTTTTTTTAGAATCACCGCTCGACTGTTGCTAATTGAAGACAGCAGCAGATGATTGAGTAACTTGAACTTGTTTCCACTTTTTGTGTTTGTCAAGCTAAAGACGTTGCATAAGTTCTTCTTCGACTTAAATTACGCTAATTCCATTTGTGAATAACTTGTCCTCACATCCTGGTGGTGGGCGGACTGTGCTGAGGAGGATGAGGAGCAACAGTAGCAGAGAGTGAGAGTGGAAGAATGTGAAATGTTGCCGGCTGTTTGCGCGATTTGGAAGGGGATGATGCTTAAACTGGTTTCTGGACTTGTTTTCGATCACGTTCTGGTTATAAAATGCCAGTAAAGTTCTTTAATGGTCAGCGATGATGAGGCGAGAGAGAGAGGTGGAAACAAATATCAAGAGTGTTCAGGAACTGCTTAGCATTTGAGAGGAAACACGTTTCCGTCATAATGTGACAAGTTTGAATTGATTTCTAAGTACGCAATTGGTGAAGTGGAGTCGAGTGCATGGCTGTGGTTTGATAGCTAAGGCTTGTAATCACCTTGTGGTTTTGAAGTAAAGTAAAGTAAAGTCACATTGAAATTGTGGAAGGCATTTGACGATGAATTCTGTGTGTCATTGGGGAAAGAATACAAAAGAGTTGGTGGACGAACTTCAGAGAGCGTTCCTATGGGGGGATTCTTCATTTGCTGCTGATTCTCGATCTAAGCTGTGTGTGGTAAAAATCGGAGAAGTGCCTATTGTTGTGCCATCCACAGAATTGGACCTTAGACAAAGCTCAACTTTGTGAATGCAATTGTATATCACATCCATTCGCTCCAAAAGGAGTAAGCCTAATTGGACGAAACTTAACGAAACTCCGCAAAAACAGCCTGTGGGAATCATAGCTACAACAATTGATATTGTGATTTGCCTTTATTCCCTCTGAAGTAGGTCCAATTGGACGAAACTTAACGAAACTCAGCAAAGTCTTAGCTAGAATTCACATTTGTATTCGGAAAACAATTGCCTTCGCTACTGAAGTAGATTTGAATTACGGACTTACTGGAAGGCATTTTGGATGAATTTTGAATTGGTTTATGAACTTGAAGGACCATTTCTTCGGGGAAGAATTAGTTAGTGAGTTTAGTGAGTTCATTGAGGCAAGCACGTCGGCGGGGACATGAAGAAGAGTACGGAATTAAAAGCTCACTTACTTGTATACAGAAACAAAAATTAATTAAAATTGAATTCATAAGACAGGCATAAGAGGCTTCCTTGTCCACACACTCTCCCTGGTACTTCCTTATTTGAGCGACCACAGTAAGACGAAAGCCTTGCAAGCACTCATCAACTGAAATTCAACCATCAGGTCCAACTTAATGCCTGCTGATGCAGAAGTTCGCTTTGAAAGAATTTGTGTACAATGACGTAAAAGTCTGTAGACAGAAGTGTGCTGCAAGCCAATGTGGCCCACCAACTCCAATGAAATGCAACACTTGTTCATCAGCTTTCGTCACGTTCTCCACGTGTTTTCTCATCTGACGTCAATAGATCACCGAAGACTCCTCTCAAACAGTTCCTCCATCACTTCTATTAACTTTAAGGAAACCAACTCGTTCAAAGCCAAGCATTCATCAGAAATAACCTTCACCATCTAAGGCGGATGTATCAGTACCTGTTTGACTGTACAAATCCCCCCAAAAAAACACAACCACGTTATCTATTCGCCGAAAAGTCAATCTCCCGCTAAAACAAGACAACCTTTCATAACATGAAACAAAAATCAAACATTTCCCTCCACAAGACCACTCCCTGGCCTTGACTGTCTCTCTCCTCCGCGATGAGTCTAGAAGTTTTATAGCGAGTCTTATCTCTGATTTCCCCACCTCACATATCTGAACTGTATATCTTCAGTAGAATTGTTTCGTAAGCTCCACCTTCTCCTGCTTCCCTCGCCCGGCATGAAATTCCTTCACACAAGCACACACATGCCCATATGAAGCCAAATGGAAAGCGAAAGCCCCCTCCGAGTGATTTCTTCAAACCGTCTCCACATGCCAGCACGTATGTAAAACAAATCCATCTAATCATCAGCAAGATTACATCAAATGAACATCAAATACATAACGAAACTTTGTGAGTGAGGAAAAAAACAAAAAGCGGGTCAATATGTTTCTTTTTTTAGCCAGTCACGAACGCTATCTGCATAGCAAGCACCCAAAAAAGTGACGAGCAAGAGACCCGCATGCGTGCGCACCGAGGTGCGAGACAGTCGCAGTCAATGTAAAAGGTGACAATGGACAGTCTGCCGGAGAAGGTCTCGACAAACCGAACCGATTTTAGGCCAACTTTGTGGAGCGCCAGTCAGACTGTTAATTGCCGCGCCAAGTGAAACCTTTGTTCCCTCCAAAAAAAAAAGTTGAAGTTCACGAATGAAGGCCAAATTTGAGCGCAGAACTCATGCTGGGACACTTTCATGTACATAATCGATTCTGGGCTGATTCAAGTGGGCCGTCACCGACTGACTGAGAAACTCGAAACTGAAAGTGGTCAATCGACGAAGTGTTCCGCTGGCCGGGTGGAAAATTACCCAGCCTCAGGCGGGGTGAGCTGCCGCAAATGTAATTCATGACGGAGAATCCAACGTTCCGATGGTGAATTGCTAATTAAATGCACATCGACGGGCCCAGGGGGCGGATGGAAATTAACACCCAATGCTGTGTTCTATGCACGAATGCATGCCGCCCGTAGGCTGGAGAGATGAGAATCTCTTAGTTCCGGATGTACGACTACGACGTGACGGCACACAAGCCATGAGGGGGCTCTTCGAAGGTGTCGGCGTGTTACACCCACAAAACAATGATGATGTCGGGAGGGGTTTACTGCCGATGAAAATGTGCATTTTTATTGCTTTTTTCGCAACTGATTCTGAGGAGGAAAGTATTTTTAGACGAGTGACTGGTTGAATGATTTGCATGCATGCAATTGCTGAGACTACATGAAGTGTCTTGGGAATACGGTTGAAAAGGTGAGAAAATTGTTGCAATAAGAAATTACGCGGATGCATGAATCAGAGGGGGAAATGATTCACAAGATCTTATGAGTTGTTCTTTGAGAGCGACTTGTGGTCTTGTCATGTCAACTGAAGGGAGATACTTAAGGTTCTGCAACTGAATGAAATGCTGGTCATTGCTTCTGAGAATCATATGCTACGTAGAAAGCGATTGCTTTCGTTCCCAGTGAATTAGGTAAAATTGGACGAAACTTAACGAAACTCAATAAAGTAGCTTCTGTGAATCATATGATAAATTTCAACAAGAATTCTAATATTTATGTAGAAAGCTGTTGCTTTTTCTCCCATAGGAGAAATTAAACGAAACTTAACGAAACTCAGAAAAGTAGGTCAGTCAAATTTTGGTCACTGTGTATGTCTTCACTTATGATGGCGTACACTATGATTGGTCTTTTAGTCAAAGCAATGCCAAGGTATTTTTTGATTCCCACAACAGAAGACTGCTGCTTAGACGCCGCTCTAAAAAAGTTTATCAAGCATCATCGAACTTCTCCGCCTTCATGTCTGTGTCCGAATACCAAATTAAATTGAAAATAAGGTTCAAATCCTGAGCACATCCCAAGGGATAATTGCGAACAAACAAATTTTTGACACCAAGCTAGACACACCACGCTCCACCCTGTTGCCAGTTGTATGTGACATCTCTGATGATCGCTCCAACAATGAGGAAACACATAAACACCCAGATGGCGACCTTCAAAACATCTGCCCGTCCACTATAAAATTGACAATCTCAACTTGACTGCCGCATAAATCATTCGTCTAACCCTTCACGGCATTATCATCATCAAAAAATGAATATTCACGACCTCACGAAAGTCATAAAAAAATATAGCTAAATGCTAAAACCTAGTTATGTTCCCTAGAAACATTGACCTACAACCATTAAAATTTTATTGATCTCAAAGTTTGTGTTTATATCTTCAAACTGTCATCCTCCAAGCGATGTTCTGACATTGACCTCAACTGTTTTAATTTTCTTTTCTATGTTTTTTTACTCAAATTTGCTTAAGTGCTTCTGCTTAGGTGTGTGTTTGGTTTCAATTTGTTAGATACTTACGTTTGGAGCATTTTGCGGGATCAGGCAGAGATAAGAAACGTCCTGGCTTTGTGGCAGTTGTTGTCCTTACTTGACTAATGGCTGGTTTAGGTTCAGCATAGCAAGCAGCTATGCAGAATGCTGCCACTACTAAGGCTACCTTCATCTGTAAAGGAAGAAAAAATGAGGGAATTTAGTAAACATTGGCTTGGAATTGGGTTTGTTGGAGACTGTGGATTCAAGGTGGATACTTGTGGAGTTTTTTTTAGTTTTATTGGAAGAGGAGGAAGCTCCATACCTAGTTCATTGAAAGAGGTAGGATTCCTTTCTTCGTCTGAATCCTTACGAATTTACAAATACAATAAATAGTGAACGGACTCAAGACACAGAAAGGGTCACGATGTCAACATCGGAAGAACAAATCACTGCTGACAGAATTAAAACTAGATCAATGTTCAAACTTCATTTTCCTGTGATTTCACAAGCGAACGCCATTTTCTTTGTGGAGTTCATGGATCTTCTTGCAGAGCTTGCGCAGTAGGCTTAATGTTTGAAAGCATCAGTAGAGTAGCTTGTACAGATCTCGCCACGAAACGAAGGCTAACACCAGGTGAGCGTGACCATAGAAAACTTCTATGTGTCTCGTTAAGTTTCGTTCATTTTGAATACTTAAGTGCGATCGAAAGATACTGCTTACCACGTACAGATGTCAATTGCTGTTGAAATTTAGCATATGATTCTCAGAAGCAACCTTGCTGAGTTTCGTTAAGTTTCGTTCGATTGGAATTACTTCAGTGGGACATTGAACACATTACAATTGGTGTTGGGAAATTATGTAAATTCCCAGAAGCAACAATGGGCACCTTGGAAATGAACGACCAACGATGCTTATGTCTTTTTGAGTCAATTGTAGTTGTACCCTAAGATAGTAGGCGGAGTATAAGCAGGAATCAAGTAGTCAGACGAATTCTGTCTGAGGAAAGACTGCCTGTAAGACTCCCACCAGTCCCTGCATTTGATCAGCATTAATTTTCTTTAATTGCTTCCGTGAACAAATAATTTGCCTGATTCATTGAATCACTTTCACACAAGCCCCTCTCCTTCGTCTGGACACAATTAATTCGCGGATATGAAATCTCATTGCATCCGGCACACGTTCCAACTGCACATCGGAATTCCCCTAGCTCAATTATTCCCTAATTGGTGGCCAAAGTCGAGACTCTGCCGAACAACCCCCCATGAAACGAGAATGTACTTTCGATTTTTGGTTGCTTTTTGCTTTCAGCAATTTACTGTCAACCTGAATAGAAACCGACTCAATTAATGGACACGGCACAAGTGAAAATGTCAAACCACAAATTAGATGGCACGCTAAAAAGAAAACACGTCCAAAGTCATCAGTGAATTCCTCACACAAACCGTCCGACTGGTCATTACCTGGATGAGCTTTGCCATCTGTCCGCCGACTGGCGAGTGTGTGTTGTTGTGCTCGTTTACCCTAACCCCCAACGGGGGCCATTAAACTGTGCATTTGCCTAGAAACTTCTTTAGCTGCAGCGTTAAGTAATTACTCTTGTGGCAAGGCGTCCCACCATCCACACCGCCTACAAGGCCCGGCACAAAACTTTACATAATTTCTTTTTTAATTCGAAATGAAATGAGTGGAGCCTGAAGCTCCGAGATTGAAGCTTCTTCTGGCTGCTCTCACGTCGACATCGCCGCCGCACATCTTTGCATCTCGAACCCGTACCGTGTGGATTCATTTTTTATGTCAAGGATTTCCATAACCGGTATAATGCATGATAATGATTTAATTTCTGTGTGCTTTTTTTCATCTTCTCTCACTCGCTTCTGCTGGTGAGTGTGTGTCGTTGCCAGCAACGCGTCGCGAAGATGATGCGCTGATGCCAGATGCAAAATAATCCGAGATTAGATTGAAGCGAAAGCCGAAAGTACAAGTCGAACTGAATCTTGACAAGATGCCAGTTCGTCATGTGTCCGAAGATGTGGTGCAGGTGATGCCATCAGATTGAATTCAATTAACGATCCATATCTGGCATAAGACCAAATGGAAGCGGATTGAGGAATACTGAATTAAATACGATTGGATGCGAGCTGTTGTTTCAGTTGGGAGGCATGTCGAAATTTAATTGTCTGCGATTAAATTATGAATCGAACGAGGTAATCGTAACAAAGTGTTTGAATGATAATCATGCTCGGGGGTTTTCGTCAGACGTTGATGTTGATGAGATGTATCAGTCGATCGATTTATTGATCTTTCGACATTGATCGAATTGATCAATTGAATTGGATTTTTGCCTTTGTGTGTCGTTTTGTGGGTCATCTTGGATGGTTATGCTTTGATGTAGGGTTGCATAAGTTCGACAAGTGGAGTGGTGTGCTTTAGAGTGTGGTGGATGATGGATGGCTTATAGGCTTATTGGTCCTGTTGTTAACAAAAGCAGAAATTTGGGAAAGTTGTCACGAAAATGGAAGAAATTACGCAAGAACTGGACTTTTGAATACGTAGAGAAGTGCCACAAAAGTCGGTCGAAATTGTTTCAATAGAAATTTGGAACATTACTTGCTTGACAATGGAATCTTGGGCTGTAAGTATTTGACAAAACAGCAACCCTTGCTAATTCCGGTCTCTTTATTGTGGAGGACCCATCCGAGTCCCTCGAACATATCTCTTAATTGTTGTTCTATATAGAACTTTGGAACCTGACCAAAAGTAGTCCAAAAACAATAATTTGTCTTCAAGAGCAGGCACACTTAACAAGATGGTGTCAGTTTCTCCAGTTTAATAAGAATTTACATTTGTTCTTCTGTCGTCACTGAAATTTGGTACATTTTTGAAGCTGGATTGCAAAAGTGGCCCAAAACCCGTTCAATGTCAACAATTTAGACATTCCCATCTCAAATTTGGTACATTTGAGTGAAAGTTCAAAGCCAAGCCCCTCTAAAAACAATCAATTAAATTGATTTATAAGGTCATTGATTTCCACTCAGTCACCATAAGTACGTACAAGGCCTTGAGAATCTAATAAAATAGTTTAATGACCAACTTCAACATTCCAGCATTCCACAATTAGTCAGAGGAATTCAATTAAATTCAAATTGAATTAATTCTAAAAAATATAGCATAGCACAGCATACCAATTAAGATGAAGATACAAACTTCACTTCAACTTGTGTTGGGTTGAAGATCAATGGATCTTTAGTTTAGATTGCTGTGCTTGACGGTGTGTGACTAATAAAATGTTGGTTGGTGGAGTTTGCTGCTCTTGTTGATCATCTGATTTGAAAAGAAATTTTGAAGCGTTTTGCTCAATGTAATGAAAATCAGAGCATCAGCCAGCAAAGGACCATAGAAGAACTGATTTTGTGAGCAATCCTGTTTGTAGAAGGTGCACCACAAAATTTGCCCTAATTTTTTGATTCAAATGGTCAAAAATTCCTTTGAGCATGGAAAAGGAACAATCTTGCTTTACGCACATTTGTGAGCAAAATTAACTAATTATTACTTCATACAAATTCTGGTCATACACTGCAGCCAGAGCAGGTCAAGTTCAATTAGAAGTGAAATGTGGGCACTTCGTAAGCGTGACTAAGAACCGGCCATAAGTGGACCTTATAAAAGTTCCTATTTTAATCACGAAGGCTTAAACGACGAGACAAGAAGCCCTTGTTACCAAAAAGGAAAGCATTTTGTTGAGATCCTTTCATCCAACTGAAAGGCAAATTTGCTCCAGCCTCCATTTACAGTTTAAGCTGCCCTTCAGACTTGTATCCTCATATTTGTTTGCAAAGAACTGAAGGCCTAAATTATCTTGAAGTTCCAAAATTTCTTACAAGTTTGGAACTGACACCACTTCCACTTTTGGTTTCTTGTGAACCAAAAATGGTCATGTATCAAGTCTGACAAAGGGTTTCAAGCTACTTTTTTACACACCGAAGAATTTTGTAATGGAATTGACGAAGAAAGGATAGCCATCAAGGTAGAACAATTTTGAACATTGATCAGAAGATTTATAAGCAACTAAAAAATGTTTTCAGACAGACTTTCCTTGAAGTCCCTTTTTTCCCTGTGTACAACGCATGCCGTGAAAGCAAGGACACACGACCAGGACAGATCTATTGCATTGTATCGAAAATAAAGATCCTTAGTTCAGACCAATTGTCGTGAATTGTAAAATTTGTTCCAAAATTAGCACGAAACAAATTCGAAACCTTGAATTAGGAAGGCAATCGTTTCTGAAAAGTCACAGACTTGACCTATAATGCTGCAGGTCAGGAAATTAACATTTCAAATGATGAACAATTGATGGATGTTGTAAAGTAAGTTTCCAAATTTCTGGTCTTTGGTCAAAATTTCGAAGCGAGCAAAAGATTTGTTAACGTTTTGATCGAATTTAAATCTTATTAATGGTTCCGCAAATACGTAGCGCAAAACAGCTGAGAAGGAAACGCCGTAACTGGGAAAAAATTGGAGAGAGGCACATTTCCAGAAACCCCGCTTGATGGCTCCTGGACAATTTAAAAATCCTAGGATACACAAGGGGATACAGGAGAACGGATGGTTTCTGCTCGTCTTGACAAGGAATATCTGAATTTTGAATTCTTGGAAAAACTAATTTTGGCTTCAACAGAGGGAAGATCAGAAGTCGTAAATGTTCGTTCTGCCTTTGGTTTTGCATGAAACTAGCCAGAAAAAAGGCTCTTTGATCCTCAGAAAGTAGCACAACTTTTTTGAACAGATTTTGGTCCAAATTTACGACGCTTACTTGAGGTTTTTTTTCCCGAAAACAAGACATTCGTCGAAAGGAAAGAAGATGATCTGCCGAAAAACTGAAAATCACTTCAAGTTGCAATGACATCCATAATTTGTACCAAATTTACTTCCGAAAAATTGTGTTTCAAAATTATGCGATTGTCGGAATTAAAATACAAAACGCATTCCAGATTTCATGGGCAAGTTTCAGGTCTTAAGACCTCTTAGACCGTTGATAGACAATTTTGAACTTCACGACTTTTTGACTCTGATTCCGATGTTTCCTTTTTTTTTTCAGATTTATAACTAATTTTTCACCAGTCTCAGGGTTTTAGAAACTTCTTCGTCGCCAATTCGATTTGCACTCAAATTCAACCTCGTTATCCTTCAATTCCACACTGTTACAGCAACAACAAACAAATTCATTGAGTCCTTTTCAACTTCACATTTGTGACACTTTTTTACGACAGAACAAAAAAACGAATAAAAATCAAAAAAAACTCTTCCACAAAAAACAAAAAACAACCAATGTCCTTCACAAAAAATAATTAAACAAAATATCCTTGATGTTTCTCACAATTAATCCACCAGAATCCGAATTGAATCCAAAAACGAATGTCCTCGGATTGAATTTTGAGCGAACTAGCGAACACCACACAAAGTGTGCAGCTGAGTCTCGATGGAAGGAATTTTGATGTCTCTTACCTTAAAGCGAACTTTATTTTCTACCACGAGCAGGTACAACCAAACGTTGTAACTAACGAACGAAAACAAAAGTCAATTGCGATGGCCAAAGAGTTTTATAGGCGCTTATATCATAACCAATACATCGGTAGTGGAACTGCTGTATGCGCTTGGGTCAATATGTGGTGATGATGACGGTATTTTTTTTCGTTTTTTTTTTTTTTTGTTATTGCTTCTCCTCCGTTTATTTTTGTTTCTTTGTGTCGTTTTGTCTTTTTGTTGTGTGCTGTTGCTGTTGGTTTTTGCCGCTGTCTCGCTCTTTCGCGTTTCATCTGCCTTCTGCGCTTAAGCTTCTTCAGGTGGATTTTTCGGTACGGGAATAGTGTTGCTTGTTGCTTTGCTTGTTTTCGCTAGGATCCAGTTTTGCGTTGGAAGGGAGGAGTGGGGGCCTGGGTTGGGATGATCAGGCAGGCAACTCTGCGCGCCTTATATGAAAGACAACAAAAACAACTGTTAGTGTGGCACCGTGTGGTACAAGAAAAAAAACACCACAGCCCCACACACAGTCGCGCATAAAAAAGCTCATAGACCGTAGACACACACTTGGGGCCAGAGCAGAGAGAAGGGCAAAAAAAGCGTAAAAACAAATGAGTGTCCACACGCCGAGAGGTGGTAAGTCTGAAGTGTCTTCTTGTGGAAGATGCTGCCGCTGAGATACACTCGGTAGATATTACGTTTTTTTTCCTCCATCGTTTTTTTGTTGTTTTTTCTCGTTACCTTTGGCGCGATTCTCTGGTGAAGTGTGGCCCTCTCATTGTAGTATTGCAAATCAGTTTGTGGGTCTGTTGCATTATGTCGAGTGGTGCTCGAACTAATATCGTATCGAACGTGTAGCAACTCAGGGCCTAGGGATCTGAACTCGTACTTCTTGAATTTTTTTTCTCCATTTTTGGAAATACCTGCATTTGTTTATTCTTTACACAATTGAAGTTAATGCCGAGATAATAGGCGGATTGAGTGTCTATGAGGTGTTTACATGGTTTTTCGGTTTGGGTAACGCAATCCCGATCGCTCGGTCGTCTGCTCGCTGCCAGTGGATTGCATTAGAATTTTGAATTGCATTTTAATTTGACAATGGCACTTAAAGTTTATTGCATCTTCGGCGGTGGCTCATGCGGGACTTGGCCACTTGAGTGGAGCGTGGAGCGCTCTGGAGTTAATTGAAAAATGTCCGGAGAAGAAAATCAATTTTAACGGTGATTTTTGAATGTTGCATAAGATGATGGTGTGACTGTCGAGTATGTTTGGACTGCACCGCTCAGTCAGATGTGAGAACACACTTGTTTTCGATGAGGGAATGCAAGTGAATTTGATAGATTGCATGTTAAGAGGACTGGACATTTGGCAGCACATGTCTAATGAGGGACTACAGAGATGAGTCTCATCTAAGCAAAACCGTGATGCGGACAAATGACGGTATCATGATTCTGTGAAACCAAGAATCAAAACACAGGCATAACTGAATGAGCTGTTTCCCAGCAGATTCCCATTGAGTGTAGGCTAATTAGGAATTCAAGAATTCACCACTTATCTGATTGCCAAAAGAAGTCTTGCCAGTTGCTGTTATAAAGAAACCACACCACGGTTGGTTTTTGTTTGATACCGACTTTTGACCACTTGAAACTGGTTGTTCAACTTCTTACCTTTTTCCGATGTTTTGCGGCGACTAGGGCAGAGGTCTAGTGAGGCGGATTTCCTCTAATGAGGTAATTTTTTAAGAACTTAATTACCGATTCGTAAGTGACTAGAACAACTGCTGGCAAGAGTGGCGGGTGGTAGATCACAGAAGACCGATACACAGGAACAGAAACTGTGGATTGCCAATGGCACTCTCGAAAAATAAATTCTAACGGATATAGTACATACAGTATCCGGGATATAAGCCATTTTCTGATCTATTTGGGATTCTTTATCACTGCATTTGAGATGAACAAAAGTTCATTGTGTGACAATATTCAACCACTCTGTTCCCCCACACAGGTCAATTCAAAAGGAACGACAAAAACAATGCGCATTGGATCTGTGCTTTGGCTGAAAACACTGAGTCCATGTGCTCATAAATATCATAAAATACAGTGGACTTTCAAAAAGTTTTCACTGGATATGAACATTAGTTCGAGTTCAGTTAGACTAGAGGCATTCAGACGTAGGGAGAGTCCACTGTAGTCACTTTTTTGTGAGAATTCGCAATCCTCTTCAGTCCATACCTGTTTGTGTTGGGTATTAATTTGGCCACTGAGCGAAATTGAGCCTCGTTGCTGAACAGGCAACCTCGTAAGCTTAATCATGATTTTTGAAGTAACTAGCCTAAGTATACAAACAGTGCACCGGTATGAGATCATATTTTTTATGAAATGACAACAGACTGCCTGCTATGATGCACATCTATCCAGGTCTCAACTTCTTGAGTAGTGTCGGAACCTGCATTATCGACCTCCTAGTCAGTTAAAGAAGAAGTATATAACTTAGTTTCCTTTGATGGCGATTGAGAAGCTATAACGGTAAACTGCAAAGAACATTTCCGACTTACTTCGACTTAGCTTCTTATTTGTTCTGTTATGAGTGACGTAACAGCCAGTCGGCCTTTGTCCTGAACCAAGAAGTTAGGCACCAAGTCCATTAAGATCCTTCTGGTGCGTTGTGCAACTGACATGTCGTCGAAATCTCCACAAAAAGCAACCATCGTCATGTCCAAGCCACTTTTGACGACGGATCCGTGGGTCTGGTTAGACTCATGTCAATGTACTTGACATATAGTTCCAACGCACGCTGACCCAAATATAAGACAGAACCCATGACGTCTTATTCTGCTCTTGAAATTGTGCGTGGGATGGTTATTGCTCGTTTTTATGAAGTCAACTCTATCCTTCGAGAAACCTGATTTTGGAAATTTTGTTCGGATGTAATATTCCAAAGGTCTTAACTGCAGTGTCAGTTCTTGCTTTTGGAAAACAGCTAACAAATTGCACATTCAGTCCATTTGAACTGCAGTCAAACTTTGATAAGTCAAATGGGCATTGGTTAGCCGAGACTGAAATTTACATTCCTTCATTATTTATATTAAAGAATTTAGGTTCGAGAGGCTGCATTTGTTATAGTCACATAACTGCTTTGAAATGGTTAACACGGTACCTTGTTCAAACGAAAAAGTAAGCATATTTTTAACTCCATTCGAGGCTCTTACTGTAATAAACGTTAAGCATTATTTCTTCGCCGGTCTTTGTCATCCAACATTTTTACTTACCTTGTAAGAAGCGAGCTGTTGAAATGTTTAACTGATCACGCTTCATTTAATGAATGTGCACATTCACCCAAGTGAATCTATGTTCTATACTTTTCGATCTGACACTGATGATTCGGCACGTTTGGCAATATTCTACGGAACAACCCAGATCCGTCTGCAATATACAGATGTATATATATTTATTCTGACTTGGGGTCAGTATGTGTTCTTTCTTATTTTTGTTCAGTTTTTGTTGAATATTCATAAAGAACGATTCTACTTGGTAAGTTTTATTGTATAACTTCTCCTCACAAACGTTTTGTTCCGAAAATTTACGCTTTTACGTTTGCAAAAATAGACAAGTAAATGTATTCAGTTCAAAATTTCTGTTGTGCAGACCCAATTCTCAGAATTGTTTGGTTGGAATGTCGATAGTCATATCAAGCACTGCCGGTTTGAAGTCTTTCTATTTTCTGAGAAATACATGAGCTAAAACGTCTGTCATTTTATCCTTCTATTTCTCTCCAGTCTTTGGTGGAACATCAACATGTCAAAAAAATTTATAATAATAATAATATGGGTGGCGCTACAGCCCGTAGGGGGCCAGGGCCTAGCTTCTCAGCAACCACTCGTGTTGTGCGTGCTATTGTTCTCACACGAGTGGAAGGGACCTACAGTTTTATGCCGAATCCGAACGGCTTTGTTTGAGAAGCTTTCTCTAGACAGGAAATACTCTTTGAGCATTGTCAGTAACTCGAAAGAGGTGGGGTCGTGAAAATTGTTTTCGTCGCACAGAGCAGGAATTGACGTCGAGGTTGGGGTCGACGCACATACCCACAACGCCACGGGCCACCGCCAATAAATAAATTTACATATTGTAAAAATCACGGTTTTTTTAAACATTATTCTCGAGAAGCTAGTACGTAACTTTAAAGTCACCGATCTTCCATAAACCAGGCCAACTGCTACCATATGCTGATGACATTGACATCAACTTGACAATCAAAGCACAGAGGGCAATTGGGCTGTTACGATCATAAAGAAGGAAGTGGGTAGAAAAAGTCCACCAGATCCACCAAAGTCTATGTTTTGTACTAAAGGACGCTGAAACACCTTGAAGTAGTGGAAGATTTCGTCTACCTAGGCATTAATGAATCGCCGTGTCTCGGCGCTTGGACGTCAATTGAAGAATAATGCCGTCTCTGGAAGACTCGAAATATCTCTACATAATGCAGCATCGTTAATCCGGGGTGTCCGGATTAGACCATGTGAGAAAAAATGTCGATTTATAAAGCAAAATGAAACGCTAGTTCAAAGTAACATGATCCTTCGTGATAATTGACACCACGATCTAACATTTCCATCACTTCTAGATCACTGTTATATGCTTACGAAGAGGCGATTGCACAAACTGTGTACATGACAATACGAATGGCAGTTATTCATGTCTTCGAAAAGAGGGTTGTTAACAGACCTGAATGCCCTCTCCTTCTATACTTTCGGTCAGTACTGTGTCTTGAGCCCGGTCAATTAAGAGAATTAATAACCCCTTCAGCACGCGCAAATTATAAGCAAATTATTGCTGTGTAATCGTCATGAGTGCTAGTCCGGATTACCGAGGTAACAGCATTAGCCTTTAGCATTAGGATTAACGAGGCTCCACTGTATTTGATACCTTGCTAATGCCAGTGCTGCTATATGACAGAGAAGCATGGTTCGTTCGAGAGGAAAGTCCTTCGTACCTATTATCTTTTGTCTCGAATTGTTTGATTGTGTTTGCAAGAGGGACCTCGAACTGGTAAAACAAGTTTCTCATCTCAAATGGCTAGTGTTGTAGATCGATTAGACACAAATGCTGTAGCCCGGATGGTTTTCGACTCTAACCGAGAAAGACAACACTTTAATGGTAGCAGAAAGCAGCTGGCACAACAACTGCGAGATGGACAGGCATGCTGACTAAGGCTCTGATCCACCGTGGACTATAGCAACAGCAATGCAGAAGGTGAGTCAGTTTTGTCCGCCTATTGCAGCTTATAGCACTAAATGGGCATGGATTCTGTGTCTTTCACTTCTAGTTGTCTCGACAAACCAGTGACGAAACTACTACTACAACTACTGGTTGTCTCCTTGGGACTACCATGTGACAGAGTTCATAATTGCCGAACTTATTCTTTACGTCAAAAGCATGTTTCTCGATGCAGCGGAATACTGAACTTTGCTCAGGCAGCTGCGAGAACTTCATTTATCGGTGGCACATGACGTCGGTCGCATATGCAGACAACAGGAGGTGGAGCTCGTGATTGCTTTCAACGAAGCATCGTTTCCTGTTATCTGAACAATGGGACTGCCCGCTATTCGTTGCTGTGCACTGCTAAGCCGACCATTTACAATGTCAACCACATTTCGTTTGTCCTGAAACCTGACCGCTTAACACGATCGTTATTTGAGTCGTTTTATAGCCACCGCCACGGAAGTGACTCATGCACGACCACTCACCACAGTCACTAAACTAGCCTACCATCGGCATGCAAAGTGTGGGCATACCAAACAAATTCAACTCGTTACGAATCAAAACACCGCCTTATCTCAGATGACACTGACAATGAAAGGGACGGCCACATTTTGAACGCGCAGCGCCGCCAAAGACTGGTAGCAACTGCCCACACAAACAAGTGAGAGTGGAAAATTTCTAAAGTCCAACCTTGACTGAGATCCGAATAAGGATAACCCCCCCTGTTGGCAATCAAAGCACATCAGACTAACGACGCTATGATCTATAGCGCATGCCGGACCTGATGCATGCCAAGCTTCGTGGGTATTTTTGCTGGCGGATGGACGGTAATCGAACGAGAGATGCAAATGCAAATCGAAATTCATTGAACTCTTCCCATAATTTCGCGATTCGCGAGCAAAGCGAATGCGAAACTCCACTTCAGACGATCACAGCCTCTGACACTGACACTGACACTGAGTCTCTGACAAGCGGTGTCCTTGAGTCCGAAGGTTAACGCCTTCCGAGAGAGATTTCACTGGAACCGACATAAGATCCAAAACAAAAACAATCCGCCGCCAACGACATATGCAAAAGAACCCCAATTCCGAGCTCTAATCCGAATTCATCAAAGAGGCTCTCGTTCCCGCCGTCGACAGTCGACAGATTACCTCACAATTAATGCCAGACAAGTGTTATGGGCTTGCATTAGTGTCAAATCGCTAACAAAATTGAGCAAAAAAAAAGCAGAAAACAAAATGAAACGTGACACGAAAACAACAATCCAGTCACGTCAGGGTCTGGGAGTCATCATTCAAAGCAATGCATAGGTTCGAGCTCTCTGTCAGCGGCCGACACATGCTAATGATGGATAAACGAATTCATCGCAAAGAACGAGAATACAGAACCGCTGAATCCTTCGACGGGTTTCCCACCGACACACAGACACCACACAGTCTGCGAGTGGTGACCTTCGATCATTTCACAAAAAAAACCAATACAGAAAAATTTACTTTACGACTCTTTTCACCAGATAACCCACTCGATCATGTCTTGCATATCAAAATCCCCAGCCACTCACACGTTACGAAACGCCTTGTTGAACGCTGATGGTTTTTTTTTCGGTTACAATAAGGTTACAACCTCTCGTAGCCTCACACACCACAGCAGTCCACGTGCAGTGGATTAACGTGGCCCCCGTCTTCAGGGCAACGTCTGATGGTGCTTCCAATTTTGGTACTACGCCAGAGTAAACACCCACGCTGTTGACTTGGTTGGGTTCCCTTCTAATTTTTCGATGAACGAGAGGAGGCATCCATCCTCCTCTCAAATTTATTCGAAAAGGTCACCGCGCACAGCAATTCGATCGAAATTGTGAAGCGATTCGATGGTTTTTCGTCGATTCTCGACCTTGAACTTGAGCACATCCCCGTGCGCATTCCGGCCGCTGTCGAAATGCGGCATCTGCAACATTTGTCAATTGCCACCATCTCATCGGCACCGAGCACACATCCGCCGCCGGTGACGGTTTCATAATTGACATGATTTTTTCACATCCAATTGCCTTCGCCGCGCGGTGACAGCTGTACCCAGGCCGCAGCCCAGCAGAGATACATCACCCAATCAAGTTTTCCATCACAATTCGATTAGCATAAGCCCATGCGGACGACTCCGCTGCTGCTGCTGCTGCTCGCGTTTCCCTCTCTGGTCGTGTACCCGCCACGAGGGTCTCTTCCCTCGAAGTGATTGCAACAAACGTGTAGCAAGCGATACATATAACGCCACTCCGTCCATCTACAATTCAAAAGCCCTACAGCCCCCCATCTCGCCCATCTCTCCCGCCCAGCAGATGACACTTCGGACGGATTTGAATTTTTAATAAAAATTGTCATCATAACATCAATTAAGATGAATATTCAGTTAACGGCCAGGCGGAGAGGGGGAGCGCGCCGCGGCACATCGATGGAGGCGCCTCTGGGGTAAACGCTTATAAGTGGTTGCGTATACGCACGAGTGGCCCCCGGTGAGAGGTGTCTCATCGTTATGGCTCGTCTTGTTACGTGGTCATCTTACAGCTGCAAGGGACGATTGTAGGTCACTTTTTTTCGGTTCGGCGGTTTCATTTGTTTCTTCTTCTTTTTGTCTTTGGGATCTTTCACCATGCGGCCTGGGCTGGGGGACAACGTTCACACAATTCGATCGAGGTGATCTAACGTGGGAATGGGCGCAGCCAATGTGTCGATGATGGTGTCGATAGTTATGACTGCCATGACCAAGCGTCGTGTGCTTGAACGTGATTGGGATTTCGAATTGTGTTGTTCTTATTGCTGGAGTGTTGGCGTGCGGCCAATTGATGAGCGGCAACATCAGTCAACTGGTCACACCTGTGAATTGATGGGAGAACGAGGGATGCAACATTGTAAGGATGATGTTGTAACTTCAATGTTTATCAATCGTTTCATTCAAAGAACCAATGTTTGACATTAAATAGAGCTGTGAAGCTCGGGGAATCACCTCGCCTTGTGTTCTTTGCAAGGTCTCCCCATAAATTGATGCTCTACAGCGGTACTTAAACCGATCCTACATCATGCGCAACATTCTGGGCAGGCGTCTTTCAATAACCAAGAAATTTCCCTCGTTATCAGACACTTAGCTCTGTTTCATCGTGCCTTGACTTGTCGAACTTGAATGCGTCTCTGACCGTTCTTGTGGGCTTACGAGCTGATGTAAGTTGTAGTGTAGAAAAAGTCGCTGGGATCTGATCGGCCTGCAAATCAATTCAGTTACTCGGGCGATTCTGGAGGTCGTTGCTGAAGTTAACGATGAGTTGGAACATGCATCTATCTCGGCGCTGTTCTTATGCTCAGATACTGCCAACCACCAACCCTACCACCGGCAGAGTTTCTATGCACGATTTTCGGACCGGGAACAATGTCTGTGACAAGAGTGGTAACATCAGAGAGGGAGATCGCTGCAAACACTCAAAGACCTCATCGAAAAACCTTTGGCACTAGGACACGACTGCAGCGGCCTTATATTGGGAATCGTATTGGAAATCAACCGGCGAATCCATCACCATCTCTCTCTGATAGACTAGCAGAAATAAAGGCGATTGCATCAGACAACCTGAAACTGAAGCTGGTTAGGCTGTGCAGACAGAGTATCATAGTGAGCCATAGCCATAAAATCGTTAGGGCACCTAATTACCTATTAGGAGGAGAACTAGGAGCCTTGCTTGCGGTGGAGGTTGGTAGCAGTCCCGAACCACCTTCACTAGGAAGCGTGACATTCTTACAGTAGCAGTTCTTTGCTACGACAGGTTTCTTGAGAAAGGACAAGGTCATCGCTTGTCTGGCCATAGATCCGTTGTAGTAGTACCTGAGTATGTATTACCAAGGTTAATGGAATATTCACTTTTAATTGAAAGAAAGGGTATAGGTCCCAGGATGGAATCTTGAGGTACTCCAGTTAGTTGGAGTAGTTGTTGAGGGTTCGGAGGAGCTGCTATTCAACGTAATGTATGTTGATGTATGTTGTTGTCAAAGAAGGAGATCCCTTCAACTTCACCGACTACCGAGGGATCTTCCTAACACCGCTTACAAGACTCTCTCTGCTGTTTTGTGTGATCGCCATTAGAATTATCTATTATGTCCGTATCATTCATACTGCGACAGAGCCCGGACATATTCTTCGATTTCAAGGACGTATCTGACAGGTATACAGCGCCACATCAAATGTTGGCTTTCAACCTTTTCAGGTTGTGCGATAGTGAATTTTCACTATTTAATCATGGTTGGTAACGAACTTACCGAGACCTTCAATATCATCAAAGGTTTTACACAAGGCGACTTGCTTTCATTATTCTGCATTAAAAGGGAGGCGGTGAAAATAGGTTAAGCGTTGAATGAGGAAAAAACGAAGTGTATACAGCAATCGATAAAAAATCCATAACATTGACGACTAGTCCAGAACGTCACCGTAGGCAGGACTTCGTCTACTTCGTCTACTTACGTGAGCCTAACCTGGATTCTGTTTAATGCGCATGGACAACACCTGCCCGAAGATTCTCGATTTCTCGACTCCGAACCAGTGGTATAGAAGACGTCCCAGTTTTTGCAGACAGGTCGTAAACTTACTATTCAAACACAGTCAAAGGATACACTTATGGTTTCGTTGATGTTAGATATTCGCCATAGGTTCTTTGAATCTGGCCAGAAAAATATGCCAGAACTGGCAATATTACAATTTTTTAAAGAATGATACAGATCATTCGAGTCAGTTGTGTCAACAAAGCAAAGTAGCAATAGATGCTGCAGGCGATTCCACGTCGTATTTCCACTAGGTGTTGCTTGTGGGGTTCTCGTTAGATCAGACGCAGGCAAAGTCATTTATGGAATAAATCTTGATCAACATCAAATGTCTTGTTATTTCCTCATTGAGCTTAACAACAACACGTTTCGCGTAATTTAAGTGCTATAAAAGCTTCTGCACATAAGAAAGGAAAGCTACGAAGTCCCCATCGTGTGACTGGTTCAATTTTTCCAGGATCCCACATTGGACCATTGTGTTGTATTAGCGCTCAGAACGCTAGAGACTAATAATGGAATACTAAGATAGTCTTTATTCGGATCTAATGCAGACTGATCCTTACATTCCTTATGCATGCCCTCGTAACCTACAATAATACTTCCTCTTTTAGATCAAGCTTGTAATTTTCTCGGCTAGCCTGGTCGGCTGCGCAGCATTTGTGCTATTCTTGTATTTGCATATGTAGTATTGGCACAACATTAGATTCGAACAGTTCCTTGCGACGGATGCTGTCCACTTAAAAATCGATAAATAGTTGGTGTGCATTGCGGCTGTTCAAATCTCAAAACAAACGGTCAGTTTGCCACGCAAATAAATTCTGGGCATTATTTGTAGCAGTATTCATGCTTCGATCTGATGCCCGCTAGTCTTTTCCCAAATGTGCTCGGATCAGCAGCCACACTAGTGCGAGTCGATTTATGCTGGCAAAACGGCTTTCAACCTTCACACACCAAACATGTGCCCAACCAAAATTGTAGTTCATTGCAAACAAACCAAAAACAGCTCTCATCGTTGCAAAAAATGCTTAAGGCACTTTAACTAAGGCGGACTTAATAAGTGTAATCATTGAACCTCATCGGGAATTCCACTCAATTGACTGTGAAAATATTCTTCGATCATCTGCCATGCCAGTTCCCGGATCAACAGACTTCCGCACGAATGTCACGAGCATCAGCCCGCCGGCGTTCTGGATCAAACAACAAGCCTCATTCTGTCCGTTTGTGATCGCTGCTTTTCAATAAATTCCAATAAATTCCCCACACCCCATCACCTCAGGCGATCACATTCTGACGCATAAGCCACTGACACCCTCTCATCGCATCGCCGCAAAATGCAAAGCGAAGAGAAAACTACAAAGCACAACACTATATGACCGAACTTGAAGCAACAGCGTCAGACGTCATCTGCTATGTGTTATAAATACCAAAGCATCCGCGATGTGATCGTGTTCTCGAATAATTTCTCTCTCTCTCCGGTCTCGGGATCGTTCCACCATCGCTTCGTTCCGAAGTGTTACCCTTTTTAGCAGCACTTCCGTGTCATAAATCCCCCCAGACGACTGCACCTAACAATGCCACACGGCACACACTCACGACGGCGACCAGGCGCAACCTTAACTTCTTTGCTAGGCAAAACCTTTTATGCGACTTACACTGACATCTGTCAGCTTAATTATATTATTGACTGCTTCACATTTTTTTACTATCTTCATCGCGCATACAACATCCCATCCACTTAATCAAGGCATTAACATGTGAAGAAGCTACGAAGCTCTTAAAATTCCCCCAGAGTCACCGTCGCTGTCGTTGTAGTTGTCGCTGTCGTTGTCAACGTTGTTGCTGCTTCGGTTCGTCGCCGGTTACATTTTTATTTGCGTTTGACCATGACGTAGCCATCAACACAGCTCACACTTCGTCATTGGAATAGGCTATTTAGAATGACCATAAAACGGCTGCTTCCCGACGACGCTCGCACAAGTGGCTGTGCTGACTGGCTGGTGACTGTACGTGTGTGTGTTTCTGCCGAGTGTAGGGGGGTCCTCTCGAGAAACAGGTTTCCTAGAAATTTCACTTTCAGCCATCTCTAAGCACGCTCTAAGCAGGTTACGCAACAGTCCTCGTCGCCTGTCATCGCAAACACTCACCGCCTGGATAGCAAAAGCGCGCCGCGCCACCGCTCCGATCTGCAGTCTAGATGCGATAAATCCCGTGTCATTAAACGCCTCCATCGCCACCGCCACCGCCTTTTTGGTATTCCACAGAAATGCGCGCGCGCAAGTGACCATGACTGCCTGACAGTGTGGCTCGGTTGGCTAGTAACAAAAACAAACTCAATTCGGATGAATAAACGAAGAAAAATATAAAAATAAATGCAATTTAATCCCGGCTATTGCCAGAGGTTAAGACTCCTAAATTGCTGCCGAGTGACATGCCCCCGCGATGGTGTGTGAGGGGGCAGTAGCGCGACGCATGCCAAGATGCTAACAACAGCCAGTGTCACAGTGGCGACAGCGATGACATTCGCCAGTAGTGGTTTTCGGGCACAATATTGTGGTCAAGACTAAGCGCTTCGCTGGGTGCAGAGTGCATGTACGTCGTCGTCGGATGCATGTAACCGATGAATTTGCCTGCAGGTAGTCTAATCAACTGATAGGTCAAGCTGTAGTCTGATATAAACAATTTTGTGGGCACCCTATGCGCGAGAGAAGGATTAGCTGGTCAGCTGACAGGACAGGCTGCAGTTTGACAAATTCGGTGCGCGCCCTCTGCGTTGATTAGTGTAATGACAGGAGAGTTAAAATGACAGATGGTAGCATGCTAAATGATGATTGCTTGAGTGGAAGGAGTTAAGAGGAAGAGAAGATGTTTAGATCTGAGTTGGTGGACACTGGGGTGCAGTGACCTATTGCAGAAGTTTGTGGAAAGAAGCAATGACTTACAGGTCAGAAAAGGGAAAGGGAAACCACCGAAAATATTCACATTGCCGAACCACGTTAACACAGATACGATGCAGTTCTTCAGCTCAAGGATTTCCGAGCCGTTTAAAATCAGTAGCGGTTTTCGACAAGAAGATGAGTTTTCTTCAACTTGGTTTTATAGAAGATGCGTCGTGCCGTTCTTAACACGGCATCATCTTCTACAATTTAGTCCAGATGTTGGCTTACCAAGGTGACATTGGCGTCGTCTCGCGTTATAAACGTGCTGTAGCAGCTTGTACGGCGATTTAAGAACAGGCGAAGATTGCCGATCTCAAGGTTAATGGTCAATGAGGTTAACGCTGTCGAGAAATCAATCCGGCATGCACCTTCTGAGACAAAACATGACAGTCGACTTGTATAATTTTCAATCAGTGGACGAATTTGTCGGCGCAAATGTAAACTCCCCAAATGACATCACATTTGAGATCCAACGTAGAATCGTCCAGTTGTTAATTCCGTCTGTCCAAGCAACTGGACTCAAAAATCCTCAATCGAAATGCTTATTTTGAAAGACCTTCTATATAGACCCATAAGCTGGACAATAAGCACAGCAGCAGAACTGATTCTTGGGGCCTTCGAAAGAAAAATTCTTCGTCGGTCCTGTCTGCGAGGAAGGTGAATAGAAGAGACACAACCGCGAGCTCTTCGAGCTGTGTGGATGAAGTCCAGAAGGCAAAAATCCGTCGACTACGCTGACTCGGCAGCATAAAGCGAATGAATAGCAATCGAATCACCGGCATAAAGCCAATGTCATAGAGAACACAGGACACATGCGTACTCAGGACCTTCAACGATTGCATTGACTTAGACCCTCTGCGGATCTGAAACACCGTATCTGTGGAACAAGACAACAGGGGACGTTAGCGCTTAAGGTGGCACTCACATGGGGGAAGTACTAACTTCGTGAAGTATGGAAGCAACTAGCCAGAGATCTCGCTACCTAGGGAGACTTTTCGAATGATGCCAGGTTGGCTTCGAGCTGTAGCGCGGACAGTTTGGCATGGATACACGCAACCAGTAGTGCTTTCGTTATCTTCAATCTATAGATTGACCATTAATTTAAATTTTGAGGACTATTATGGGCCTTACAAGGTGGTGTCTGTCTGTCCTCTCAGGCCAGTATTATTTAAAGTATCTTCAGATAGAGATAAGGATATATTTTGCGGATGTGGCTGTGTGATTAATAGAGGATGATGGCAACGTCTGCACTCAGGAACAATCAAGTTGCGAACACTGAATTTGTTAACACCTGCGGTGAATACATTCTCGTTTAAATCGAAAGAATGCCAAAACAGGCTATTAATCCCATATCCTTAAGCCCATGTAGGCGTGAATGAAGTAGGCAAGAACTGTATGGCACATGTAGTGCAGCACTTAATGATCCTTTAAGGAGCAGCGTCATTACCCTTTTGATAAATAACCGGAATATTCTATAGGTTATTTTATAACTAACTAAAATGAATTTCGTTGTACTTTGGTGATTAAAATAGGCTTGTATTGCACATGTGACTTAATTAGGGATTAAGCATCTATTCAAAGCAAAATGAGCAATTAGAAAACTCAACAAAATAGCAACTCGCTATGCTCTTCCTATGCCCAGAAGGAACTAAATATGTGATGTACTTAAACTACCCATATTTTTTTATTAAACATTATTACGTTCTTACAACCAATCGCTTGCAGATTACATCTGTTGGAAGATTCTACGAAGAAACAAAAAACAAATAGTGATTTTGTTCTACAGAGCAGTAGCGAAATGTCCTATTCTTGAAGTGCAGTAAGCTGCCGCGATGAATCAGAGCGCTGAGAAATCAGTCTCTTTGTTGTCAATACTACCTAGAATGGATGCGACATTTTCTGTGCAAGGTGTCCAAGGGGAAACACGGATGTAGCTCGGGGATTTGTATTTTCGTCAACAATTTTTGATTAACAAATTTCCCGAGGTGAAGCTCCTCCACAGTAAAAAGCCATCATAGTGGAAGCCCAGTTTATTAACAGTTTATCTATGCGTTAGGTTCCATGATGTAAGGAAAACAAGATTGCAGCTCAAAGGTATATTGTGGCGATCAAAAATAAAGTAGAAGACTACTGCATTTTTATTTAGTTTTCTCAAACACAACCAATACGGGAATATCATTTACAGCCTTGGCCACATGTATTACGCTTTATTAATATTCATTAAGTATTCGAAAATGAAGGCTTAAGCCAAAGGAATGAAAATATGAAGCTTTTTTTTGAATTGAATATTGAACAGTAGAAATCAACTTGGGGACGCGTCTAACGATTTCGAACAATAATCGCAGACTGATCCTCCATGGTAAAAAGTCGATCACCAACTTTTACGTGAATAACAGTTAAGTTGTTGGTCTTTCTTAAAAAATAGAAATCGCTTACAACTTCATATAATCACGTACACTTCAAACTATGTAATTACATCCGAGAAGTGGGAGCCTAGTTTTGACCGATGCTGTACATTATTTCGTTAATAACGTTCAAATAGTCTGTCCAAATCATCGATGGACAAATAGTGATTTCAGGTGGCGATGGTTGATACATCCGCGGCTTGTACAGTATTAAAAAAATACCCTATATGACGTTACACAAAAAATGGCGGTTTTCAGTTTCAGTCAGCAGATCATCGGGACTTATGGAGGAAGTTCTAACAAAAAAATCTTCCTACACAGTTTGCAATAAAGAAAAAGACACTTCTATTGGAAAGGTTTTTTTTTTAAGTTTTCAAAACTACTACTAGCACCCAATTAAATATGCTTGGCTAGTACGGAATCTGGTATTCTCAAACTAAACCCAAGACTCTTTGGGTTCCATTGACCCCGTGAGCTGATGACAGCACTCATAGCTTTCCATATTCGCTTCATGATCCACGTTCGTGCATAAAAGTGCAACGGTAGCGTACGTTAAAGACATAAAATTCGTCTTCGACTAAGTATTTAAATTTGTCAATAAACCGTGGAGTAGGATTTAATGCTTCCCAATTCCAATAGCGTTCACTGCCAGCAAAGCGAAATCTTACTAATCGGTAACTGTCCTTGCAGGACGCTTATTTTAATGAAGCCGATGCACTTTTCATCGTTAAAAAAATCATTTATATTTTTCATGTTCGCAACAATGCTGCATGATGTCTAGGTTTGTTAATGAGACGCAGACAAATTGCGTCATAACTTTAGCTTTGGTTTGAAATTGGGAGCATTGTGGCGTATCTTCCTTATGCTCGTATGTTTGGGGTTTGGATTTCGAGATCTTCTTGCGAATTTGTTTGATATTGATTGCTTGCTGCCTGAAACTGGGCAACAAAGCACATCCGAGACATTACAAAAATGCGGCGTTAAAATGAACTAAGATTGTAACAGCCAAGAATATAAGCACTCATTAATATTGTAGCTTCTGTAGAAATCATTATAAGGGGCACCCAGCCAATTGCACAGTGTCCAGTTATGACAGTGAGGGTCTGCTGAGTCCAAGCGATGAGGGACAGTTGTAGATCAAGTGAAGGTCATAAATATCCTTCGTGCTTCTAGCCATTTGTGGTTTGTGACTTTGATTGTGTAAGTCTTAAGGAAATGGTAGGCTGTAACGATCGGCATGGACGGTGGCACTTCTCCAATTGTTATGGAGGAGCTTGTGCCGCGCCCACATCTAAATTCGTCGGCTTCGCAATTGTCACATAAACATCCCTGTGTATGTTGAAATGTGCAGTCATCTCATTAAGATAGCCTGGTATTAATGGATGTTTTTGAATTGAAAAAGGTAGCACTTAAGTCCTATATCTAATGCAGGAGGATTTGCAACGTAATACTTTTTGGGAAACCAAGAGTTGCCAAGAGTTTCTCAAGGAATTTATCATTTTGTCACATTTTTATCTCTTTGCGATCCGCAAAACTACTGAAAAATTCGCGAATCCTTCTCATAGAGTTTTCAACGTCAAGTTAACGAGTCAAAAACTACTGTGGTGTTCACTCCTCCAAACAAACAATTTATCGTAACTACATGTCATCTTATACCTAAGACAGCTGGCAATTATGCTTCGGGCTTCGGGATTGCTCCAGATCGCTTCTCAAGTTCGTCCAAACTTCCTCCTCCTCTAGAAAGTTCAGTTGCCACCACAAGAAATGATCCCTCTTCAACTACGCCATCTACCGAGTGATGTCTCGTTAGTCGTTCTAAGTAGATCTTCTCTTGCTGAGATCATTCGTGAATAACGAAATGAATTGGGACACCACGACAAAATCTTCACATTACGACAGATACAGGAAAAGACCCAGAATTGCAAATCGGTGCCTTTCATATATTCGTCGCTTTGAAGGCCGAAAATAACAGTATGCATGGGGACGAGCTATACAGGTCATGTCTAGTTTTAATATTCCTGCCAAACTCGTCAGGTTGGTCAATCGGAGTCGGTAATGAACCCTCCGAGATCGTCAACGTCAAAAAAGTTTTTTGACTAAGCGACGCCCTCTCAGGTGAATTTTTTAACATCAACTTTAACAGATCGTGCAAGACTCACTGGCCAACACAACAATCACTACCTTCACAAAAGTCTTTTAAATTGCTAGGATACGCGTATTACATTGATGTGAAAACAGCGAGTCTTCAATGAAGCTTTGAAACAGAAGCGGCTTAAATGGGTCTGGCGACAGTTATATCTTTGAAATAGTGAAGGACTTCGTCGATCTGAGCTCCGCGGTAAACAGTATAAACCACATCAGTATCGAGATCAAACGCGGAAGAGCTCTTGCCATTCGTTGTTTGTATGTGCTCAAGAGTAACAAAGCCCTCTCTCGAAAGACCAAGCTGACTCTGCATAAGACCTTGATCATCCTCTTCTTGCTCGTCGGCGCAGATTTTTGAAGAATATCAAAAGCGGTTGAAGAGCTTCCTGGTCTTTTCGAGAGAAAAGTTTGGCGTGTGATCTGGATCACTTTGCGCCGACGCGATCTGGGGGAGATGATGTACAGCGGCCTAAGTCTCGCTAGACTTCTAAGGATCCAACGTCTAAGATGGCTAGCCATTGTACAGCGTATGGACAACTTAGCTCCACCTTGGAGAATCTTTGTCTCTGAGCCTATGGGACAATGCATCGGAGGACGTCTACGCACAAAGGCTTGGTGTGCGAAACTGGAGATAATTGGCCAAAAGGCATCATCATTAAGTAGAAAAGACTTCTGAGTTCTCGGTTTTTAACAACTTTAGTAATTCGCAACTTTACATCTCTCAGTGCACTGAGTATGTTCAAGCGGTGTACTTTAACGATGGCACGCGCAACACGAGTGGTTTCTTCAATTCGATCCTTCGATATTCAAATTGAACGAAACTTAACGAATCCAAGCCAAAATATGAAATCTTGCTAGCTTTTGATTGTTAGTCTTGTTTGCACAACAATCTTCCCAGTAACCCACTTATCGTTCCCCGACAACATTTTCGGCAAGTTTTTTAATTAAGACAGACATCTCCATGCCGGACTTCAAATCTAAATCCATCAAAATTATGACGTAGCCTCACATTCACTCTCCAAGCGTCTTGCTTGGATAGTGACAGGGAACTCTGCTTTAGTACTGATCATCTCTCACCAAATCATCTGACAGTCACGCCCAAGTGTCAACTGGTCTTCTCGGGCGTCTCGGACTTTCCGGATTCGCTGCTAACCATCTTCGTTCACCTTCGAATCCAGTCACCCGCGGAGCACATTCACCTCCGCATTCGGTGTGCTCCTCGAGTGCCATAAAAACCAACAACACCCTACGGAGCGCCCGAAGCGTTCAGAGACATCAACAAATTTGTTGTGGTCTCCTCCGGCGGCTGCGCGGTTGCGGTGGCGAATTCCAAAAGTTTCCAAAAGGTTCTCGTTTTTTGTTTCACTTTTTGTGCTGTTTTTTTTTTTTTTTTTGTCGGTTCATTGTTGTTTGGTGAGGTTTCGGGAAAGTTCATGGGTCGTCGTGTGACTGTTGGTGGTTTGACTTCTGTGAGTGCGGCCGGATCGCTGGTTACCACTGCTGGTTCGCATTCCACTGACCTCAAAAGTCATTATTCTGCGAGAGATGGGTACTCGTCGTCGTTGCCGTTGAGTGTAGTTGCATTTTCAGGTTTCAACGCTGATTGCCATCGAGAGGTGGTTGAAAACGAAATGTTATAGACCATGTTAATGGTCCCTTGTTGGCTGATAGATGAAATGTTGTTTACCGCATGGACTGCAGCTGAGTAAGTTGTTATGTTGGTTATCATGCGGGGAGGTCATTTGAATGCTAGATGTCTGTACTGATGTACGATACGACGCTGATTGGGCATCTCTCTGGAATTCGATTTGTGTTCGGGGCAAACCGCAGGAGATGCTGCTGGACATAGTCGACTCTGACTAAAAGGTCCCGGTTCGATGCGAGTTGACGGTGAACTTGTCGCGGCCGGACTGAGGAATCTAGTGGTACCTGAATGTGGACATGGCAGTTAATTGTCTGCGCATGGTCTGAGCCGTGCGGCTGATTTCTACCAGAGCTTGCTTCACGTCAGTGAATTGCATCATACGTCAATGATGCGTCTGCGGTCATCGGAGAAAACCGGCACAAAGGCAGTTTTGAATAATCGATGGTTTTGGCTTGAAAATCGATGGAATTTCTGTCCGAAGGGTGCCTGCGTGCCTCCGACGACCTTCTGAACAGCACGTACTTCGCTCGTAACAACTTGAACTGCAGCGCGAAGGTATTTCCTGAAGCTGGCTGGCTATAGTTTTGCATTTCAATCAATCACTCGTCGAGAGAAGTAACCTGGCTCAACTGTCAGTATCTTTGGTTTCGATTTCGAATTAATTCACACGCAAACAATGAATATTAATGGTTCCCGCCCACGGCTCCGGTCGCCGCGCTGCTAGCTTGAAGCTGATAAGCTGTTTGCTGAACGCATGCAACACCGTGATTGATGGGGGGCTTTCTATTTATCATCGCGGAGATATCATTTAAATCGTATCAAAGGTTATTCATGAGCTGAGGTTATGCGCTGTATAACGGTGTGTAGCAGAAGATGGGATTTAGTGGCCCAAATCCATGATGTAGACCGTGGACGTAATTGATTGCAAATACCGTTTTGGAGTGAAACTCTTGTTTGGGTGATGAAAATTGGTGAAATTGAAGCGATTGTTATGACATTTGGAAAAGAATTACTGAACAGCAGCGAGTGAAAGACAATTTAGGACTGCCTCGGCGTCTTGTAGGAGAAGACAGGAGTAATGCAAGGGCCATCTCTCGCCAGATTAATCACGTAGATAGAATGTGGGAATGAAATCTTTAGTCTCTATTTACTCTTGAAGCTGACTGTACATTTCTCACTTAATTGCAGTCAGCTGACCAAGAAACGCCTAGATTGCGCAGCTTAGTGTGGCGGTGTGAATGGTCACTTCCTCTCCTTCTTCTAGTGGTGCTACAGTCCTGGGTGGATGTACGTCTCAGCCAACAAGACTCTTCAGCTGAATCTTCATCTCTTCAATTTCTCACGCCCAGTTTGTTTAGGTCCTTTTGTTCTTGTGTTCGCCATCGGTATCGTGAGCGTTCTCCATTGCATTGTCTTAATACTTCGGAGTCGAAGACTGGTCACTAACGCTTTCAAAACGAGGAATGTTTAACGGCCATCTTCTTCGAATTTCGTTGATTTTGATGCGAATGACAGGTGGTTTCAACGAAAGTTATCGAACAACGTTACACGTTGTGGTTTAATTTATTGTTCTGCACGAGTTATTTCGCGATTTTTTGATGTTGACTTGTCAACAAAATCGCATGACTTGCTTAGTGGAATCGCCTTTGCTTTGCCTTGCGTGTTTATGTGTCGTGTTTAAACAGAAAATCTTCACATCACATTCATATTTGAGAATGAATATTTTTATTTTTTTTTATTTGTACATCCATCGCAGAGCAACATAAAACACTACGTTCTCTAAGTGCTAATTCTCAGTATCGCTTTACTCAGCAGATATTTACTACGCGACTAAGGATCATTTACCGACTATTCATCATACAGATGACTTCAAATAAACAATATTAATCAACACAACAACAAAAACACAGTCGTACCGATTAGGGAATCCGGCGGATTGACTGCGGAGGGAAAATGTTCGCATCCGTAAATGTTCCTATTATAGAAAACGTAATCCAGAAAGTTAGCAGATGTCGGTGAATCAATCGGAATCAAATGTGTTTCGGATTGGGATTAGAACAAGAAACAAATGAGAATTATCCATGATATTTTATGCAAATGTAATTTTGCTTGCGGCTTTTTTCGCTCATGTTTCAAATTTATTCATTGAACATAAATATAACAGCTGAAAACCTCGTGAAGAACAACTGAAAAATGTCGGTTGTACCATTCTAACTTCAAAGTCCTTGCGAGTACCGATCTGATATCCATCCTCAGCCAGGAATATTAAACATGCTGCCAACTTCTTTAGGACTAAAGTATGTGGATCCTACCACAGGCCGTATTTTCTTAAAAATTACTCATGTATTTAAATCCTACATGATAATTGTTTATACACAAAAAAAATTAGTAATGAACCCAAATGGCTACCTTGCGGCACACTCGATGTTACATTTATTCCCCTAGATCTTTACCAATTGCTTCCTCCCTATTAAGTAATTGGAAAACCACTCTACGTTGTTCAGTGCAGTTCCCAGTGGGTTTGTTTATAATTTACAATTTATAATTTGAAAACAATGTTAAATTAGTAGAGCATGACCTACCACGCTTGAAGCTGTTCGAAATAACTTTTTTTGTTAAAAAAATACAAGTTATCTTTTACTATGCATTCGAAAAGTTTTGACATAGATGAAAGCTTTGATATAGGCCGATAGTTTTCTATTTTTTTTTTTGTCTTCAACCACTTTTAAATTAGTGTTTAAAAGCGATTGATTAAACATTAATTTCTGAGCCCGATAAAACGAAATCCTGCTCTTAACCGAGGATTAACCGATGAACCGATATTCGTCAAGTCCTAGTCGAAGTCAGAAAAATTGTCTAATAAAATTCGTTCGAAATCGAGTTTTGGAATTTCGACGACCAGACTGCTATCGCCAATGGACTCAGATGTAGAGCGATATCAACCGACTTCCAGAACCAAGCACAACATGGATATAACCTCTGCATGGTATACAATGGACGTAAAGCAACGCTTTAACTTGTGAAATTTGTAGACTGCGTCATATCACGGCAAGCGTTCACAAATTATACGTAGATCACGCGATTAGACACGTCCCTTAGCTAAACACTTAAGGTGAGCTCGAGGCGAAAACTCTAGGCTCTATTGCCGCAAAGTCGTTATTAAAGACTGCTAATGAAAGTTATGTGGCATGAATGCACCTTCAATCTAAACCAAGTATCAAGTGTACACCTTACATCGTTGATATTTCATTTAGACTTTTTCGTCTATTATCCTTATCTGGTCACCCAGAAATATCCAAGCATCAAAGCATAACAAATCTATTTTATCGAAATTTACTCTCGCAACTAAAGTGGTGACTCTATGTACACAGACAGTGCCTTAAAAATGAAGCGATTCGGGTAAGTCTGACGGTGCCGGCTGGAAATTAAAAATTACCTCTCTCTGTGGTCTCGGGTTAGGCTTGCGATTATGCTGATTTTGGCCGTTTACGCAGCACACAAGGGTAGGTGCCCCGAAGTGAAAGTCCAGCAAGACCTCAAGCTGGCCGATGTAAGTTCGATGTTCTCGTTTGACGTTCTCGACTAATCCGCAGCGCACTTCTCGTTTCAGTACATGTTGGTGTGGTACGAATACGAGAAGTATCCGTTCATTTTCGAAGTAGGCCGAAAATTAATGTACGCGACATACACCGAACTCACTCGCGACTCCATATCGGTCGTCAACTCAGCCATTAGCATGTTGTGTCCGATGTCGTACGTCGAGAGTCACAGTCGAAGAACTTGGATGAAGCACCTAGCATGTTGCACTCATGCACAAGCTTGCAAGCAAAAGCGGTGCCACTTCTAGAGGAGTGGATTTAAATGGAAACTCAGCCTATTGAAACTTAGACAATATATTGTCCAAGATATGATTTCAATGAGAATTGTACGTCTGTCATAACGATAAAGCTACTGCCCATGATAGATAGCAATGTCAAGAGGCTTTCTTAAAGAACTTCTTTTTCTCACAAGTGAATTAGGCCCGATGGTCTTGCCCAAAATTACATACACCCATTTACAATAAATTCGTTTCCCCCACCCAGAATCACCTTATATCGGCCAGTGTGTGAAAAAGTAAAAGTCTGTCGCTCCTTTGTTCACAAACAAGATTCACATCAATTAACGACCACCTCAATTTCAGAGAAGTACCGCATCAAGAAACAATTTTGTGTCAATTACTAACCGAAATGTCGTTAGCCGAACCAAATGAAGTCATTCACCGTTCGTCACACGTTCCTCGGCGTTTGGTCGAACTGGAAGTTCCACCCAATCAATCAGAGCCGACTTATGACGCCAATCAGCGATGGTAATACCGGCGATATCACGAGAACCATCTGAACAGAACGTTTTCTGCAGCAATTCGTGCTGCACACGCTACGACCATAAAATGCTCAGAAATGTGTGTTATGTAAATTTGGTTCCGACATTCCCGCGTCCGACATTCGATAAAACGATCGAGATAGGAGCCTTAAGTTGCTGATGAACTCGTATTTCTTCGGCTCGGCCATAACTGTCCGGAGTGCGGTTCGACTTTGGGCAAATAACTTGACCGGCACGAGATGCGGACGCGATTGTGTCACGATTGATGGCCGGTGTGCAGTGTGATCCGCTTGGTTGGAGGGAGCGGGGGCTGGAGCTGTCAACTCAATTCACCTGACCTTCGAGATAATCGATCATGCGATAGGTTAAAGAACTGAAACTCCGCGCCAACGCTTGTGACGACGTTGGTTCGTTTGACTCAGGATTAGAATGCGGCGTGCCCTTGAGCGGAGACGATTAATTTCGTGTTTACCTCCAGCGATGAATTGCTTTTTTCGGGGGATACAAGTATACAGTGGCAGTGCCAGTGACAGCGACAGAGGATCAATCAACCAGTCAAGGTCATGTCTGTTGCCTTTTCAACGCTAGAAAGTCATCGATGCTGTGACTCAAAGTGACGAGTAGAATCGCGGTGCAAAAATATTCCAACCTGATTTCTTCTCTATTTATAGACTTGATTATTTGTTTTAGTATTTGGACTAGACAGAGGTGTTGCTTAAATATTTTTGAAAATGCAGCCCCCGTCAAGGAGAATCCCACTATTATTCATTTTTCGACCTAAGGTAACAAAACCCTAAAATTGCGGCACAGAAACACGCAACCTGGACGAACCGCAAGATCCTGCTTCTGATGGAAGCAAATCAAGTGCAATTCATAGCCATCTTATGCATTATACCATTTATGCAAATTAACTGAGGCGCAAGGACGTGCTTCAAAATTGAGATGGCATGATTTTCAAAATTTGTCTAGAAAAATTAAGCTCTTGATCTGCGAGCTAGCTAACTGCAGTTCCACAGTTTGAGCAATAGCATTTGCATTGCGTTGCATTATCAGGCTGTTGACCTATGAAGGGTATGAGCCTGAGCAATTGATGCCTTCCATCGGCGACGGTCCTGGTCGCGCTGCTTCCAGTTATCAAGACCAAGCTGTCTTAAGTCCGCGATAACTCTTTACTAGAGGTTCGATCTTCCTCTCCCTCTTGAACCAGGAAGTTCGCATTGGAAGACATTCTTTACTGCAGCGTTCTTGTCCATTCGCTCGTTGTGCCCGAGTCAGTGTAGTCGACGGATTTTTGCCTTCCGGACTACATCCACATCCTTGTACAACTCGTAGAGTTCGCGGTTTAGTCTTCTCCTCCATTCGCCTTTCTCACAGACGGGACCATATATCCGACGTAGAATTTTTTTCTTTCGAAGGGACCAAGAATCAGCTCTGCAGTTTTGCTTTTTTTTTTCAGATTTGGGCTCCATAAAGCAGGACTGGCAAAATAATCGTCTTGTAGAGCATGGCTTTGGTTCTTCGAGTGCGGAGTTCGAACCCAGTTGTTTTGAAAAAACGAAGTAGCATCGGTTGCCAAGGGCGATTCTACGTGGGACCTCCACACTAGGACATCATTCGACTTTCTATTTCAAGCCTACGTTCGACTGCCTCATGGAGACTCTAGAACGTCTCTACCGACGTTCTCTTCATTCAGTAATTCTTTTCAGACTCTATTGACTCGTTTGTTCAGTCCTAACAGCCTTAATGATTCCCTTGTCCTTTCATTGTTCGTCCAGCCTGCTAACCTGAAGCATAGAGTTGGTCCATAGTGGTCTATATAACATTTTGATTAGTATGTTGCTATTAACACGGTCATGTTTCTTGGTTAGACGAGTGATTGACGTATTCCCATAAGATCCAGTCTAAAGTGCAGCCATCTAGTAGTCCATTTCACCAGTCCAAATCGATTGCTCACCCACATTATTTTTCAATTTTTCATGGTTTCGTTTGCCGTGGTGCATTTATCACCGTATTGCTGGAACAACATGTCGAACAGATTCTGCTCGAGTATTTTGGTCAAACGATATATCGAGCTCATGGAACGATTGCCGGAGCCATTGACTGTAACTTGGCTTCATGGTTATGTCTAAAAAACCGATCATTTGCATTTTGTGTACAATCATCTCCAATTTGAAATGACAAATGCAGCACACTTTTCCAGATATCACTGACTGCGACTTTGATGCAACACTGAAATAGACCATCTCTCGTTCAATATTGGCTAAGTGGCCCTCTAACAGAGAAGTCACTCACCTCGTAGACAAACATCTGTCATCTGTTGTTTCCGTTTCATGCCCTTTTTAATTCATGTCGCGTTTATTTCGACTTTATTTAAAAGATATCTTCTCATCGACGACGTGGTCTAGGTCTGCGAACAGTTTACTTGGCCACTGATTTTGCGATAATCACTCGTTATTGTGGTTATTTGCTTGCCGAAGAGGCATCGACCCCGAAAGGCAAAGATGCAATGAATTCAAAACAAGGTAGATGCCTCAGCAATTAAGAGTGCAGAAGGTTCAAGACAAGTAAAGAAAAATCGTCAAGTGCTAGAAGGTATCGGATTTTAAATGTTTCGTACCGTGGGAATGAAAAACAAAAGAAATAATTCTTTTAAAATATTTCACTTTAATTTTAGTGAATTTACTACAACTACGCACTTCAAAAATGTGGGGGACAGATGGATTAAGATTTCATTCAGAAGTAATATTAAGACCTGAACGGACATACAGTCTGCCAACTCCGAATGACGAAGTTTACAAAGCTTTCTTGTATACAGGAGAACTCCTTATGCATGTCGGTGACTCGGAAAGTGTGAATTATGACGATTGGAACTAAAACTATGCTAAGGCCGCCATATTCTTGTTTAACTACAATAAAATGTAATTTTACCTCTTTATGGTTCTATTTCCTTAATCTTCATCATTATTATAACCTTCTGACACGCATGATCCATGGATTTTGGAGGCAAAGCACGCACAAGAGATCTCCAGGTCGCATGATTCTCCGTCCTCGAAACGAAGTCATTAGATTATCGCTCTTGTGCCAAAAGAGGAGTTTTTGCACTTGGTACAGGCAACTCATCTTAGCGGTCCTCCACCTGATTGAATCCCATTATGGCACTCGCCGGCAGTCGTGATGATGGAGACATTCGTACCACGTGCCCAAAACATCGAAGCATTGTCTTATCTGTTTGAATTATTTGAGTTCATCTTCGGCCTGTTTCTCACTATATCACGCCGAGTAACTGCCGCAGTGTTCAGTGATTACCCAAATTTCATAATCATATACAGGTGAGAATTGAAATAAATACTTAACTTGGTTTTGGCCAAGTTGTGCCCCCTTGATTACAGGTCTTCGAAGCGGCTTCGAAATTAATCCTACGTTAAGAACTTAGCATTAATCCGTCCATCATTCGTGAAAAAGACAACGATATACTTCTCCGACAGTTGAGGTATGAAGATTGGCTCTATTTTAATATGATTCCTCAGGACGCGTTTGATCTTCTACTCCTGTTTCATGGTCTGTCGAGTTTGAGTCATAGAAGCGAGCACTCTCTATACAATTGCTTGCTTTTAAATGACAAAAAACTCATGTACTTCCGCTGAATAAAGCCGATCTTCCCATAGACTGAACTGTACTCACTTTTTTTTCGTGAAATGTCACTAGTCTTGGTTGTAATTGCCCCCCAGTGGGAGTAAGAACTCGGTGGCGAAGACTCGATAGATTATATATTCTGACACATTCTAGCAACTACTACTTAGTCATTTGTGGTCAATCGTTGTCAGCCTGACCAAATAGTTACTGGAGAAACGTGCCGGCTGTAGCTTAAACCCAAATCACAAAAATCAGGGTTTAGATCGCTTCGTACTTCATCAATGTAAAAAACGACATTAATCGTTGGTTGTTGTACCTCAACCCCATTTATGAATGGACCTCGTTGTATAGGCCTCAAAGCAGGAGGTTACTTGAATCCAAACACTCACGTGCTTCACAATGGCCACAAGCCTTCTCCAATCTAGATGTGGGAATCTGACACCCAATTGATATTTGCAATCTTATGACAGTTTTAGACTTCATTAATGCCTGAACTCCTATACTTAGTCTCGGCATCGCCCCTATCTCCGTTCCAATACCAATGGCATCGGTTCATGCGATACCACTTTAAGTTAACTCAAGTTAAGCAATACACATTCTGGTAGATAACATGGTACCAAATGACCGACCAGATGACCAGGGCGATGACAGCACGATGAGAGTCGCGTTATTCATTGATGAGACGTGGGACCTAACATGCATGCATCATGGGCTTATGGGACATTTACAATCGTCCGAATATACTGCCTTTGAAATCCATGGAACAAAGAAACAAAACTATTAAAAAAGTCTTTTTCAAGGCAACCACTCAGAGCAATGCCACCAAAGCAAATCTCGCAAATCACGCATTTTGAACCAGAAGCAAATGCATTCGATCCTTGTCCATTAATTAAGAGCCACCACACGGCATTGGTAACCTCCGATTTCGCAGTAAAATATATCACCCACAACAGCACACGGATATCGCGTCCACTTACCATAATTACGAGCCAGCAAGTTCTCAACGGAACTGATACATCGAACAGCAGACCGCCAAGGACACTCACTGGAAGTTGAACAAAGTCAATGCGAAACCTTCCTTCAATCTGCTTCCTCTTTTGTGCATCTCTGACTGAAAACAAAAAAAAAATGCCAAAAAAACGAAGACAACAAAACTCGTTCCCCATCTCGTCTCTTGAATGAGTTCGCAGTTTTCGCACGTGAATCGGTGCGCGGGCGTTCGTGCGGATTTTAGAATGAAGCCATCACGTCAGTTCCGACAACAAGACAATTGCACCATCTGTCAGACGCTCGCCGTCAAAAGTGGCGGCAGACAAGCGCGACCACTGTCAGCGAATCAATTCGATTTCGCGGCTCAAAGCAGGAACTGGCTAGTGGCAGTTAAGATCGATGAATTTCACCACAATGCCGTCGATGACTGATGCTGACCAACTGGGGGCACACTTGTTGACTCTAGACTGGTGCCCGTTGTTGTTGTTTACATAATCATATTGGCCCGGCCTGGCCGCATAATCTCGAGTGGTCCGCGTCTTCCGCAGAGCACACCAGCACACCGGGTACCGGTGAATTTTTAATTAACTTCCATTAGAATAGAATTCGAGAAGACGCCGCGCAGTCCGAGGGACGGACGTGAGCACGAGAGATGGTCTTTGCGGACGACGATGTGACCAAAAAGAGTATCAGAACCAAGAAATCCGGTTGGCACTGCCTAGCACGGTTTTAATGACTTTTTTTGTTCTAAACACAGACGCGGTCCGGGGCAACCTTTCGTGGGTTGAGCAGAGCAGATGTCTTGACGAGCGCTGCTGTGACGCCGACGCTCACAGCGGTAATTTTGAAAAAAAAAATGCAAATAACTACCGATTCGAGGGGTTCACTTGAAGAAGCTTCTGTGGGCTGGATGGGGGGATGATTTTTCGACTTACTTATGCTAAGTGGGCGCCGATTTGCATTTTTTCGAGTTAAACTTTGAAGACACGGCTGATTCGGGGAATTTTCCAGACTGCCTGAAGTCTGCTAATTGAATTTACTTCCTATTCGAGGGGAAGTTTTTAGTTAACACAAACTCCGACTTTTATGTGACTTGTGTTGGCCACAAGACAGAGGCTGTCCTCATGATTAGTCATGTGGAGGAATGTGAACTTCCGGGCGTAAAACTTGACGAACAAGTTAGTGGATGCGATAAAATGTCACGCGATAATGTTTGATAACTTTGTTTGGTTTGTTTTGACGCGGGGTGGAGGAGAAGATTCAACCCGAAGTGGAATGCGTTTACGGATCCAGCGGTGGGGTAAGATGGTTATTCTAGTTTTTTGCACCGCTTTCCGTAGCACAATTAAATTGACTTCGAAGTGTCATAAGTGACGACTGAGTCACAAATGTGTGAACAACGATGCTGCCGACTAGAAGTAACAATTAGTAGCCATCGAGTTGGCCAATGTGTGATCTGCTAACAGAGCAAACATTCCTCATCGATTCTATTGGCAACAGATAGAGCTGAAGGGATGTGTTAGGCTCACATCCCAATAGACCCAAATTGTTGGTCAACATGGAGCGCGACTGGTTGCCCCTGGCCCACTTGAAGAATCATGTTACGTATCCCAACAGGAGGGATATACACGCAGGCTTTCAAAATCTCATGATTAATTGGCTCGTTGCTTCAGAAGTGGGTTGTGATCGGTAAGGCAGTGTATGTAATAGCATCCTTAAAAAAATCCAAATACAATTGCCTTGTCACCTAGTTCTTATGTATAAACTGTAGGTTGCAGATATCTTAGTTATCCTCACATCCTTCCAGATGCGCTCAGTCGACAAGTTTGTGGCCGATGTTGGAATGCAGGTTATTGTGGACATATTAGAGACTATGATAATTTCCATGGTCGCTGTATATTTTGCAATTTACTATTAGATGCGAAGTCGGGATGCAGGTAAAACGGGTTTGATTAAGTATCAGTTCGGTTCATGTGTACTTATCTACCGGATTTTGGCAGAGTTTGCACTGTCTTAAGGTTTTTTCAGTCTATTACAATCATAAATAATATGGGGGGCGACAGCCCGTAGAGGGCCAGGGCCTAGCTTCTCAGAAACCACTCGTGTTGTTCGTACTATTGTTCTCTTACGAGTGGAAGGGCCCTACAGTTTTATGCTGACTCCGAACTTCCAAGTTTGAGAACCTTTTTCTAGACAGGAAATACTCTTTGAGCATTGTCAGTGACTCGAAAAAGGTAGGGCCGTGAACATCGACGCACATACCCACAACACCAAGGGCCACCACTCTTCAGTTTATTCAATTCTATATAATGCGACAGGCTGTAAGCACACAAGGCACTATCTTTTACAAGTCAGTCTGGATAGGAGTCTGGTGATGGAAGCTTTCACACGTCGATTGAATATCAGGAATGCAGCGAATGCCAAGAGACTTGTAAACTTACTTACTTATCAGGCCCATAACCCGTGGAGGGTCTGAGCCCAAAGTATAACTTGCGCATCAAACTCTAATCGTTCAGCATGGATATTTTCGTCTCCAAGTACAAATACTTGGAGAATAGAAGAGAAGAACCGTCTTCTCAAAAGGAAAAAGGAAGAGCATGAGAAGCGCGCGGTAGAGGACACGAGAAGGTATTATGGCAGAATGACGAAAGTTGTACCAAAGGGTGAAACAATTATTCAATGGATTCGGACAGAAGCCTGTTGAGAAAGAAAATGGACAACTGGTAGTAAGTTCGCAGTCGATACTGAGAGTCTGGAAAGGCAGAATGTTCATCTGGACGATGACAGACAAGTATTCCGTCCCTCCGACTTAGACGAGATCAAGACAGCAAAATCAATATTGAAGTCGAATAAAGCTGCTGGAGCGGATGGTCATCTGGAGATGATCTGGTAGGTTGCATGCACCAGCTCATCTGTAAGATATGGTCTGAAAAAAGCATGCCCGACGAGTGGAATCTTAGTATTGCCCGATCCACAAGAGAGGAAATCCATTTGACTGCGCGAACTATCGAGGGATCAGTATCCTTAACATCGCATATAAAATCTTCTCGGCCGCCTTGTGTACCCGCCTGAAGCTGTTCATTAATAATCTGATAGGTCCGCATCAGTGTGGCTTCTGGCCACAATAAACCAGATCTTCACACTACCGGGCTCAAGAGGCAATTGAGTAACATAGAACTCTCTCGAAGGACCAAGTTGACTCTATATAAGACACTGATCATCCCAGTCCCGCTATACAGCGAGAATGCATGGACAATCTCGAAAGCGGATAAAGGAGAGAAGAGTTCTGCATGCGATCTTGACTGATTCCGGAGAAGGAGATTCAACCACGAACTATACGGGGTGTACAGAGACATTTTTTTTTATAATTCGCGCTTGCTCAAGGGGTTATTCGATTTGAGAAAAGGAACCATTGATCTAAACCAAGCATGTGACATGATCTAGGAATCTGCATTATCGACAAAATTGATCGATATAGAGCAATCAAGAACCCCTATTGTAGAATACGGCGTGTCTGAGATTCATTTCGCTCACTCGATTCACGTTCATTTGCCATGTGGATCGTGGAAAACAGCGGGCAGACTACCTCATCGATGACTATTTCGAATTTCGAGAATGTCCTTAAAACGAAGATTAATCCAAGGTCGAAGCAATTTTCCAGATACGCAATGAATTAGCAACGTTTGAGAAATTGAGAAGTTTGTATGGGGTGTTTTAATTCGAACATTTTCCACTATGCCCTCAAAACGCATTCACCTTACCGACAAGTGAACGGATCAATTCGAACGTATTCAACGATCCAAAGTTGTGAATTCTAGTGAAACGTTCCCCCCGGCGTTTTCCACGATAGGGGTGAATGAGACGTTTATTCGCAATTACTGAAACCAACTAACGTGGATCTAGGGGGCACAAAACCAAATATTCCGGCTAACTCTGAATATGCATAATACCCATCGACGATTTGAACGTCGCAATTGGAACCCATACCATTGAGTTCAAGAATTTGGATGACCTCAGGAAGCGATCACTGAGAGCACCGAATTCTTTAAACGTGTCTTTCAAAAGGACAACCTTAATCTTGTCATAATTTAAACGTCGAACTCTCGTGTCTCACGCGTAACCTTTCGATCAAACTGAGTCACTCACATTTACACCCCGAAATGGCCACAGGTCAGCCTTGTCGGATCATTAACTCATCAATTAATAACCGTCTCGTGGTGGCGAACCGGATGGCATACCGATCGCGTCAGAAATGACTTTAGCACCGCTCTCCGACGGGTGATAATGAAAACTTCAATCCAATCAGTCGAAATAAAAGAAAAAAAAAACACAACCGAAGAAACAAAAAACCGATCTTCCCAAAGCGGATGTTTTTTGACCTTAAGTCGACTGAATGTATGTAAATTCCAAAAGCTGCCGCGACCGAAGTCACGCCGTGTCACTGATGGAGACTGATGAGACAGATCCGATTTGTGTTTGACACTTGTGCACACTTGTTCCCCCGCCCAACCCGACAGTGACAAGAGCTGTCAACTCTTGTGCCGCGAAATGTGATCCGTGATCCGATCGACGAATTCAAGTTCGATTTGAAATTAACACCTGAGTCACAGCATGGCGTCTGAAGTGTCAACAAGCCTCAAGTGTCGACTGGATTGCGTTGATTCCGGGCGTGGGTGGACGTGTGAAAATTGATCGGGTCCTCATTTGCCTTGTCTGTTTGAAGCAATAATTCACTCATAGTGCGAGAGTGAAGTGCGAATGGATCCGCATTGGCTGGCGGGGTTCTCTGCTCTGAACAAGGTCGACAGAGAGCCCACTTCCAGTGACAGGATGTGTGGGATGCGTGCATGGTGGATGTGTCAAACTCACAGTGAAGTCTGACATGACTGACGTTTTCGATGACATTTCTTGTGAGATGCCATGCCGTTGCCTCTTTTTTGCATGTCAAGAGTCTACTACATTGTTGGGGGCTTAATTTGTCTCAAATTGAATTTACTGTAGTAGAAATTCCACACTGACGAGCAACGTAAAAGTCCACTCCCAGGGCCACGTGCCCCAGACCGGTGAGACATTCCGAAAGTCAACCGATCGCAGTGAACGGAGGCAGTAATCATAAATCGAAGTGAAGACCTTTCGTCCAGGGATGGAGAGTTATGAATTTGCAAATTAGTTTGCTCGTCACACTTGCAATTAGCAGCCAGCCCTGAGCGGGCACTTAAAGAGACATCACAGAGAGCCGTCACCTCCGTTCTAATTAATACACTGCACTTGTGGGCCGTCACATGACACTGATTTTTATTAACTCATAGGTTACAGATGCGCCATTCACTCGCCGAATGCACCAGATACGGGCGAGCGGCTTCGAATGCGACTCAATAAACTATCTCAAGGAGGCCCATTTGCTGATGAAGTATCCCCTGTCATCGGTGGCTGACCTTTTGGTGTGTATCTTCATTCGAATTTCTCGTAAACACGCGATAAAGTTGCCACTTAATGTAATTGCCTCTTCAAATTTGCATATCTAACCCCATCTCCAACAGCGAGGGGGGCCTTACATCTTCTTAAGCTAGATCAGGTCTTCGAGCACACAGCAATGCACTACATCTAGAACGATCGCATTACCTTGTAACGCTTGCCGCGCACACTGATTGTGCTTACTCGCGTCGCCCTCGCAGTTCGTCCATCAGCCCGAGCCAATCAGCATGCATGTGATGCGCCAATACTGCACAGACAGCGGATTAGATCCGTCTCGCTGCGAGTCCAAACGTCTACGATTGGAGATGGAGAGAAGCAGGCGATTCTGGAGGCACTTCTGAGCCGGAAACTCGAGAGAAACCTCGAAGAAGAAGACGCAGAGATCCAGCGGAGATAATTAGCCAAACGGATGTTGGAACGATGTTCGGAGTGAGCTTCTTTGTAGCTTGCGGTGGTGGTGCGCGCTTAGCATACACTTGTGGATCCTGTTCTTTGAGCACTCGCTTTCGCGTTGATACAGCCGATAGCGCGGCTCCGACAAGATGGTGATGATGGCTGCTTGGTGCTTGACTTATTGGCGATGACTTGTAATGACACGGCGATGAAATTAATTAGCCGGCGGTGATGTCGGCCTACGATTCGGAGTTAAGTTGTTGTGGATAAGGAGGGATGTGTGGATGCGGGAGATGTAAGATATGATTTATTGATGGTGCGCTTGTCGGGAAATGGTAGAGTTGGGTGGTTGATGTTGAATTGTTTTAAGAACCAGTTCAACAACGTGTCAGGGTCTGAGCCAAAGCATTCGCCATCGCCAGAGCCATCGCCAGAGCCAGAGCCAGAGCCAGAGCCAGAGCCAAATTTTACCTTATTTCGACCTTTCACTGTCATGTGCCACTGTCTTCTGGAACGAAACGCAACAGAAAGGGCTACTATAAGCTTGGTGCACGCAACCTATAGATCGAACAGGTTTGTTGAACGTGCTTTGGCTTAAAGGATACAGCCTAGTTTGGTGATTACATCCTCAGTCCAAGCACCTGTTGTCTCGGACTGTGTTCCTGCTCCGTCAGCTTCATAAGCTTGAAATTTAGTTTTTTCACGCTGATAATCGGCCAATCTTGCTTCGGGAAGAAGCAGTCTTGTGCATTGAGGCTCATTTGTGAAAAGTGAGTCAAAGAACCAGAAGCAAAGCCAGTACCAACTCCATTTCGGGTTCAGTATAGCGAGTCGAAATTACACCCACAAACAAGTTCAGAGATTAAAAGTAAAACAGATGTTTTCTGAAACAAGCCACTTCATCGATTGCAAGCGCAAGTAGGCTTCACACATGATAATAATTTTTTCTTACGAAAGAACTCACTTTAAAGTCCAGTAAAGCATCATTAGTTAAATGCTTCAAAAATACTTTATGTTCGGCAATAAAAACGATAATTCTCTTCAGCGAAGGCAATTCACGCTGTCAGTCATAAATGTCACTCTCGCTTGACGTCTGCCCGATTGTGTCATTCGCTTCGGGGATTGGCTTGGGGCTAGATGCTCACGCCTTTCAAATATTTGTGTTTGTCATTGTTATGCAAAAACTGCAATGAAAGCCCATTAAATGTTTCATACTGGACTCACGTCACAGACGTGTAGACTAGGCACGCGCAAGACCGTTCATAAAAACCAAAGTCGGGCAATGTGATTTTGCACATTGGAATGCATAACAAATTTATCGATGAGGTGAATGAAGAGACGTCAATTCAAATGTTATGGCAGCTGAAAGCGTGTTACAGAATAAATGTCAGTCGTGAAAGTGGGTTAAATTGATAAGTTGTAATTTTGGGCAAAGACAGGAGAAGGAAGAGAGAGAGAGAGAAAGACGAATTTTAAATTAAAACTAATTTTGGTCTTGGGTTACATACTTCACTTGGATATTCTAAAGTGGCAAATCTGAAACTAGACATACATAGTGGTCGAGTACTACTCCGTTTGGGGTATGTGAAGGAATAAATCGCGAGGATTAGTGGCCCAAGTCTTTAGAATCCTTCGTTGAAATCCAAAACAATTCTGTTTGCCGGATTTTTCAATCCAGGATTTTCAACCAGGATGTGGATGTAATCGAAATCGGCTCTGACACTGACTTTAGCTTTGCCTCAGGCTCAGATCCTGTCCACATCGAGCGCATGGACACCAAGTCTCCAGCGAAAGAGGTTATTGGATTACGAGCCTCCGAACCGATATAAAGACCAAATCATTGCGAAAGCAAAACAGCTTGCTCTTGATCGTCAACGATGGGAGGTAGCGTTATCTCATGCTCAGGTCCTCCATGGGCCTTAGGACTGATCACAAAATATGAACTCCCGATATTTTTGATTATTTTTCATTGAGAGGGATATCCCTTAGAGTCTCCGTTTTTGTGTGATTACACGTTGATAAGAAGCATGACCGGTCGGGTGTAACCACTGGCCTTTTCCATCCATCTTTCACATCAGTATTAAGACCATAAAGCTGGCGTGGTACTTATATTCAACTGGTAAAGGCGCAAGCTCTCTTGGTCTCTTCGGAAATTGATCTATTCCCCTCAAAATATACTTCTACAGAAGGTCTGTGGTTACCCCTAGGCAGCCAGCACATGGTACCAGCTTCAGATGTCCAAAGAATTAATCACTATCTTCACAGCCTTTCGGAGGTACTTCCCCTATTTATCCAACGGGATACTTCCATCAGAATCAGGCCTGTTCACGATCGATGTGCTGTGTTGGTGCTTCAGGGCTGTTTCTGTTCAAATTCCACCAACTTTTAAATCAACTTATCTTTGATCCACGTATCAGCCAAAATCCAATGTACCTACTTGCATCAGAATTCATTGATAACAATCCGATGCCACTTCAACGATTCACAAAAACCGAGTCGCATCTTGGGCTTACTGACATTTTTCATTACCAACTCATCGTCTGACACATCGACCGCTTGTGTAGGCCATTACCATTAAAATTCCATGCAAGCACCCCCTCGAGCAAGCTGCCGGGAATTCCTTCAATAACTTTCATTGGATCGATTATATAATTCATTACCAACCCCGAGTGTACATGTCAGCTCAATGGCATCATCAAGACTCCACAGAGGAGGCACGAACAGGCACGAACCAATCACTCCGCATAAGTATTCTAAGATCGTAATTATTTTAATTGTCTCAACAGTCATAACAGCCGCAAGGAAGAACGAACGTGTGAGTATGAAATTCATAACTCTTCACTCTGTCACTCTGTCAACGCGAACGAACGCACACTATCGCTGTCACTGTCACTTTGTCAAACGTGGGGTGCGTTCACTCGGTCGAGGCGCAGGCAGTCTGCGCCGATGCCTAATAGCACATCGTGCACATCATTTAAACACTTTCGCATGGTCTATTAACGTATGGATGGATTCTCTTGAATATTAATTTTGTTTTAATAATAATCGGTTCAGTGCTTGAGGCACCAACATTGACATTGTACCGAGAGGTAGTCGACTGAGTGAAGGTTTCGCCTTTCCAAACTGACAGCCGCGCCGATGTGCCGAGTGAAGGACTCGAATGTAATTGAAGGAACTGAAAACGATTTCGTGTCATTTCAGCGCTATACACACTTAATGACGTGATGAGACAATTAATTACACTCGACGGAGAAAAAAGAAACAAATTAAATACTCAAGACCTGAATCGATGTAACCCCGATAGCGTTGAAAGCAAACAAACAAATTGCAACACACGAGTGATGTTGCAAATCTCCCAAGTCAAAGGGCACATGTCATACGCCGGGGAAGACGATAAGACAGAACAATGAACGTCTTCAACGTCTGAGCCGCTGCGAAATTGGTGAGTGTAATCGATAGCCCACAGCGCAGCGCATAGCCCCACAACCCACTTTTCCGGCGAAGAGGTGTTTTTGTTTAACCGCAACGGCTGGCGTTTTTTTGCCTCTTTTGTCTGTTTCGCAACATTTTGACCCATAAGATGGGCAGACTCGGTGCGAAGCCGAACGGTACATCACTGACAGTTCAACAAAAATGGTGTAGTCACTCATTTCGTTGAGATGATGGACAAACCTTTTGTCTTCATCATCCGAAAAATATTCACCAGCTAAACAATGCGGAAAGACAAATGTTTAAGGGCCATCACACAACTTTTACTTTTTAAATGCCATAAGCAACCGCTGAATCGCTGAAAAGCCAAAAGCACATTCCGTTGACCTTGTCCGACAAAGGTTATGATCTATATAAACATGCAAACACACGCACACAGCGGCGCACACTTTAAATCAGAATATCTGCCGCAGACAAAGGCCCGTCATTAACAAAGCCATCCATTGTATAATTTAAACATTATCGTTCTTCGGATTATTTATTACCGCTATAGACAATCAAACAACAATCGTCCGCTCGGTGGCTGAGTGCGCTCTTCTTGGCTTAATTAAAGCGAAAGGCAAGTCAAATACCGCACAAGATGAGGGCACGAGACGACAGCGAAACAAGCAGACGGAATTATATCCAATTTGACTTTGACTTTGGTTTCATAAATTGCTAGATTGTTTTTATTTTTCGATTTTGTATCGACTAATCTGCAAAATTAGCATACAAGTTCAGTGGATACTACTAATCGAGTGCAGAGATGCAAATTGCTTGCTCTAAATTGTGGTGAATGCCGTGAGAGAAAACCGATTAAGTTTACGAACACAGCTCTGTCAGACTTAATGGGTTTCGTTTTTTTTTTTCCGACGGAAAATTGACTTTTAAACTTTATCAACGCCCACATGGCGACGTTCATAAGTTGTTGGGTAAGGTAAGGTTTATTTTTTTTTTTTTGGCGGCGCTTATGTTCGAAATCAGTTGATTGAGCAGCATTTAGGAGAGTAAACGCTTCTCGTCAGTCTGGTTTCGAGCCAGTGTAAGCATTTCAGTGGATTCTCGAGAAGACTTCTTGTTCGAATTCTGGATTTTTTGGGCAATCAATTGTCCAGTCACCTGTATCAAGGACATCAGGATGAAGCGCATGATAACATAACAATCGTGTTGTAAACGGTGCAAGACGAACGAGTCAATTAATGCCACTTCTGCTAGTTTGACACATCTGTCATTCGTGCAAAGTGACGTGCATCAATTGTCTGTTTAACATCTTGCTTGAGAAGATGATCGTAAACATTTCAGATGCAGGACGGATTAAATATGATCGATGGGATGGACACAAGCAGTCAGGAGAAACCCGTTTGCTGTCATTGCAAGCATTTGACATATGAGGTCAACTTAATCTTCGTTCCTTTTTGACATTTCTGTTTCCGTCTTTTTGTGTGAGGTAGAGAGGCCAATTAGCACTAAGCAAAAATAAGATTTGCCTGCTACATTGTGAGCTGTTATCGCAAATATTATTTCATGTCTTGCAGCCATTTATTTCGCTGCTACGAGCACATCCACCATCATTTACGTGAAAATTGAAGTCTGACGACAGTCTGATAATGTAAACGATAGGGACGTCGGTCTGTCCTACATATAGCCTGCCGATCAATTATGACCGCTATGAGTACTTTTACACGAGGTAAATCGAACAGCAAGCTTTTTCATCTCTTAGGCAAGAGAGGTGAAGCTTTCCCTATGTCTCACCTCTCTTGCCTACAAGATGTTTCTCGACGTGATCCTTTCTTGGAAAAAATAGCGATAAAACACGGCCAAAGAATGCACGGTACATCGATGTTCGAGCGAGTCTAATGCACCATTTTGCGAGTACTCCTATATTGTTGTCTCCTAAAAGTTTTATCGCTCGCTTTTGGATCTCTATCTAGTAGGTACAGCGTGGCCTTGGTAGAACTCAAGCTTAGGAAGAATATGCGCCGTGTAACTTAAAGCCAAATCAGAGGGTAATAAAAATTCTTGCATCGATTAGGTTAGGTGAGGTTATTGGGGTGCCAGTGAAATTGCCAGCACAGGTATCTTTGGTCCACTGTGATACCCAGTGCCGCTAATTTCATCCCATCTGGTGACTGGACCATATTTTAAAACCAGATAAACAATTTCGCAGCATTTTTGGCGGCAATTAATGTTGCGTGCTGTGTTGCTTCACATACCAAGGATGGAAAGTTTTCCGGTTTCATCAATACAAGCTTAATTCCTGGATAATGACTGATTATTACTGATAGATAAGGGGTTCGCTTTAGTGACAGCAGAGAGAATTGAGTTTTTGAAGAATTAAATTCCACTCTGTTGTTTTTTTTTCAGTTAATTATGCTGTTAAGATCTGTTGTGCTTATCCCAGTTAACTTACGCTGCACTTCAAATTCTACTTCCGAAGAGCAGGGTCGTGAGTCTTGAATGAATCTAAGAAGCTGAGGGGTGCTGTGATCCGGGAAGAAGCGGATTGGATTAGAATTAGCAGACAGGAGATCATTTATAAATGAGAATTAGTGCGGACGACAGAAAAGAGCCTTGAGGGACACCAGCATTTATTTTGTAGATAGCAGACTTAAGCCCACCCAAGACAGCAGATGAAGCGATTAATTAACACCATAGGCTCGCATATTCGACAAAAGAGCTTTATGCTAAACACTGTCAAATGCCTTGGAAATATCAAGCGCAACTATCATAAGCTATCAAATCGCCAGTGAATCTATTTCTGCGGAAACAGTACTGCCGGCCATTAAGCAGCTTCCGAGATTTAAGATATTTCATAAGCTGACGATTTATCAGCATTTGCACGATAATGGAAAGCAGGGACATCCCTGCAATGGGTCGTAATGAAAAGGGTGATAAAGATTCGCCACTTTTTTGGGGATGGGTTGGACATATGCTGTTTTCCATAGGAAAGAGGCATGAAGAGTAGGATCGTAGTTTTGCCAGCGAAGAAGAACAACTCTTCAGAAATATTGGGGGAATACTATCCGGGCCAGCAGACTAATGCACGTCGAGATCCATAAGTACCCTTACAATTGTAAGAGTGTGAAAATGGATTTGTTCGATGGTGAAACGAACGCTCTCGAGTACAGGTGGAGACAAATTAGAATCTACATCGAAGTCGTAGGTTCGATTTCTGCTCTGTGTGACAAAAAAAATGTCTAGAAAAAGGTTCTCAAACTTGGCCGTCCGGTGTCGGCATAAAACTGTAGGACCCTTCCACTCGTGAGAGAACAATAGCACGCACAACACGAATGGTTGCTGAGAAGCTAGGCCTTAGCCTAGTACGGGCTATAGCGCCATCCATATTGTATATTATTCTTCACAAGAGAATTTTACACGCGAATTATTGCATCGATGTCATTTCTGTCAAGTTTAAACTTATTCTGGCTTTCCTCAGTAGATTTTGCCTTGTATATCCAGAAATTCAACTCTCTCGTCCTGATAGTCTCTTCCAGCTCCAGTCATACCATGCATTTGGTTTGGGCTTAACACGCTTTATGTACTGAATCTTCGTCCCAGCAAAAGAATGTTTGTGACCATATCAGCAGCGGCATCCACGACGAAGCACAAGTTGAATCTGCTTTGTGACCTCAACTGAAGGAGACGCACCAACAACACATTACAGTATATCTGCATAGCAACGATTACACACTTGGAACTCTTTCCTTGCGAACAGTGAGGCAGAATAGAGTGGATTTTCATCATCACCTCGTCGAACAAACGTCGGCTCACAATGGCAAGGACAGTATAAGTCTGTGGGGCTCTCATAAATAGAAGCCCGTTTGGGTACATAAGTGGTTCTTACTCATTCAAACCTCTTTAGTTGTTCTGACATAAGAGCTTCATGCTACGAGCATTGTTCCAGGTGGAACATTATGTTATGGTTAAATAAAACAAGGCGGTCAAGTTTAAAGACCTTCATTTAACCCTTTTCATTGTGATCGCGCGCGGTGACCGAAACACACTGAAATCCTGAATGGTTTTTATACCCATGCAGAAAGATTAGTGAAAGCTCCGATTTTCCTTTCCTTGCCAGGGAGTCGACCACTTCATTGTCTTCTTCTTTATCTATTTTCCTCATCACTAAATATTCAGTCAATATCATGCAGACCTCACCTGACCACTGCTGCAACACTTCACGATCACAGACCAGACATCACAAGTGAGCAACAGCCTGCAGACCCCTTCATCTGTCGGCATGAAGTTCAATGTCTCATTAAAAAAAAAACGCACGACCACACCCATTTCTTTTGCAAACTAGCCAGTTGCAGGAAATGAAATTTCATCATTTTCCATTATCCGCTTGCACATCCCTCACCAAATCACTGACGTGAAAAAAGAAGACAAAACAGAAGCTCTCCTCATGTCAATCATCTGTCAGGCATCGCGCCGCAGCATACATCTCAATCACTCTCGGAACCAATGGAATCGTCATTACTTCGAGTTCCGAAAACTATCAGTCCATCAGCGATTTGTGCCGCTTCATCAATGAGTGAAGAGCTTCACAATTTGCATTCGCCAACTGATCGTGGGAGACGAATCGGATCGGGGAACGGACACCCTTTTTGTGTGGACAAATTTATTACGGAAACTCCATTCAGTGGTCACGTAACGAATCGCTTCCATCAATTATGACCGCTATGAGTACTTTTACACGAGGTAAATCGAACAGCAAGCTTTTTCATCTCTTAGGCAAGAGAGGTGAAGCTTTCCCTATGTCTCACCTCTCTTGCCTACAAGATGTTTCTCGACGTGATCCTTTCTTGGAAAAAATAGCGATAAAACACGGCCAAAGAATGCACGGTACATCGATGTTCGAGCGAGTCTAATGCACCATTTTGCGAGTACTCCTATATTGTTGTCTCCTAAAAGTTTTATCGCTCGCTTTTGGATCTCTATCTAGTAGGTACAGCGTGGCCTTGGTAGAACTCAAGCTTAGGAAGAATATGCGCCGTGTAACTTAAAGCCAAATCAGAGGGTAATAAAAATTCTTGCATCGATTAGGTTAGGTGAGGTTATTGGGGTGCCAGTGAAATTGCCAGCACAGGTATCTTTGGTCCACTGTGATACCCAGTGCCGCTAATTTCATCCCATCTGGTGACTGGACCATATTTTAAAACCAGATAAACAATTTCGCAGCATTTTTGGCGGCAATTAATGTTGCGTGCTGTGTTGCTTCACATACCAAGGATGGAAAGTTTTCCGGTTTCATCAATACAAGCTTAATTCCTGGATAATGACTGATTATTACTGATAGATAAGGGGTTCGCTTTAGTGACAGCAGAGAGAATTGAGTTTTTGAAGAATTAAATTCCACTCTGTTGTTTTTTTTTCAGTTAATTATGCTGTTAAGATCTGTTGTGCTTATCCCAGTTAACTTACGCTGCACTTCAAATTCTACTTCCGAAGAGCAGGGTCGTGAGTCTTGAATGAATCTAAGAAGCTGAGGGGTGCTGTGATCCGGGAAGAAGCGGATTGGATTAGAATTAGCAGACAGGAGATCATTTATAAATGAGAATTAGTGCGGACGACAGAAAAGAGCCTTGAGGGACACCAGCATTTATTTTGTAGATAGCAGACTTAAGCCCACCCAAGACAGCAGATGAAGCGATTAATTAACACCATAGGCTCGCATATTCGACAAAAGAGCTTTATGCTAAACACTGTCAAATGCCTTGGAAATATCAAGCGCAACTATCATAAGCTATCAAATCGCCAGTGAATCTATTTCTGCGGAAACAGTACTGCCGGCCATTAAGCAGCTTCCGAGATTTAAGATATTTCATAAGCTGACGATTTATCAGCATTTGCACGATAATGGAAAGCAGGGACATCCCTGCAATGGGTCGTAATGAAAAGGGTGATAAAGATTCGCCACTTTTTTGGGGATGGGTTGGACATATGCTGTTTTCCATAGGAAAGAGGCATGAAGAGTAGGATCGTAGTTTTGCCAGCGAAGAAGAACAACTCTTCAGAAATATTGGGGGAATACTATCCGGGCCAGCAGACTAATGCACGTCGAGATCCATAAGTACCCTTACAATTGTAAGAGTGTGAAAATGGATTTGTTCGATGGTGAAACGAACGCTCTCGAGTACAGGTGGAGACAAATTAGAATCTACATCGAAGTCGTAGGTTCGATTTCTGCTCTGTGTGACAAAAAAAATGTCTAGAAAAAGGTTGTCAAACTTGGCCGTCCGGTGTCGGCATAAAACTGTAGGACCCTTCCACTCGTGAGAGAACAATAGCACGCACAACACGAATGGTTGCTGAGAAGCTAGGCCTTAGCCTAGTACGGGCTATAGCGCCATCCATATTGTATATTATTCTTCACAAGAGAATTTTACACGCGAATTATTGCATCGATGTCATTTCTGTCAAGTTTAAACTTATTCTGGCTTTCCTCAGTAGATTTTGCCTTGTATATCCAGAAATTCAACTCTCTCGTCCTGATAGTCTCTTCCAGCTCCAGTCATACCATGCATTTGGTTTGGGCTTAATACGCTTTATGTACTGAATCTTCGTCCCAGCAAAAGAATGTTTGTGACCATATCAGCAGCGGCATCCACGACGAAGCACAAGTTGAATCTGCTTTGTGACCTCAACTGAAGGAGACGCACCAACAACACATTACAGTATATCTGCATAGCAACGATTACACACTTGGAACTCTTTCCTTGCGAACAGTGAGGCAGAATAGAGTGGATTTTCATCATCACCTCGTCGAACAAACGTCGGCTCACAATGGCAAGGACAGTATAAGTCTGTGGGGCTCTCATAAATAGAAGCCCGTTTGGGTACATAAGTGGTTCTTACTCATTCAAACCTCTTTAGTTGTTCTGACATAAGAGCTTCATGCTACGAGCATTGTTCCAGGTGGAACATTATGTTATGGTTAAATAAAACAAGGCGGTCAAGTTTAAAGACCTTCATTTAACCCTTTTCATTGTGATCGCGCGCGGTGACCGAAACACACTGAAATCCTGAATGGTTTTTATACCCATGCAGAAAGATTAGTGAAAGCTCCGATTTTCCTTTCCTTGCCAGGGAGTCGACCACTTCATTGTCTTCTTCTTTATCTATTTTCCTCATCACTAAATATTCAGTCAATATCATGCAGACCTCACCTGACCACTGCTGCAACACTTCACGATCACAGACCAGACATCACAAGTGAGCAACAGCCTGCAGACCCCTTCATCTGTCGGCATGAAGTTCAATGTCTCATTAAAAAAAAAACGCACGACCACACCCATTTCTTTTGCAAACTAGCCAGTTGCAGGAAATGAAATTTCATCATTTTCCATTATCCGCTTGCACATCCCTCACCAAATCACTGACGTGAAAAAAGAAGACAAAACAGAAGCTCTCCTCATGTCAATCATCTGTCAGGCATCGCGCCGCAGCATACATCTCAATCACTCTCGGAACCAATGGAATCGTCATTACTTCGAGTTCCGGAAACTATCAGTCCATCAGCGATTTGTGCCGCTTCATCAATGAGTGAAGAGCTTCACAATTTGCATTCGCCAACTGATCGTGGGAGACGAATCGGATCGGGGAACGGACACCCTTTTTGTGTGGACAAATTTATTACGGAAACTCCATTCAGTGGTCACGTAACGAATCGCTTCCAAATGAAAAGCCGCAGTTAACTGGTTGATTGTTTCTTTTTCAACAGACTTTCCAATGGAAGGGGCTAACAGTACAAAGGAGCACACACAAAAAAACCAGCGGGACGTGGTGGTAAATGTGGTCACGTCTGAACTGTAAACAGAGGTGAATATCAAGATAAACATCTTCACACTCAAGTGATATGCAACGGTTTGGCGGAGTCAAACCGACTGCACGTAGAGTCGATCCAATTGTGTGGTGTTCTCCAATGGAGCCACAGTCACACAGTGAAGGCCAAAGGTTGCACTGAAGGCAGAACTAATGTGTTTTTCTGGTGCTTCGAGCGGTTTGTTTGGGGGAAAACTTGAGTAGAAGACTAGTGAGAGCGTTGCCAATCGACGCAAAGTGAGTGTTTCCACTTGTGAAGCTTAAAATTGACAGCTGTCAGATATAAACGTCACAGAGATTTTGCTTTTGGTATCAGGAATAAACCACAGGCGATTGCTTAACTTTACAGTTGATAGTATGCGCCTTCCACTGACGACTTGACAGATAATGAAACGTTTTGATGACAAAGACGCTGTCAACAAAATGTCAGTGACAACCAGAGGAAGAGTCAGATATCTCCATATGACTGGTAGTTATTTTCTATTGCGTATTAGCTACATGCGGCAGTTGGTTATTCCACTGGAAATATATGATGGAGTGATGTTTTGTTGACAGCTGTCAAGTTCAATCAACATGTCGTGTTCAGCGCTTGTAAGCATATGTCATTAAGTTGAATTAGAGTCAATAGTGCTCACGACTATCCACCCCATGTCCAAAGTGAAGGCCGAACGGACTCGTCAATTGCCAAATTCGAGATCATCGTGACCGTTTTAATTTTGCAACATCACTTGTGGCCCATGAGATCCACTCAGCTGACCAAAAAGCAAGCCCCCGAGGCCAAAAAGATCGCAATCAATCACTTTAACCGTCGATAATTGGCCTGACCAGCAATTGGACACAGTCGAGGCGGGCAAGGTCAAAGCCCATCCAGCCCGTCCAGCGTGCACTGCTTTCTCCTTCATTAGCGGAATGATTAGAGCCTCTTTGACATCTAGTGGACGGCACGGAGGCGTCTCCTCTGATGGGACTCGCACTCCAAATGCGAAGCGAAAAATGAGGTCTCTGCTTGTTTGCATAGACTCTGTCAGAGCAAATAGTAAACAATCGCATACGCATTGTTGGCCAAATCCAAATATTAACACCTCTTTTGGGGGCCGTAACAATGGAAATAAGACGCAGCTGATGGGGAATATCCAAGCACTTGTCTCGCTGCTTGGCGTTGCCCCATACAGTTAACCGGAGCACAGTGTGTGCGGTCGTAAGTGGTCACAACTCTGATTTGATTAATGTTGCTGTACTCAGACGCCGCGCCGTGTGGTCTTCGTTGGACGTGGACAAGTACTCGCGTATCTCATTGTCTGGATGGAGTTTGATTAATCGTTTTAATTTGGAATGAGCGGGTGTTTATTGAAAGCAGGTCGTCCATCATGTGCAATAAGAGGTGAATGCTTGGATGATCATTGTTCTCCCGAGGAATTTGGGTCAACCACAGAGACCATGGCCTATTTATGGATGGAGTTCGGTGGCACGTCATTGCTGGACCTTTGCCTTTGGAGACCTTTATTCTTGGGACATGGCAGTTCAACGATTACTGACGGTTGGTGGGTTGTGAATGTTGTCACAAGACCTGTTTGAATTGAAGGTGATGTGGGTCGGCCTTTGCCTGTGTGCTGAAGACGCTGGGTCTGGGTCATCAATACAGCAAGTTATCCAAACGCTCCATATGATTCTGTCAAACTGCATTTGCTTTTCGAAAACAACTTTGTCAACCAGCACCCCCCACATCACTCTGGATGTGTGGCCGTCAAAGGCTGGATGGTCCTCTGCAACACTGAGACCTGAATATCCGATTACAATTTAGATTTAGAAGCCTCTTTCAGGTAAAAACTTATGGTGCGTTGATGGTTCTGATAGAAAGGGATACCCTTTCTGGGTGTAGTCAACTCAGAACTGCAGCCTGTTTCTGAATGAAGTGACAGAATATTTAGCACCCAACTTGTTTGGTTACCGGGAGGCTATGACATTCCAGGCAAATTACGAAGTAAGCCAACTCCCTGGAAACGCCACCAATTCAGAATGGAGATCTGCAATCCATGGCAACAGCGACTGCAAAACTTGAAAATGCTGAAACTAGGCGTACAAATTATAGGTGAACCACTTATCATCTAACGAAACAATCGTGGCCTACTCTCCATCCAAACGATCGCACAACCTGATCAAAATGAGTAGAGCGAACCTCAGAGCATCCCGGTATCACTGGATACTGCGCGATTTGAACTTACGCCACAAGATTGGGCTTACCCTGGAAGAGGCAGAAGCTGCAAAGTCGGCGATGATGTGGAAATCAAATCCTCAATCAAAGGCACCGCTGCAGTCCATGCTATTTGCAGATTTTGCTCTTCAAATACATCCCCCTTCGGGTAAGGGTCGTAGAGTATACCCGAGGTAAGACATGTTTGTCGTAAAAGGCGACTAAAATCCTGAGCTAAAAGCCAATGGTTTAAGAAATAACCTACTCCGTTGCTTATCAAAATGATGGTTTCAAGCTCGGAAACAAAGGAATAAACCGTAAGTGCCTTATCTTATTATAAATATTGCACAATGAGTCTTGGCTTTATGACAATGGCGGCCAGTCCCGGGATGTTATGACATCCTACTGGTAGCTTGACCAGAGGCTATAGTCTGGTGCCACGTGCCTCATCCTTCTCTCTTGAGGTTGGCCTCCCAGTGGGAGCATCGTGGTGGCTGTGGTTTAAGACGCAAAGTCGCGTGAGGAAGTTGAAATATACCTGCATGTCTGGGAGTTGATCTTGTCTATTAAGGCTATTGGCATTTGCGACTCTCCGACGTGAGAGGTATTTATCCAAGTCTATGCGGAGTTGCCGAGAACAATGGGTGAGATGGGCCACGCCACCTTACCAAGGTGGAGAAATAGATCCATAAGCTTATTTCTGAATTCCGAACTTGAGATTCCTACTGAAGGCGACTCGTCCAGCGTTGTAAAATGGTCCAAAGGTTAAATGTCTTCGTGATATAAGCCTAACGGCAGGAGGTCACGTAAAACACTTATTACTGTCTTCAAATACAGAACGGACCATCATAGGTTATTTGGACACTGACAGCTGTTTCCAACTCGACAACTTAACAGAAAGTCAGGTCGAAACAAAATAACTCGCTTTACATTTGAACAACTTCGGAAAATATTGAAAAATGATTTCCAATGTAAATGCTGTGTGGCCCCATCAGTGCATCATTTGAAAATAATTTTTTGCCGAAACGAAGTACCCACCGCGACTTCTATATGCATGTTTGTACAATAAGTTTTGACACTGGTGTCCTAGTGGATCACACTCATGGTCACCGTCGTCGTACGGCTTGCAGAGATGAGAATGTGGCTGCTGTGCAGTAGTTTCATCATTGGACCATTTTTTTTTTCTAAAATGAGGCTGGAGGCTTGTTTTTATTGAAATTGAAGACGTGGGTTAGGACTCCCCTTGTTTGATTCAGGCGCGAGTTACGTGCAGCATTATGTCACTGCACCTTTCACCTTAGCAACAATGTAGATATCCAAACACTTGTCTTCGACTGTACATATCACCTCATCGTTTATTCTATCGTATTTCATTAGTATCCTATTCATGCCTGTGTCCTCCTGTTTCGTTAAAAATGATTTACTACCTGTCAAAGTCTTTGTTTCGTCATGGATGAATTGGCCTACTCCGAGCTGCGATTTGATCCCTGTAGCACTTTAAGCCAAAATCATCCAAGCAAACCATGAGATACAGCCCGGAAACATCAGGTTATCAAAAATTTGGGCGACAGAATACGAGGCCACTTGAGCGACATTAAATTTCATAATTGATGGCAATGTTTGTTTTTACTAATAAAGCTGTAACACGTGGGAAATTTTGAGTTTCAGCTAGATTTGAATGTTCTTTGGTCGCATCTATTTTCGTGAACCTTGGAAGTGCAACAATCATCCAACGAACTCCCTGAGAATAGGTACGTTCACATTGTACAACCGCGTCGTCCGACAGGGCCGTCCGATCAAAAATATTTTGCGTTCACATTGTACACGGTTGACGGAATTCATTTATGAGGGTAGTTTCGTGCCATCAATATGCAAGCGCATTTTATTCTTTCAATTATGGTGATGTTAATAAACAAATGAACCTAAGCCTTATTGAGACAATATAGAAACAACATCATTTTGATTTATCCGCTCATGCACGCTCGTGGAAAAAAAAGCGTGAAAAAAAATGTATACTGCGGACGTACCACTAGTGTTCAGACTGTACGCCCTGCCGTACCATCGAGGGAAAATGTTGAAAAAGTTGAACTTCGGTCACTCTTGTACGACCTGGTATAAATTAGTATATACGGCTCTGTCGTACTAGCCGATAGTACAATTTAAGAGTGCCTAATGGGCAGATCAAGACCAAGTCTTGGTCTCTTCGAGAGAAAAATTCTGCGTTCAATCTTTGGTCCTGTTTGCGTTGAAGGTTCCTGGAGAAGAAGATTCAACCACGAATTGTACGGGCTGTACAGCGACATGAGTCTAGTCAGGCGTCTACGGATTCAACGCCTGAGATGGCTAGGTCATGTTGAGCGCATGGACAACACTGCTTCAGCCCTAAGAGTCTTCGACTCCGAACCAGTGGGACAACGCAATAGAGGACGACCACGAAGCCGATGGCGCACTCAAATGAAGAAGGACCTCAACCAAATTGGAGTGCGAAATTGGAGGCAGCTGGCTTAGGAACATTCCAGCTGGAGAGGATTGTTGACCGAGTCCCTGGTTCACCCCGGACTGTAGCGCCACAAGAAGAAGAAGACGAATGGGCAGATCATTGCGTACCAACGATATCATCGCACAAAACACACGTATCAACGGTCGATTTTGTCACGATCGCGTCATCATGCTGCCGCTACAGAATTGATCTTAAATGGGTAAATTCTTAGTGGTTTTCTACACAATCGATGTCATATCCGGGTTTCGTAGCGACATCTACATCAGCAAATTCGATAAATTCATCATTTTGATTGCCGCTTACAGAGCTGCTGGTTACAACCTGTTCGCTTGTGGATTCAGGCTTGAGCTCCTTGGTGATGAGTGTTTTTATGTGCTACCACCAGTACGGCGAGCACTGACACGACTCACCCCTTACTTCGTGTTCTTCAAACCCGCGCTGGTAGTCGATTGCAAGGATTCGTGTCCAACTTTCGAATCAGCCATCCCAGAATGTCATTTTCAACAATCTCATCGAACAAGTTAACTACCTTACCAACGATGACGTAGAGCTTTAAATTCGACAAAAAACTATGCACATATGTAGATTTGAAACGCCTTTACCAGCTGCAAGCCACTCAGCTGGTGAACTGAAGTGGTCCCTAAGGGTAACAAAGTGAAGCTCAACCTCTCGCAAGACTCTTACAATGTTTCCTAAAGACCTTCCTGAACTCTATCGTCATCAATCAAATCAAGAACCATTGACATTCCTCCCTGCCCTGACGAAGCAACAATAGCTACCACGCCCAACATGAGTGGTTGCTGAAGAAGCTAGGCCCATGTCTGCCTTGGACTGTAGCACCACGCGCCCAGCACAACTCCTACTTCTCCACTTCCCACAAGCACCCAGCCAACAGATATGTCACAAGACTTCCTACACCACGGTAAACATCAGAACTCTTCTCCTCGCTACTGCCGTCTGGCGCTTCACCGCAAAGCAAACTCTACCAAGTGCCCCCACACACGCCCATATTACTCAATCGACCACCACAAAGTGAATTTGTCAACAAATCACGAAGAGATTATAATTTGTTTAAGCGCTATTCTATCACGCATGGCACACACAGCTCCACAAATGCGGACCAAGCCGGCAACCTTGACTCAATTCCATCTCTCCGTCGGTGATGTGTGTGTCCACAACGAATCGAACAAAAGGCGCTCGGCGCGGTGCGACGCGGCATTTTGGCTGTTGCCTTTGCCCACCTCTCGGCCATCCCAATTGGACGTCAAACACTTTCGATTCATTCAACCCTCATTCACAGATTCTCGATAATCGCATTAAGAGCGGTCCGCATTCGATGCGGCCATGTTTGCTCGCGACTCTTGCGGATCTGTCTGTCTTCCATCGAGCGAATGGCGCGCGAAATATTGTTTGCCGACCTTCAGCCACTTTCGTTTTCTTCATTTATTGTTCGATCAGGTTACCATCTAAATTTTGAACGTCAAACAAACAATTAAAATCGAAGAATACAGCAAATTTGCTCGAAACTTCAAGACAACTAAAGCAAACGGACAGCAGTGGGCTCTGTTCGTCGAGTGTGATGCTTGTAAATCTTGTGATCATATTTTTTTCTGTTTTTTCGGTTTCCGTGTACGACGAGAGATTGTGCGTTAGATAGCCTGGCTTCGGATACACTTGCTAATGTAAATTAATGCCGTTCGGCTGGTGAGTCGTTAATGAAGTGCCGACCTTCGAGAGATGCCGCGTCGCACCGCGCCGCGCCTGCGCCGTTCGCATCTTTGGACACTATGATGAATTCGCACAATCGATGGCATCTTCGCTTCTCACCGATATTCGATGCGAGCGTGCTTGACAGATTCGATTCAGGGAGGGAGGCAAAGGTGTACCACAGCGCGTCTTGACCTTCGTGCGAGTGCGAAAAAACGGGCCTTTTTCGGGGCCTTTTACTTTGTCGAATAAATTTGGAAGGCGTGATGATGCGTGGGACCTGCTGCGGCGTGGATAGATCATCAATCGTGATTGATGGGTGAATGCCTTTTGGGGGGGACGACTAATGCGATGTTAAGTAGATTCGTTAGAATTTTCGTAAAGAAGCTTCTCTCTCGAGTGGGTAATGTATGCAAATTGCTTAATTGAAGGAATTCCCTTTCTAAACGAAGACGTTCACTTTTGGCAGCTCATGATATCACGACTATCAGATGCCTGTGCGATGATTGTGTGAATACTTGGTTCTGACATTGGATCTGAGAGAAGAGCTGAGACACTGTCCTTCGGTGCTGCGAGCAGTCGTTGTTGCCATCCGGTGGTGGCGGTGGAGGATCACGAGTAGTCTCGGTTGTGCCATGTGCCAGCTGTCTTCTGGTCGACCTAGTGGCAGTGGTGGAGTTCAACGACGTGGAACTTCGATTTGATTTTCGATCGTGATTCGATTTCGTGTGCAGAGGATCTTGTCTGCTGGCGGATCCTAGTTTCACTCAGACACTTTGTTGCTGCCGTGCCTCGTTCACTTGTCGAGGAAGTCGCTGCGGAGAATGTCGTCAGGAGATATCGGGATCGGCAACGGAAGTCAGTTTTCACCATAATCTCAACCTTCCTCCTATCGGCGTGTGCCATCTCTCGAGCCCATAATTGAATCATCACAAGACGCTTCTATTGATTGAGCAACCCCGATTAACAGCTCACGTGCAACCGCCTGCACTCGAACACGCAATACGTGACTACCCTCCGCACAGACATCCCCGCCCCGCTGAATTGGTCGCCTACAAACTTTGTCATGATGCCGAGGCTTACTTCATCCTGATTGTGACTAGTTCTCGAAGAGATGTCATCAATCAAAGCCATTCGCTGGCAGATGCTCTGCCAGAGCAAAGCATCGTCATTACATCCGACTCAGGTGGCCAGCATTAATGGAAGCACGTCTCGTCTTGCAGAGATCTCTTCTCTCTTCTCGTCTCGAACAAAGCCCGTGAATGGCGGAGAATCGGTGCCGAGTCGTGACTCTTTGCAATTTGTCCTAAAACATGAATCCGCTTTTGCAGGGTACCTTCGAATGTATCTCAGTTTAATTAGGCTAATGAACCCTCACCGGTTATGCTGGTAGTGATGGCGTGGATGCTGTCGAAGTCTTGAAATGCACACAGTCACTTGCTGGCGTGATGCGCGATGAGACCATGAACGCTAGACACTAGATGCACGGCAGCCGTGAGCAGGCTCTTAAAGTTGGCCGTTCGACCGGAGTGCAAACAAAGCAAAGTACTTCCCAATTGTGTTGGGAAGTTTTATTTTTGCTAATAATTTGTGCATAAAAAGATACTTAACCGAAGAAGGTTGCGTAATTGAAGACGATACATGCGATCGTCTGCCATTGGATGACGAATCGAAATTTCTGCATGATGAAATCGGACATTTCGAAATGTTCGTGCCTTGCCTCAAGATTTAGAAGAGGTTGCGCGGATGCTGTCCATGAGAAGGAGTGTCTTAAACGCTAACAAGCAGCATTGTCGGTGGTCAAACGTCAAACGAAGGAGTGTTTCGACTTTGTGGCAGGTCTCTGAAACGATATCGGCAGTCAAAAGTTTTCGCTGGTTCTTTTGCGCCAAGCAATCGCCGTTGTTTGCCTTTTACACTTTTCAGGATTTGTCTGCGTTCAATTGAAGCAGGGACCTATTAGGAACCAGAAATAACGAGTAAAGAGATATCCATCTTCGGTCCTTTTTCCCCTAGTCCACTAAAGAGAGAAATATGAGAGTAGTGGAAATCCCTTGTATTTCTCTTGCACTTTTACAACAATCGTCAATTCATCTCTGTATGACGGCTGATTAGTCAATCCCCCACAATATGGCGGCCGATTCGTCAATTTTGGTGAGACAATCGTGTGAAGTTGGCCGCAACCATTTTCTATTGTTCGAAGAGTGTTCAGTTGCTTCATGTTTTTAATGGTAGAATTGTGTGAATAAAAATATAATGCCACATACTATTTGCAGCAATATTTTGCATCAATTCAATCCATTTATGTAACATAGTCTATTTCTATGTCATATGTGAGAAAAAGCATTTACGGTGTACCAGTATGAAGTGAGCGTCAAGATACAAATGTCTCGATAGGGAACATTTGTTGTGAACGAGCCCTTATTTTTTTTTTGTTTGTTTGCTATGACATCTGTGATAAATATTTAGTATACATCACGTCATTGAACAGACAAAATCATATTTTTTCATCGTGTTAAAAATGTCGAATTTTGTACCAGAAAGTGATGATTTGCAGCAAGCATTAATTTTTTGTTTTCATTTGAAGAAAAGTGCTGCAGAGTAGCATCGAATGCTTGTCGAGGCATATGGTGATCATGCTCTATCAGAAGCAACATGCAAAAGACTGATTCAACGGTTCAGAAATAATGATTTTCATGTGAGAAATGAAGAACGTGGAAGACCACCAAAAAAGCTTGAAGACGCCGAATTGCAAACGATACTTTGAGTCAAAAGCAAACGGCAGCAATGTTAAATGCACAACAAACAATTTCTGACTGTTTTTACTCTATCACTAATAATTAGTGTCGTATTTTCAAAAAAAGACGCTCATTTCATACTGGTACACCTAAACTTTAAAATTTCTTAATTGTTAAAAGAAATGTCCAGATATTGAAACTAAAACTAACTCAGAAAAATAGTTGCCAAAATTTGGAAGTAACTTCCATTATATATCTGTAAAGAAGATCTGTAAAACAGGAAAAGCAGCAAAGAAACTTACTTACTTAAGCCGGATCTTCACTCTTCTACCTTCGATGTCGCTGAACAGCCCTTATAGTTCGTCGTTATATCTCCTCCTCCACTAACCATCTACGCAGACGGGACCGAAGATCACACGAAGATCACACACGCGCTATATAGCAGGACTGGGACGATTAAGGTCTTGTAACGCGTTACCTTGGTTGTTCGAGAGGGGGCTTTGTTTATCAATTGCTTTCTTAGCCCAAAGAAGCAGCGATTGGCAAGAGTTAGTGTTCGTTTGATTTCAGCGTTGGTGTCATAGTCTGAATTGATAGCGGTTCCTAAATAGACAACATTTTTTACTACCTCAAAGTTATATCTGTCTGCTTTGACGTTCTGACCGAGACGTCGATGTTGGGTGTCCTTTTTCGTTGACAGCATATACTTGGTCTTACCCTCGTTTACCGCTAAACCCATCTTCAAGGCCTCCGTTGCGATACCCACAAAAGCGCCATTGACATCACGCTGCGCTCTTCCGATAATCTCAATATCGTCGGCATATGCGTGTAGTTGGACCGATTTCTGAAAGATTGTTCCTCTGGTGTTGGCGGTCGAGTTTTGCAATTCTTTCAAGAAATATGTTGAAAAAGTCGCATGACAGCGCGTTGCCTTGTCTGAATCCTTTTTTGATATCAAATGTCTCGGTTAGGTCTTTACCGACCTTGATGGAGCAGCGTGCTTTCTCCATCGTCATCCTACACAAACGGACGAGTTTGGTAGGTATGCCAAAACTAGATATTGCTCGTCTCGAAAAATGCTATCATACACGGCCGTAAAATCGATGAAAAGGTGGTGGGTATCCATTTGTTGCTCCTGGGTTTTCTCCAAAATCTGCAGAAGTGTGAATATTTGGTCGATGGTGGATTTTCCTGGCCTACAGCCACAATGGTATGGACCGACCAGGTTGTTGACGAATGGCCTTAGGCGTTCACACAGTACGGCAGATTTTGTACGCGATACTTAGGAGACTGATGCCTCTGTAGTTGGCGCAGTTCAAATGGTCTCCTTTTTTATGGATCGGACAAACAATGCTGAGGTTCCATTCATCGGGCATGTTTTCCTCCGACCATATTTTACAGATGAGTTGGTGTATGCTCCTTACCAAATCACCGCCTGTGGCTTTAAAAAGCTCGGCGGTTGGGCCGTCAGCTTCAGCAGCCTTGTTGGATTTCAGTTTAGAGCAGCAAAGAAACTGCTTATTTTATTTGTTTATATATCTGTACATAAGTGTCGTGCAAATGCAAATGGTAATTACTCTTCCATTTTGCGACTTATTTAACGATGAGGGGGTCGTTAAGATTGTCGGTATTCTGTAAGATTTAGAATTTCGAATGACTCGTGGCCAGAAAAAAACTTATTCAGTCTTCTACACGTAGCTATACAAAAGAGAATGGATGATTACATGATGTATAGCCCCTCGCGTTCGTATTCATCGAGATAAATTATAGGAAACTCGAATGCTCAGCCCTTAAAAGTGAGTATACCGAAATGGTGAACATAAACACTAATTGAGACGATCTTCTGGGTTCTATAGTTAGTCTCGAAGAGTTGGATTGGTTGGACGACAGAATGGTAACTCAAAAAAATTTGGTTAAATTTGTGGCCCGTGGCGTTGTGGGTATGTGCGCCGACCCCAATGCACTTGGACGTGACTAGGTTCTATCCCTGCTAACCAAAAATACATTTCACGGTCTTTCAAGTCACTGACAGCTGTTTAGAAAAAATTGGTTAAAAAATGCTCAAGATTGCGTAAGGAACCCAAGTGACTTAAATATACTACGCAACTGATGTAACATTGGATAAGTGCCACTTGCTTTCTGGTAGGGAGCATGCACCAGATCATTTGCTGAATTTGGGAGGAAGAAAGCATGGCCGACGACTATAAAATACTATCTTGCGTACTGTGTGACCTCCTGAAGCCGTTTTGCACCGCACTAATCGGCACGTACCAGTGCGGCTTCCGGTCCGGCAAATCGACTATAAGCCAAATCTTCACACTAAGGCAAATCCTGCGATCCTTTCAAATCGATACCCGCCATCTTTTTATCGACTTCAAAGCCGCATACGACAGCATTCACCGCAAGGAGTAAGGAGAAGCGATGACCGAAGTCGGGAAATTGATCCGGTTATGTCGCACAACGCGATGCACCGTGCAGTTCGGTTAAAAACCCCCTGAACCGTTCGAAACCTGAACCGGAGACGAAGTGTCCATTGAATAATGTTTATTCATGAAATTTTTACGTACCGTGTTATCTGTCTTGAAATTCTGTGTTGTTATAAGTTCCTGAAAGAAATGACACTGCCATAATTATGGGTTTTCTGTTTGCAGTATTATGGTTTTATGTGATGATAGAATAAAATTTAAATTATCTAGTCCCAAGCTGTCTTAACTGTTGCCAAGCCATTATTATTTAGTGTATATACATATGGGTGGCGCTACAGCCCATAGAGGGCCAGGGCCTAGCTTCTTAGCAACCACTCGTGTTGTGCGTCCTATTGCTCTCGAACGAGTGGAAGGGACCTACAGTTTTATGCCGACTCTGAACGGTCAACTTTAAGCAGCTTTTTCTCTTGGAGTATTGTCAGTGACTCGAAAGAGGGAGACATTATTACATTTCAATGCTGCCCTGTAGCTAGAGGCAGACAGTGAGACCCTCAACTCATTTGATCAGGTTTCGACAAACGATATTAAGGAACCAATGTCTCTCCTAAATTGCAGAGAACAATAACACGTCTCTCCTTCAGTATCAGAGCAATGCCAGCTGCTCTAAAGCGGCTCATAACGTTTAGGGTTCTCCTTGAAGTATCAATTCTACCTACAATAAGAACTTACTATTGCTAGAAACCTCTTTGAGAACTCTGGCTTTTTCAATACATTTTCCTTTCATTTGAGATAAATGCCCTCAACTTCCTCTAAAGAATGATCTCACAAAATTCAAAATGTCTTACGTCGTTCACATGACCTTTCTTTCATCCATAACTTTTGGCAGAGTCCATTATGTAAAGCAGGCAACAAATCCCTCGAAAGTCTTGAAAAATGTCTGTTTTCTCGATATAACCATGTTCGTCAAGATAACCACACTCCTTCAGTAGCCACCGCAGCACCAGATTCCTCACAAAATCTCTGATTTGGTTGCGAGGATAGCCTCGATACGCCCACAGCATCCAATGCGCGATAGGCAAATGAGAAGATAAATCTGTGAATTCGCAATGTCGTACATCTTTCTTCAGATGTTATCAATCGTTGTTCGAATAAATCACCGCAAGCGGTCACACTTTGTTCTCCGCATGGATAGTCCATAAATCAAGCGATAGCCCTGAGATGGTGTCGGTCATCTGTTAAAGATATAATTAGCAAATGATTGCATATTTCTTCCGATTAACTTGTTAATCTCTCAGCGACTCGAGTGTCTGGGCTCCCTGGAGGAGAAATAGGAAACTTCTAGCAACTGCTCGCACGCCTCAGCGTTTATGCATGCTTCGAAATGGTCAAGCGGAGACAAGTTGTGCAATAAATTCTCCAAGATAACCAGTTGGTGACCACTTGTTGATTACATAAATCCATTTTGTAATCATATCTGCGGAAAGGTTCAAGGGTACTTCTGACTATGAATACTAAACGATTTGTGATCGGACTTTGCTTGCATCTGATGACGACGCAGTTAATGGTTAACAAAAAGTTTCATTTTGGAGCCTGGTACTGCTTGGATCAATGATACTCAATGATAGGACTTGCCTTGCTCATTACAGGCCGACAAAGAGGGTCTTCCAATCCGTTCGGGAAGGAGAGGAAGACCAATTCTTCCGTACAGAGACCAAGTCATCGAATATAAGGCAGCTTGACCATGATGACTAGAAGCGCGCCCATGACCGTGACTGATAGAAGTCAGCCGTTGGTCAGGCTCTGACCGTTCATGAGTCGTCGGCCTTATAAGTGAGTAGTAAGAGACAGAAGGACTGTTTTTTAGTCGATGTTTTTTAACAGAAGTGCTTGATTGGGTTAGGGAACCAAGTGATCCCTACTCCAGTCGATGAGATATTCCGTTCGTCGACTGTTTTAGAATCCCATGCGGCTATCAAAACGCTAAAGAATAACAAAGCCGCAGTCTCAGAATGGCTGAGAAGCAAAAAGGGGTCATGTCATGTCGAACCTTAATATAATGATAAGATGGGTGACGCTACAGCTCGTAGAGCGCCAGGGCCTAGCTTCTCAGCAAACACTTGTGTTGTGCGTGGTATTGTTCTCTCCACGCTCGGCTCGGACCCTTTATGGGTAGTCTGCCTGATAAGTAAGTAAAGTTCGCCAACGCACTTGAACCACGACGTCGTAGGTTCGATTCCTGGCTTGTGCGACAAAAAAACATTTTTTTTTCAATGCCCCACCTTATTCAAGTCAAGATGATGATGATGATGAATGCTTAACGAGTATTTCCGGTCTATAAAAAGCTTCCCAAAGTTGGCAGTTCGGATTCGGCATAAAACTGTAGGTCCCTTCCACTCGTGTGAGAACAATCCAAGGAGTTTTTGTAGGTCGCATCTAAAACAATGCTCATTTTGATATTTTGATGGTGGTCTATACTCCTTAGAAATCGCCCTTAAGATGATCAACGAAAGCATTCCACGGCCTGTCAAAACAATTAAGATACTTTAAGTCCAATCAAACTGCAAAAAGTTTGAATAAATTGCCCACGCTCTCGTAAACCTTAGATGATTTCATACTGATTTGTGGTTGAAAACCACCCCAGACCATCGAATTGCACGCTTTTCTCCAGTTTAACTGTGCTCAACTCATAAATAACGGTCTCTTTGACTCTTCAGAAAATGCAATTACAATACAATACCTCTGCCGGAGATGAAATCATATCGCCAATCCTCGACTGTGAACTGAACCCAAATCCGTCTGCGGCGTGTTCTACTGCTCACGATTGGTGTGCAATATTCTGGCAGCGTTACGAAATTAATAGAGATCCCCTCCAGCCCACAGTTCTCGGGGTGGATGATGTCGTCGTCGTCGTCGTGTGGCTCATCGCCAAGTCGATGCGCACGCGTGGCTACTGGCTAGTCGCTAGTTGGATTGAGTGAAAGGAATCTAGAAAGATCTGAAAAACCAAATCGATGTCGCTGTTTGGAGATATCTCTGGGTGTTCAGAAATGGAGATGACACCGGTTCACCTCCACCTTGAATGTGCGACCATACGACTTAAGTGGTTGTTTTGTTTTTTTTTTTTTTTTTTGTTTTGCTCGTCCGAATCAGTTCAGAGTATTGTTGAAGTCAGTTGAAGCGGCGGTTAAGTGTTTCGTTCCAAGAATGCCCAGCTCATGCCGGTGCGACGACGCGGCGCCTTGGGGGTGTTCTGCCAAATCTGAGGGAGCTGTTCGCTGTGTATTCTAACAATCACTGACATGTGAGCAATTGATTTGTGCAAAATAATTTGCCAGGCAATCTGAGTCTATTCTCTCACCCGGGCACTGTTTGTGAAAAGGAATGCACTTCGCTGGAAAGTGCTCAATTAAATGCGACAAATTACGATCTTAAAATATGGTTTTTGGACTCATCTGTGACCGTGTTCCTATGCACACCAGTTCAGCCATGTTATGGGGCAAAACTATTCACTTTTATGATGGAAACTATGAAACTGAGAGATGAGCTCACCTGTGCATTTGGCACTAAATGCAATCCATTTGGCCAACAAGGTTAACAGTAGTTGGCCAGTGGAATGAGAGTGCCAAGGGTAAGTGAGTGCAACTTCCAACACGAGATACCTACGTACATGCTTCAATAAAGTGTGATTCAGATGATGATGACTCTTGTAGAGATCTTTTTTGAAGAATAAGTAAAATATTGTGGTTTTTTCTACACTTCCTGGTCCAATGATTTATTGCTCTTAGATTCGTGCGTTTGTTTAAATAAGCCACTGCAATGATAATGCGTAGGTCTTATGATCTTGTTCAGATTTCATGGGTGATTAAGTCTGAATTCTGGCCTCCATTGCTGTTTATTTAAGTTTATGGGCACTCTGTTTACTGTTATCTTCAGCTTCCACCAGGCATTTGCAAATTATACTAAGTCTGGCACTTGGCACTTTTTCAGTAAGATTCGCATTGCGCTCGAGAGACGCTTAAGATTTTCTTCGGTGCGTTTTGGAATCCACACGAAATGCTTCGTTCACAGTGAATGAGAACGTGACCAAGGACTGTTTGATTAGAATTGGGGTGCACTCTAAAGCCCATTTCCGCTTAAAAAAGTGGTGTTTGGTACTAGAGCTTTGATGACCTTGCCTTCCGCTTTTCCTTGACCATAGTCTGATACACGAACAACATTAATCCAGTTGCGACGTACGAGCAAAGTCTTAATTTCCTGCACTTAGGACAGCCGACTGTAGTCGAACCTTCAAGGATGGCTCCAAGACCAAAGGATAGGGGCTGCATGTGGAATACATCTAGAAGAAGTTGCAGAGACGAGCGTGAGGAAGAAACCATTTTACTTCTTCTTCTTATGGCGCTAACGTCCGGGGTGAACCTGGGCCTCAGCCAACAAGCCTCTCCAGCTGCCACGATTCTTCGCCAGCTACCTCCAATTCCGCACTCCAAGTTGGTTGAGGTCCAGTCCAGGAAACCATTTAACTAAAAAGTGTGAATTTAGTGCCCTCTCATTCCGTAGATTTAGACTTCTCTTCGATTGCTTGTACGTTTAAAAACAAAAAAAAAATGATCACTGCCCCAACCTAATTGAGTCACTGACAATGCTCAAAGATTATATCCAATCTAGAAAAAGCTTTTCAAACTTGGCCGATCGGATTCGACGACTGGAGTTCCATGCTGAAGACAGAGTTCCAAAGGCGCTGCGGGCTTTACTTACTCTGCTTTAAACATCCATAGGACCATGAGATCTCCTTACGACCTTACAAAACTGCCTAGATTTTTGGGCTGCCAACCACAGGTTAAATTATTTATGAGTCCCGGAAGCATAAAAAAACGATTAATTTTGAAAATAAACGAGTCCCAACAAAGGTTTTTGATAACTCTTTATTAGACGCATTGTTTTTTTTTTTTTAGGTTTTGATACTACACTGGAGCACTCAGACTCATGACTGGTGCAGAACATGGACTCTTGCGAGGTGAACGACAACGTGAATGCCACCCGGATTGGGTCGTTTCTAGGCGTCACCAAGGGACAGCTGTGCGACGCCCTGACACAGAGGACAATCTTCGTCCAGGGCGAGCGGGTGGTGATCTCGATATCGAAGGACGCCGTCATGGAGGGTCGCGACGCGTTCGTAAACTCCCTGGGAAGATCTTCCTGCGGATCATCATAGACTCTATTGTACTATCAGGTGGCAACCTACAATTCCTTCGGAAGATCAGCAGGCGCTTCTGTGGTGAAGAGCCTACAGAATCAGCTCTAGCCACATTAGCTCCGAAGACCTGCAACATAATTAGAGGAAGTGCTCTGCCGTGAGGCTGTCCTCTCCACAGGCTCGCAGAGGGTATATTCGCTTAGACCCAGCTCAATTAAGTGTTTAGGAAATGTATAGTGACCCGTTATTACGCCGGTAAGTCGTCTGCTAGAATCCCGCGGAATTGGGAGCAAATAGTTGGTCTATCTACATCCTGGAGAGTCATGACTTCTACGATAGTGCTCTCGAGAGGTCCAACCATCACCCTTCAACCTGTTTTTCAAAATAGTTTGTTGCGCACAGGTTTCCGTTAAGAAAACTGATACTTAATGAGGTGTGCAGTATAAAGTTGTCGCCTTCCACGAAAGGGTTCTGGAGCCATCTATGAAGACACGACTACATTCCTTTCCTGGCTCGAAGTCTGGCCAGAGCCATTACTGGGTGCAGTACTAGTATGTGCTCATTAATTTTAAATAAAAGCGTTCAGGGAATATTAAAGCGTAGTTCACACCTTGCAAATTTAAGAAAAAGGAAATGTGAAATAGAATTACGATAGATGTCTAGTTCGGATCAGGGACAATAACACTACACTAGTATAGCCAATTCTTTGGGCTCAAGAGGAAATTGAGTAACAGAGCTATCTCTCGAAACATCAAGCTGACTCTATAAAACATTCTGATCATCCCTGCAGCCTGATCTATGAAGTAGAGCTATTGAAAACGAATGAAGAAGCTCTTTGTCGTTTTGAAAAAAAGTCCTGCGTGCGATATTTGGTCCTGTTTGCGTTGATGGCGTCTGGAGGAGAAGATTTAATCACGTACTGTACGGGTGCTTAGCGGCATGCACCTAGTTAAACGTCTTCGAATCCAACTCTTAAGATGAGTAGGTCATGTAGAGCGAATGGACACTACAGCTCCGGCCAGAAGAGTCTTCGATTCCGGGCACTTGGGGATGCGATAATGGTAATTAAAAAAAACCTTGATACTATAAAATACATACACTTGGCTGTCAATAAATCAATAAATTAGCCAACCAGGATATGTGGGTCTATTTTGTGTTAACGATAATCTTGTCATGTCAATCTGTCTTGTCTAGTTTTGACATTCCTGCCAAACTCGTCAGGTTGTGCAGGATGACGGTGGAGAACTCTCGCTGCTCCATCAAGATCGGTAACGAACTCACCGAGACCTTCAATGTCAAAAAAGGTTTTAGGCAAAGCGGCACTTCTTTAACATCATACTTGAGAAGATCGTGTGAAACTCAAACGTAAACACCCGAGGCACGATCTTCCAAAAGTCCGTTCAACTGCTTGCTTACGCGGACGACATTGACGTGATTGGCCGAACTCAGCGAGCCGTCAATGAAGCGTTTGCTGGTATTCAAGCGGAAGCGGCTAAAATGGGTCTAGCGATAAACCAGGGCAAAACAAAGTACATGCTGTCATCACGGAAGGACACACAACATCGACGTCTCGGACAGAGCGTCATATTGGGCGGCAGAAACTTTGAGGTAGTCAAGGACTTCATCTACCTAGGCTCTGGAGTAAATAGGGACAACAACACCCGTACCGAGATCAAGCGCAGAATTACTCTTGCCAATCGCTGTTTCTTTGGGCTCAAGAGGCAATTGAGTAACAGAGCCATCTTTCGAAACACCAAATTGACCTTGTATAAAACCCTGATCATCCCAGTCCTGCTCTTTGGCGCAGAAACATGGACGCTATTGAAAGCGGGTGAAGAAGCTCATGGTTGTTTCGAGAGAAAACTTCTGAGTACGATCTTAGCGTTTGGAGGAGAAGGTTAAACCACGAACTGTACGGGCTGTACAGCGGCATGCACCTAGTTAAGCGTCTTCGGATCCAACGCTTAAGATGACTAGGTCATGTAGAGCGGATGGACACCACAGCTCCGGCCCGAAGAGTCTTCGACACCGAGCCATTGGGACAGCGCAACAGAGGACGTCCTCGCACTAGATGGCGCACACAAGTGGAAAAGGACCTCAACCAACTTGGTGTGCGCAACTGGAGGCAGCTGGCGAAAGATCGTGCTGGCTGGAGAGGCATGTTGGTTGAGGCCCGGGTCCACCCTGGACGTTAGCGCCATAAGAAGAAGAAGAAGATAATCTTGTCAGATTGCAAATAGTTCCCGCTGGAAATGTTCGACAGTCAGGAATTCTGAGAATGCACATCTGTCAGCCCTGCTATTCCATTTTTCGTGGCTTAGAGTATCAAAACCTGTTGGTAATTTGCAAGTGGAGGTCTAGGATGATGCTATAACTATAGGACTTTGACTTCTAGCACCCAGACTCTGTGAGCCTGATAGCGTTGTGTGCTGAAGTGTTGAAACATATAGATATTTGAAGAACAAGATGCTTGGAAATGAAAGAAGTGATCGTTATGGAATAATAAAGGCTTCTTGTTGAAATACCACAGTGTCGCCATTCCATTAATCAAGTTGCCAAAACAACTATTTAAGTTGATAACGCGTATTTAACTTGAAAGCTGCGTCTAGTTGCGCTCTTCTTGGATCATTTAACCATTTGATCGTTTCCTATTTGATATTTCTAGAGAAGTCAAATATAAGCAAAATGCTGAGCAATCAAAATTAATTATTTTATCATCAAAATAATAAAATAAGATAGCAATAAAATAGAGTAGCAAGAGCAAACTAATAACAAGAACTAAAAATTGAACGCTCTGATTCCCACTACGATTTCAAATGATTTCAAAAACGCAGTCTCTATTCACGTCAATTTCGTCACGAACCCGTAGCCTTTGTAAGGTTTGAAATGCATGACAGTTCACATACACTTACCGATCCATCCATTCGAACGAGGAAAAAATGTAAACAATTCACCACTACATCAGTCTGTCACGTGCGTTTTGTCTCTTCTCCCGGCGGTTTACACAAACGTCACTTTGACAGTCCACCATTTTGCTTTTTTTTCTCTTTTTCATTTCTGTCTCCACCAATTTGACATTTGCATAGCGTCGAAAGAAATCCAGTGATAACTCGGAAGCACTTCGTTGAAGGGTGAAAAGACAAGGCCTATCGTTGCGAGTGCAGAAAGAAAATGCCGAAAATTGTTCAATAACCGCCCAAAAATCTTCAATTAATCTTGTGCAGAGTGCTTTAAGTGAAGAAAATGTCCTCAAATCAAAGACAATTCGCGCAAAAGTTATCAAAGTAAGTGAAACTCCGTGTACCGCAGAGTGCGTCACAAGGATGACCTCGCCCTGTCTGCCATAGTTGTGTCCCCACGGGCATGGATTTTCATATATTGTTTGCCATTTCCATGAATTAAAGTGCAATTATTTATTCAATTCACGTAGGCAACATGCTTCGGAAGTGCGGAAGAACGTGGTTAGCTGTGGAATGACGACAAAGCCCGCAGATGTGGCCTCTCTATGTTCGTCAACGGTGAGTGGATACTTATACTTTTTTTCCCAGTTTTCCCCCGTAAACCCATCCCTTGGGAGGTTTTATTGATTTTTTTTTCTTCTACTTCTGACTCATGAATTGTGACATTCCTTGGGTGTTAAATAGATCTGCCTAACTGAACCGGTGGAGCCATTGGACTATGAGGAGTTTCTACATCAACATGCGAGTGTCCTGAATCGAGATCCGCTGAGGCAAATTCTTGAATTCCCCCCGGGAGATGTATCAGTGAAGACAATCCCACGAAAGATTCGTACTGTTGAACACATTGTGCCAAAAGAAAACATGTAAGTACCAACTGTGTTGATATGCGTTCGAGGTAACCGAAATTTGAGGCAATTTTGTGCACATAAAAGCGCTTGATGAACACATACGCACATACAGGCACGAAACATTGGGCAATAAAGACCGCACTTCACTTGATGATTTTAATTAGAGCGGTGTCCATAAATCATTAGACTTTATTGTTTTGTTAATTGAAAGCCGTCCCAGTAATCTGTTTGGAGCGCATACACTGGGTCGCGCTTGAATGGAGGCACGAAATATGATAGGGCACGAAGTATGAATTTTGTTGACATGCTTTGGGTCTCTTGATGTATTCGTCATATCCGGCTTAGGGTTTAGTTTTTCCAAGCGTACGCTGGGTGGATCAGATAAAGAGTTGTTTTTGCGCTTAATTCGGAGACGATAAAATGTTTAAGAGGGACTTTTGAATTGAATCGTGGAGAATGTGCGTGGATGATAAGGAAATTTTATGCAGAATCATTGAGAGGGGATTAGTCATTGAGTTGGACATTGGTAACGACTGCCGCTTTGAAATGTGTTTAAATGTGGATTTTCCTCATTCGTTGGGGCATTCAAAATTCCTTGGTACGAGTTTGTAGCCACACTTAGGCGGAGTTAGCCCGTTGTGTTATCCAAGTATCATGTTGAGCCTAATCTGCAAATCATTTAGAGCTTCTGATGAAGCGATGTAGATGACTGATGATGATATTATTTAGCCTTGTCAAGTCACTGAAGTAAATCTGCTAGGGGAGAGGACACTAAAATTGCAGATTTCATTTGTCTTCACCTCTAATCTTCAAGTCATTATATAGGTGCCGATGGCTCAGTGCCCGGTTATAACACCAATTAGGGTTCTGCGATTCGGCCTACTCATACATATCAAATCGCATTAACATTTTGGATAAAGGGGAGTCCAGGATTGTTATGATGAGGCACTGGCGGTGCACCCTCTACATTTGCTTTTGTTAATCGTTTCGAGCTGGAGTAGATTTTTAGCTGTTACGATTGACATGGACAACAAGTCAACGTCGGGAAAGAGCGATGGAGTAAGGCAAGTTTGTCTGCTTCGCATTTCTCTGGGATGTCACTGTGTCCCGGAACCCCAATGAGCTTGATATCTGTTTTTTAATTCTGGTCCAGTCACTATCACTGAACTTGTCTATCAGTGGTAGTAGTCTGACTGTGGGTACCACAATAGACCAGTGGTGACCAATAACCTATGTACCTATGTATGTACGTCGATCCAAACGCACTTGAACCTCGACGTCGTAGGTTCGATCCCTGGTCTGAGCGACAAACAATTATGTTCACAGTCCCTCTATTAAGTTACTGACAGTGCAGATAGAGTATTTCCTGTCTAGAAAAAGCTTCTTGGTCGCTTCGAGAGAAAAGTCCTCCGAATTATCTTCGGTCTCGGATGGTGTTTGGAGGAGGAGACTGAGTGACGAGATATACGGGCTGTACAGCGACATCAACATGGTCATAGGAATTCGAATCTCGTGTCAGATGGCTAGGTCACGTCGAGCGAATTTACACTAATGCCCCGGCCCCGAAAGTCTTCGACTCCAACCCCGAAGGACAATGCGGTAAAGGAAGACCACGCCTACGGTGGCGCTGGTAGGGGACCTGAATAAGTTGACCGTGCGTGGCTAGAAGCAACTAGCACAAGACCGGAGGCATATTGGCTGAAGCCCAGTTCCACCCCCTACTGTAGCGCCAGTCAAAGAAGAATGAAAGAAGACAAAGCTTCTCAAACTTGGCCGTTCGGATTCGGTATAAAATTGTAAGTCTCTTCCACTCGTGAGAGAACAATAGCACGCACAACACGAGTGGTTGCTGAGAAGCTAGGCCCTGGCCAGCTAAGGAGCGTAGCGCCGCCCATATTATTACATTACCTAAAACACATGACCACCTCGTTATGCGATAGGCGGCAATCGAAAGACGTCTTGGAGTTGATATCAGATATTTGATTGCTTGTCTCTGTGCATAATATTACATTGTCTTTTAACCAGGACAGAGCTTCATTGATTGCTATGGTTTCTGCCTGAAATACTCTACAATGATCTGATAGTCAAAATGACATTTGGAAATTCAGGTGTGTCCCGCACCCACACCTTTGTAGGGAATACCGACCTCTATCTGTCGAAGATATTGGAATATACGGAGCCAAGCTCTTTCCATATATGGAGCGATTTCAGCCAAGTGTCCTTTCGGCAGCCGCATGTCTACCGAAGAGAACACCGCTGATGCATATGCAAGCCATCCGCAGAACAGTGTTCAGATGATGCAGTTGATGGTTTTATCTAGCGCGATCTGCCAAACCGAGATGCAACACTTTAGTATGGGTACACTACTGATACAAATAGCCACTGAACCGAACGCGGCTGCAACCTCCATTTGCTTCCTTTAGCTTTTTTGCAGAAGTATAGATCGTGTAGGCCCTTCTGACGTGCTCGTGGGTATTGAGTTTCCAGCTTAGTTTCGCGTCCAGAAACAGGCCTAGAAATTCAGCATTGTTGCTTAGCTTTAAGGTGGTTCCCCACATCTTTGAAGGATTGAAGACAGGAGTGGTTCTTAGTAGAAACAGTCTTATCACATTTATCCTTTACAGAGGAACTAGGAACTTCTGCAACGGCAATATCGGACAGGTAGAAAGAGTTTCTGTCCATTTCGAGAACTATTCCAATTTTTCATGTTTTCACTGATCACTGAAAGAACATTATTTATATGTCAATTCTCTTTCGTGTAGAAACACGTCAGCCGTTTCTTAAAAATGAAATACCAACAAACCCAACGCGGTTATCGGTTTACGCGAAACCTACCCACGTTCTCTCGGTCCATGAGTGACGGATTTGTGGAAGAAACTGTCTCGGGAGCGACAACATATTGGATGTCGCTAAAATGTAGCCAAATGCTTTGTGTTTCTTTGTCGTGTCAGTTCCCAGCTCTAACATACGTCCAAAAGTTGAATACAAGTCACACATCTGGTCTGGGGTCTTTGCAATTCATCCTTATCGAAAAATAAGCCTTCGAAATAATAGGAGACAGACCCATCTCTTGAAACTATTCCGTCTCTTAAACACCGTCGTAATCTCAATGTTTCTTGTCTCTCTTCAATCTACTTCCACAATTGTCACCAGAAATTGTCAGTTGAATTTCTCCTCTGAATCTATTCGTTTCAATCAGATTACACATGTGTTTAGGATTGTCCATCAGTTTAGGGTTAAAGAAAAAGAAATTCTCTCTTAAGCCGTACCACACGGATGTGAAATGCCTTACCCACAACTTACCTTCTCATGCAAATTTGCCCCGTTTTTTGTTTCTTTCAAATTTCAGAACTGAACTGCCTCCACACGTCCAAGAATGCGTAAATTGCTTTACCAGACCATGGAAAATCGTTGAGTACTCTCAGCGCCATTACTCGAGCTCTTGTTGTACAAGAGAACGCGTTGACCGCGGCACCCTCAGTCCGACCAATTTCCAGCAGGAATTCGAAATCGACAAGGATTTCGCATCCTTCGACGACGCGCTTACAGACAAAAGTGACAGCTGCACACCGAGCAGTCGACAATCAATCGCCAGTCTATCCTCGGTTTCCTCGTGTACCGACACGCTCACCCCTCGCGGGTCATGGGCCAGCTTCGACTTGCGTCGCTCCGTCAACGATCCACTCATTCCGAATCTCCTCGATGATCTACCTCCAGAGAGTATCGACCAAGCAAATGAAATCCGCCGCCAAGAAGACCGGCAGGAGTCACTGTTCAGTCTGTATCCCGAAGCCGATCCCGAGGATCTCATCGAGCGGCGACTGCCAGCCGAGAAGCCGGTCGAACATCAAGGCCATCGCATCCATGTCAAATGTCTGCAACTTCGCCTCGAACTGGAGGTGGAGCCAATATTTGCCTCGATGGCAATCTACGATGCCAAAGAGAAGAAGAAAATCTCCGAGAATTTCTACTTCGACATGAACTCGGACAGTTTGAAGCGAATGCTGAACTCCCACGTGCAGTACAGTGACGTGAGCACGCAGAGCCGCACGGGCATATTCGAGATCACCTACCCCAGCAATGATTTGTTCCTCGTCATTCGGCTGGAGAAGGTCTTGCAAGGCGACATCAAGGACTCGGTTGAGCCGTACCTGAAGGACGACAAGGACAAGTACAGGGACAAGGCCAAATCGAATGCTGCCGACTTCTGTGAACGGCTGGGCAAGTACCGCATGCCGTTCGCGTGGACTGGTATCTACCTCACGAACGTCTTCAATGGGGACAACTTTGAAGTGGAAAAAGAAGGCAGCAGTCTTGGAACTGCTTCAAGTTCGAATAGTCTAGGTATGGGCATGTGGGTGGGTTAAATCTGACAAGTGTACGTGAATGCTTCTTTTTTCCAGATCGCAAGTCGTCCACCAGTAGCTTTGACCAGCTGCGCCAGAGAGCGAACGTCATGAGTGGCACTCTAACCAGGCGGGGATCGTTGGAGCGAAAGAGCGAGAAGCGACGCTCGTGGTCACCAGATGAATTTGCCAACAGCATCGAGACGTTCAGGCCAATCACCATCACCGTGTCCAGTTTCTTCAAGCAGGTTTGTTGGTCCTTCCTTGGCGAAGATCCGTTTATTATTAACACTGACACCCTAGGAGACCGACAAAATGAAGGACGAGGATCTGTACAAGTTCCTGCCGGAGTTGAAGCGCCCCGCGGCGGTCATGAAGAAGTACAAATGCATTCCGGGGTCCATAAAACTGGAGATCTCTCCGTGTGCGGACGACGTAAAGTGCGCCCTTTCTCCCGAGCTGGCCAAAGTGGAACCGTATCCAAGTAAGCAACGAATTTGGCGTCTTCTTTGGAAGATTTTTCATGTCCCTATCTTTACAGATGACAATACACGGCCGGTGAAAGAAATCCTCGAGTTTCCATCGTCAGCAATCTACACGCCCCACTACACGTACCGGAATCTTCTGTTCGTCGCCCCCAAGGAGTTGAACTTCTCAGCCCGTGCAGGTTCCGCCCGAAACATTGCTGTTCGCATTCAGCTTATGGCCGGAGAGACGCAAAACGATGCGCTCCGAGCGATCTTTGCCAAGTCGTCCTGTCCCGAGTACAGCTCGGAAGCATTCACTGCCGTTAGCTACCACAACAAATGTCCGGCCTTCTACGACGAGATCAAGATCGCAGTTCCCGCGAATATAAAACAAAACCATCACCTCCTCTTCACGCTGTACCATGTGTCGTGCCAAAAGAAACCCCAGGAGGTGCAGACCTCTGTCGAGACCCCGGTGGGATACACATGGATTCCACTGCTTGAGGACGGAAAACTGAAGGTGGGCGAGTTCAATTTGCCCGTGATGGTGGAGACGCCGCCGGAGAACTACTCGTTTATACCGCCAAATGTGCATCTGCCCGGGACCAAGTGGCTGGACAACCATCGACCGGTGTTCACTGTGACAATCGATGCCGTGACATCGATTCACACTCTGGATCCGTACTTGGATCGGTAAGTCGTTCTCAAATCGCTCAGCTTCTCTCGGTAACGCCCATCGTTTGAAGGTTCTTCCTGGCATGTGAATTCCTGGAATCGAAGAAGGTGCCTCCGCACATCGGCGAGGGCAACATGGAGAAAGAGATGAAGAAATGCCTGCTGGACATTGAGAACGCGGAACGCGAGCCCTTGGTCAAGAATCTCCACATCGTCTTGGACAAACTGATTGAATTACTCGTGACCACATACAAAATCAGTGGGCAGACCCTCTCTCTGGGCTCGAATGTGTTCGAGGTCCTCTGCATGGTGTCCGAGAATCTATCCGTAAGATTGATTGAAACTCTTCCAAAATTAATGAATTCAGAAACAGGGATGTTTTTCTTGTTTTCCAGATTCTGTCTGATGATCTGGTTGTGGACCAGTACGGCAAGCAGTCGCTGCTGTCCACTTATGTGCAATTTCAGACGAAAATCTTGCATCCATTTAGCGGCAAGAGGCGACTTACTTACAGCAGAAGTAACGCCGAGGAGATGTTGACAACCACTCACGATGGATACGTTGTGCATGAGCACGGACGGAGCTTGGACAGAAAAGGTAAACGGACGATGATCTCTTCAAACTCTGGTCCCTTCTTGACCTCAATTTATAACCGAACCCGTTCTGCCCCCAATTTCAGAGATAACAGCAGAAATTTCCCCGTCCTACGTCGGCCGAGACGGTCAGATACGCCTGCTTCACGAAGAACTAGCCCTCCACTGGGTAGTGGCTAGTGGCAACGCTGCCGAAATGGCAATGAAGAACTCCTGGTTTCTCTTCGAGCTGATGGTCAAGTCGATGGTCGAACATCTCGATCTAACACGCGCTCTTAACGCCCCACGAAAGAGCCGATTCCCTCACCAGTTTACCGACGACATCTCAACCCTGGTCCATCTAGTCACAACGAAAGTGGTCGGCTATCACAACATCGATCAGAAGCTGGCGCAGTCGCTGAACGCCAGTTTGGGCTTCTTCATCTTCGACCTGTTCAACATGATGGACAGGGGCTTTGTGTTCGGTCTCATTAAGACCTACTACAAGGTTTTGATCTCAAAGAACTCATCGATTCCCGATCTGATGCACTACAAGGTGGACTTCCTGCGCATCGTGTGCAGTCATGAGCACTACATCGCGCTGAATTTACCATTCGCGACACCGTACACCACAGTGCCGGCGCCGACGAGTCCGACGCCAAGCACCAACTCGAACAACAGTCAAACATCTTACGTAAGGCAACAGTGTAGTCCAATAAATGCGGATCTAAATCTCTCTTTGTCTAGGGCTCCATTGAGAAGGCTCTCCAAGCGGACTTGAATGCGGACTTCAGACAGCAGCACTATTTGGTTGGATTGGTTCTCAGTGAACTGGCGACTGTTCTGGAAGTCTCGTGAGTTACGGCGGCCACCCCTTCCCCTTCGAGTCTTCAGTTTGAGTTCTGTCTTTCCAGAAATCCCGCACTTCACAGCAAGGCCATCCGGTGTATCCGCAATCTGATGACGTCGCACGACCTAGACACACGGTACAGCGAACCGGACGCCAGAGCGAGAGTCGCCTCGCTGTACATCCCCTTGCTGGCGATCGTGATGGACACAATCCCTCAGTTGCATCAGTTCCTCACCGACACCCAGGATCGACTGCACAGCATCGGGCTGCTCGAAGACTACCAGGGTCCCCATCAGGCGATTGCGACCACAACCATCAGCCCCGACGTGGCGTATGCCATTTCCGGCAGTCGAACGTACGCGTATAACCCCGATCCGGTGAAGAACAAGTCCCAGTTGAACACCGAGGACACACGCCACCTGCTGGCGTGCTTTATTTGGGTCATCAAGAATCTGGAGAGGACTATCCTCTATCGCTGGGTCCTCGGACTTAGTCCGCATCGAGTCCATCAGATGTTGCAAGTCCTGAATTGGTGTATTCCCTGCTTCGAGTACAAGGGGCAGAAGCGTCTGCCGATGGTCAAGCGGACCAACACGCAAAGCTTCCGCAAGACGCCCGACATGAAGGAAAAGCTGGAGGAGTACATTCGAGGCACGGGTTCAGCCCGCAACGACCTGATCAATCGTCGCAAAGATCGCAACTCGACGGAGAAACTCCGCTGGCGGAAGGATCAAATGCCCTACAGGTCGCAGTTTTCCGACGCCCCAGTCAAGCCAGAGCCAGAAATTGAGATAACCCACTGCATCGAAGGATCCCTGGCCACCGAATTGATTCTGGTCACCCTGGATGCGTTGGAAATCATCGTCCAAGTGGCCACCAACTCCGAGATACATCACAATCTTCTGCGGACGGTCTTGAAGGTTCTCCTTCATGCACTCTCACGCAATCAGAGCACACTCGCTCTGCAGAATCTCTTCGCGTCGCAACGCTCGCTGATATTCAAGTTTCCCAATCTGCTGTTCGACGAGGAGACAGACGTTTGCGCCGATCTTTGTCTGCTGCTCCTGAAGCACTGTGGATCATTGCTTCCGGGAATCCGGTCGCAAGCTGCTGCTTCCCTGTACCTGCTCATGAGGCAGAACTTCGAAATTGGAAATGTAAGTAGTGCGCTCGATCAGAGATCGGTGGATGTGATTGGTTGGTGAACAGCTGAAACTGATGCAGACTGGAAGCGGTCCGTGATTGAAGCTTGAAGATAAGCTGGCATTTGCATCGTTATTCTCATTCATTCCACTCCATTTGTTCAGTCATTCATTTCCACCTCATCTCATCGTCACGAACAAACGCGACGCGTTTGAGAGGAGTTCCATTGCTAACGAGACACTTTCTATTCACAGAACTTTGCACGTGTTAAGATGCAAGTTACCATGTCCCTTAGTTCGCTGGTCGGAACAAGCTCCTCCTTCAGCGAGCAGTCCCTTCGCAGAGCATTGAAAACAATTCTAGTCTACGCTGAGTCCGATATCGATCTTCAAGATACATCCTTCCCGGAGCAAGTTCAAGACTTGCTCTTCAATTTGCACATGATCCTCTCGGACACGGTCAAGATGAAAGAATACCAAGAAGATCCAGAGATGCTGCTGGATCTGATGCACCGCATAGCGAAGGGCTACCAAAACAACCCCGACTTGCGACTGACATGGCTGGAGAACATGGCTAAAAAGCATCGCGAGAGAGCCAATCACACCGAGGCAGCAATGTGCTATGTGCACAGTGCTGCCCTGGTTGCCGAATACTTGAGCATGTTGGAGTCCCAAACGCATTTGCCCGTCGGTGCGGTAAGCTTTCAGAAAGTCACCCCGAATGCCCTCATGGAGTCGGCGGTGTCGGATGATGTTCTGAGTCCCGGTGAGGACGGTATTTGCCTTGGCAATAGTTTTACTGAGAGCGGACTGAAAACGTTGTTGGAGGAAGCTGCGAACGCGTTCCAAATTGCCGGAATGTACGAAGCAATGAACGAGGTTTTGAAAATTTTGATACCAATTTGCGAAGCGAACAGAGACTTCCAGAAGTTGAGCAAGGTACATGGTAAACTGCAGGAGGCCTTTAATAGGGTTGCTCAGCTGCAGGGGAAGCGTGTGTTTGGCACCTACTTCCGTGTGGGCTTCTATGGGACAGCCTTTGGGGATCTCGACCAGCAGGAGTTCATCTACAAGGAACCGACTCTGACTAAGTTGCCGGAAATTTTCAGCAGGCTTCAGGTAACCAGTCACTTTCCCATTTCTCATAACCTCATCTTCCAAAGTCCCCTGTCATTTGCAGAGCTTCTACGCAGACCGATTCGGTCCGGACTCTGTGCACATCATCAAGGACTCGAACAATGTCGATGTGAACTCCTTGGATCCGGAAAAGGCTTACATTCAGATCACGTACGTTGAGCCGTACTTTGAGACCTTCGAACTGCGTCACCGAGAAACGTATTTCGAACGAAACTTCAACATAAGTGAGTCTGGGAAGCGCAAACAAGGATTCTGATCAACTGACATTTTCTCATCCATTTCCAGAACGATTCATATTCGCGACACCATTCACCAAGGGAGGCAAAGCCCACGGCGAACTGAACGAACAGTGCAAGCGCAAGACCATACTCACCACAGCGAATCAATTCCCATACGTTAAGACGCGCATACAGGTCATCAGTAGGCAGCAGATCATCTTGGAACCCATTGAAGTCGCCATCGAAGACATTCAAAAGAAGACCCTTGAGCTGGCCGCCGCCACCAACCAAGAGCCAGCAGATCCGAAGATCCTCCAAATGGTTTTGCAAGGCTGCATTGGCACAACTGTCAATCAAGGTCCAATGGAAATGGCATCCGTATTCCTGTCGGGCCTAGCTGACGGTGTGACTGTGCCAACGAGACACCAGAATAAACTGCGCTTGTGCTTCAAAGAGTTCGCCAAACGATGCACGGACGCGTTGAAAAAGAATCGCAACTTGATTCTGTCCGACCAGAAGGATTACCAAAGGGAACTGGAGAGGAATAATGAAAGTTTCCTTCAGCGTCTCACGCCATTGATCACACTGTCTCCGGAACAGGCTCTTGGAGTTGTCAAGTAAGTCTCTGCTTTTGTGCACATGTATACCCTGTTTTGGCACCTTGTAGCGTGATGTTTTGATCTCCACTTAGTGTGCACTTTTTGTTTCGTTTTTTTCACATCACTTTATTTCACCTTGCAGATCGTTTTTTTATTAGTGTTGGATGATATAGTTTTTTGCTGCCCACAGTTCTGCTCGATTGAAACGGAAGCACAAGTCACGTTAAGTTTCAATGTTTATGTGTTGTTTGAACGTAATTGACATTGTTCAAGGTTTTTTTGTTTCTTCATCCAATGACCTTGTTGACAGGGTTTTGCTTTGTTCGTGCTTTAAATGTTATCCGCATCCATAACCTAGATCATGAGTCATAAATTCCATTTTTCATTCAGCGTATGAAGTTGGTGGTGCTATATTTCTGTTGTCACCGCTTTTTTTCGAAGAATTACCCCATTCCATGGTTGGATCAACAATTTTACGCTGTAGTTCGTTCCCTAGTGAAGTAAGAATAGCCATAAAATCATCTGACGCTGGTGATCCTCAAGGCTCTGTTCTGTCTCCGATACTTTTTCTTATATTTACAAATGTTCTCACGGCGCTCGCTTCTAATTCAGCTCAAGACTTCGTTGATGACGTTCAATGTTTTGTCCCAAAACCCACAGACCTGCCGACGCAAAAATAAATTGGCTGTGTGTGTTATACCTTGAATTCTGAAGTTGTCATCGCAAACAATAGGACATGTGACGAAGGACATAGTCTCTTGATGACTCATCTACTGGACCTTCTGTCTAAACAAACAACGCCTAATAGAGCTAACCAATTGGACTACTCCCATCTATAAATTCACTGACAATTCACCCTCAACTTCGATTTCAGAAGCACAGCAAGTTTAGAATCTCACCACAAGATTCAAGCAGCTAAGACTAATCTCTGTACCAATAGACAATAAGTAAGTAGTCATAATGGCGAATAATCACGACGAACAGACGATATTCGAAGTTCACCTGCCAACTCTACTGAAGCTCTTTATATAGTACGCCAGTAATTTGATGCAAATTTGGGTAAACAAACCCAACGGTCGTAGTGCACATGGTACGATAGGACACCACTACTTTACTCTATTCGTACCAATGAATATATTCGTATGGAAATGGTCGTTGAAAGCATTTCATCAATTTCTTAGTAACTCGCCTCATTTCAAATCAATTCCAGCTCTGTGTATATGTGTAAATACATCCCAAAGAGATAGATTTTTTCGTTTACATTTCCGAGTGGATGATGTAGTAGCTTTTGTCTAAACCTTGTCTTTACCAAATATAGTACAAATCCAAGTGTGTGTTTAAGAGCTAGAGCTCCTCAACCTTTATTTTACAATGGACTCTCACTAAGTCGAATTTCTCTCTGGCATTCCATTCTCTGCGTCGAACTCCCCCATATCGAACCAATTTTGATATCCCGTGACAATACGACTTTGGGAGAGTCCACTGTACAATGTTAAGTAAACTCGACTGTCTTTTTAGGTTCTTTTGAGACCATACCCATCCAACCCTTTATCATGTCCGTTCATTATCTAACAAACACGACATTCTTATAAACCTGGAAATGGATTTTTTGTGAATATTGGTTAGTTCTTGCATGTCGTGGTAGACAAATTTGTTCCATTGTCATGGGAGTGATCCAAATTCGAGATATTTCAAATTCTTGTGCCCAGTTAGGGCTCCGACTACAACTTCTTGTCACATTGTAGGAGCTGGTAATTTTTTGTTTATATCAGAGTTGTCCTACAGCAAGTGGATAGGGAGCTCAAACTTTCAGTTGATGATTCTAAGTTCGGTCATCCTCTTCCATCTCGACATCTGCCAGAAGTGGTTGAATACTTAAGCTTGCCTTTAATGGGTTGAGATTAGCGATAAGCGATTGAATGAATTTCACAATCGAATAAAGTGGCAATTGTTAAAAATTGAATTCGATTGTCGATTTATTCGGTCGCATCAGAAAACAATCGAATAATAATCGAATCGAATCGATTGTTCTCAGTACCTACTACAAACAAGAGAATGCCGGATACTAATATCCCGTTGTAGAAATGTATGTATTCCTCGATTTATTCATATGTTGGTGTCAGTGTAAAAAATCAGCGTAAGGCTGTGTCTCTAATAAAAAACTATACCTACCAAAATAGGAACAATGGGAATGGAAATAAAGCCAAGCCTCTGTAATTGGAACATCCTTAAATCGAATTTTCTATAAGTCAGATCAAATTTCTGAACCGTTGGCTATTTGAATTTTGGGGGTTCGCCTGTTATCTTCACACTTCTCACCAAATTAGTGAGAGAAATGTAAAGGTTAAACTGTAGTTGTGAAACGAAATGAAAAAGCAATTGCGAATAAAAAAGTTGTTCCAGCAATACACCTAACCAAATGCACACATGATACAATCCAACAACCTCTCTCCAAATTGAGGAATCTGCGGATACACACAATCTAACAATCTCTCTCCGACTTGAGGAATCGGCGAACACACATTCATTGACGATTGGAATCGTACCTCCAAGAATCGAAACTCAAAAATCGACTCCGCTCAATTTTAATTCGAATAATGGCGATTGCGAGAACAATCGAATTATTCCCAATTGCCCATCGCTAGTTGAGATCTACCCTTTCCTTGCCAATTTCATCTGACATTGCCGGCTATGTCATCATCCCTAAAGTATGGAATGGTGCGTGGCTCCTTATGGAACCATTATGATGCCCAGGCGGAATGATGTCTCTCCTTATTCCCTCGTCGTATCCCTCGAAACCGTTGCTGGTTTTCTTTCATCGTCCAGCCATCCAGCCGTTAACTGCACCTGATGTTTACCTGACGTCTATACTACTTCGTTAAGTTTCGTTTACTTCTGCTTAAGTTCTCTAAAGCAATGATAATCGACTTCAAATTTGACGATGCTTTCGTGCAGTTTAGCTCGCTATTAATATAGTAACATCATCTTTCTATGGTGCTACAGACCTGGGTCTTAACGAAGAAGCCCCCCCTCGCTTACACGATTTCCTTGTAGCTGTTTCGCACACAAAGTTGGTTAGGTCGTGATCCACTTATGCGCCCCGCTTAAAACGCAGTCGTCGTCTATTCTGTTGTCCCAAAAGTCCAACGTGGAAGACTCTTCGAGCCGGGACTGAGTTGGATCTGAAGACGACTGACTAGACACATGCCGCTGTAGAGTTCATGCAGTATGTGGCTGAATGTTCTCATCTAGATGCCACCAACCATTGAATGTCAAATATTGCACGACCAACTTTTCTCTCCAAAAGACCAAGGCCTTCTTCATTCGCCTTTGAAATTGTGAGACTCTGTTCCGTACTGCACCACTGGGATGATCAGTGTCTTATAATGTCAACTGTCTATTATGGGCTTTTGAGATATTATCTCTAAGTTTCCACCTAAACGTAAACATTCCATGCTCACAGATTGTACAGATTGTGGCTTAAGCTTAAGATCCTAAAGTTTACCGGCTATCTATTGATCTACTTAAACTCTTGTTGATGACCCTTCTAATGTATAAATTAACTACAGGCTTGTTTCCATCTGTTGTCGTTTTGTAATTTCATTTTAAATGTATTCTTTTTCAGTTTCCTCATTGAAAATATTCATTCATTACCATTCTTTTTTATGTTTTCCTCATAGCGCAAACAGTTACCTCAACAAGAGCACACCATTGCGATGGTAAATTGAATTATAATCAAAATTTCCAAAATCATCATCACATATCACCGGCACTTTAGTAATCACATTATTTTCTTCTGCTCTTCTTTGATTCGTTTCCATGCCCTCCATTGGATTATCTTTAGTGTTTCAGATTATTTTAAGTAAACCAAAAATGAAATCATCACACAACTCGATTCGGACTTCAGTTAGAGCATTTATTTCAAGCAAAATAAAGAATATGTATGTTACACATTATTAGACACCTAGAACTGTAGTCACAACCTAAGCGCAATTATTTTTCGTTTTCTTTTTCTAACATATTTTATTTTTATGTTACCACTTTCGACTGAGCGAAACCAAAAATTATTTAGAAAACAAACGGGAAACAAAACCAATTTAATTTGAATCATTTATATTTTTGAAAAATGCATACAAACAAAATAGAACATAGAACCAGAGGTATTTTGTAAATGCAAGAAAATGCAAGATGATCGAATTATTTTAGAAGCTTTAGCTTTTTACATGCATTTGACGTGTTTTAATATACATGCATACTTATAGAATATACACAAATAACAACAAGAACAATTAGATGAAATGCAATCTTTTCATATACCGTATTTATTGAATACATACCTTAGACATAGTATATATGTATATGTATACATCTTTAGAGAGAACCATGTAGTCGTAGTCATTTACACAACTTTTTGTACTTAAACTCAAACGAACGAATAAATGAACACAACACTTTGTTTGTAATCGCCAATCCAATTCTTTTCATCTACTTGTGTGCTAACTGATAGAAAACACTAACACCCTGGATCTGAGGGGACGGAGGAGAGTTTTATCTTAGAATGGTTTCCAGAATCCGCACACATTAACACAAGGTGGACGTTTGTTTTCTTTTGTATTCAAATATATTCACACGTTTTTTGGTAAAAGTTTTATGATTCTTTAAGAAATAAATGAATCGAAAGAAAGAAAATAAGCTGGGTTCTGTTTTATTTTGCTGAAGGAAACGAATGGGCTAACTACGTAAGTATGATTTAGCAATTCGACTTTCACTGGACTCAAGACTATCTTCGGTCAGAATCGCAACACGGAAAGGAATATAGTCGAATCATCATGGATTGCTTCATAACCAATGAAGGCACTGGGGCTGACGCTGCGTCGGTTTTCTAAGCAGAAATCTATTCGATTCTAATGATCATAGAAGGAACAGATAAAAGGAGTAGAGTCTTTAGCCAGAGGCATTCTGTGCTGAAGGCCTTGCTCAACCCTTTAACCATTGCCAGATAGTTCAAGAATGCACGTATTCTCTGAATTCGATCGGTGATCTAAATTCGCTAAGACTTGTCTAGCTCCCCAGTCATCGCAGGATCACTGGTAATTGCCAATAAACTTTCCAGCCAAGGATGAGACGAGGTACTCTTAAGCCCCGAACCCACATTGGAACTACTCGCGTCCTAAGTTAGGACATCCATAGCTTGGCCTCTGAAAAGCACAATCGGATGTGGCATAACTCTCCAGGAATTAGACAAAGCAAGCGCGTGCTCCCTAAAATCTGCATCATCCATGTTATCCCTTGACGGACAAGACTTCAGACGACTAAGCCGTGCACCGACGGGCCACTATACCCTCGCCAAACACGTAAGTGCGCTAGGGTTGAGCGATGAAACCCTCTTCGATGCATCTGTGCAGAAGAAGACGACAGTGCAGAGCATTTCTTCTGTCACTGTCCCGCCTCCCACCTCTTCAGGTGACAGGTTATCGGCGCTGATGTGGTGAGAGCTGATTCTGTAGGCCCTTCAACACGAAAGCGGCAGCAACCTGCTGGTCCTCCTTCGGTAGATCAGGAAACTAAAGCAATTGTAGGTTGTTGCCTGTAAGTACAATGGATCAGTTCTTGAGTCTGAGTGCTCCAGTGTAATGTTGAAACGCTCCGATAAAAAAGGTCTAAAAACAAACACTGTGAATGATTAATTCAAGCAGCTCAACAACCAGCTGAACAACTATCCCCTGAGGTTCTTTTTACGAAGTGGTTTACATCGCGATGCAGGATTTTCGGCTACATGAAAAAGTGGCAGCTAAAAAAAAAAATTCAATCGTATGAACACTTCGGTTACACGCAACCGACTGTGTTGAGAGATCTCATGGAGCTCGGAGCCCGCATTTCACCACATAGAAGCAAAAGTAGGAATTCGTTAATAAAGACTAAGTGAATATGAACAGTGTTCCAGTATTATTTTCCGAAAGGAGAGTAGTGGTTCGCAAATGAAATACCACGTGTATACTGATGGATCGATGATGCAAGAAGGCACGGTCGCGGACATTTTCTCCGATTTGTTATACATGCACTGGACTACCCTGACTACGGCAGTGTTTTCCAAGCGGAATTCCTGAAGGTCAAGAAAGCGGCCAAAATGATAATTTTTGGAAGTACCATCTGTTTAAATTACTATTCTAAATAAAAAAATACACAGCACTTGATTACTCCTTGCTGCTTCCCGGAACAAAACCCTCAATGAAACAACAGACGAACTTGCCACGAAAGGGGTCGAGACCCAGCCATCCTAGGCAATCCTATTGCGAATGTATCCAGAGCGGTGGATGAAATGAGCATAGGAAAAAGGACCTGGAAATCGTTGCTATGGCCAGAGATCATTAGTGCAAAAACCAACAAACTTCTTGAATGTGACAAAAAGTTGCTATCGAAGATAGTTGGAGTAGTAACTGGCCATTACCATCTGAAGTAATACGACATAAAAATCGGGCTTACCCATATGCCGAGACAGTGGTGACGAAGAAGAAATGAAGGACACTCCTCACAATCTCTACCACAATACCAAAACTAGACAACGCGCTGTATAGCCCGTCTTTGTTCTAAGCGGCTCTAACGTCGATGGATAGATGGTGGGTATCGACTTGAATCTTCAAGATAAATGGTCTTTTCTAAGATCAGCCCTAATGTGAAGTGGATTTGGCCGATCAGACTGTTTCTGCAGGACTGCAGAATATATAAATACGTTATATCCATGAGACTTATCCGTCTGTAATTGACAGAGCTAAGCCGGTCTTGTTTCTTTAGGATCGGGTACACGATGCCGATATTCCATCCGCCGGGCTTAGTTTCAACCAACCAGATTGTAGATATTGAAAGTACTTTATGCACCTTAACCAAATCATCGCCAGCTGCTTTGAAAAGTTCGGCAGGCAGTCCACCGGCTTTTGGTGATTGTTGCCGAAACTTCACTCAGGCCGGGAGAACGAAATTGTCTCTGTACATACATCATCGCCTACATGGGATGGATAATTCTGTCATTCTGCCAAACGAGGTATCAATGTTTTAAAAACTCTGCTTTCAAACCCTATTGCCGAGCAGAAACACCGAAACATAACTGAGATCAAGGTTTTATCTTGTCTTTCGTACAATGATTGACGATGTAAATAAAAATGGATTCTTACAAGACAGCTGCTGATATCGAAGGAAGGAAGATCTCTTCATCGGTTCGCCCATGCCTTTTGGCTCGTTAGTGTGTTGAACAGTCGACGGCACCAACCAGAAACGCGATGTTGGTGTTCGTTACTGGCCCTGAACTCAGCAGCCACTCCAGTGTGCGGGCAATTCACCCATCAAATGTCTACTCGAAGAAACGTATCGTATCTCCCTTGTCACTCCCCAAGTTGGATTATACACGAAGGAAGTTCTTCATTCCGAGGGGACCTACAGTTTCGTACAATCTGCGACTCCAAAAACCAATTAAGAACTCAAACATTTCACTTTCTTTCTTCATTTAATTTGTTACCCTAAAATTATCTACAATAAATAAACAAACGACATACACTAGTATCTCTTAAAAAAGTCCTCCGACTTGGAGTCCTTCTCGAGTATTCGTAAGTGTGCGAAATTCTTCAACTGCTTGCTCACATTTGTGCCCTCGGTCCCGTTGGGTTTACGATCGCCGGAATGTGTGTACCATCTGTTCAGGTCCCTTTCAACTTTCGAACTGTCAGGTTCTGCTGGTGACGCGTTGATTTCAATTATGTGCGAACTTGCCAGCTGATCCAGAGCTTCTCCTACGTCCAAGAAAAAATGGAAACATTTGAACACACAACACGCGATTATTGGAAACTGCTTACGATGAATCTCTTTGAAATGCAGTGAGTCCCTGCTTTGCAGCCAATACTTGCAAACAAAGTAAAGGTAGTGCCGCGTCAGATATCCCTTGTGGTCGAATAGCTTTGTCATGTAGTAGCGAATGAATATCGCGTGGACTAGCCGAACGCCTACTTTGGACAGATTCTCGACGAGCTTGCATTCTTGAGGAGAACAAACAAAAGTTAGAAAATCGCATGGCACCTCCAACCTTATCTTACCACTTTGGCAATCGGACCTCTGCCACTGTCGCATGACCTGGTACAGCAGCTTGACGACACTGCTGCACATCATGACGTAGCACTGGCAGGTGATGTTCACTTCAGTACGCTGCGACAGCGGACCCTCCTCGTCCAAGTCATCGTCATACGGGAGAATGTCCCTCACGAAGCGCGGCGGGTCAACGAGGCAGCTTGTAACAAAGTTCAAGTGATTCAAGCAGATTTCACACAGCAACTTGAACTGACAGCTGCTGAGCGCCTGGTGAACGGGAAACACTATTTCCAGCAGTCCAGCGTAAACCTGCAGAATGCACGAGTGTGTGCTGAACTTGTATACCGATTGCGACACAGAGAACGATTGCAGTCTGGAGTTGCAGCACAACTGCTCTCTTGCCGTTCCGGATGCCTTGAGAAGGCACCGCGAGATGTACTTGCTTGTCCATGCATTGGGCCTGCAGAACACGAGTGTCTTGAGGAAACTCATCAAATGATCCAGACGCGTGTTGCATTCCGCATGGTTCCTCCAGAGACAGCTGAGCAGCAAGGCAAACGCTTCGATCACCCCGAAATGCTGGCACATCTCCTGGGAAAAGCCCAGTTTGTTCAGCGCGTCGATTACTATCTGAATGAGCAGATATTCATTGTGTTGCACTGTAAACAGCAAGTCGCCCACGTCGGGAACTATTCGGCAGGCAATGCTCAGGCCGGCGACGTAACGCCTCAAGTTTATGGCTTTCTCAAGCGGGAAGAGTGCAGAGGATTGAAAGAGACTGTACGACTTGTTGGTGGATCTGCTGTCTTTGGTGATGTCGTACTCGTGGAATGGAAGACTCTGGCAGTGCTTGTTGTACTCCAAGCTGTGAACGTACGTCCAGAACTCTGCGAAAACATTCTTCGCCGAATCTATGATGTTCTTCGCTAGCTCCGCCCTCTGGTCCACCTTCAGCTGGCTCACGTACTGCAGCCGGGACATCTGAAACTGCAGTCGTTCCATCTCCCGTTGGAAGACGTCCTTGCGGTACTTGCTATTGCCCTTCTCCTGCGACCGATCAAAGATCTCCACTGGGATTAGAGACGCATTCACAGCGTCTGCACTAGGTCGTCCAATAGTCTGCATCTGGATGAGGCGCCGCCGATTGGACGAGGTCACCTTGATGTTCGTCTGTTGTCCAATGCTTTCGTTCAGATTTCCCCGCATGCTCTGCTCGAAACGCATCGTTTCATCGGCGTGATTCATTTTCAGCCGCGAAATTTCCATCGTCTTGAATTCGAGCACAGTTTGTTGAGCCTCGACTTGCTTCGACAAATCGTTGATCTTCTCCTGCCATTCGACTTTCGCCTGATTTCCCTTCTCGAGCTTCTCACGATGGACCGCTTGGATTTGCTGCTTCAAGTGGCGGATTTCATCTCGCAGCAAAGACACCTAAAGATAGATCGATCAAAAGACTGAAGTGAATGAGTGCCTGCATGCATGTACCTCTCCATCTTTGCTCTCCATTTTGTTCTTGAACTCGTCCAGTTCTTTGGCGATCTTCACGTTCTCCTTCTTCAGAGTGTCGGCGCGCTTTTGAAGAAACTGTATCTGACACTCGTGCGCTTTTTCACGGTTCGCAGAGGACTTGCTTTGTGTGTATGGTTGGGAGAGGCTAAACGCCTGAGACAACCCTCCCGTATCAACTGCCTGACTGGAGGCCATCCCGTTTGCTGTTTTCTCCACGTCCGTTTGCTGTCGATCGTTTGCACTTCTCTCACTTCCACTCGGCCGCGTCTCGGTAAATTGATGAGGTCTTTTGAGGGGTCCAGACACTGGAACCTTAAACACAGGTTCCTCAGGAACGTTATCCATTCCCCAATCGTCGTCAAGTAATTCTGAAAATAACTCCACATCCGGCGGTTGTTGAGGTTTCTGTGTACTGGTCCCTCTTTCGTTCGGAGCAAACCCACTAAAAGAGAGTTCCAGTGTCTGCATGGTTGTGCTGTGTCCTTGGTCGCGAGGCAATTCTTTCTCGACGACTTGCGATGCCAGCAGTATAACCTCATCGTCGTCATCATCCCAGAAATCGTCGGGACTTGATTTGCTTGGACTTTGGAACCGAACTGTGGAATGGATTTCATTTGTTTGCTCTTTAAGGACTCACTCCAGAATAATTTATTTCTACGGACCTGCATCCCGGGAAGGTCCTGCAACTGATTTGCTCTGATTTGGCCGACCTTTGTTGACAACTATTTCAAGTTTTGGCTTTTTATTCACTCGACCATAATCCTTTAGCGGCTGATATCGTTTATCCATTATTCAATATTTACTTCCTTTCACTATTTAATTTATCATGGGTTTTTATGAATTTTGTTTGAGGACCCGCGTAAACAGTGCATTAAACTTCCGCGAATGACAGTTCTGATTGGCACTGACAGTGGTAAGCATTTTGTGCGCTCCATTCACAATGGCTGTTAACGAGTTCGTTGCTTCGGTGACATTACACTTCCGACAACTTGTTGCACATTTTGTGCTGTGCAACATATTTCAACGGCGGGGAAATCATGCTTATACTTATGTTGCGCTGCTGTCTATGGGGTATTTTCAGCGTCGGTTGATTTCGAATAAATCCCTTTTTCTATTTTAAAACTGAATCTGCAGTCTGCGGAATGGTGACCTTCGTCTTCAGTGGCCCATCAGGTCATCCATGTTCTTTAACGGTTGTACCGCTCTCGGAAATCCCTTTGCGGAGCTCCCGGTGTTCAATGTTCATGTTCTCAGGTCAACACAGCATCTCTAGAAGCCTTTGTGTGGAATGCCTAATCTGGAGGCACGTGTGCTACTGGTGCAGTTTGCGGTTAATACGCCGATTAGGATTCCTGCTCATACATGTGGGTTCCGGATTAAAAATAAACCATGTTTGTTTCGTACTGAGGCGTACAGATCAGGGGACGTTTTTTGGTCGTTTGGTTAAGCATTTCAAGTTCAAGTAGATGTTTAGCTGCAGCGACATGGAAGGCAGGTAACCCTCCGGAAAGATGTTTTAATTAGTACCCTTTCTAGCAAGGTTGTCCGCTTCACAAGTCTCTTATATGTCACTGTATGCCGGCACTCTCATGATATGATCACAATACTTGACCGTTAAGAGATATGCGGCAATAAAGGAACGTCTTGGAGTTAAATGTGACTGCGCTCAAAGCTTGGCTATCAATTAATATCTGTGCCTGATATTCCATTGCTTATTAGCCAGGACGAAGCTTCCTTGATCGCTGTCAATTCTGCCTGAAATACACTATAATGATCTGGTAGTTTGAATGAAAGTTGGAAATCCTAAGAGTAGACATCCGAACCACTTTTAGAAAATTCGCAGAGGACCGTCCAGGATCTAATGTTCAGACTTCCTGTAAGTTCTGGAGGGTATGCTGGTTGTGAAGTATTTCTTGAAGACAAACTTAGGTGTTGTGAGTTCGGTGTCGCCTGGAAGGGATCCAAAGTTATTGAGAAAGGCAGAATTTCGAAGCCAAACATCATTCACATATGGAGCGATTTTAGCCGAATGGCCGTGCTGGTAGCAGCCTGTCTGCTGAAGAGATCGACTGGCGGAAGATTAAGCAATGTGCATGATCGCAGTGCTCCGCTGATGCATATGCAAGCCACCAGGCTTTGTCTATCGCGGTCCACCATGTCGCGACGCCATACATTAGTATGGGTCTAACAGCTGAGATAAATAACCAATGAACTTTACGCGGTTACAAACCCCATTTGCTTCCTACATATGGCTGTTTTGCAACAATATAGATCCGTGCAGGCATTTCTGATGCGGTCCTGGGTATTGAGTGTCCAGCTTTATTTCGCGTCCAGAATAAGGCCTAGGAATTAGTCAGAACCCTTAAGGCGGTTTCTCTCATGTTTGGTGGATTAAAGACAAGGGGTTTGTATTTCCTGGTAATGTGGCCTAAATCTGCTTCCTACTTATAGACATTTAGACCACCGATTTTTGTCCAGAAATCTAATGCATGACGTCGCATATTTTTGATATAATCTCAGCTACAGTGATGGCAACATTTGCACCAGCCTCACTGGTTGTTTCTAGTGCCTGTAGACATTCATTGACTACTACGTTCCACAAAAAAGAAAAGGAAATACCACCGCCATACCGGAAAGCACTAATTTTTTGTTTCCATTTGAAGAAAAGTGCTGCAGAGTCGCATCGAATCCTTGTCGGGGCATATGGTGATCATGCTCTATCAGAAGCAACATGCAAAAGTTGGTTTCAATGGTTCAGACATAATGATTTTGATGTGAGAAATGAAGAACGTGGAAGACCTCCAAAAAAGTTTGAAGACGCCGAATTGCAAACGATATTGGACGGAGATGACACTTTCAGTCAAAAGCAAATGGTGGGACCAGAAAGGTGTGGCGTACCACGAGCTCCTAAAACCTGGTGAAATGGTTAATACTGATCGCTACCGACAACAAATGATCAATTTGAACCATGCATTGATCGAGAAACGACCAGGATTGGCCAGAAGATACGGTTAGGTAATTTTGCTCCATGACAATGCACCTGCACACAAAGCAAAACCGGTTCAGGATACAATCAAAACTCTTGGCTGGGAGCAGCTGCCCCATCCGCAGCATTCACCAGACTTGGCCCCTTCCGACTACCATTTGTTTTCATTAATGGGACACGCATTGGCTGAGCAGCACTTCGATTCCTACAAAGAAGTCGAAAATTGGGTGTCTGATTGGTTTGCTTTAAAAGACGAACAATTTTATTGTCGTGGTATTCACATGCCAGAAAGGTGGTCAAAATGTGTAGAAAACAATGGCCAATACTTTGAATAAAATGTTTTTATATATAATAATAATATAATAATATGGGTGGCGCTACAGCCCATAGAGGGCCAGGGCCTAGCTTCTCAGCAACCACTCGTGTTGTGCGTGCTATTGTTCTCTCACGAGTGGAAGGGACCTACAGTTTTATGCCGAGTCCGAACGGCCAAGTTTGAGAAGATATTTCTAGACATTTTTCTACGACGTCGATGTTGGGGTCGACGCGCATACCCACAACGCCACGGGCCACCGATGTTTTTACTATCCCATTAATAATTAGTGTTTTATTTTCAAAAAGATCCCCACCTCTTTGGAGTTCCCCTGCAGAGCGTTCTTCTTTGTTGTATCACCAAGCTGTCCCAAACGATTCTTGGCTTTTTGGGCTTGTTAGGGTTTCTTACAGGAAACATCGAGAGGTACCAAGTCTAGCGGTGCAAACGTTTCGACGTATCCCTTACCAACGTGTTCGCTTATTTTTGTCCCTCATCACAATGCAATGTGGTACCTTAGTAAGCCACGTTCAATATCATTTTAACAAGAGCAACAACACCAGCATAGCGAACAACTTGTAATGACAGATTCGAGAGAGAGATTCATCACATGGAGCCAAATACCAATCTTATGCTTCGACTTGTCTAGAAACCAAATAGGTTTACATGTAACTTTCTATTGCTTCTCACAGTTTGAAGGTGGTACTGAGGCATTTGACAAACTAAAACGCACAAGAGTAAAGTCAATAGAATTGCTGTGTACCTATAATCAGCCCTTGTTACTGACTTCAGATAGGCTGGCTATTTTTACCTCGTAAGCCAGTCTTAGTGCGATGGAGCGATGTGTGAATTGCTGATAAATTCTAGCATAGTGCCACATTATATAGCTTATCACCATTACCGGTACCGTTTTCCCCACAGCCTGATTGTGCCACAAATCAACTTCAATCTGAAGGAACAAAAACCGAGATTAACTTTCATGATTTCTTTATTTTCTTAAAAATATAAATTAACGTATAATTCCCCTTTACTTGGTTGTCTCAATCTCATCGAGGAACTTTCGACACTTCTTCTTCAGCACTTTCACCGCTTCAATGAAGATGACTTCCGGCTTCAACGCACCCACCGATTCAACACTAAAAATGTAGTGATCCCTTATCCGTGACATTGTCACAGCGTCGGCCAACTGCGGGTAACGATACACATTCCGACTGCAAGTGTCATACCTCGCATCCTTTACATACGCACAATCGTTGTCGTCGATCCCAATCACTCCGGGCGAGAAGCACTTTTGCAACAGAAACGCTTCCTTTCCCGAAACAGTGCGATTCAGTTTAATCTCGGGCAGAAGCCGATAGAAAGCCGTTGCCACGGGGGAAAACTTTGCATGATCCTTGCCAACACCCTTCACTGCCAACAATTTCAAATCGAATTCATGACCTGGACGCATTTGACTGATCAAAATGTCATCATGTATCGGTCCAATATCGGATTCGTCATAGTGTGTAGATTGTTTTCCACTTGGTATCCATTTTATTTGACCGGAGTAGATTTTATGATGTTTGTAGATCGCATCGAAATTTGCCGAATCCTTAACGTCCTTACGACGGGTGCATTTTACTTTCAACTCAAACTCCAGCGTGTCGTTTTCAGTGCCCGTATCGCTGCTGTCCTCAGTCTTGTACTCGAAGAGACGCGGATCAGCCTTCAGTGGAATGAGACCCAGTCGATGTGCCAGCACTTCGTCTTGAATGATTGATGTGTTGTTGTAAACAAACACTTTGTCGATAGCCATGCTGGGCACTTCGCTAAGCATGAGACGACGGAAGGCGTTTGCAATGCCAGGATGGACACCAATCATATCGAATTCAAGCTCAAAGCCTTCATATCTGTAAAGGCATTCGTAAAGACCATGTTTTGGAGGCGAAAATGTGCGTCTTACCGAACAACTACTATCTGAAATTTCTCTTTGAAATTCTCGATGGTCCATGGGTCATCCGCTAGTCCATAGTCGTGGGGATCCTGCTTCAGCTTGTGTTCATCTAGATATAGTTTTGGACGACCAACTTCGTTCATTTTTATGCAATAATTTCGGCTTAAGAATTTATTTTGAAAAACTGAAGATCTATTGAAGTTCCCTTAACGAATTGTTGTGGAGCTGTCAAAACAACACGTGCTTGTCACTTTGTTGTAGGTTTGTTTAGTTTGAAGTTTGAATGAGATGGTGGATGCTTAAAATGCGAGGTTTGACGGAATTAATATGTTTTTGTTACAAAAATAGGATTTTGACAATGATTTTTGCTCTTGTTATGTTTAACTATTATTCAGCGGTTACATACATTTTCAACTGCTTTTTTAAGTGTAGTATATATTTAACTGTCAACAGGGTTTTTAAAACTAGTCAGCTCTGAGAAAAATAGGCACTTTTACAGTTGCCAGGGCTCCAAGTCGTTTATTAGATCCCAACGGAATAAGCATATAATATCAACACAAAAAATAGACTAATTGCTTCATTTAGGAGATAGGCAGGGTAACATATTTTCTCTATATAATCTTGTCGCCCGCTAACCGTAGAATCCCAAAAAAATACTTTCTTCGTCTAGGTTTTCGTATTTCTTTTCGAATCGGGGATAATACTTCATAAATCCTTATTGCTCCAAAGTCAAGCGCCTCGAACAATGACATATTCCAGTGGTATCCACTTGACAGGCAATGCAATGAATCATAATTCACAATGCAACAATCAAAATACTCTCCGCTGGCAACGTCTCAGCTGATGACTGTCAAATAAGAAATTTCCGTCTACTTGTGAATCTTTCATCAGTAGATTGAGTGCATTTTAAGTTTTGTTGCATTTCTATTCATTTTCTTGGTACGTGATTTGAAAACCTTCATCCTTTCACAAACATAATCTCTTGTGTAATCCACAAATCATGTTTATCTTATCGAATCGCAGTGACACTTATATAAAAGCAATCTTTAACAATTCCAGAAGAACCATAACCTTCCTAGTCCCACCCGGCTGTAATAAACATGTCAAGGTATTTCACCCGGTTACTTGTGTCATGCAATAGAAATTGCTTCACCCAGAGGGCCGCAATTAGGCCATCCAACCAACTGCAAATAGTCCGGCATCAAACGCAAAAATCAAACCCCACAAAAGGCAAAGGCCCCATATCATGGAAAAGTCTTGGTTATCTGTCAATAGTGGGTGGTGTAGGATTGGCATTCATGTACTATGTGAAGAACGAGAAAGAAGCCGCAATTATGCGCGAACGCAAACGGCAGTTGGGCAAAGCGGCAATCGGTGGTAAATGGGAACTGATTGATCCCGAGGGAAACACAAAGAAATCCGAAGATTTTCTTGGCCAGTGGCTGCTTATTTACTTTGGATTTTCTCACTGTCCAGATATCTGTCCAGATGAATTGGAGAAGATGGCATCGGTCGTTGAGGAAATTGGTAAGGACTACTTTGCCTGTGGAGATTGTCATATGCAGTCACTTGTTGTATTTTTACAGACAAAATGCCCAACAGCCCGGGAATTCAGCCGATATTCATCACTGTTGATCCGGCCAGAGACTCCAAGGAGATCGTGGGCAAGTATGTGAAGGAGTTCTCACCAAAGTTGCTCGGCTTGACGGGAAGTCCAGACCAGATTAAGAACGTATGCAAGGCCTTCAGAGTGTACTACAGTGCTGGACCCAGAGACGAGGATAACGACTACATTGTGAGTAGCACACGCCTTATTTGTAGTTTATCACTGAATGTTGATCATTGCGTTCGTTCGTGTCTAGGTCGATCACACGATCATCATGTATTTGGTCAATCCCGAGGGTGACTTCGTCGATTACTACGGTCAGACGCGGGATAAGAAACAAATTGCCGAATCCATTCTAGTGAATATTGCGAAGTGGAATCAGATACATAAGAAGTCTTGGTTCAGCTAGGATAAAGCGCACACATCCAATTCAAATAATTGTGTAATATAAAGTAAACAAAATAAAGACAACTGTCGCAAACCTTGATGGGTTTCGTGTTCTTGGAGTTGTGTGGAAACAAAGAAAAGGAACCGAAGCATCCCAACAATTGAGAAAAAAAAATCGATTTATTGCATCGACAACTGTTTTAAAACTTAAAAGAGAACTCATCCTCTTCACCGTTGCCACCGTCGGCAGCATCGTCATTGTTGTCAAAGAAATCGAATGTGTTCTCGCCCATCGGGAAGTCGTTATTTCCACTAGCCGCATTTGTTATGCTGGCGAAAAATTCCTCAAAACCGCCGAAGGAAACTTTCAGGTTGCGGTCAACAACCACAACATCATCGGACGCCGGCTTCTTATCGTTACTCGTACCGGGCATATCTTCTTCCTTCGTTGTGGACATAGAGGATATTTCCAGTGTTGAATCCTTGGAGAGGTCCGTGAACATGTCCAAGAAGCTTTTTGGATCGCCAATACCAAGCGATGCGTCAACTGGCTTAGTGTCAGAGTCAATGCGTTGCTTCTTCTGTGGTGAAGCACAAACGGGGACGAGATCTTGGTCAATCTTCCTTTTGGTTGGCATCTCCGGTTCGGTAATCAGTAGAGGCTCTACATCTTGTCTTGCTTTGATGGGAAGAGGAGCCCCTGCAGGTTTGATAACAATGTTTTCTAAAATAACACACTTTGAGTTTGCAACCGAGGCCTTCTGCCCCGTGTCACCGAGATCGGGAACAGAAACTTCTGGAGTATCCTTAGGTTCATCCGGTGGAGTATCAATGATTATGGGCGACTCCTCCGGAGTGACAAGATCAAAAGTCACTTTCTTACGGGATTTCTCCTTTTTACTCCCTTTTGATATGATCGATGGCTTGACTATTGCTGGACTATCGTCTGGAGTGCTTTGCATGGACTTACGAAGGATTTCTGCTTCGTGCAGAAGTCGATCTAAGCCCTTTGAGGGATTCAGTGTCTGAATTCTCGGCGCAACCATTGCAGATGGCACTCTGGACGGTTTGAATATGATCGACAGTCGAGAAGAGAGACCAGGTTTCTTAGTGAAAAGCTGAAATGACATGTGAATGTGACGTTAGGTTGCAAGCTGTCGAAAATAATGCATACATTCCTGTCTGAAGTTTTGCTACTCAATGAAGAAACGGTTTGACTTCTTTCTATGCGGTCACTTGGTGGGGATGTGGGTGTCTGTAGTGGAAGTGCTTAATAAGTGTTTATTTCAATCTCAGAAATGTTTTCTCTTACGATTTCTAGCTCCTTCGAGCCTTGGACCAAGTGGAGAATTGTTTCTTGAATGTCTGCTTGTACCTCGTCTGCTTCAGCTTGTATTGCTTTCAGATTCTGCTCAAGGTTGAGGCAATCATTTTCACTTCTGAGGAAGTCTTGTTCCTTCTGTCGGTATTTTTGGACTGAAAATATTCGAGAGTGCTTCAAATGTGGGTTTTATTCATCGTCATACCAACCTATTTGTCGTTCTTCCATTTTCTTAGCCATTTCCACTTTACGAGAGTATAACTCTTCGTACATACTGACCGAGTCCCGAGTTTCAAGTTCTGCCTTGATGTCATCATACCCGTAAATCTTTTCCTGTTGATCGGCATCATAAGTCATCTTAGTTTGCCTGAAAACATTTTCGTACACAAAATGCAAACTGCAGCAGTTAATTCAACACGTACTCATCATAATATTTGCAGAGAAGCGCTTCCGATGCCGATTGTACTTCAATTACTTCGGTTACGGATTGATAGAGTTGCCTCAAGTTTCCCACATCGATCTGAAGGGCTACGTTCTCCTCACGGGCACCTGAAAGTAGATGTGTAAGTCTAGTCTATAGAGCATCTTTGCAGCGAGTACTATTGGCGCGTAAGTCATTCTTTTCGTTTTCCAAGTATTTAACCGCCACAGCTTTGCAAAGCTTATGAATCTCTGCGTTTTCTGAGCTGCTCTGGCGAAGGAAATTCGATAAAATCCAAAACTCCGACATTATTTCGACTTGAAGATGAATTTTTAGTTTAATTCGTTAAAAGTTTGTTCTTTCACGGATGTCGCCAGACTTAAATGGGACTTCCGTTTGAATGGCTTTCTTTCAGTGATGCCAGATCACGATAATAACTGCAGCATTATTGTGGTTGAGTAAGTATTTCTTGAATCCATTTTTTCGAACGAGATGGATCTGGTTGTGCTACTAACAAAATGTATTTGTTAGCATTATTTAATACAATGAATGTTGCACTGAAGTACAAAATTGTTAAGTGTTACGTGCAATGAAAACTTACTGAGTCGAGACCGGATAAGTGCACAACGTCCTGCCTTCAACTTTTTATACACTTATCCGTTCTCGACTGTATTTGCCAGGCTTGAGACAAATGGAAGGACTGAGTGTAAGCAATAGCTGCATTACATCGTTGAGGTCTCTAGCATCTAGGCTGCCCTCGTCCAGTTATCAAAGCCATGCTGTCCTGCGTCTCAGATGATTTGGATTTCAAAGCTCATGTTCGGTCTTGTCGAAGCAGTGCTGTTGGTTATCCCCTCCATCGATGTGGCAGAAATAGTGCAGTTAGAGAATCTGGAACAAAATAACACAGCACAGATACAATTTATATAAATAATTGACACAAACTCCAAATTTATTAAAACTGCAGAAAACATATGCAAATGTTCACTGAACACATTCAAAGTTCCGGATAAAACTCGGATAAATGTGTGGCATTTTGAACTGTCATTTGCGTTGTGTTTTTGAACCGTTAGATTTCTGCTGGGTTTGCAATTCGATGCGTGTGAGATTTAAATTGTTTCTTAAAATTGTTTAATACACCAATATTTCAGGTAAGTGGCTTTGTTTTCTATTACTCCATGTCGAAAATAAAATATTCAATATATTGTAAGTGCGAATATGAGTGATCTTAGATCAATTTATTCTATGCGTGTTCGAAGCGCAGTGGTTGTTATTGCGATGTGCTTACTGAAAATATCGGATTGCGAAATGGGTTACTTTTGGTGGTCGTTTGAAGAAAAAATGATGAATGTTTATCGCGATTTCCTTTTTCCTAACTGCTTGGTATTAATATCATTACACTTAGCTTGTTTAGTTGTTCATATTAGGAAGATAACGAATAATTGTAGTGATCTGTATCCATGTACTCTTCATTGGTGTCTGTTTACATTGCCTAAGAAACTTAAAAACCGACTATTTGGAGTCTTTTAAATGACAAAACGATCGCCAATGCTGAGGTCTAGCCCTACTCCGAAGCCACGTTGGTTACTCCGTTTTCTCCCGAGAAAAATTGTTCTGAATTCAATCTGACAAAATAGCAAAAAAGAAGGATGAGACCAGCGAGTTCTCTTCCATGATCGATATTTATTTTGAGTTTAGATTGGGATAGGTCGACACGCGCCATCGATCTGGTACACATTCCTGAATAGTGAGAAATCATGCAAGACTGCTCAGGCCTGCCTGCTTAGGTCACAGTCCGGATAGTGAGAAAGTAACCAATAAAGACGGTAGTTTCACTCAGTCTACTAGAAGGGACGTCGTTCTAGAAACAAGTTTCGGGAAAACTTGGTGATGCAAAAAAATTGATGAAAACGTACACAGTTCTTTGCGGCAAATACAAACATGATATTGTACTTTTGGTTAGGCACGAACAAGTAGCATGCTGCTTTCCTTTCATTTTAATAACATTTACATCTGCCAATCTCAACTTGTGTATTTATCTGGAATCAGATTATTGTTGGCGTATTTGGAATCATGAGCCTCATGAGTTCAAGGTTGACGTTTTAAAAGAGCATGTTTTTCCGCGCTGTCATACGGCGTTACTCCTCACGTTAGCGCCAAAGTCAAAAAAAAATCCGGTCTATGGGCTATGGCGCAAATGAGCATATGGCGTGTTGGCTTTAGAAGAGGTGTTACAGCATGTGGCAGACTTTCGAGGATATATACGTATAATGCATCTTAAATAGAATCAAAATAAACGAAGTAGAAATAAATTGTTACGTAGCAAACGCATGGAAATTAAATAACGAAGTAGATCAACATATGAATTAGATTCGCATCTCCGGTCCAGAGTCAAGACACTCAGTAAAGAGTAAGATATGGTTACTACATTGGTTTTAAATGATTCTGGATTGAGTTTCGTAAGAAATATTGGACGGGTATTCCATATTTGCGTGGTACAGATAAAAAATGAGTCCCTAAAATTAACTATGCACTAGCTAGGTGAACTCATGAATTTCCTTACGAGATGAGTACTGCGCAAGATTTCAAGGTGAGAGGTATGCAATTGGGTACATCACTTTACAACCATTTTTTTTTTGGAAAAAAAAGGTTTAAAATCGGTGAACTGAGTCTATTGACTACGGTTTACGATAGCACAATTGGAGCGCAAATGTTTTCAAATAACTTGGGCAAGCAAACGCGATATATGATCACGGACTGATACAGCAGTCCACACTTTCACCAACCCAAAATTTAAACACAAAAAGAATAAAGCCCATTTTCAGGAAGTAACATTTGTACATCGTTGATTGCATGAATTGGATAAAATAAGGTACCATCTATAAGCATTTGAAGTTTTCTATTATGTTGATGGCAACCCTCAGCTGTATGAAGAGAATGGCGTAGAAAAAACATTGGCTAAGACGAAGAAGTGAAGGATTCAATCAAGCTTTTCTTCGAATTCGAACCTGTGGGACAACGCAATTGAGAACCACGCGTCTTAGGTGGCGCACTGAAGGTTAGAATCTAGAGATAGATTGCGAGATATCGCGCTAGTTGGAGAGGTTTATTGGTTGAGGCACAGGTCCACCCCGGACTAGCGCCATATAAAGATGAAAGAAAAAGCAGAAGAATATCACAAGTTCAAGCGTGATATAATGTTCGAAACTATGTTAAACGTTCCCCTAAAGAATTTAACGCTCTACTTCCAAAGGTTGTGGGGAACAGTTCGTCAGTCACTTCATACTTCTTTTTCTAAATTAAATTGACTAGACTTTAATGGAAGCAAGTTAAAATGCTCTCCCAGACAAATCTGAAGGGTTACTACATTGGTTTTAAATGATCCTGGATTGCACTTATTATGAACTGGTGGACGGTCCATATTTGAGTGGTACAGATAAGAAAACGTGTCTCGAAACTTATGTAATTGTCTTTTTGGAAACTGTTGTGAACTCATGAAAACCTCCACGAGACGAGTATTAATCTAGAATTCAGTGAAGTGAGAAGAATGCAATGGGCTACCTCATTTAAGCGCTGTTTAGTAAAGTAACTAAAAAATAGTTTAATGATAAGAGTCACCGCTTTTCGGAGCATAGCGCCCTATGTCGTACAAAGCAAGGCTTGCTACAAGGAAGGTACATACATTATTGCCGCAATTAGATTAAAGTTTATCGAAATACATACAAATACATTCCTATGGCAACGTAAGGTTCCAATGCAACGGATATTGTAAAGTTGATCACATCACAGATTTTTAAAACAGAAAATTTGTTTGAGTTCAAAGACAATGACGACGCATTCAAATAAATTGGTCAAGCAAGCTCAATGGATTTCTGATCACGAACCGAGAAAGGAATTCACAATTTTTCCAACCCAAATAAGAGAAGTATTGAAGGATTGAATCGACGGATATCTAACGTTTTTTTAATCCGAACCTTTGGAGAAACGCAACAAAGGATGCCCGCTTCGTAAGTGGCACAACGAAGTGGAGAAGAACCCCAACCAACATGGCGTGCTAAACTGGAGACAACTAGCCAGAAATCGCTCTATTTTGAGAAGCTTGTTGCCTCTAATTTGTTTGTAGTTGTTGGTTACTTATTTTAAACTCAATCTTATCTTACCCCGGACTGTAGAGCTATACAAAGGTGAAAGAAGAATATCACAAGATCAAATGAAATATATTGGTCGAACTATGTTAACCTAAAGAATTCAACATACGCTCTACTTTCAAAGACTACAATTCAGCAACAGTTCCTCAGTCACTTGATACTTCTTTTTCTAAATTAAATTGCTCCAAGTTTCTAATGCAAGCAAATTAAAATGCTCCCCAGACCAATCTAAACAGAAATGTGGACCGGCACCCTGTTGCTTGAATTCTCTCTTAGCACATCGGATTCCCTTAGCCATAGAACGCTCTTCATTCCGAATCGCAAAGAGATCTCAACCAGAAATTCCAGCGGCGATCTAGCTCTTTTTTCAAGCACCAAATGTCATCACATACACGCTTTTGACACATAATTTCGTGTTTATCTTTTCGCTCCAACATGCTGCTTGCTGGTGCATTCAGTCTCTTGTATCCTCTTCGCGTTGTGCGGGCGTGTGTGTTGGTGTACCCGTACCCGTACGCGTACTTCTCGATCCGTTGTTGGAAAATTTGTTTTGATTCACACACAATCCGTTAGTGTTGTGCCGCAGTCGGAGAGTGCAAGATCGTTTATTAAGTGCCGAGTGGACACGACGGTAAGTAAAGAGTGTGTTCTCAGAAAAAAAAAGTGATTTTTATTTCCATCTCAATATCAATGGATAATTTGTGTTTGTGCTTCCGTTTATGATAAGAAACGAAAACAAAAAAATACCGAGTTATGCAGTGCTCCAGATACATTTAACACGTTCGAGGCGGACAAGGAATACGCAGAACCTGCCAGATATCTAGTGGAGTGTGTTTTTTTTTCTCAATCAAATCATCAAGTCAAGATATTTTCTTGTCGAATATTTGTGGTGGTCGACGAGACTCCATTTTGTTTCCTCTCCCTTCGGAGTTGTGCAGAATTTTCTCAAGAAGAGACGAAGGCTGTCGGAAAAATCTTTTTTCATTCGGAGCAGTCAGTAGTCGGCGATCCACGAATAGCAGCGGAACTCACATATGGACATGGTAAGTGGAAATTGTTTCTTTTTCTTGATTTTTTTTCCTCTCAAGAATTTCTTTCTTGTTATCTTGTAATTGTGGTTTTCCGTTCCGAAACGAGACACATGAAAACAAAGACTCTGGATCAGTTGAAGGCATGCGTGAGATCTCTTATAAGGGCTCTTTCTTAGCCCGCAGTGATCACCATTTTGTTGCATTATTCTGGCGGATATGTGTAGTTTATTTTCTGACAAATCTGTGAACAAGAGTCCTGTGATGAATTCATGCTCTGTCTGATGCGATGACCTCATTTTACTCCCAACCAACTCCCAAGTGCTTCGTCTCCATTCCACATATTGCCCGTGACTACATGTGTGTGCCTGCACACACGAGCGGCAGTGGAGTGGCGGAGATGTCTGAAAGCCTCCTCCTATTTTCGGCATGAAAAAGGTCAGTCTAAAGTTTAAATTTGGAATATTCTCGTGATAAGAAGACCTTTTGTGAAGGAGGAAGCACACACATTCCACCGAAAACTGAAGATCTCTAATCTCTCGTCGAGTGTCATTCACCGATGAAGGCGGCGCGGCGGTGGCTCTTATCTCTGTGTGCTAAGTGTGTTCTGAAGAAGCATTTGCAATTATATAGACTCATGTACATACACATCTTCTAACTGGCTCTCGTCGACTCCCTCCTGGTGACAATAAATTCAGATTCATATTCTTTTCTTCTTCACTTTGGAACCCCCAACGAATGAAACTGCTAACTAAGCAGAGCATGAACGAAGGTAGGAAAGTTGCTGGTCGGCCGCCCGCTCGCTCAAATGTCGTCGACAGAATGATGATGTAGTTCAAGAAACTGATAAACCACTTTAACTTGTGTTCTTTTTCATTTAAGATAAGTAAGCAAGTATTTCGCTGTCGTCTGTTATCCACGCTTAATTGGTTTGCATCACCCTCGCTGTCGGTCTCAATAATTAAGTCGCCTCGGATGCTTGTTAATCAATTTTAGCCACACACTCTGATCTCCGTTTTGTACGCGTACTTTAGGAAAACATTAACCAGATGGTGGGAGAGGGTAGGCACTCCTATTTTACCATACAGAAGTTGATCTCCACACTTTATTTATAGATCCGCACGTCTATGTCATTTGAAATTGTTTGCTTCGTTTTTTTTTCTGATTTTTTCAGGTTCTTTTTTGTTTATTCCGTAGAGTCGTTCCGTCGTTGCCGCTAACAATTCGTAAATGTTTGCCCAAGTAATGAATTTCAACGATATTTGTTTCGGTGGTTAGTGAGAGTATGTGGAGGGAGAGCGGGTGTGTGCGCGTCGCGTCGCGCCGTGCCGCGTAATCAGTATGACACCATCGAACCGTGCCGGCTGAAATAGAACTTATTTCGTTTTTGTTTTAGCTTCAGCTTTTTTGTTTTGCTGTAATGAGATCTGAAAGTTGAAGTGATTATCTACGTCTGGGAGGAAGGATTAAATGATTTCATCTAGTCTAGTGAAATAGTTTAAATTGGCCAATTTAAGCATGATCTCAGCAGCGCTTCGAAGGATACTGATGGATAGCTTGTGCTAAATTATTCTCAATTAACACTGGAATTATGATTGGAGATTAAAAAGGTGCTTGTATAACACGCGAGCGTGACATAAGCATGAAGTTTGAAATCAGTTACTCATTATGTAATTCAAAACAACGTCTGCTTGTTGGTGGTAATCAAGGAGTGTTTGCGCGTGCGATTGAAAGAATTCAGCAGGCGTTCGATAGGCAGGCTTAATGTTCTGACAAGTTTTAATGTGATACGTATTTGTTTCCTTCATTCTGTCGTGTAATAAATACACCGCGCCTGATCCGCATTTGTTTCATTCATGAAGGGCTGTTGTAAGCTTTGTCTCGAAATGAAGCGGATTTGAATAAACTCGTAAAATTCCTGTTTCGATAGGCTACCTGTTTTGGATATCACTGCTGTGCGACATTTTATAGCTTTGATCGGTAATGTGTTTCTCTTTAAAGCGTTCGTATGTACATCAAAGTGACCGATCTGAAAACATATTTCGAGGTTTTTAACATTCGGCGGTAGTTTTCTTATTGGATTTCCGCCAGAAGGGCTGATGTATACTACATCAGGGAAATCGCATAGAAAATGATTAACTGCTTGTACGCGTGTAAAAGACAGAGTGGGCTAAAAGTTAGTTTTATGCTTAGAACAACTTTCTCAACTTCAATATTGTTTGAATTGTATACCAAATTCTGCCAAAAAGTACCGAGGACCCATGGACCCATGAAGAGTCCGAGACTGAGCAATTGATCTTTCCATCGGCGACGGTCCTTTGCGCGCTGCTTCCAGTCATCAAGGTCAAGCTGTCTTACATCCGCGATGACTTGGTCTTTGCACCGGGGGTTCGTTGTTCCTCTCTTTCTCGAAACATAAGGCTCGGATTCGAATACCCTCTTATCTGAAGCATTGTTGTCCATGCGCTCGATGTGGCAGAGTCAGTGTAGTCGACGGATTTTGGTCCTTCGAGTCAGGAGTTTAGAACCCTGTTGTTTTGACGAACCGAAGTAGCATCGGTTGCCAAGGGTGATTCTACGTCGGATCTCCTTTACAATGTGGAGTCAAAGAAATACTTATTAGACCCAACCCAAGTCAACTCCCGAATTCCTATAGAATCAAATTGCATTCAAATCTGTAGTTGTAACGCTGTTCAATGAGATGCCAATTACAACGGTTGACACGCGTTAAGTTAATCGTAAAGAAGAAAGATTAAAATCACCACAGAATCATATTAGGGAACATTACGTTCAATGATGGACAGGAGCAGATGCCGAACTTCCTGTGAAGACGTCACCCCTAGCGGGTTTTTCTTCAAATGACATCATAATCGGGTAACATCAGTTAAAAGAATACGTACTTCTTTACCCATCACGGTATTTTGTTACCTGTATACAGTTGAGCAAGTTGATTGAGACCCCTCTCTACGTGTGTGCGCCACCCTAATTGGGGGACGTTTTTCCCAGCATTGTGCCGCTTGGGCGGTAGAACTGGAGTTGAGTTGTATAACTTCGGTTTAAGCATCGTATATGTCTGAGTTAAAATGTATTAAATGAATTCCTAAACGTCGAACTTCCACTCGTGAGAGAACAATAGCACGCACATCACTAGTGGTTGCTGAGAAGCTAGGCCCCTCTGCGGCCTGTACCGCCACCCATATTATATTAAACGTCAAGCTGCAACAGCTGTGCAAGATTTACGTTCATAAAATGATGTAAATTAACCACATTCAGGCCTATCACATAATCCATTCGCACAATTCGAAGTTATGATACGAACTACGAAAAAATTATATCACAAAATACGGAATTACGAACTCCGATGTAAATAACATACAAATTTCCTCTTTATTCGTATTCAGTGATAGCTACCTTCAGGAAATTTGTAGCAGGTTTTTCATAATGATTCTACCACGAATGAATTCTGCGATAGATTTTTCGGAGTTCGTAGCCCATTTTCGATTACGATGGAATTCGTGAGAGGAGTGATTGACTGTGTACGACATCAGGTCAACAACTGCGTTCATAAAAGCAAAGCGACAGTCAAACAGTGCTCAAGTTTGCAGGGATATTAAAAGGTGGACTTCTTCGTCCGAAAATGGTTCATAAGGACCTCAACCGGAAATTTCAGTAATTTTGGAACATATTTTGGCTTTGTCAATTCCTTTTATGAAGCTGCGCCTTTTTCTTTGGCATTTCCTATTCACTCCTGTCGTAGAATACGCCATATCTGAGCTAAACTCACTCGATTCACTTGCTATATGGAACGTAGAATATGCCGGGTGGACTAACTTACTCATAACTACTTCGAACTAGCAAAACAGCTGAGTTGTGATAAGCGTCGGGAATTAATGCTGAACAACAAGAACATTAGTTGGTGGCCCGTGGGTTTGTGGGTCTGTGCATCGACCCCAACCTCGACTTCGTAGGTTCGTTTCCTGCTCTGTGCGACAAAAATAATGTTCACGGCCCAACCTCTTTCGAGCCACTGACAATGCTCAAAGAGTATTTCCTGTCTAGAAAAAGCTTCTCAAACTTGTCCGTTCGGAATCGGCGTAAAACTGTAGGTCCCTTCCACTCGTAAGAGAACAATAGCACGCACAACACGAGTGGTTGCTGAGAAGTTAGGTCCTGGCCCCCTACGGGCCTAAGGGTTTTGCTATTCACCTCTGTCGTAAAAAAATGCACTTCACTCACTCGATTCACTTGCACTTGCCCTATGGAACGTAGAATACCCCGGATGGACTACCTTACCCATAACTACTTCGAACTAACAAAACTGCTGTTTATGAATGTTCAGCATGGGCTTATACTTGCATGCATGCATGTTGTTGTGAAACACAAAATTGTATTCATTCTATTAAGTGTTGATTAATCTTTCAAATATTTAAAAGCATTTTGTCTGGATAAGACAGCATTTTCATATGCCTTAAAAACGGAGATTAATCCGAGCTTGAAGTCATTTTCATTGTCATAAAGACAGGCAATGAAGTATCTCGTTTGAAATCTATGGAATATGTTTGTATGGGCAGTTCAAATTCGAACGTTTTCTACGATAGCTTTAAAACGGATTCACCTTACCGACAAATGAAACATTCACTTCGAACGCATTCAACGATCAAAAGTTGTGAATCTGTGTGAAACATATAATCGGGCATATTCTCCGATTATGGTGCATGCTGACCTGCTGCAAGCATTTCGGCAGTATTTGTGGTCACAGAGAAAATATTTTGTGCAGTGCTGAGGCAACAATTTGTGAATTTTTGAACTCAACTTTTCTCAAGCATAACCGGCAGTGCAAATGCTGTCAGTGTTGCTTTCAGTAGAACCGAGATAAATGGAGTGATCGAGCACATCTAGGCTAAAGCTCCGCTTTATTTTTCAAGAATTGAAAATATTAAATTTTTTTTCAATTATCAGACCCCTCAAGAGCAGCTGGCACATTTGCTTTACTATCGAATTCATTAAAAAATCAACTTGGGATATTTTGTCTTACTTTGACCGCTTTTATAAAAATAGTAATATGGCTGGTGCTAAAACCCGTAGAGGACCAGTGCCCAGCTTCCAATCATTCGTGTTGTGCGTGCTATTGTTCTCTCACGACCTACAGCTTTATGCCGACTCCGAACGGCAGAGCATTGTTAGTGCATCGAAAGAGGTCAAGTCGTGAAAATTATATATAATAGACCGGGGATCGAACCTGCGACGTCGAGGTTGGGGTCGACGCACATACCCACAACGCCACGTTTGCTTTATTATCGAATCCATTAAAAAAACAACTAATTCAATACTCATTGGTACAAAATTGGCCATGCTAAATTGTAATTCATTTTTGTTTTGTTAAAATCATGCGAACTTTTTCTTGAATGCTGATAAACTAAAGCCACTCTAACCTACAATCAACATCAAACTCACCTCCACAGTTGACCGAGGAATTTTCACAATTCCAAGCTGTTATTCGCTTTTGTTGGTAGCTACCCACAGCTTAGAAGAATGGTTACATTAACATAAGGTCGTAAAGTCCCTATTTCCTTCCTCTAACCAGTCTCAAATTCTGCGAGTGTGTTAGGGTGCGGAAGTTTTTAACACTTACTTGTAATTTTAGCATTGTTTATACTTAATTTTCTTATACAAAAAGTTTAGCCCAAAATTAAGCAAAGTTCATTTGTAAATAAGAACGTTATATGATTAGTTTCGAACTGAACTCGACGACTATGCGAATGATGTTTGTTTAAGTTGTGTGCTTATTATGAGTTGAAGAGACCAGTATGTTATTGGATATGCATCAAATGCTGAATACTCGCAACTACTCGTATGCGTCACGTCTTCATTTATGCAGTCCACAGTGTTTAATTTTTTGTTTTTTTCATCACACTAAAATGATGCGCAAACATATTGGGACGGTTTTCGCTCGTTCGTTTGTAGAATCACCGTAGGTACACTAACTTCAAGGGGAAGGATATCGTTTCCTCATACTTGTTGTGTATGAAGTGTGCAGGAACGAAGTTAAGTAGCACATTTTACAGATATCAAAATCAAATAAAGAAGGATTGTACCAGGTCTTGCTAAATTTCGAACTACCTCTTGGAATGATTCTTTTGACTTTGAAAATACCCCTTTCCTTAATCCACTCAAATATCAACATGAAACTGACCTCTGCAATCAAATAGAGGACATGGAGCAATTAACTTTGGAACGAAAAAGGCTTGTTAATGGTTGTCGTCGATGGTTAGCTCACGGTACCGCTTCGAGTTTATTATAAGTGTCAGCGATTTTACGCAAATTTCCCGTTCCTCTTCCATCGTTTTGATGGATTTTTAAAGGGCGAAAACTATATTGTTTGTCCCCCATTTTTTTAATCTCAAAAACTTGTTTAGCAATGTAAATAAAACCCTCTACCTAGAGATTTTCCGAAGCGTTCAACATATAGTAATAATAGTATGGATGGCGCTAAAGATCATTGAGGGTCAGTGACTCGAATGAGGTGGGATCGTGAAAATATTTGTGTTCGTACTGGTACTAGACTCCGAAGGTTCTAGTAATACCCTGCTACTTATTTGTCCCATATGACTGACACGTGCATCTCTCAACCCTTTTCCTATCATCGTCTGCCAACTGATCTGTCCACGCAGTTAGATCTCAGATATGCCAAAGTGATCTATTACCTAGAACTTGTTCCCATTTTTAATGAGTGCTTTCTGTGAACTTTGGAAATTTAATGTTCATGACAAGTATACGTTACAAATGTACCAAATCTACGTACGCTTCACTCACGCCTCACTCGTTATATTCAATGAGAGACTAGTTTCCGGTTTGAAAACAATACGGCTCCGCAATTGTTTTGTTTTGTCTTTTTTTTTTGATAAAACCAGACAGTTATTTATTTCATCATGCACAAAACTGGATGTTGGATTGATTTAATCGGGTGACCGTGAAAGAGCGTCTGGAACCACATTAGCCACACTAACTTATGGACTTACAACTATATGGTCTGCGCATGATCATCTTGCTAATACTTAATGAAACATGCTTACCACCCTAAAAACAAGTGAATTCTGATCTCGAATTGATGGATTGCCTTGAAAACATTCTGCTTAGTTCTTAATATCTGACAGTTCATGTCCTCAGTGTGTTAAACTGAAGAATCTTCCTTCTGTTAATATTTTTTTTTGTATTGCTCGCCCTGTTATTGTTCTGGATGCGTAAAGTTCCATTGCGTTTAGAATTTATATCTACCGGGCAGACGGTAAAACAAAGGAATATACATATCTTCAAAGCAATACCCGTTCTGCTACCAAATGTATTAAATGTGCCTACTCTTGGTAGTTAGTCACTATGTTAGGTTTACCCTTATACGAAGGTATCTAGGCGCTTGTGCAAGATCGGCTTCTGTTTGTCATGTTCTAGTTGTTAACGTTCCTGTTGCATACTTTGTCTTACTTTGACCGCTTTTATAAAAATAGTAATATGGCTTGTGCTATAGCCCGTAGAGGACAAGTGCCCAGCTTCCAACCATTCGTGTTGTGCGTGCTATTGTTCTCTCACGACCTACAGCTTTATGCCGACTCCGAACGGCAGAGCATTGTTAGTGTATCGAAACAGGTCGGGGAGTGAAAATTATTTTTCTTTGTCGTACAGACCGGGGATCGAACCTGCGACGTCGAGGTTGGGGTGGACGAACATACCCACAACGCCACGGGCCACCACCACAAATTTTACAATTATATAAATTGAGAAAAATGTCAAAATATGGCTAACGAAAAATTCCAGTTAGAAAGAACTGCGAGAGAGAGGAGTGTCTCCTATATAAAAATATCGTGTTCTTGAGACCCAGTTAATACCAAACACTTGCTCATCCTTATCGTTTAAGATACTTACATATATGTAATGTTGAGTATGCTGATTTCTGTTCTTCCCTTGTAAACAATCAGATAAGACTATTTTTTAACGTCTGACTGATTACTCTGCATCAGATCATATCATATATAATGCGTTCCAATTTTTCAGCTAAAATGGTAGGCAAATCTTCCTGTTTGTTTCTCTTTCTCACGCATAACATGTGAGGGCGTGTTTCGAATACCCAATGCCCAAAACACACGAGTGAAGCTGATCGAGGAAATAACGAAAAGGGATAAAAGAGAATACACAAATTCTAAAGCACACTGGCTACCCTTACCTCACTACCCACTTACGCTCGTGCCTGTCCTACAGTATTTGAGCACGTAAAATCTGTACTTTAAGCATACGGATAATACATTCTATTCCATTCCAGCGGTCTGGGCGTGCCAGTGACGTGATTGTTTCTAGAATACATTTACGTCGGCAGGTATACATATGTACATACATCGCAAGTAGTTTTGAATAAGAAGCTGTTGAGCCAATGTTGATTCAATGATTTCGTCTCCGTAGATCATTTGCAACACCATGTCTTTGATCATCACTTCATGATGGACACGCTTTTACAGCCAGTCCGATTTTTGGATTGTGGATCTAGCTGTCACCAGGTGCGTAGACAAGGCAGGTTAGGTTAGTGTGGTGCCAGCGGAATTGCCATTGGTCCATCGCAATATCCATAGTCCGACTACTACCACTGATCGAAAAATGCATTATCGTTAATTTGAAACGACAAATGTTCACTAAAATTGAATTGATAACCCAATAAAAGCGTATTAACTTTGGTTTCAGTGGGATTCGTACCGTTTACCCCTATAACCAAGGCAGGCATAGACGAAATTAAGGTCCTTCTGTCCTAAACGATATATTCGGAACGCATTGTATTTGACTCACAGCGCGCTCTAGTGTTCTGTAAGGACATATAGTAATTACTGGACTATCTGTGCATCCAGGGCAAAGTTGTTGATTGCTCTCAACTTGGCGAGATGCCAGCACGGATCCCTGTGAATGCACAGGTCAAGTTGACATACAGCCTCCTCGCGGCGCCCTCTGGATAGCCTCTACTGCAACCGTCGAAACCTCGAAGAATGTTAGACGTCGTTGGGAAGTTTTGCTCATTTATCAGATTTGACTTAGCTCGTTGAGGTTTATTATTGCCTTAGTGGGGTGGTCTAGAATCTATTTTCTGAAGAGTGCCACCATGTACTCGTTGCTGTGGCGTTTTCCACAGTCCCTGTCGGTCCTTCCGCAAATTGTCAGCTTCTCTATGCTCTATGCGTTAAGTTGGCGCCAAGATACTTGAGCTCAGTCAGTTGATATTTCCATACCGCTTAGAAGCACCTGCATCCATCTCACAAGTACCGATTAATAATAAAATAATAATATGTGTGGCGCTACAGCCCATAGAGGGCCAGGGCCTAACATCTCAGCAACCACTCGTGTTGTGCGTGCTATTGTTCTCTTACGAGTGGAAGGGACCTACAGTTTTACGCTATTGTTCTCTTACGAGTGGAAGGGACCTACAGTTTTACGCCGACTCCGAGCGGCCAAGTTTGAGAAGCTTTTTCTAAACAGGAAATATTCTTTGAGCATTGTCAGTGACTCGAAAGAGGTGGGGTCGTGAAAATTATTTTTGTCGCTCAGAGCTGGAATCGAACCTACGACGTTGAGGTTGGGGTCGACGCACGTACCCACAACGCCACCGGCCACCACAAGTACCGATTATCCAGCATTTATGTGAGCACGCCATTTGGTGTAATCGTGAAATCTCTTCCCTGTCGTCTCCTTGTTTAAAGTGGTGACTTCGAGCTAGCATAAGTCAGTGAGTCATCTGCAAACAGACAACAGTTCACTGTGTTGGTCGGATGCAATTCAATTAACTCTTGAGTATTCTTGCACCTTCCTCATGGATCAGCAACACTATCAGACCATGGAATTCTGTTCTGTATGGTAGTTAAATGTCGATTAACTCTTCCGTCCACGTGACAATTTGTTTCATAATGTATTCATCGAGTGAGAAACGAGCCCCATTTGTAAAGAAATTGTTGTTTGAAGATTGGTCATCCAGATATTGATGATCAAGCACCTAATCGGCGTATACGCATTCTGTAGTCAGCTGCACACACGCTTATCTCCTAGCTTGAGAGCAATACAATCTTCTGGCACAAAACCAACTAAAGTTCTGGACAATTCGTTTGATGCATAAAACTGACCCACAATCATCTTGAATTGCGTAGTCTGCCAAATATTTATTCAATGGGCTGTCCGAAAGAGATTCATGAAATTGCAATCAGTCGTTGTTTTGTTGATTCTGGATGATCATTGATTGCTTCATCGCGGGCGGTTAGTGACCCAGCATTCCATCAATTTAAGCCTGAAGCATATTTTAATAACATGCTCATCGCCCAATCGTGCGTTGTGTCCAGATCTCCAACTGATCGAGCAGATTTAATTATCAGATCATGATTGTTTCTGTCAACACGAAAGTTGTGGACACCCTTCCACAAGGAAGACCATTCGCATTGATCGAGTGTTCAGCTGCATCCTTGTTTCCCTGGTCAGTTCTAGCCTGAGCTCGTCTTGATCCAGCATCTGCAAGAGAGAGGAGTCTAAATTTAAACACATTCAATGTCATAATTATACGCACAATTTCAGTGCGTACGATCCACGCGTTCGATTCCATGGTCTCTCGATGTTAAATCCAGTGACCCCTCCACCTCTTAGCTCGGCACAAAATCATCAGCGGCATCATGAAATGTCGTTCATTCTTCTTCTTTTTTTTCGTTCACTGCGATAAGAATACACGAGCATACACATAAAGCGGCATTCATAAGAGACGTTTAAAAAATAAGAAGAAACAACTTCAAGTTGAACACATAAAAGCACAGACGACGACATCGTGTTTCCTTCGTCATCATATGACAACACCAGAGAACCGATCCTCAGCATAGTGTTTAATTGAAAAATGGAAAAAAAAAAAAATACAAAACGCGCGAGGAAATCAGTTTCAAATTGAGTCCAAATGTCGGCGCTGATAACTCGAAGTGTATCCCACTTGGCGCGGCGAGAGCATGTGAGCCAGCAAGAGACAGACAGACCGACTGAGAGAGGGATAAAGTAGCGAGAGAATGAGCAAACTAAGCAGAGTTTTAAGGCCTCTGTTTTTATCACTGTCCCATTCATAAGTTGAAAGAGTTTAGCTTTTCGTTTTTGAAATCAGCGCTTTAGTTGGAGAATTGAATTCGACTTGCGAGCTGCTGTGATTCGAAACCTCGTGTCTCCGCGGTTGTACGGAATCACAATTACTTGAATTACATCCGTACTGTAGCTGTAGCTCAACGTGTTCCCGTTCTTTTCATTTTAGTGCTTTGATCGAGATTTTGACGAGTAACCCAGTAGGAGTCATCGACAATAATCGAACATCCTTCGCATCAAGGTAAGTGGCCACCCCACCACACTTGGTGATTGGAATAACCAGTGTATTTTTTTTCCAGCAGCCAGTGAAGGACTTACAGGGAGGATTAGACGGTCTCTTTCAGTGAACGACGAGAGGAAGGCAGAGCGGACATCATAGAAGAGATAACGAACCGGAAATAGCACATACACAATGCCGTGGCATCAAATCTGCCACCAGAGGCACCATCAGACTCGCCGACCGTTGATTGCTGTTATCGCAATCACTGTTTTGTGTGTGGCGATTTTGAACGGAGTTGCTGGTCAGCATTATGGGCGACGTGATAAACCACTGCGGAAGCCCCCAAAAGAGCAGTCTTGTGAGAAGGGGTCATGTTATCCGGCGACTGGTAATTTACTGATCGGTCGTGAGAATCGCCTGGAAGCGACATCAACTTGCGGCCTGAACGGACCGGAACGATTCTGCATTGTGTCACATTTGGAGGAGAAGAAGTGCTTCTTGTGTGACACTCGCCTGGCCACGCAAGATGATCCGCTCAAGAATCATCGAATCGGACAGATTGTGTACACGACGAAGCGTGGCACACGCACTCCGACGTGGTGGCAATCGGAGAACGGAAAGGAGAACGTGACAATCCGGCTGGACATGGAAGCTGAGTTTCACTTCACCCATTTGATCATTGTGTTCGCCACATTCCGACCGGCGGCTATGTTAATTGAGAGATCCTACGACTTTGGCAAGACCTGGCATGTGTATCGGTACTTCGCGCAAGATTGTGCCAATTCGTTCCCAAAGGCGCCGACAGTTTTGAGGAACATTACCGACGTGGTGTGCGACAGTCGGTATTCGCACGTCGAGCCGTCCAAGAACGGTGAGGTGATCTTCAGAGTGCTGCCGCCGAACATGAAGGTTGAGAACCCGTACGCGCCTCATGTGCAGAATATGCTCAAGATGACGAATCTAAGGATCAACTTCACGAGGTTGCACAACTTGGGAGACACCCTTCTGGACGACCGACAGGAGATCCAGGAGAAGTACTACTACGGCATAACCAACATGGTGGTCCGAGGATCCTGCTCATGCTACGGCCACGCCTCTCGCTGCTTACCGCTCGAGGGTACATCAGTCAACGAGGTGGACATGGTCCATGGTCGCTGCGAGTGCACGCACAACACCAAGGGCCTGAACTGCGAGACCTGTGAGGACTTCTTCAACGACCTGCCATGGAACCCGGCCTTCGGCAAGCAGTCGAACGCATGCAAGCGCTGTGAGTGCAACAACCACGCGACGAGCTGCCACTTTGACGAGGCCGTCTACGAGCACTCGGGCAGGATAAGCGGCGGAGTGTGCGACAACTGCCAGCACAACACCCAGGGACAGCACTGCGAAGAATGCATGCCGTTCTTCTTCCGCGATCCGCGCGAGGACATCCAGAGCCCGTACGTGTGCAAACCGTGCGATTGTGATCCCGTCGGAGCGCTCGACGAGGGCATTTGCGACTCGGTGAATGACCCCGAAAATGGAATCGAAGCAGGCGCCTGCCACTGCAAGTCGAACGTGAAAGGACGTCGCTGCGATACCTGCAAGGACGGCTTCTGGAATCTGGACCCGGAAAACCCAGAAGGATGTCAAGCGTGTACGTGCAACATTTTGGGAACAGTTGACAACAGCGGATGCAACATGTTCACGGGAGAGTGCACATGCAAGCGCCTGGTCACTGGAAAGGACTGCAATCAGTGCGCGCCAGAGACGTTCGGTCTTTCGGAGGCTGACGATGGCTGCTCACCGTGTAACTGCCATCCCGGTGGATCGTATAACAACTTCTGCGATGTAATCAGCGGACAGTGTCGTTGCCGACCAAACATGACCGGGCGGACTTGTAGCACTCCAATGCAGAACCACTACATTCCACAGCTGCACATCATCCACGAGGCCGAGGTCACAGATGCCTGCATCACATACAACAACAACGGCACATGCGCAAAGGTTGCCTACCCACCGATGCCAGACCGGCAGCCAGACTGGACGGGAACTGGATTCACTCGTCAGCCAGAGAACTCAGAGATCGCGTTCACCGTCGGCGATGTTCCCAGCAGCATGCCGTACGACATTGTGATTCGTTACCACACTCAGACGCGAGGGGACTGGGAGGATGCCTTTATAACGCTGGTGCGTCCGGACGAGATCGACGTAAATGGACCCTGCGCCGGAGAGCAATCGTACGAGAACCGAGTGCCGTTCACGCTGCCCGAGAACCAGCGCGACGTGGTTGCCCTTAGAGGCGTCTGCCTGGAGGCAAGCAAAGTGTACAAGATCAGGATTCGTTTTGAACGCCATCGCCACAACGAGGACAATCCAACTGCCCAGATTCTCATCGACTCGCTGAGCCTGGTGCCTCATCTCGAGAAGACGTCCGTGTTCACCGGGTCCCCCATGGCGGAGAATCGCCGAAGAGACTACCAGATGTACGGATGCAACCAGACTTGGTACACGCTGCACTATGATCCAGTCGTGCGGGAGCGTTGCAGGGAACTGCAGGACATCGCCAGTACAGTGATCTACGGAGGAGCTGCCATTTGCAACTGCAACCCAACAGGCTCGCTGTCGAAACAATGCGACCAGCACGGAGGCTTCTGCCAGTGTAAGACGAACGTAATCGGCCGTCAGTGCGACCAGTGCGCTCCAGGCACGTACGGCTTCGGACCGGAAGGCTGCAAGGCGTGTGACTGCAACAGCATCGGTTCAAAGGACAACAACTGCGACCAAATAACCGGACAGTGTACATGCCACCCGAACACCTACGGCAGGGAGTGCAACCAATGTCAGCCGGGCTACTGGAACTTCCCGCAGTGCCAGATTTGCGAGTGCAATGGCCACGCGCAGCTTTGTGACGCGGAAACAGGCAAGTGCCTCAACTGCATGGACTACACCACCGGCTACAACTGCAACTCCTGTCTGGATAGCTACTACGGCAATCCCTACCTCGGCAGTGACATCGGCTGCCGGCCATGTCGGTGCCCAGACACCGTGGCGAGTGGAAACTCGCACGCCACGTCGTGTGACCTGGATCCAAGGAACAACAACATGATCTGCCACTGCAAGGAGGGCTACGATGGAGCGCGGTGTGAAGTGTGCGCAGATAATTACTACGGCAATCCGGAGACGCCCGGCGGGGGGTGTATTCCCTGCGATTGCAGCAAGAACATCGATCCGTACAACACTGGCAACTGCGACAGAAACACCGGACAGTGTCTGAAGTGTCTCTACGACACGACGGGCGACCACTGCGAGCTCTGCAAAGATGGCTTCTATGGCGACGCATTGCGACAGAGCTGTAGAAAGTGCGACTGCGATGTTCTGGGCACGAACAGCACTGTTCAGTATTGTGACCGTTTCACTGGCCAGTGTCCGTGTTTGAAGAACGTGCGAGGCGAGCGGTGTGACGAATGTATCGAGAACCACTGGAAGATTGCCTCCGGAGAGGGCTGTGAGGCGTGCGACTGCGATCCCATTGGCTCCGAGTCGGACCAGTGCAACCCCTACGACGGTCAGTGCCGGTGCAGGGAAGGTTTCGGTGGAAGACAGTGCAACCAGTGCGAGGCGAACTACTACGGCGATCCGAATGTCGAGTGCAAACCGTGCGAATGCAACCACCACGGAGCGGCGAGTTATCAGTGCAACCGGGAGACAGGCGACTGTACTTGTCATCAGGGAATAGGCGGCAAGAAGTGCGAGGAATGTGCGAGAGGCTACTTGGGTCAGTTCCCGTACTGCACTCCGTGCGGCGAGTGTTTCAACAACTGGGACTTGATTCTGAAGACGCTCGACGAGGCGACAAATGCCACCATCGAAAGGGCGAAGCAAATAAAGATGATCGGCGCCACAGGAGCGTACACGTCTGACTTCAACGCGCTTGACAAGAAAATACAGAAAATCAGAGATCTCCTGAATAACACCAGCATCAGCTTGGCTGACATTAACGGCTTGGACAAGGACACGATGGAGCTGAAGAAGAAGTTGCAAGAATCCCACGAGAGGCTGATCAAGACGGAGATGAACTTGGACAAGATCTACAACGACTTGAGCTTGTCCGCCGTGCAATTGGAATCGTTGCAAAATCAAACTGCCGCCGTGAAGAGCCTATCCAAGGAACTGAAGGAAAACGGCATCCATCTGCAGGAGTCGAACATCGAAGGAGCACTGAATCTGACCAAAAACGCATACGAACGAGTTCTGGGTCTGTCCTCGGTGAAGGACGAAGTGCAGGAGCTGAGCGCAAACATCGACAGGCACAGTAAGCGAGTTGAAACTTTGGCCAACAAAATGGTTGATGACGCAGGCTCTGTGTCGTTGAACGACAAAATGCTTAACGATTACGAAGATCAGCTGAGGAACTTGTCCGCGGCCATTCCAGACCTTAACAACGACATGTGCGACAAGCGGGGAGATCCCTGCGACAGTCTGTGCGGAGGAGCCGGTTGCGGATCATGCGGAGGCTTGTCATGCGAAGCGGGCGCCTTGACCCGCACTGAAAAGGCCTTGAAGGTTTCCAAGGACACCGAGCAAGCGATTAACAAGAAAAAAGATATCGCCGATCAGACAATACGATCTCTGTTCCAGGCCAAGGTAAACGCTTCCGAGGCGTACATAAAGGCCAAGGATGCGCATGCCGATGCTGAGCGATACCTGAACAACACAAGGAAGAGCATTGACACGGCGGCCGAGGCAAGGCAAAAGCTGGAAAACTATACCAAAAACGACACTGCTCTGCCCGCTGAGAGCCGAGAATTGGCCGAGAAGACACTGATGTTGGACCTGAAACTGGATCCCGAGGAGATTCAAGACTTGGGCGGAAAGATCAACAAAGTGGTTGGCCTGCTGAGCGGCGTGGAGTCGATCATCAGCAACACCAGTCATGATTTGGACCGAGTGAATCGATTGCACGAGAAGGCGAACGCCACCAAGGCCAAGGCGAACGAGATCCTGAACACAGCCAAGGCTGTGGTCAACAACCTGGTCGACGCAGACCAGTCACAGAAGAAGGCGCAGGAATCCATTGCCAAGGCAAACGCCGACATCGAATTGGCCGGTGATGATCTGAATGAAATCGACCAGGAGACGAAAGAGGCCGAGGTTCCCGCTGAGATCATAGCTCAACAAGTCGATGTACTTGCCAAGAAGGTCACCGTCCTGCACAAGAACATCGTGCGCAACGATGTTGATGCCAAAGACATCAAGAAGGAAGCATTCAAGGTGAAGGACTCTGCCAGTAGCTCGTTCAAACAGGCAGGTGACTTGAAGGTGTCCGCCCACACTGCCAATCTCACACTGACCGAACGCGCCGCAAGGTCAGAGAGTGCTCGGGAACGGGCAAAGAAACTCCTGCAACGCGCCTCCAAGTTAACCGTTGACACCAACGAGAAACTGCAGGAATTGCGTCAAATGCAAGACACATACCACCTCAAGGACGAACAGCTGGAGAAACTGAAGTATTCTCTGAAGCCTCTGAACGAGGAGATGTCCATCTACTTGACGAACATCCAACAGCAGGCGGAAAGGTTTAGGCTATGCACCAATTAAACACGATGAAGATTCACAAGAAACACATTTTTCGTCATCAGTTACTTAAAATTTGTTTTTAATCTTTTTTTTTTACTGTTACTTACCGTTATGTGTCGTAAGTTGAAAGAACAACAATCTAGTTTATATACTCTTGTAAATATGAAAATATAATATTTTTTTTTGTTTGTTTGCATAGAATTAGAAAGTAAATGACAATAGCTCAATCTCGCCAAACCTGTAGCGCGGAAAACGTAACGACTCCTCTCTCTCTCTCTCCAAGCAAAAACCGTCACGAACAAATGAAGTAATGTTAATTTCTGTTTAAGCTTTAGTGGGTTGGCCACACAACCACAAACCCTGCTGTGCCTTAAGTGCCTCAACACTCAATTGTCTTCAAAATATTTTGTAAATTAAGTATTAATAATTTTATACATAACACCATACAAAAACGATGTAAAATGGCAGAACCACCACCAGTGAGAGACGACTGCAATTTTATTATTTATGTTTTTCGGTCTTCACACGAGAACCGCACCACACAACGCTTCAGCCTCGAACCACCGCTTGATGATAAATATAATAAATGTGACGTACGATCATGCATGCACTGTGTTTGTTTTTTGTATTTCCTTCCTCATACAAATTTATCCCTATTTTATATTATTTTTGTAATCGATTGCAATAAAACAAAAACTACGTTCTGTCATTTTGTGTTAAATGAATTTATTTAATTTTGTTGTGCGTGTGTGGAGAATTGCATTATAAGGCTGATGCAAGTGTTATGCAAGCACTAACAGGTATCAGGTCAACGAACCTTCAGGAATAGGTACTCGTTTTCGGTATTTTTGCTGCGCTAAGTAGATATTCTGGCATCTGCTGAAATCGTATGCGGTGTGTTGTTTTCTTGAGTATCGTTTGTATTTGCCTGTGTTTCATCGAATGCAGACGATTCTGGTGTTCGGTGCATTTCGACGCGGTTTTTGTGTATTTCTTGGTTCGGAGGAGGCAATGTAATGAGTGTTCTTCAATTAATGGATTTATTTTTGTAGTCTGTTATCCGATCTTGGTCTTCATCATACATTTGTGCATGACACGGAGCTATGACCAGGGCGTGAGTGGAAAATAGCCGGACATCTGTTTGTCTTTCTATATGTTCACGGTAGGTTCCCAAGTACTAGGTAGCATTGGCTTAGAAATTCATTTAGTTTATGTAAGGTTCATTGTGCTGAATCAATCGACATGATTTCCACGTCCTCTTCTACTACTGGCTACCTCTTCTACTCCGTGGTGAACCTGTGTCTCAGCCATTGCACGTCGAAACCAGTTGTAGCGTAGATCGACCCTTCAGAGATCCTTCTTCTCTTCTTCCAATGGCACTATAGTCTAGGGTGAGCTCCAGTCAACAAACCTCTCCAGCTTTCACGATCCCTAGCCAGTTGCCTCCAATTTGGGCACGCTAAGGTGGTTGAGGTCATTCCTTGCTCTTGTGTTGCCATCATTTTCGTGATCGCTCATCACTGCGTTTTCCCATTGGTTCGGAGAGTCCATGCGCCTCTACATATTCCAGCCATCTTAGGCGCTGAATCCGTGCACGTTTGACTAGACTCCCGTCACTATAAAGCACGTGGAATCTTCTCCACCATCTAAAAACCATCTAAAAAGTTCCAAAGATTGAACACAGAACTTTTCTTGACCAAGGGCTTTTTCGATCGCTTTTGAAATATCTCAGTCTGCCGCGCCATGCAGGAGCAGGACAGGTATGATCAAGGTGCAAGCTTGTTTCTAAGAGATAGCGCTCTACTAATCAGCCCAATGGAACAGCAAGAGTTACTCTGCGTTTAATATCGTCACTGGGGACGCAAGATTTAACCTGGGACAATTGAATCGATACTATCGAGCAGCACCTTTTGGTTCAATCGAAGATAACCAATTCAATATGTTATTGTATGGTTCACAATGTCATTGTTGAGTGGAAGTCACAATGTTATCCGTCACAAATTACGTGCTTTATTCATTGTTTGGCGTTACACTCCGGGGTGGACGGGAGCACGATCTTTCGCCAGCTGCATCCAGCTTCACACGCCAAGTTCTTGAGGCCCTTCTCTACTTGTGCGCGCCATCTCGTTCGAAGGCGTCCTTCGCTGCGTTGTCTCTATGGCCCGGAATCGAAGACTCTTCGGGCCGCAGCTGTGGTGTCCATTCGCCCTACATGAACTAGATCCGAAGACGCTTACAAAATACAAAACAAGACAAAATACGTGCTTGCAAAAAATAATTTGATTCGAGTTTATCAACGATCGACAAAACTCGAATGTATTAAGTTAAATGCTGGCATGCCTGGTGTTGTTTACAAGAAGATGAGATAGACGAAGCTTTTAACCATCTCGAAGTTATAGCTGCCTACGGTGACGTTCTTACCGAGTCGTCGATATTGGTCATCCTTCGATCGATTAATTACGTCAATGTCGAATTCAGAGCTCCTTGGTCACACAAAAAAGGAAGCTTCTAGTTGTATACTGTGTAGCTTCGGTTTACGAGAAGCGAACAGGTGCGCAGGCGATGTCGAACGTTTTCAATTCTCTCCTCGGTACGTTCGTGGTTTCTGCTGCTAATTGAGAATCTTGGCTTTATGAACAATGTTCGATAGGAAATGGGAGGAATTCCTCTTTATTATATAATAATAAAAATAATATGGGTGCCAGAGCCTAGCACTCCAGTTGTGCGTCGCTATTGTTGTCTCACGAGTGGAAGGGTCCTACAATTTTATGCCGACTCCGAACGACCAAGTCTTGAGAAGCAAGACTAGACAGGAAATCTTTGAGCCGTTCTTTCGGCAGTGAAAATTATTTCTGTCGCGCAGAACAGAAATCGAACCCGTGACGTCGAGGTTGGTACCTACAACACCGCGGGCCATCACATTATGAAAAACTTTGGTAAAATTACTATGAATTTCCCTCGAAACTTTGTTACTTACTGACAACTTTCCAGGTTGGCGACCTATTAAGGGCTCGAGCCTAAGCTATTGCTGCCTTGCCTGACTGTCCTGGGCACGCTGCTACATCAAAACCAAGCTGTAATGCATCCGCGAAGACTTGATCTCTATACCGGAGGTTCGGTCTTCCTCTCCTTCTCGAACACCAGGCTCAGATTCGAAAACTGGCCGAGCCAATGTAGTCGGCGGATTTTCCACATCGAGCTTGCGATTGTGTCTTCCCCCTCCATTCACCTTCCTCGCAGATGGGACCGAATATCCACGACAGAATTGTTTTTCGAAGGCACTAACAATCGGCTTTGCTGTTTTGCTTATCGTCCAGCTTCCAGATCCATGAAGCAGGACTGGCAAAATAAGAGTCTTGTAGAGCATGATTTTGGCTCTCCGAGTCAGGAGTTTTGATTCCAGTTGTTTCGACAGACCGAAGTAACATCGGTTACCAAGGGTGTTTCTAAGTCGGATCTCCACTGGGATGTCATTTGTGGAGTTAACGTTTGCCTCGAGGTAGACACACTCCATTACTACCTCAAAAGGCGGCGTGTGGTGGGACATTTCTTTGTCGACAGCATATGTTTTTTTGTCCTCATTGACTTTCACTTTGTTAGGGAAAAGAAGTGGAAGTTTTAAAATTTAAGTAAATGTATACATTTTTATTTTGGTGAAAATACTTAAGAGCATCAGTGCGAAATCTACTGGATCAAAGAAAAGACAGAAAAAAGCATTAATTAGCTGGATGGAAAAGTATCCAAATACTGCTAAAGTAACTGGTGGAAGTAATTGAAAGGAAGATATAAAACAAATAACTTAATAGCGCTGTCCCGCCCGATGGCATTAGAA